>JAYESA010000020.1:70200376-70859233 GCA_036927795.1 Iris macrosiphon
GACACCAAAAATGCAAATTTGTAAATTAGCCCCCTTAAATTTGGGTATTTGTACAGACGCATAAAATAAAAAAAATTTGCCGGGCGATTCGGTGTCCGGTGCATTGTTGGGTCAGGGGGCGCTGTATGTTTGGTATGGGCTCAAATAGCAGTGCACTGGAATTTAATTGGGATTTACGGAATCAGATAAAATGGTATCCTCAATTTAATTAGAAATAAATGCAAGTTATGTTCTAAAATTAATTAGGAGTAAATGGGACCAAAATAAGGTCGGGTCATCAATATCATTAATGAAAAAGACTCAGAACAGAATATTACCCTAATTTGGGCCGCACAAAAAATAGGTCAAGATTGCCTCCAATTTTGATTGGAACGCACAACGATACAAAATAGGAATTTATTTAGGAATTAAATAAACGTCCACGACGATTTTTGTGCGGCTAGAAATAAGGTACAGAGAGCATAATTATGAGTTGCAAAAATAGCAGAATGGAAGGCGGGCATGTCTAGGGCAAGATTGTGAAATTTGTTGGAAGACAAAAGCTAGGGTAGCGCTCCAATTATCGAAGCAAAGGCAATGCGCAATAATTAAATAAATTACGGTAGTTAATTACAACCTCCAATAAATAAATTCTAAATAAAACAATTAAATACATAATCTCCATTATTCGATCAGGTGTTCGTCTAGTGGCCTCTAGGTCAAGTCTACCAGCTCAAACATAAATGAACACTGTATATAATAATATATTTAATTACACACCTCACATAATTATTTAAATTATATATACTTATCATGCAATTACTTACTTGTAACTACCATAATATTAAATATTATAAAAATTCGAAAATACCCCTGTTTTCGGAATGTGGTAGTGATAAGTCTACCCTCCTTAAAAGAATTTCGTCCTCGAAATTTAAAATCCTCATAGTAGTGTTTATTCATACACATTATTATTTTCCCTCAAAGTTTAAATTTATCAACCACGAAATCAGGTAATAATCCACAATGTCTTCTCGCAATTTTTAAAAATTCTAAAATTATTGCATTCCTGAAAAAATCCTCGAAATAAAATCAAAGTCCATTTTTTATCAAAAAATTTCCCTGAAATTTTTAGTTAATAATTCAATACTCAGAATTTAATATCCACTCCTCTAATTTGATTTTAATCAATGCACATATAGAAAATGTAAATCTCATCCCAAAAAGTTTGAATTCAAACATTAATCCATCAATGATTTTATTCCTCGATTTCCTCTTTCCTCAAAATACTCAACAATGCGATACTTATGGATTCTCCAAATGCAACATCCAAATATAAAATTTTAAAAATTCATAACTTGCAATCAAATAATTATAATGATAATCTCCTTAATTTCCTCAAATTCTAATAATAACCTCAATCATATCATATCCTTCCTAGAATTAATAAATCATCAATTCTGCCATGTTAAATTCTTGACCCTTTATTTAAATCGATGTTTATCCTCGAATTTTAATCACCTTGTCTCTCTTGTCAAGTCATAACCCCTTCATGAATCTTTGTCATGGTCAAACCCCAATAATCCTGGTCTAAAAATCTTTCCTATAATCATACAACATGCAACCCAAAGGAAATATGTACGGTCATAGTGTCTTTTGTCATGGTATTGCAGTATCTGTATCAGGGTGTACTACTAACTACATTCTAACAAGAAAATCATGCATACAACTATTGTACTATGGAATCAATCAATCAATCAAATAGAGAGGACAGAAGGAAGGAAAGAACAGAATCTGCTAACACATTACTTGCAGTATCGGTCTCCTCGACCGTCATCGCAAGTGTCCCGCCCTGCTGGGGTGGTTCCCTTTGCGGGTGCTGAGCAATATACGGTTCCACGGGTAGCCTAATTGGATCTCTATAATCTGAAGCTGCGCGCTGGCCGGGAATATAAGGGGCTAGAAGACAATCCCTTACTCGATGTCCCGCAGCGCCGCAGTGCAAACAAAGTCCTAGCCTCGTTCTACAGCTTTCCCAAAGGTGACCTGGCTTCTTACAGAAATGACAAGTCTGCTGGGTCTCCCTCGGAGGCTGCTGCTGATCCTGCTGAACACGAACTGGCGTCTGGTACTGTAGTTGACACTAATACGCCCATGGATGTTGCTGAATATGAACTGGTGCCAGGTATTGCTGTGGATGCTGAAATGTCTATGGCTGAATATGAACTGGTACTTGGTACTGCTGTTGGTGCTGAATACGGGGATGCTTGGTCGGTCCTGCGCTACCATTCGTATCTCCAAAAATATTGTGACTTCTCTTAGTCCTGAGATCCAGATCCTCTTCTGCAATCTGAGCAACCATCAAGATACCCTCAAAGGTAGCGGTACGACGACCAGAAGTGCATGACCTAATCTCTCTCATCAGTCCCTTTCTAAACTTTCGGGCTCGATCTCCTGGGTCCCGAATCATAGACGATGCAAAACGGCTCAATCTACAGAATTTTGCAGCGTACTCGTCGACCGACATGTTCCCTTGAACTAAGTCATGAAACTAACTTTCCAAGGCTCCCAATGCCACGTCGGGAAAGAACTTCTCCTTGAAGAGCTCCTTGAAGGTCTCCCAAGTAAGTACTTGTGCAGTAATTCTTGGCTCCGTGCGATATCACGTGAGTGCGATATCGAACATCTGACTGCCAGCGGCTTTTATCTGCAAGTTCTCCGGAATCTGGGTCAATCGCAGGCTCCTCTCTATATCCTCTAGCCAGTCGTCAGCGTAGAGTATCCCTTCGGTGCCTTTGAACTCTCGAGGCATCATCCTCTTGAAGTCCACTATAGTGCCTGATCTCTGCTGTTGCTGGCCAGGAAACTGCTGGTACTGTGCTACTCTCTCCAAAGCTTGGAGAGTCACCTGATGAGCATTCTCCATGTTTTCTCTCATCAGCTCGGTTTGTGCCTAGTGCGCTTCTGCTTGCACCCTCTGAGCCTCAGCTTGAACTCGCTGAGCGTCTGTCGTCACTCTCTGGGCATCTACCATGCCCTGGATCAAGGTAAATATTTGCGCCCCGTCAATGGGCAAACCTCCGGAAATCGGAGTCGGTGGAGGAGGAAGGTTATCTGTCACAACTGCGGCTATCCTCTGAACAGGTGGGGGAGGAGGATCCCCAAAAATTGTAGAAACTCCTACATGTATCGGAGATGTAGGAGGAACTACGGTTATCTGTCCCTCAGGTGGAGAGGTGGCAGACCCCTCTAAGGCTGATGCTCCCACTCTCATAGATCGTGTCTTCGGCGACATCCTGAAGACAGATCCAAAAATCAATTAAGGCAAAAATGCGATATCATCAAGGAAGGACAGTAAAGTTCTAAAGAAGCAACATTCAAGATAAATAGATTGGAATAACAATTCCTAGTTGTGATTGCATAGGTCAATGATGCATCCAAGGTTTGATACCTCTATCCCTCTAGGTACCACAGTTCTACTAGAAGCACACTCACTGCTAGCTTTCTTACCTACTGCAATCGCTGATACTAGTTATTCTTATCACTCAAGTGCATATCAATTGCAGCACACTATACTAAGTACTGCTCCCTCTAATACAATTCTAGATGAACACCCAAGCCAGTTGGCAGTGAAATCTCAATCATGCTCAAGCCAACAGATCTTTACACATGCACCTCATCTACTTATATACTAATATATCTCTCTCACTATAAGATTTTATCCTCAAATAAAAATTCCTCAAAATAACTCCTCGAATAAATTTTTAAAGAAAAAGGCATATACTTTCCTCAAGGTCAATTATCTAAATACTTAAGTGAAAAACTTAATCACAAAAATCCTTACAGACTTGTCTAGGTTCATTGAATCGAATCTGAATCCTCAAAAAATTTAATAACAATATCTCAATCTTCTCAAAATTGCAATTCATTTTTCAAGCTTCAAATTATAATTTAAATCCATATCTTGTAGCCCAATAGCCCTAGTGTTATCTTTCTCACTGTCCTCATCGACGTGTGTCATCAAATATTACCATAAATTAGTCTGTAAATTCATCTTGATATGAAGTCAAACCCTATAATGAACCAAGATCCTAACTTACTAACTGATCAACAAGAATCAAATCAATATCAACAAGTGAGAATGGACGGAATACAAGAGAAATATTTTAAATTGGAATTTATAATGAGATTCTCAAGGGTCATCCAGGAATCTCTCAAGAAATTGTGATTGAGTATTCGCTCTCATCCTAGTATCCTATGTCCTAGATTCTATCGCAGGCACGCAGTAGTGTAACAAAGATGACACACTACCACGACATGGCACAACTCGCGAAGTCTGACCTGCATGGGCCACCACTAAAAATGTGTCACGACCCGCACCCGGAATTGGGGCACGAGTACGCGAGTACGTCCAGCCTACACCGCAGTATCGGCGGTAGAACGCTGTCAATGTCATGATACTATCTAGCCAATCTCACACAAGCATCCAATCTCCATAAGGAGGCCCGGATGACACAATAAAACGAACACATACTCAATCACAGGACTACAGCACGATAAGATATCGAACAAATAAAATTAAATACAACACAAGTCTAAATGTAATAATCTAACTCAACAATATCCATGTCTCATCAAAGTATGCCGGAGACAAATCCGGTACAAATAGTCTACTAAAAGAACTAACCAGAAAACTAGTGATTCCGGCTAGACCTCCCGGAATCACAACTAAACTATCAAGCCCAAGTCGCAGCTACTCACCATATGGTCCATAAAGTGTCGGACACCGGTCCTCTAAGGCATAGTCTGGAAAAATATTTCCAGTCAGGAAGGAGCAAAGTACAAACTCAAATAACAATTCTATTTAATTGATAAGGACTATAAAGCAATAAACAGATGATGCTAAATACTGAGAAGACAGTGAAATAATGTAATGGCAAAATAGAGAGACAGGCAATGTAAAGAGACATGCAAAAATAGGCAATGTGATATAGTCAGTGCATAAAAGAAATAAAAAGAACAAGGTACAGTATCATATACGGGTGATGTAGTATATGATTTAAAATAGAGAAATATAATCTATTCTAAGTGTTTAAAATAGTAGCTTCAAAATATGATCGGCTTGGGAACATGTACGAGAGCTATAGGGCCTGGCTAATCATATGTGAAGAGCATGATTAACACTTACATTGTTCTATACTGTAATAAAAGGTTATGATCACATTTCTTACTAACTACTTCCCCGACCCCAACTAGTACTGTGGATCCAATCATGACACGTCACGATACACGAGCAAGTCCAATCTATCATGTACGATGTCTAATATACATGTCGTGTACAATGTCAATACGATAATTAATGTAACATCTCATGACTGCAGATCCAAGCAATATACTAGTCCGTGTAGCACAGTGTCAAGGATTCAGATGTAACATTTCTAGATTATTAAACTTATAGAAATTATCAACAATTGGAAATTATCAGAGAAATGTACTTGCCTTAGGTCCTTAGCTGGTAAATACTGGTGTCCTGTTCCAGAGTATCCCCTGGATGAACCAACAGTCCTATAAACATATCACAATATCACTTGTATCAGATGCTACACTAACACACAATAGAAATACACTGGCCTCAGGGCTATGCCATGCATGGCACTAGTCAACTAGGGTCATCTAGTAGGGATACGTATATAATTACACATTTACACTCAGAGTATATACCAATCAATACGTATATAATATATATATATAAGCCTATCAGTAATTTGTACAAAATATGTATATATGTATATACACTAAATAGATGTATATAAATATATATATATATTCACATACCAAAATACATATTTGTATCTATACCAATCAAATATATATATATATATATATATATATATATATATATATATATATATATATATATATATATATATATATATATATATATATATATAATTTTACCAAATCATACTTATACTATATACAGGTAAATATACCAATTTACATTTATATATATATAAACCAATACAACATATATATATACATACATACATATACCAATACGAAAATATAAATCTATATATATATATATATATATATATATATATATATATATATATATATATATATATATATATATATATATATATATATATATATTTATACCAAAATACGGTTATATATATACCAATTTATTATATAACATATAACATTAAATACTAAAACATACATTAACATGTATTATATGTATACAGATAAATTAATACATATATATATTTAATACATATTTATACTAACATATATTTTAATATACATATATATAAAAATAGAGGAATACGCGAGATATATATATACATATATATATACATATACGCGTATATATATATATGAAATATATATACACTAATAAAAATACAATATATACATTAACATATATATACCAATCTATATTTATACTAAAATATATTTTAGTACTCGTATACACACATACACAAATATACGTATACGTATTTATATACATATATATATCTACACATAGTATATATACTAATACATAGTATATAGTATATATCTCAATGAAAGAGGGGAGGAGCTCACAGTGGGTGGCTCGACGGCCAATGGCCGGAGACGTGGGGCTCGCCGGATGGGTGGTTATAGTCGGGGAAGGGAAGCTGGAGGAGGCTGGCTTAGCCGGGGTCGGGCCATGCCGGAGTTGAGGATGATGGGAGGAGCTCGGGGTCAGGTTGTAGCAGGCCGTAGCTAGCAATGGGGTCGGGTCGGAGTTGAGCAGCGGCCCACCGGAAAAAGGAGCAGGGAGCGGTGGTTCGTAGTGGAGAGTGGTGGTGCTCGTGGTGGCTTCGAGGAAGCTGGCCGGAAATGGAATGGTGGTGAAGGGGGAGCAGGCCAGCAGGAGGTCGGTGCTCGGGGACAGTGGGGAGTGGCTGAGCAGCGGGGTTTGCTGCTTGGCTGTGCTCGCCGGAGCCGGAGTTGGGGGAAGAACAGTAGCGGGCGGTCGGAGCTGTGGGGTTGGAGGTGGTCGGCTCGACGGGGGAACTCGGCTGGGTCGGGGGCAGTCGCAGCGGGGAGTCGGGGAGAATGGAGGGGGAGTGGCCTACGGGGGCTGAGCGTGGCGAGGAGTTGTACAGTAGGGTGGTGAGTGGCCGAGCAGCAGCCAGCGGGTCGGGGGTCTGGCCGGTTGGTGGAGCGAGTAGATGGTGGTGGTGATGAAGTTGCCGGCCGGAGTCGAGGTATGTGACCGGAGTAGTGTGGCCGGGGGGGTGTATGCAGGGAGTGAACAGTGGGTGAGTTGTTCCCCCCCCCCCCTTTCTTATTTCAAAAATAAAAAGAAGGAGAAGAAGAAAGGAAGAAGAAGAAGAAGAAGAAGAAGAGAAGAAAAGAGAAGAAGAAAGGAAGAAGAAGAAGAAGAAGAAGAAGAAGAGAAGAAAAGAGAAGAAGAAAGGAAGAAGGAGCTTTCTTCCTACGTTGGAGAGAGGGAGGTGGGGGCTTGTGAGGGCTAGCCTAGGTTTTTGGGGATTAGGACTTTCCTAGGGAAAGAGGGGATGATGTGACTTTAAATAGGGAGAGAGGGGTGTGTGATGAGGATTGACCCATTTAATGAATGGCAAGATTTGTCATGAGGGTTTCTTCAATGTGGGGATGAGGGTGAGAGACTTAGTTAAATATTAGGGCTCCTTAATTGTTTTAAACAAATGAGGTATTGGACACCAAAAATGCAAATTTGCAAATTAGCCCCCTTAAATTTGTGGTATTTGCACAGACGCATAAAATGACAAAAATTTGGCAGGCGATTCGGTGTCCGGTGCATTGTAGGGTCAGGGGGCGCTGTATGTTTGGTATGGGCTCAAATAGCAGGGCACTTGAATTTAATTGGGATTTACAGAATCAGATAAAATAGTATCCTCAATTTAATTAGAAATAAATTGCAAGTTGTGTTTCTAAAATTAATTAGGAGTACATGGGACCAAAATTAGGTCGGGTCATCAATATCATTAATGAAGAAGACTCAGAACAGAATATTACCCTAATTTGGGGCCGCACGAAAAATAGGTCAAGATTGCCTCCAATTTCGATTGGAACGCACAACGATACAAAATAGAATTTATATAGGAATTAAATAAACGTCCGCGAAGATTTTTGTGCGGCTAGAAATAAGGTACAGAGAGCATAATTATGAGTGCAAAAATAGCAGAATGGAAGGCTGGCATGTCTAGGGCAAGATTGTGAAATTTGTTGGAAGACCTAATCACACACCCTCTCTCCCTATTTAAAGTCACATCATTGTTTTGAGAGTGAGGTGCCACCTCACCTCCCTTATTCTATATATATATATATATATATATATATATATATATATATATATATATATATATTATATATATATACATACACACACTTATATATATAAATACACTTACACACACACACACACACACACACACACACACACACACACATATATATATACATATATATATATATATATATATACATATATACACACACACACATATATAGATACACCCATATATATCTCTATATAACCACACACTAAGACACTAACACACTCAAACACACACAACCACACCAAGACACGCACAACCACCCCTATACATATATATATATATATATATATATAATATAACTCAAAAACCCTAAAATACACTCCTCGAAGCTAAACCAACCCGTGCACAAGCACGAAACCTAGAAACCAAGTCGAAATGGCCATTTGGTCATTTCTACGAATACTTGGTGTGCGGCTCACGATACCTCGTAAAACGCACACCAAACTTACTCGGAATCGACCCAAAATTTATCTACGAGTTCTAATCGATGTCTAGAACCTCAAAAAACTACTAACTCTCTGATTCTAGGTCCATATAAAAATTTCACATGCATGTGGAACCCACGGCGACGAAAAATACCCAAATCGTCCGAAACGTCCAAAACTCTGCGATACGATCTCACGTGTCCGAACGGGGACATGTACTTACCCTCAAAACACCCAATCATGTTAGGTCCGTCTAACCTAGGATATCACCCAAAATTGGGCCAATCTCAGATTTTACCAAAATTGACACAAAACCTAATGTCAAAGTCTCCAAATACAACCAAACAAACTCTAACTTCCTACTATAGGTAGTCCTAAGGTCTAGGAAGGTTATAAACTTGTAAAACCCCTAATTTTAAAATCAGTATTAATTATTTAATAAATTATTTAATTGATTTATAGTAATTATTAGCTAATTAAAATAAATAAATTTTATTAGATTTTTATTTCTCGGTGTTTATGCAATAGAGGATTTACGGAACAATTATTATTTTTTCTTAATTTATTCCATATATGAGACCTTGTGGACAGTTAATAGATTAATTGTATATATATGTAGTTTATTAAAGGAATTAAAAGAATAGAATAGAAATAGGAATTAGAAAAGAAAGAAAAGAAAATAGAAAAGAAAAGAAAAGAAAAAGAAATTAGAAAAAAAGAATAAAGAGAAAAAGAGAAAAAGAGAAAAAGAAAAATCTAAATATTATTAAAATCCTAAACCCATTACTATTAAACCCTACCCACTAGCGTTAAACCCGGCCCGCAACCCGCAAAGAATCAGCAGCAGCAGGTTCCCAGACCCGCGCGAGCAGATTCGACCCCCCCCCCCCCGCCCTTTTTTTATATATAATTCAGTTAAAACCCTAAAACCCTAACCCAACTTTATCTCCACTCGATCACCTGAGCGCCGTGCCGCCAACCCAGAGCCACCTCCGCCGCCGGAGCCCTAGCACCGCCCATCGCCGCTCGTCCGTCCGCGTCAACGCACCGCGACAGCGAGTACTCAACAATGTACCCCTGTTCAAGCCTCAATTCCCGTACTGTCGCTCTACCAAACTCGATCCCATCTTCACCGATATGATCCCCACATATCCCTCTCTAAATCTCGTAGGTTAGTTTCCATCGTTCAGCGCTAAACCCTAGCTAAAAATCGATGCCAAGTCAAGGAAAAATGACCACATTTAATTCCAGAAAAACTATTGTAACCATCAATATTTAAGGACTCGTATCTCCCACCACAGAGATCCGAATTTAGTTTTTCTTCTTGCTATGTGAAGACCACCTAACCAAGATTAATTTTGGTTAATTATATTATTTTAATTGATGTTGTATGCCGAATTAAACCAGATTAAAAATCACAAAAAACCTATTTTCCAACTTCCAAAATTTGGGATACGGAGCGTGTCCCACCAAACGGGACAGCCCCGTCGTATACCAAGTGCACCAAAAGGTGCGCACGGTATATCCAGACATGTGAGCTTTCATATAAATTGATTAAGACGCGTGCGCACGTCGGAATCAACCCGTATCCGCAAAAATTCTCCGTATCGTAATTTTTGCAAAATACCGCACCATTTATTATACACTCGTCAGAATACGATAAAACTTGCACCATTGGACTCGTGATATCGCGTTGGTCCTGTGACCCATGTTTCATGCGATTCTGAGACAGTTGACTAAGCCGCCTATTTGCGGGCCCCATGGTTGACTTTTTGGACGAATTTGTGTTCGGCCCACCGGAATCTAACATTGGACATACCGTTAAGTTTGTACTGACATTTAGAGTTTGTTTGACCTATAATTTGTCCCTTTTAGAGATTTTTATCCTTGACACGCTTTTCGGTGCAAAGTGGGCCACATGTGGACTCCACTTTGACCCAAAATTACCGTTTTGCCCCTGTGTCCAAATTGGATAAAAGGGTAGTATTTTTTGGCTATCTTGCTTATTCTGGGAACATTGGTGATATTTATTTCAGCATCCAGAGATGATCATTCTGAGGCCATAGTTTCTGACTCTTGGTGTTTGACATCTGGACATTATATTTTGCAGCTCTCTTGCCAGGTAAGTATACCTTGCCAAATTATTTACAGTATTTTGCATGCTTATTATATTTTTGTATATTCATTATATGTGTAGTTTCTTTCAGTCATTACCATATATTAGATATGTTGACACACACTTGACACATAGCATCAAAGAGGACAATAAGTAGGCGTATGGGCTATAACCACTTTGGTAAACCGTAGTAACTAGCACGCACTATGGTAGTCGTGTCTGATGGTCGCTACCCCCACGGTATGTCGATTGATGGTGTCACGAGGGTCGCTACCCCCGCAGTATGACGGTTGATGATATTCTAGACGTGTGTGTGAGTTATGAGATTTAGATCGAGTAGCCTACCCTTGCCCATACGTCGAAAAGTTGTCCTCATTTGCATTCATATAGATTTTCTTGTATAGCGTACTTATATATTTTTAAACATTATGCATGTTTACTGTATTCAATTGGCATGCTTCTATGTATCTTGTTAAGTCCCTCTAAGGACCTGGTCCATTTTCAGGTGTAGATGTTCATGACTATTCGCAGGAGCACGGATCAGGACTTACTACTTATCTCTTCCGAGGAAGTCTTACCTTCGGAGCATCTTTGATTATCTATAATGATGGATCGCTTCGCTGATACCTTTATATCATCATCTTATTTATATTAGAGATTTACCCTTCTCTCTCATTTTAGTATTGATATAGTCATTGGTAGTGGATTTGTCTCCACCCGACTATTATTTTGGATTATTAAGACTCATTATTCTAGTTTAGTTCTTTCTTTTCTATGACTTGTTGTGTGGATGAGATTATTATATATGTGACTTGTGATGCTATATTTATACCACATGTGAGTTTATATTCATATTACAGTGTACATATGTATTATGGTATCCATATATTGGAGTTGCCATATACATACGGCTGGCATGCTTACGTGTTCCTAGTTCTACATATTTTGGGACTGGGCATGACAAAACTACTCATTACACTATATTAGAGGAACCACTAAGAGGAAAGTTAGGGTTTACCACTTGGAAGTTGGAATCCCAAGGCCAAAGTCTCCAAAACCCTAGAAATCACCACTCTCAAGCCTCCAAGCCTCCAAGCCAAGCCTCTACACCAAGTCTAGACTCTACACACCTAGGTTAGGAAAAAATAAAGGGTTAGGGTTTATATCTATGGAAGAAGTAGATGAAGGAAGAGAAGAGGGGTGAAGAACTTACTTGAAATAGAGAAAATTGGAAGAAGGAAGAAGAAGAGAATGGAGAGAAGAGTGAAGAAGAAGAAGAAGAATGGAATGAAGGGTTAGGAGGGTTCGGCCATGTACATAAAAAATAGGGTTAGGGTTTACAACACAACACAACATAATGACTAAAATACCCTCCAAATTAGTCATGCTAAAATAGGGTTTGGGTTTGGGGTTTCCTTAAATCATTCTAACTAATCCAAAATACTCCAATTAACTAATAAAAAAATATAATAACTATTCTAACCCAATAAATAAGTCTGACAAGGGTGTTGGTTGGGTCTGACATGGGTCCACTAGGGTCTGACATGGGTCCAGACTAGCCAAAACCCTAAAATAACCAATAAAATAATACAATCAACTAATTAAATATAAATACAATTATTTATGATCAATACACAATTTACCAAATTAAAATAAAAAAATTCTATTTTCTAGAATTGTGTAGTGAAGCCTACCCTCCTTAAAATAATTTCGTTCTCGAAATTAAAAGACGAAACTAGGACAAGAATGCAAGGAAAAGAAAGAACCATACCTCAGGGCTCAAAAAAATATGGGTATCGCTCGCGCATTTCATCCTCCCTCTCCCAGGTCGACTCACTTGGAGAGTGATGCCTCCACGTGACGCGAACCAAGAAAATAGTCTAGTTCCTTAACACCTTCTCCACCCAATCCAGAATCTCCACTGGCTGCTCTTGATAGCTAAAAGTAGGGCCCACCATGATCTCTGAGTGATCCAATATGTGACTGGGATATGCCACGTACCATCTCAACTGCGACATATGGAACACATCATGAACTCCCTCTAGCGTAGACGACAAATATAGCCTATACGCAACAGCGCTGACCCTCTCAAGGATGCTGAAGGGTCCGACGAAACGTGGGCTAAGCTTCCCGCCTCCAACGAAGCGAATAGTGCCCCACATCGAAGAAATTCTCAGGAACACCAGATCACCAACCTAGCACAAACAAGGTCTCAGCACTCAATCTAAAATAAGCAATCACAAGCAAATACGAGAACAAAATCTAAATTCTAAGCTATACCTCAAACTCCAAAGGTCTCCGGTGGCTATCGGCCCAATGCCGCTGCCTGTCCTGTGCCACCCGAAGTCTATCTCTAATGAGTTTTACCTTCTCTGCCGCATCCACCACCATCTCCGGGCCAAGCAAAGCTCTCTCGCCTACATCATCCTATGATAATAGAGTATGACACCTCCGTCCATACAATGCCTCGAATGGTGATATCTCGATACTGGCTTGGTAGCTGTTGTTGTAATCAAACTCTACCAAGTCCAAGTGATCCTCTTATGAGCCTCTAAAATCTAGAACACAAGTGCGAAGCATGTCCTCGAGTGTCTGAATAGTCCTCTCTGATTGATCGTCTGTCTGTGGGTAGTATACAGTACTAAATTTGAGCTGGGTGCCCAAGCTAGCCTGCAGACTCCTCGAGAAATATGAAGTAAAGCGACTGTCCCGGTCTGATACTATGCTCACAGGAACTCCATGCAGTCTGACTATCTAGTGCACATATATCTCTGCTAGTCTCTCCGTAGACGTACCCGCTTTGAATGGTAGAAAATGGGCCGATTTGGTCAACCTGTCTGCGATGACCCAAATCGCATCCTTTCCTCCTGGAGAACGGGGAAGCCCAGAAACAAAATCCATGGTCACATGCTCCCATTTCCACTACGGAATGGGTAACGGCTGGAGCAACCCTCTTGGCCTTTGCCTCTCCACCTTCACCTGCTGGCACAGTAAGCATCAGGATACGAAGCGTGCTACCTCCCGCTTCATCCCGTACCACCATACATGCTCTCTCATATCTCTATACATCTTGTTGGCACTGGATGCATAGAGTACTGGGATCGATGCACCTCCTGAAGAACCTCCTCACGCAATGACCCACTCTGCACCTACTAAAGAACCTGGTACCATGCCGCAATGAACCATCATCAGCAATGGTGAAGTTATCTGATAATCCAGTCTGAACCTACGTCCTGATGCTCCTCAGGGACTCATCCTCAAACTGTGTAGCCCTGATCCGGACTATCAACTCTGACTGAATCTGAAGTCCCTACATCTGTATCTCAACTCTAGGCACTATCACCTCGATGCCCAAGCTCTCTAGATCTGCCAGAAGATAACAATCTGTAGTCAGGCACATAGCTACTGGATACATGCTCAGCGCATCCACAACTACGTTCGCCTTTCCTGTATGGTACTGCAACAATATGTCGAAGTCTTTCATCAAATCCAACTATCTCCTCTGCCTCATATTCAGCTCCTTTTGGGTAAACACATACTTAAAGCTCTTATGGTCTGTAAAGATCTCCACACACTCTCCGTATAAATAGTATTTCTACAATTTTAGAGCAAAGATGACCGCTGCCAACTCTAAATTGTGGGTAGGATAGTTCTTCTCATGAGGACATAATTACCTAGAAGCATAGGCAATCACCCTCCCATTCTGCTGTAACACACAACCCAGTCCCTTCCCCGATGCATCACTATAGATAGTGAATCCTCTAGACCCTGATGGCAACGTCAACACTGGAGCTGTCGTCAACCTCCTCTTCAGCTCATCAAAGGCGACCTAGCACTCCTCTGACCAAACAAACTCTATGTCCTTCTGGGTCAGCCTAGACAATGGCTCAGCAATCCGAAAAAAATCTTGAACAAATCTCTTGTAGTAACCTGCCAGCCCCAGGAAACTCCTGACCTCTGCTACTGAACTCAGAGCACTCCATGCCTCAACTGCCATGATCTTCCTAGGATCCACTGAGATCCCCTCTCATGTTACCACATGACCAAGGAATTCAACCTTGTCAAGGAAGAACTCGTACTTTGAAAGCTTTTCATAAAGCTTCTCCTTCCTGAGAGTCTCCAGCACTATCCTCAGATGCTCCTCATGCTCCTCTGGGGTCTTCAAATATACCAAGATGTCATCTATAAATACCACCATAAACCTGTCCAGATGCTGATGGAATACCTTGTTCATCAGATTCATAAATATTGTCGGTACATTAGTCAACCCAAACGGCATCACCATGAACTCATACTGTCCATACCTGGTCTGAAAAGTTGTCTTCGGAATATCCTCCCTCCTGACCTTCACCTGGTGGAAGCCTGTCCTCAGATCAATTGTGAGGTTGTTCAGAGCCCTGTAGTCGATACACATCCGTATAGACCCATCCTTCTTCGGCACAAAAAGTACCGGACCACCCCACGGAGAAGAACTAGATCTGATAAATCCCTTGTCCTGAAGCTCATCCACCTACTTCTTTAACTCTACCAGCTCACTGTTGTTGACTCCATAGACGTGCTGGGATATCGGCTCCGTGCCTGGCACCAAGTCTATAGAGAACTCCATATCTCTGTCCGGAGGTAACCCTGGCAACTCTTCCGGAAAGACATCCATGAACTCCACTATCAATGGATGTGGCAACCTCTACTCTACCACCAGGGCTTCGTAGAAGACTCCCTCGCTCTGCTCCGCTGCTCCTCTGGCAAACTCAAACTCTGGCTCACCTAGCGGACTAAACAACTTTCTGCCTCTACGATAATCTATACTATTACAGTGCATACTCAACCAATCCATCCTGAGTACAATATCGTAGCTCGAAAATGGCATTACGAGTAGGCACACACTCAACTCCCGGCCTCCTAAGGTAACTCTCCGTTCTTTGTAGACATCACTAACTAGGATGATGCCACCCCTGGTCGTAATCTTGCATAGTCTAGCTAAAGGTTCAGCAACAAGATGGTGTCTAATAGCAAAAGATACAGACACAAAGCTATAGAAAGCACCGAAATCAAATAAAGCAAGTGTTGGAATATAATCAAGAAGAACAGAACCTGAGATCACATCACCAATGGGCTCGGCCTTGTCTACGGTAAGGGTAAAAGCTCGCCCTTGCTGTCCCCCTCGATGGTGCTGCTGGTGCTGGACAAACCTCTGCTGCTGAGTCTGCAACTGCAGGGGCTTTCGCTGGTCCCCTCTGAGTGGCTCCTCCGTCCTGAGCTGTACGAGCGAGTGCTGAAGGGCAATCCCTCAACTGGTGATCTGTCGTACCATATAACAAACATCTGCCCAGCTTCTTCCTGTAAATGTCCCTCTGTGTCCCAGCTTCCTACAGAAAGGGCAAGTAATGGGCTGCCTCGGACCCTGCTGCTGTCCCTGCCTCTGCTGTTGGGGCGCCTGTCGGAAAGGCGCACGACCGTGACCCTGGTACTGCTGAGTCTGCTAGAACGGCCTCTTGGCTGGCCCCACACTGCTGCTCGCTCCAAAAGCATCTCTACTCCTCTTGGTCTTCAGCTCTAAGTCATCCTCAGCCCTCTGAGCATCACTCACAATCTGTTCGAAGGTTGCCTCACGGTCACTCCTAGTCAAAGACTTGACCGCCATGACCAAACCCTTGCAGAACTTTTACACCTTCGCTACCTCGCTCAAACCCTCTACAAATTTGCCCAGACGGCAGAACTCTGCTGCATACTCATCCACCAGTATGCTCCCCTAGATGAGTGCCTCAAACTGGCTCTCCAAAGCACTGAGAGCCACATTCGGAAAGAACTTCTTCTTGAAAAGCTTCTTGAAAGCCTCCCAAGTCAGTCCTGGTACCGCTATCCTCGTGTCAGTACGGTACCAAGTAAGGGCAAGATCGAACATCTGGTTGTCCACTGCCTCTATCTGCATACTGGCTGGGATCAGTGTCAGTCTGAAGATCCCTTCAATGTGCTTGATCCAGTAATCTGCGTACAGGATCCCCTTTGTACCCCAGAACTCCTTGGGACACATCCTCTGGAAGTCAATGATGTTGCATGGCCTCGGATACTGTGTCTGATCTGCCTGTGGCTGGATCTGAGACACTCTATCTACTGCCGTCATAGCCACCTGGTGAGCTTTCTCAATGCCCAATCTTATCACATCCACCTGGTGGTGCTGCGCGTCCATTATCTCCCTGAAGAACGCAAACAACTGGGTGGTGTCTACCTGTGCATGAGGTAGTGGAGGAGGTACCACCAGAATAACTGGGGTAGCTTTTGGATCAATAGGTGGAAGAGGATCTCTGAGAGAAGCAGATGCTCCCTCAACTGCATAAGTAGCGAGTGGAGCGGTAGCAGCTGCCTGAAGTAGAGCAGGACGAGAGGTAGCAGACCTATCTGTGGCAGCTGCTGGAACAGTACGGTAAGATCGTATCTTCGAAGGAATCCTGAACACAGATCAAAAGAAATTAATATGGTACAAGATACGATATCATCAAGGAAGAACAGTAATATTTCTAAAGAAAACAATTTAAAAAAAATTAAAGATAGCAATAGAAATCAGGAAGGGTCCTAGTTGTGATTGAGCACACTCTCTCTCTCAGCCTATATCCTATATCCTATCGCAGGTAGACCTAGAAACTAAACCTGCGTGGGCCACCACTAAAAATGTGTCATGACCCACACCCAAAAAATTAGACATGAGTCGTGGGTACGTCCAGCCTACACCGCAGAATCGATGGTAGAACGTTGTCTAGGTCCATTCTAGGTCACAATTATATATATCTCACAATAACCTGTCAAGATAACCTCTCCAAAAGGAGGTGTCACGACCCGCACCCGGGATTTGGGCATGAGTCGTGGGTACGTCCAGCCTACGCCGCAGCATCGGCGGTAGAACGCTGTCTAGGTCTCAACATAATATATCCTGCCAATAGTCTCAACTTCGTACGGAGGACAATGATAAATAATCCACAGTTCTATGATATACTCAATCACAAGCTAATAAAAATAATGGCACGATGAGAATAGAAAAGAGTTCTATTATAAACCAACCACAATAATCCAACTCAAATCCTGGGTCTAAATGACCTCACAAAGTCACAAAATAATAAGTATAACTCAGTCTTTGTCTAGAACAATAATTGCAGAAAAACAGTCTAAGTACAGCCAGGTACATTCTCCTCTAGGCTAGGCAACTCCTCTGGGGTTTCTGGAGTGAAATCTCCCTCTGATCCTAGGCCGTAATGAGTGGGGCAAAGATCCTCCAGGTCCTCTAAAAAATATTATCCAGTCAGGATTGGAGCGAAGCACAAACACTAACAGCAGTTTCATTAAATTGACAAAGACTATAAACAGTGTAAGAAATACAAGATGGAAATAAATGCTGGAAATGTAAAGTACTGGAGAAAATGAAAATAGGCAATAGAGCATCTAGCAATGAACAATAGACAGTGAATGCTAGAACAAGTGAATCTGAATAAAATAGACATCTAGCTAAGTGTTTGAATTATCAGTTTATTATGTGATCGGCTTGGGACTTGATCAGGCTGGTTATATATGATTAACTATGATTCTTGTAGGTCAGGCTAACCATAAGGTTAGCTATGATGCATGTAGTGGTCAGGTTAATCATATATAACAGCTATGATGCATGTAAATGGTCAGGCCGCACCCGACGTGAGAAGTGGGGTGAGCTATGATGCATATAAAGGTTTGGATATGATCACATAATCTACTAATAGTTCCCCATCCCCCAGCTAGCACGATGGATTCCAATCACGACTCCTCATGATGGGGATCTAGGGTGCTAACCCGTGTATCCATAGTGTCGGAATCAAGTATGTAATACAACTGAATTTATAGTAATAATCAACAATGAAAACTGTCAGAGAATGTACTCGCCTGTGGTCCTGAGCAAGGTGTGAGGATCGATGTCCAAAGTGGGATCACAATGACCTATTAATGGAATATTAATGTCAGATATTAAATCAAAAGAATAACATGTTTAACTAATTAAATACGAGGTTTCTAGGTCATACTAAGTCTAGACTGGGTTAGCTAGTTCCACTAGTCAAATTCTATACCATACTAAGGTTTCTAGTATGCTACTAGCTACTATACATACTATGTATTTAGTTGTATATAACAACTCCCACATATATAAATTCTAGTTTGCATCTTAATACAACCCTTAACATATACCTTGCATCAATATTGGCTACTAACCCCAATACCCAATCTCCTGACTGCAGGCCACTGCAATAGCCCTTGAACTGTTACACACTGATCCTAGGTCAATAGTTCAATTATAACAACAAGTTCCCACAGACCCTGACCTCTTGCATAGAGCATAGCAGCTGGATTGTAGGTGTTATGATGCCTGAGCTACTCAGCACAGTGCATACTGGATTGCCAACTGAAATTGTAGTTCAATTGCAGGCAAATGCAATATCTGCTGTACCCTAACACCCAAGTATGAGACCAAAGACTCTGATACTCACCAACCTAAATGACACCAGGCAACCACACTGGATGCTAACTGAAACCTATCACCTACTCACAAACACTGATATACACTCACAGTCACTGGTTTTCACTACACTCACAATTTTTTTTTCCCCACTGAATTCACCTACACAGGCAACTTACCTAGACACTATACTCACAGTCCCCTTATCTGATACACAGGACCTAACACTGCACACTACTGCTCACTCACACACACACACAGCATTCACACACAGGTTGACATTCTGACCTACACTCACACACACACAGGGATTTCTAACACTCTAGGTTCTGGGTTCTACTGATACCCATCTCAACTCACTGACATACTACAATCACACAGATACTCACTACACAGGTCCTAACTCTCCTCCCCTTATCTGATACATAGTTGCACACACACTGAAACTTAAGGCAAACACAGGTTCCTCACTAACCTACAGCTACACTAACTCTACATACTGGAAATAAATCCTGCACACACATAATTTACATAGGTAACTCATAGTCATTAGAACACTGACACAGGTGGGCACACACTCAGATACTGCACCTAATACACAGCTCACACACACACAATCTGCACACAGCACAGCACATACCCCTGTCTGACTGATACACACACTAGTTTCACATTGGCACACACGCTCAGACACACACTGGCACATAAACACTGAGACACACTCTAACATTGATACACAGTACCCCTCACTGATCTTAAACAACTACACACACACAGGGTGACCAATCTGCACAGTTTCTGATACTCTACACTGATACAAACTGATACAGGTATATGCCTCTCTCACACACAATGCTACACAAGGCTACCTAGTTCTCACAGTCACAACCACTGCACTGATACACATTGTACACATAGAGATTTCATACACTGCAGCTTACACCCAGATACTCACAGTCATTCCCCACACAAGCACAAACTATCAGTATACACACTCACACACGAACCTGGAAATTTTTGAGAACTACTACTCACCTCTCCTACACTGCACTCATTGAACTGAGAAGAACACAACCACTGCTCTCCTACAGCCCAACTAAAACCCCAATTGCTGATATACACAGGAATATAAATTGAAACCAGGAACTCTTACACACAGAATTCCCTACACACTATGATCTAGCTGCTACACTAATTCTGCACACAGCCTTAACACACTGCTGCAACACGACCCTAGCTCACTGCACGAACACACAGGGTTCTGCCCTAATACACAGAGATTCACTGGTTCTTAGTTAGGAACTCACTGATGCATAGGCCACCAATACCCCATACATACACAGGCAATGCTTAACCTATCTACTGATACACTACTCCAGAGAACCCAATACCACATAGGCACACATGCCTCACACATTAAGCCCAGATACACAACCCGACTGTGCACAGGGAAGATCCCCCACAGTGCACACAGCACATACCTGTACACAAGTAATTATACATATAAATATAGATAGGTATATCAATATATGCAGGAAATAAAATACAAGGATAGGCGAAACCCTAAGAAACATTTCCTCAAACACAAGAAGGACAGAAAAAATAGTTTTACATAGGAACCCATAAATCCTTAAATCAAAACCCTAAAATCAAGATCTAACTTACACGTTGGAGGATAAAATAGGTCTACATACAACACCTAGGGTTAGTGTCCACGAAAATTGGGAAAAACAATTGTAGGTCACCAAAACCCTAGAATTTCTCCTAGGTCTTCATGTAGGACCTACGAAATCGAGATCTAAACCTCGGGGTGGGTTCCTAATAGGCATTACCATCAGAAAAATAGAATTAAAGAATTAAAAATTCGGATTTACCTATAGGGAGATGTTTTCCCTATGAAAGTTCTTCTTCCCCAAGGTTCCTTGACCCAAGCTCCTTGCTTTCCTTTGCTTGAAGGAGGAAAATAGGATCCCTAGGGTTTGATTCAGAATTTGTGGTGGAGAACAAGTGGTTTTTCTTATGGAGGCTAGGGTTTCTTCTTTCTACATGAAGAATGGCTTTGGGAGAGGCTCCCTTTTATATTAAAACCAAGTTAGGGTTTCTAATGCATAGTCTTAGGTTAAACCCCCTATGTTAGGTCATGTAGAACCTAATTAACTAATGTTTAGTCAGTCTAGGGTTTGAGGTCCAACCTAAATTTAAATTCTAGGGTTTGACCTAAAACCAAATATCAATATACAATATATAATTAGTTTATAAAACTCAGCAGATTAATTAAATACATAATTATTCAAAATAGTGAATTTACACAAATGCCCTCATCTGGAAATGTGGTAGTGACAAGTCTACCCTCCTAAAAAAAATTTCGTCCTCGAAATTGGACTGAACTAGAACAAGATTGAAATCAGAAACGGAAATATACCTCAAGTCTAGAAGAGATACGGGTATTGCTCGCGCATCTCGTCCTCTGTCTCCCAGGTCGACTCCCCTGGAGAGTGATGTCGCCATGCAACGTGAACCAAAGGAATAGTCTGGTTCCGCAACACCTTTTCTCTGCGGTCCAAGATCTCTACGGACTGCTCAGGGTAGCTGAGCGTCGGACCAACCTCAATCTCTGAGTGATCAAGTACATGACTAGGGTCTGCCACGTACCGTCTCAGCTGCGACACGTGGAACACATCATGAACTCCCTCCAATGCAGGCGGCAAGTCCAGTCTATATGCCACCGCACCTACCCTCGCAAGAATGCCAAAAGGTCCGATGTAGCGTGGGCTAAGCTTCCCGCCTCGACCAAAATGAATCGTGCCACGCGTCGGAGAAATCCGTAGGAACACTAGATCGCCAACCTGAAACTCAAGGGGTCTACGGTGGCTGTCGGCCCAATGCCGCTGTCTGTCCTGCGCCACTCGCAGTCTGTCTCTGATGAGTTTTACCTTTTCTGCTGCATCCACGACCATTTCTGGTCCCAGCAAGGCTCTCTCTCCAACGTCATCCCAAGATAACGGTGTACGACACCTCCGTCCATAAAGAGCCTTAAATGGTGACATCTCGATGCTGGCCTGATAGCTGTTATTGTAAGCGAACTCTACCAGGTGCAGATGATCCTCCCAAGAACCTCCGAGATCTAGAACGCAAGTGCGTAGCATATCCTCGAGAGTTTGAATAGTCCGTTCAGACTGCCCGTCTGTCTGGGGGTGATATGCGGTACTGAACTTGAGCTGAGTGCCCAAGCTAGCCTGCAGACTCCTCCAGAAGTGGAAAGTGAAGCGACTATCCCGATCTGAGACGATGCTCACCGAAACTCCATAAAGTCTAACGATCTGACGCACGTACATCTCTGCTAGCCTCTCTGTCGACGTGCCCACCTTGAAAGGTAAGAAATGGGCTGATTTGGTCAACCTGTCCACGATGACCCAAATCGCGTTCTTTCCTCCTGGAGAACGTGGAAGCCCTGAAACGAAATCCATGGTCACGTGCTCCCATTTCCACTCTGGAATCGGTAAAGGTTGAAGCAAACCACCTGGCCTCTGCCGGTCTGCCTTTACCTGCTGGCACACTAGACACCGGGATACGAAGCGTGCTACCTCGCTCTTTATTCCATACCACCATACGTGCTCCCTCAAGTCTCGATACATCTTGTTGGCACCGGGATGCATCGAGTACTGAGAGCGGTGTGCTTCCTGCAAAACCTCCTCGCGCAGCTCCCCGCTCGGCACACACATCCTCGTGCCGTGCCGTAAGGAACCATCATCTGCGATAGTAAAGTCGTCCGACAATCTTGTCTGAACCTGTGCTCTGATACTCCTCAGAGCCTCATCATCAAACTGCGCAGCTCTGATCCTGTCTATCAGCTCGGACTGTATCTGCAATCCCTACATCTGAATCTCAGTACCGGGAACTAACACTTCAATCTCCAAGCTCTCCAAATCAGCCAACAAATGTCTATCTGTCGTCAAGTACATAGCCATCGGATACCTGCTCAAGGCATCGGCGACTACGTTGGCCTTTCCTGGGTGGTACTGCAATGAGATGTCAAAGTCCTTCATCAACTCTAACCACCTCCTCTGCCTCATGTTCAGCTCCTTCTGTGTGAATACGTACTTCAAGCTCTTGTGGTCTGTAAAAATCTCCACACGCTCTCCGTACAGGTAATGTTTCCACAGCTTTAGAGCAAAAATAACTGCTGCCAACTCTAAATCGTGGGTGGGGTAGTTTTTTTCATGAGGGCGTAACTGCCTGGAAGCATAGGCAATTACCTTCCCGTGCTGCTGAAGAACACATCCCAGACCCTTCCCTGAAGCATCACTGTAGATGGTGAAGCCACCTGTCTCTGCTGGCAACGTCAAAATTGGAGCTGTCGTCAACCTCTTCTTCAGCTCATCAAATGCAGCCTGGCACTCCTCCGTCCAGAGAAAATCCACATCCTTCCTAGTCAATCTGGTCATTGGCGCTGCAATCCTGGAGAAGTCTTGTACAAACCTCCTGTAGTATCCTGCTAGCCCGAGAAAACTCCTGATCTCAGCTACCGAACTGGGGGTAGCCCACGACTCCACTGCCTCGATCTTCTGCGGGTTAACCGAGATTCCGTCACCCGATACCATATGCCCAAGAAATTCGACCTTGTCAAGGAAGAATTCACACTTAGAGAGTTTCCCGTACAGCTTCTCTCCTGAGAGTCTCTAAGACCAACCTCAGGTGCTCTTCGTGCTCCTCCGGGGTCTTGGAATACACAAGAATATCGTCAATGAACACTACCACGAACTTGTCAAGGTATTGGTGGAACACCTTGTTCATCAGGTTCATGAATACTGCCGGTGCATTGGTTAAACCAAATGGCATCACCATGAACTCAAACTGGCCGTATCTGGTCCGAAAAGCTGTCTTCGGTGTGTCCTCTCTCTTCACCTTCACTTGGTGATAGCCTGACCTCAAATCAATCTTTGAAAACACCCTCGCCCCGCTCAACTGATCGAAAAGATCATCTATCCTCGGCAGCGGGTACTTGTTCTTGATAGTGATATTGTTCAAAGCTCTATAATCAATGCACATGCGCACCGTGCCGTCCTTCTTCGGTACAAACAATACCAGAGCTTCCCATGGTGATGAACTGGATTTGATGAAGCCTTTGTCCTACAGCTCCTCGACTTGCTTCTTCAGTTCTGCCAGCTCGCTGTTGTTGACTCTATAGACATGTTGTGAAATGGGCTCCGCTCCTGGAACCAAGTCTATAGAGAATTCAATATCTCTGTCTGGCGGCAAGCCTGGCAACTCCTCTGGAAATACATCCAGGAACTCCGCTATCAGAGGATGTGGCAACTCCTCTTCTTCCGCCCTGGCTCCGCAAAATGTGCTCCTGCTCTGTTCCGCTGCTCCTCTGACAACCTCAAACTCCGGCTCTCCTGGTGGTCTAAACAAAACTCTGCCTCTATAACAATATATAGTAGCATGATGCCTACTCAACCAGTCCATTCCGAGTATAATATCATACCCCGGAAGTGGCATGACGAGTAAGCTCATGCTCAACTCTCGGCCTCCTACTGACACTCTTCGGTCCTTGCAGTGATCACGGACTAGGATAATACCTCCACCAGTCATGATCTTACAAGTCCTAGCTAATGGTTCTGTGTCTAAATGATGTCGAAGTGCATAAGATACAGACACAAAACTATGGGAAGCGCCAGAGTCGAATAAGGTAAATGCGGGAATACAATCGAGAAGAACCGAACCTGTGATCAAGTCTCCTGCTGGCTCGATCTCCTCGACTGCCATGGCGTACGCTCGCCCCTGGGGTGCACCTCTCTGCTGCTGATGCTGGGCGAAATTCTGATATTATGGTGGAAGTGGTGCCCTCTGTTATTGGCCTCCTGGTATGGTTGGTACCCTGTCTGGTCCTCTTTGGGCGGCTGCTCCACCCTGACCTGGACGAATGGTAGGGCAATCCCTCAGCTGGTGTGTCGTCGATCCGCAGGACAGACATGAGCCCAATCTCTTCCTGCAGATATCTCTAGTATGTTCCATCTTCCCGCAGTACGCACACTGGATGGCGGGTTGAGTCTGTCTCTGTTGCTGCTGCTGGACCTGCCCTCGGGCTGGTGCCTGATGCTGCTGCTGAAAGGGTCTCTGTTGTTGCTGCTGAAAGTGTGGACGCTTGCCCGGTCCCGCACTACTGTTTGCTCCTCCGGAACTATCGCATCCCCTCTTGGGCCTGAGGCCCAAGTCGTCCTCGGCTATCTGGGCATCCATCAATATGCCCTCGTAGGTAGCTGTGCGACGTCCCGACGTGCGAGACTTGATCTCCCTTGTCAGCCCCTTTCTGAACTTCCGGGCCCTGTCCCCTGGATCTCTAATCATTGACGGTGCGAAGCGGCTCAGGCGGGAAAACTCTGCGGCATACTCATCGACGGACGAGCTCCCCTGGGCTAAGTCATGGAACTGACTCTCCAAAGCTCCCAGGGCAACATCAGGAAAGAACTTCTCCTTGAAGAGCTCCTTGAAATCCTCCCAAGTGAGTCCTCTGCGCAAGAGTCTCGGCTCCGTGCAAAACCACGTCAAGGCAATGTCGAACATCTGGCTGGCAGCTGCCTCGATCTGGAGGGCCTCCGGAAGCTGCGCCAAGCGCAAGTTCCTCTCGATGTCCTCTAGCCAATCATCGGCGTAGAGTATCCCTTTTGTCCCCTTGAACTCCCCAGGCATCGTCCTCTTGAAATCCACAATGGTGCCCGGCCTCTGGTGGTGCTGATCAAGACGCTGCTGCTGCTGAGTGACTCTCTCCACAGCCTGGAGAGCCACTTGATGAGCATTCTCCATGTTCACCCTCATCATCTCTGTCTGGGCCTGGTGTGCCTCAGCCTGCACCCTCTGGGCCTCTGCCGACGTCCTCTGGGCATCGACCATGCCCTGAATCAAAGCGAACATCTGTGCTCCATCGACGGGCACACCTCCTGGATGCTGAACTGGTGGTGGGGGTGGAGGTGGTGGTGGTGGAGGCGCCGTCGTAGCTATGGGGACCCTCTGAACAGGTGGTGGAGGACCCCCGAATGCTGCAGACACTCCCACATGTACTGGAGATGTAGGAGGTGCTGCGGATGTCTGTCCGGCAAGGCGAGAGGTGGCAGACCTCTCTGAATCTGCTGCTCCGAGTCTCTGGGACCTCCTCGGCGGCATCCTGAAGACAGATCGAAAGATTTAATTTAGGCAATAGATACGATATCATCAAGGAAGGACAGTAAATTTCTAAGGGAAAATTATTAAGAGTAGTATCATAAGAATCAGAATTCCCTATTTGTGATTGAGCATATCCTCGGCCAAATTCCTATTTCCTAAAACAGGCTCGTAGTAATACTCTAAGCGAGCACCACTACGATATCGCTCTAATACGAATCTAGGACTCGACCTGCATGGGCCACCACTAAAACGTGTCACGACCCGCACCCGGGATTTGGGCATGAGTCGTGGGTACGTCCAGCCTACGCCGCAGCATCGGCGGTAGAACGCTGTCTAGGTCTCAACATAATATATCCTGCCAATAGTCTCAACTCTGCACGGAGGACAATGATAAATAATCCACAGTTCTATGATATACTCAATCACAAGCTAATAGAAATAATGGCACGATGAGAATAGAAAAGAGTTCTATTATAAACCAACCACAATAATCCAACTCAAATCCTGGGTCTAAATGACCTCACAAAGTCACAAAATAATAAGTACAACTCAGTCTTTGTCTAGAACAATAATTGCAGAAAAACAGTCTAAGTACAGCCAGGTACATTCTCCTCTAGGCTAGGCAACTCCTTTGGGGTTTCTGGAGTGAAATCTTCCTCTGATCCTGGGCCGTAATGAGTGGGGCAAAGATCCTCCAGGTCCTCTGAAAAATGTTATCCAGTCAGGATTGGAGCAAAGCACAAACACTAACAGCAGTTTCATTAAATTGACAAAGACTATAAACAGTGTAAGAAATACAAGATGGAAATAAATGCTGGAAATGTAAAGTAGAGAAAATGGAAATAGGCAATAGAGCATCTAGCAATGAACAATAGACAGTGAATGCTAGAACAAGTGAATCTGAATAAAATAGACATCTAGCTAAGTGTTTGAATTATCAGTTTATTATGTGATCGGCTTGGGACTTGATCAGGCTGGTTATATATGATTAACTATGATTCTTGTAGGTCAGGCTAACCATAAGGTTAGCTATGATGCATGTAGTGGTCAGGTTAATCATATATAACAGCTATGATGCATGTAAATGGTCAGGCCGCACCCGACGTGAGAAGTGGGGTGAGCTATGATGCATGTAAAGGTTTGGATATGATCACATAATCTACTAATAGTTCCCCATCCCCCAGCTAGCACGATGGATTCCAATCACGACTCCTCATGATGGGGATCTAGAGTGCTAACCCGTGTATCCATAGTGTCGGAATCAAATATGTAATACAACTGAATTTATAGTAATAATCAACAATGAAAACTGTCAGAGAATGTACTCGCCTGTGGTCCTGAGCAAGGTGTGAGGATCGATGCCAAAGTGGGATCACAATGACCTATTAATGGAATATTAATGTCAGATATTAAATCAAAAGAATAACATGTTTAACTAATTAAATACGAGGTTTCTAGGTCATACTAAGTCTAGACTGGGTTAGCTAGTTCCACTAGTCAAATTCTATACCATACTAAGGTTTCTAGTATGCTACTAGCTACTATACATACTATGTATTTAGATGTATATAACAACTCCCACATATATAAATTCTAGTTTGCATCTTAATACAACCCTTAACATATACCTTGCATCAATATTGGCTACTAACCCCAATACCCAATCTCCTGACTGCAGGCCACTGCAATAGCCCTGGAACTGTTGCACACTGATCCTAGGTCAATAGTTCAGTTCTAACAACAAGTTCCCACAGACCCTAACCTCTTGCATAGAGCATAGCAGCTAGATTGTAGGTGTTATGATGCCTGAGCTACTCAGCACAGTGCATACTGGATTGCCAACTGAAATTGTAGTTCAATTGCAGGCAAATGCAATATCTGCTGTACCCTAACACCCAAGTATAAGACCAAAGACTCTGATACTCACCAACCTAAATGACACCAGGCAACCACACTGGATGCTAACTGAAACCTATCACCTACTCACAAACACTGATATACACTCACAGTCACTGGTTTTCACTACACTCACAATTTTTTTTTCCCCACTGAATTCACCTACACAGGCAACTTACCTAGACACTATACTCACAGTCCCCTTATCTGATACACAGGACCTAACACTGCACACTACTGCTCACTCACACACACACACAGCATTCACACACAGGTTGACATTCTGACCTACACTCACACACACACAGGGATTTCTAACACTCTAGGTTCTGGGTTCTACTGATACCCATCTCAACTCACTGACACACTACACTCACACAGATACTCACTACACAGGTCCTAACTCTCCTCCCCTTATCTGATGCACAGTTGCACACACACTGAAACTTAAGGCAAACACAGGTTCCTCACTAACCTACAGCTACACTAACTCTACATACTGGAAATAAATCCTGCACACACATAATTTACATAGGTAACTCATAGTCATTAGAACACTGACACAGGTGGGCACACACTCAGATACTGCACCTAATACACAGCTCACACACACACAATCTACACACAGCACAGCACATACCCCTGTCTGACTGATACACACACACTAGTTTCACATTGGCACACACGCTCAGACACACACTGGCACATAAATACTGAGACACACTCTAACATTGATACACAGTACCCCTCACTGATCCTAAACAACTACACACACACAGGGTGACCAATCTGCACAGTTTCTGATACTCTACACTGATACAAACTGACACAGGTATATGCCTCTCTCACACACAATGCTACACAAGGCTACCTAGTTCTCACAGTCACAACTACTGCACTGATACACATTGCACACATAGAGATTTCATACACTGCAGCTTACACCCAGATACTCACAGTCATTCCCCATACAAGCACAAACTATCAGTATACACACTCACACACGAACCTGGAAATTTCTGAGAACTACTACTCACCTCTCCTATACTGCACTCATTGAACTGAGAAGAACACAACCACTGCTCTCCTACAGCCCAACTAAAACCCCAATTGCTGATACATACAGGAATATAAATTGAAACCAGGAACTCTTACACACAGAATTCCCTGCACACTATGATCTAGCTGCTACACTAATTCTGCACACAGCCTTAACACACTGCTGCAACACGACCCTAGCTCACTGCACGAACACACAGGGTTCTGCCCTAATACACAGAGATACACTGGTTCTTAGTTTGGAACTCACTGATGCATAGGCCACCAATACCCCATACATACACAGGCAATGCTTAACCTATCTACTGATACACTACTCCAGAGAACCCAATACCACATAGGCACACATGCCTCACACATTAAGCCCAGATACACAACCCGACTGTGCACAGGGAAGATCCCCCACAGTGCACACAGCACATACCTGTACACAAGTAATTATATATATAAATATAGATAGGTATATCAATATATACAGGAAATAAAATACAAGGATAGGCGAAACCCTAAGAAATATTTCCTCAAACACAAGAAGGACAGAAAAAATGGTTTTACATAGGAACCCATAAATCCTCAAATCAAAACCCTAAAATCAAGATCTAACTTACACGTTGGAGGATGAAATAGGTCTACATGCAACACCTAGGGTTAGTGTCCACGAAAATTGGGGAAAACAATTGTAGGTCACCAAAACCCTAGAATTTCTCCTAGGTCTTCATGTAGGACCTACGAAATCGAGATCTGAACCTCGGGGTGGGTTCCTAATAGGCATTACCATCAGAAAAACAGAATTAAAGAATTAAAAATTCGGATTTACCTATAGGGAGATGTTTTCCCTATGAAAGTTCTTCTTCCCCAAGGTTCCTTGACCCAAGCTCCTTGCTTTCCTTTGCTTGAAGGAGGAAAATGGGATCCCTAGGGTTTGATTCAAAATTTGTGGTGGAGAACAAGTGGTCTTTCTTATGGAGGCTAGGGTTTCTTCTTTCTACATGAAGAATGGCTTTGGGAGAGGCTCCCTTTTATATTAAAACCAAGTTAGGGTTTCTAATGCATAGTCTTAGGTTAAACCCCCTATGTTAGGTCATGTAGAACCTAATTAACTAAGGTTTAGTCAGTCTAGGGTTTGAGGTCCAACCTAAATTTAAATTCTAGGGTTTGACCTAAAACCAAATATCAATATACAATATATAATTAGTTTATAAAACAGCAGATTAATTAAATACATAATTATTCAAAATAGTGAATTTACACAAATGCCCTCATCTGGAAATGTGGTAGTGACAGGAGGGGAACAACACAATATATAAACTCAATCACAATAACTAGGAAAAGAGTAAAAGCACGATAAGATATCAACAAAAGAAACAAAGAACCAAAGAGAGCAAGTACAAATCCAAAATATACAGTCCAAGTCTAAGAGTCTATAATATCTCACAGCAGTAAAATAATAAATAGTAATACAGTCATCCAAAACCCAACTGGGAACAAAACCAGTGAAACCCACCTAGCTATACTAGGGCGCTAGCGGCGTCTCCTCATCTGGGACGGGCTCCTCCTCAATCTCAGGGTCACAACACTCGTCGACACCTGGCCCATAGTTGGTCGGGCAAAAATTTCCAGGATCCTCTAGAAAAAATATATCCAGTTAGGATTGGAGCGAATTATATAACTCTGAAAGCAACTTCAAATACATGGTAAGGTGTATATGACTAGCAATAAAAAAGAACACAAGATGTACAGAAAAATAAATAAATGGTAGAACTGATAAAGTAACTGCAATATAAAACTGGAGAACAATACAAGTAGTAGAGAAGTAACTGCATCTGAAAAAATAGGAATACTAGCTAAGTGCCTTGAGCACAAGTTCATTATGTGATCGGCTTAGGTTTCATATGATTTATTCTATGATAACTCTGTTATGTGTGAGTTGCATAACCGACATACACATGAATACTGTTTGGATTTGATCACATAACCAACTTCTACTCCCTTTCCCCACTAATACTCTTGGATCCAACCACGATATACTACGTACATGATAAATAACTCGCATATATAAAGGCGAGAGCACATGATAGAACATGATAATCAATACCCGAAGCACATGATGAAATATACGTGATAGAGTACCCGCTGAATACGGTAAGGAGAATAACATCTCATGACGGTATCCAACTAGTACCAGCTCATGAAATAATGTGTCATAATCAAGTATTACAGTTCTAGAACAGGTGATATATCATAAAATGGAAACGATCAGAGGTAGGTACTCGCCTGACGTCCGGAGCAACTGGTGAGGATCGAGATACGGACTGGCGTCGCAAGGATCAATTACGAAAACCAAGGTTAAACAGGATTCTAAAGAGTTAAACTGATAAAAAAAAACTAAAAATAAGCTTCTACGGTTATTCTAGGTCAAACGGGTCAAACCGGTGAAATCTGGGTCAAAAAGTTAACTCTGGGTCAAACTAGGTCAAATGTTGACTTTGCGGTCAACGGGGGCAATTACGGTCAACTCTAGGTTAAAATAGGGTGCCCCTAAAATTCTAGGTCAAAACTAGCTCATTAAGCTAGTAAACCCTCAAACTCGCCTCCGTGAGATATCGGGATACCCTCGGTATCCGATATCTCAACCTATGCTACACACCTCGCCTATACCCACTAATGCATATACTAACACGTATATATATATATATATATATATATATATATATATATATATATATATATATATATATATATATATATATATATATATATATATATATGTAAACCCAACTCTAATCCCAATCCTAGGCAAACGTCCAATACCTCGCCCCAATACCCAATACCTTGAGTATCTCAAGGTATTGAGATACCTTATTATCTTAAGGTATTGAGATAACTATCTAACCCCTCTCTAACACTAACTATCTAGCTAACTATCTATCTATCTATCTATCTATCTATCTATCTATATATATATATATATATATATATAGGCAAATATATATATATATATATATATATATATATATATATATATATATCTAAACACATATACATATCTACATACATACATATATATATATATATATATATATATATATATATATATATATATATATATATATGTCTCTCTCCCTCACTACTGCTGCTACTACCTGCTGATGCTGCTTCCACTAGCTAACTGCCACTGCTGCTACTACTACAAAATGCTACTACTGCTGCTGCCATGCTGTTGTTGCTGCTGCTGCAGCCATGCTGCTACTGATGCCTGCAGCTGCTGTTGCAGCCCCCTTTTGCTGCTGCTGCTGCTGCTCTTCACATCTTTCTTACTATCTCACTCACTCTACACACACACATAGATATATAGATACACACACTCACATATATATATATATATATATATATATATATATATATATATATATATATATATATATATATATATATGTGTGTGTGTGTGTGTGTGTGTGTGTGTGTGTGTGTGTGTGTATATATATATATATATTTATATATATATATATATATATATATATATATATATATATATATATATATATATATATATATATATATATATATATATAAATATATATATACACACACACACACACACACACACACATATATATATATATATATATATATATATATATATATATATATATGTGTGTGTGTGTGTGTGTGTGTGTGTGTGTGTGTATGTATATATATATATATATATATATATATATATATATATATATATATATATATATATATATATATATATATATATATATATATATATATATATATATATATAAACACACACACACACACACACACATATATATATATATATATATATATATATATATATATATATATATATATATATATATAGAGAGAGAGAGAGAGAGAGAGAGAGAATAAGGGAGGTGAGATGGCACCTCACTCCCAAAACAAAGGTGGCGGTGACGTGGCACAATTCCAACCACACATTTCATAATTGGCAAATTGCACTTAACCCCCTCCCCTCGTTTGTGTGGTTATGATTGTGCCACATCACCGCCACCATTGTTTTGAGAGTGAGGTGCCACCTCACCTCCCTTATTCTCTCTCTCTCTCTCTCTCTATATATATATATATATATATATATACATACACACACTTATATATATAAACACACTTACATATATATATATATATATACAAACACACACACACACACACACACACACACACATATATATATATATATAACCACACACTCACACACAAACACACACACTAACACACTCAAACACACACACAACCACACCAAGACATGCACAACTACCCCTATACATATATATATATAATATAACTCGAAAACCCTGGTACACACTCTCTGAAGCTAAACCAACCCGTGCACAAGTTCGAAACCTAGAAACCAAGTCAAAATGCCTATTTGGTCATTTCGACGAACACTTGGTGTGCGGCTCGTGATACCTCGTAAAACGCACACCAAACCTACTCGGAATCGATCCAAATTTTACCCACAAGTTTTAATCAATGTTTAGAACCTCAAAAAATGCTAACTCTCTGATTCTAGGTCCGTGGCAAAATCCCACATGCATGTGGAATCCACGGCGACGAAAATTCCCCAAATCGCCAGAAACGCCCAAAACTCCACGATATAATCTCACGTATCCGAACGGGGATACGTACTTACCCTCAAGATACCCAAGCACATCTACCTAGGTCCGTCTAACCTAAGACATCACCCAAAATTGGGCTAATCTCGGATTTCACCTAAAATTGACACAAAATCTAATGTCAAAGTCTCCAAACACAACCAAACAAGTTCTAACTTTCTTCCATGGGTAGTCCTAAGGTCTAGGAAGATTCTAAACTACTAATTACACTATATTAGAGAAACCACTAAGAGAAAAGTTAGGGTTTACCTTTTGAAAGTTGGAATCCCATGGCCAAAGTCTCCAAAACCCTATAAATCACCACTCTCAAGCCTCCAAGTCTCCAAGCCAAGCCTCTACACCAAGTCTAGGCTCTACAAACCTAGGTTAGGGAAAAATAAAGGGTTAGAATTTATATCTATGGAAGAAGTAGATGAAGGAAGAGAAGAGGGGTGAAGAACTTACTTGAAATGGAGAAAATTGGAAGAAGAAAGAAGAAGAGAATGGAGAGAAGAGTGAAGAAGAAGAAGAAGAAGAAGAAGAAGAAGAAGAAGAATGGAATAAAGGGTTAGGGGGGTTCGGCCATGTACATAAAAATAGGGTTAGGGTTTACAACACAACACAATGACTAAAATATCCTCCAAATTAGTCATGCTAAAATAGGATTTGGGTTTGGGGTTTCCTTAAACCATTCTAACTAATCCAAAATACTCCAATTAACTAATAAAAATAAAATAACTATTCTAACCCAATAAATAAGTCTGACAAGGGTGTTGTTTGGGTCTGACATGGGTCCACTAGGGTCTGACATGGGTCCAGACTAGCCAAAAATCCTAAAATAACCAATAAAAATAATACAACCAACTAATTAAATATAGATACAATTATTTATGATCAATACAAAATTTACCAAATTAAAATTAAAAAATCTATTTTTTAGAATTGGGTAGTGACAACAGAATTAGAGTTGCACAGTATGATGATGAGACTCTGAGGAGTATCAGGGCATAAGTTTAGACAGGATTGACAGACGACTTCACTATTGTGGATTATGGATCTTTACGACATGGCATGAGGATGTGTGTGCCAAGTAGAGAACTGCACGAAGAGGTTTTACAGGAGACACATCGCTCTTAGTACTCGATGCATCCCGGTGCCAACATGATATATCGAGATTTTAGGGAGCACATATGGTGGTATGGTATGAAGCGCGAGGTATCACTCTTTGTATCCTAATGTTTAGTGTGCCAGCAGGTAAAGGCAGATCGATAGAGGCCAGGTGGATTGCTTCAACCTTTACCCATTCCAGAATGGAAGTTGAAGCACGTAACTATGGACTTTGTTTCAGGGCTTCCACGTTCTCCAGGATGAAAGGACGCAATTTGGGTTATCGTAGATAGGTTGACTAAATTGGCCCACTTTTTATTTTTAAAGTGGGTACATCGACAGAGAAGCTAGCAGAGGTGTACGTGCGGCAGATTGTTAAATTATATGGAGTTTCGGTGAGTATCGTCTTGGATCGAGATAGTTGTTTCACTTCCCATTTCTGGAAGAGTCTGCAGACTAGCTTGGGCACTCTGCTCAAGTTCAGTACCGCATATCGCCCCCAGACAGATGGGCAGTTTGAAAGTGTAGAAGCATGAAAAATACGCTGGATAGCTCTACGCAGCATGTTGATATAGGGCAGCGTAAACAGAGGACCTCAGAGCCATCAACATGCAACAGAGCTTTTCCGCTGAGCACAGCATAAAATATAAGCTCAAAGACCATCCGCGTAATACAGTATGTCCAGGCTGCTTCAGCGTAAAAAGGGTGCTACATCGCCTTTATGGCGTAACATCCGCTTTCAATGCAGCATTGAAGTGTACAAGGAACGCTGCATATTCTTCAAAATGAACATGTCAGATCATGCAATGAACCTGACATCTGGACTCCTGACAAAGGGTACTGCACGACTACCCAAGCGACAGCTATAATAATGGCACGGCACTGCAACCCAGGCTGTCATTTACTGCCATTTCCTTGGCATAGACCGCTTTTACGCATACAAAGGAATACGCTGCCTAGTTTTACACAGGCAGATGTGAGCTGTTTACGCTCCACAGAAGACAAACAGCCTGCCACGTCAAAAGCTGCTCTTCGTACAGGGCTCGAGGCACGTCTCTGCATTTAATGCGCAGAGCGGTGACAGGTTCTCGAGGCACGTCTCTGCATTTAATGCGCCGAATACTGACAGATGCCCGAGGCACGTCTCTGCATTTTATGCACAGAAGAGTGGCAGGCCTTCAAAACATGCCTCTGCATTTAATGCACAGGATAATGGCGAATCTCTGCATTTAATGCAGGAGATTTGATTAAATGTTACCGAACCGTCGTCTAGTGACATTCCCTTTGCGTAAACTGCTCTTACGCATACAAGGGGATACGCTGCCCAGTTTTACACAGGCAGACGTGAGCTTCTTACGCTCCATAGAAGGCAAACAGACCGCCACGTCAGCAGTCACTCTTCGTATAGGATTCGAGGCACGTATCTGCATTTAATGCACAGAATAATGGCAAATCTTCAAGACACACCTCTGCATTTAATGCACAGGATGGAGGCAGATCTCTACATTTAATGCAAGAGATTTGATTATATCTCCAAAAGCTGTAATCTCGGCTAAAAAATATCCACATCATCTCGGCTTCTACGCCCACTCGGCTTCTACGCGTACTCGGCTTCTATGCCCACTCGGCTTCTATGCCCACTCGGCCTCTATGACCACTCGGCTCCTACGCCTACTCGGCTTCTATGCCTACTTGGCTTCTACGCCATGGTGACAGTTATTGGCTTCTACGCCAACCTCTTCTACACAAAGGATAACTACCTACGTGGCTTCTACGCCGTGATCTTCGCATCAGTTATACGCGTTGTCCCTTAGTTGGACACGCATCACATGCTCACTCAAAAGGTCATCTATACGCAGACAATGGTTATTGTAACCGTCGTGTAAAAGGGTGCTGTACTTTCTACTACTCGGTTTCTACACTGACTAAGTGGTCACTGTCACTAAAACTATATAAATAGAGACCTCTATCAACAGAGGTCTGAGGTCAAAAAATTGAAGGTCGAACGATCGAAAATTGGTCAAGGAATCCAGTATCAGATCCAAGGTCGACAATTGAAAGGAAAGAAGGAGGAGAGAAAACGGTCGAAAGAGAGAGAAGAATCCAGAGCTCAGGCAAAGAGAAGGGATCGACGACTTTGGCATCGGGCATCCACCCTCTTTAGCAACCTTCGAAGCCGCTTTCTGTCTTCCACGGCACTTCTTCACTATCGTGTGGTCCAAGGGCCAAAGTGATCGACTGCAGATCAGACTCCTATAGCAATATTTACCCAGATTAAATAAATTGTACTCGACATCCTCGTATAGGATTAAATTGTACAATCTTGTTTGTAAATACCGAAGAAGGGCGGGTTTTCGTATAAGACCTCGTTTCCACATATTCATCTTTCGTTTATTTTTATCAAACAACAAGATGGCGACTCTGCTGAGGACATCTTTCTCTTCTGACGAGGAAGCAATTGCTCAACATGATGCGGTATCCGTGGGATCCGTGAAGAAGTCACTGGTCGTCCAATTCAACCAGTCTGCCTATGAAGACATGCTTCGAACAGGGGGTAGCTATCACTCTCTCTCTGTCCAAGACAACAGGAAGCTGCGTAAGGTCTGGATGCCCAAGACATCCTCTACCATTCCTGTCGACTCTCCGATTTCTCCGACCAACGAGGTTGTAGCATTGCTCCCTCCGTGCCTTGCGCGTAAAATTCAGTCGCCTGTCTCTGACAGGGCAGACAAAACTTCTGGCAAGGCCTCAGCGCCAATCCAGAAGTATACTCTGTGCTCTGCGCGTAAATTCAGTCTCCCGTCCCTGGCGGAACAGACAAACTTTTTGACAATGCCTTAGGGCCAAATCAGAAGTTCCCAACGCGCTCCGCACGTAAAAATGCATCTGCCTTCCCAGAAAAGCAGATGATTCCTGCAATCTACGCAAGGGAAAGCAAGCGGCGGACTACTCAACTTCTCGGCCTTTACGCCAGCAAGGGAACAATCTGCCCACCCTCCGGATTACGCGAGAGGCTGACGGCCGACTGAGGACATCCTCAGCTTTACGCCAACCAAAGCAGAGCTCCAAATTACGCCAGGAGAAGCCCCTCGGCGTAAAGAAGGCTCAATTTACGGAAAGACACCCTCCTCGGGGATTATTCGCCACCCAGATGGCCAACCTGTTGTATACAGGAGGCACAGGGAAAACTATGGTTTCCTACATCCACATGCCCACAGATGTGAACAGAAGGAACAAGCCATCTTCTTCTTCTGTAAATCCTCTTGACCTGTGTGGGTACCTGATCCAGAAATGCAAGGATAGGGGATCTTCCAGCATGTCTATTACGCCTCCTAACGAGCACTATTGTAATAGTCATAGGATTGTAATTAATTATTGTTGTTCTGAAGCAAAATGGTCGATTTTTGACCGGTTGAGCTACTCTTCGTCTTTCCAGTAAGAAAAGTCCACACATGCATCGGTGAACATGGCTTCACACATACCTAGAGGAAGATCGGGCTCAAGTCGTCATCCCTCTAGAGCTCCGAGCCGAAGGAGATTCAACCAGCTCCTTAGGAACACTGAAGCTGGGGTGTTCCGAAACACCCGTTCGAGGTCGCGACAATCGACTTCGTACTCCTCTGATTCCGAAGTTGGGGGTCGCCAGTCTCCCGAATCAGATACTGAAAGTATAGAGTCAACTTCTACAGAGACCTATACTAATCTTTCAATGACACCCAGGGAGATGGAAGTTTATGCCATTGGAGATGAATACGAGGAAGCTTCCCCATCGGGGAGCGCTGAGCAGGGCATTACTGTACTGGAGACATCTCTGAAAAAAATACAATCCATGATGGAGAACATGCACCAGATGATGCTGACTCAACACACAGCTGCTATGGCTCAAGCATCGATCCCTCCAACTCAGATACGTGTGGGGGTGGACTTACCATCATCTAACGTGATCCAAGAGCCTACTCTCGATCAGGAGTCAGCAGTTCCTCCGCTTCCTCACTCGGAGAATGTATTACCTCCCGTCGGAGTCGCGATGCAATCAAATTCTCATCACTCCATGGTCCCGCTACCAGCTGAAGATCCGATGCAGGCAGTACGGGAATTGAAAGCCTAATTTGATGCCCTGAAGCACAAAGATCAGCTCAAGAAATTGGAAATCAACCAACCTTACCCAGCTATCTGGAAAGAGGTCTATTTTCCTCCTAGATACAAACTACAGACTATGGCTTTATTCGAGGGAAAAATATCACCGAGTCAGTACATGAACTACTTCAATATGATGACGGTGTTATTACAAGGGAACGACGCCCTCCTCACTCGGGTGTTCAAGGACTGTCTCTCGGGGGTAGCTTATCAGTGGTACCGAAGTCTGGCAGACAACTGCATTACTTCCTTTGAAGACTTCAAGGCTTTATTCTTCACGCGATTCTACGAGGGAGGGATGGACATGTCTATGTCCTCTCTCATCGAAGTCATGCAGAAGGAAAAAGAGAATGTTCCCACTTTTATCGAACGTTTTCGTCAAGCCACTTTGCAAATGCCTCCAGGAGTTCCAGACTCGGCATTGGTGGACATCTGCAGGAAGAACCTTCTTCCCATGATCTCGGTGTTCACAGGACCATATCAGTTCCATGATTGGCCTTCGTTCATCATCTCAGCGGTAGCCGTGGAGGACAACAGTCAGAAGGCGCGCGATAATGGCATCATGATCTTGGCCTCTGATAAAGACAAGAGGTCATCCTCCAACATCGACCATCCTCATGGTACCAAGGGTAAAGAAGCTCTGGCAATCAATACGTCCGAATAAAAGACTGTGGCTACCACGCAGACGAAACCTTGGACTTCCAGGCCCATTGAAGTGTACTCTTTCAACGACGACGATATTCCAAGCATATTTGAATGTCTCGTCAAAAGCGGCAAGATTACCCTTCCTGAGGTGAGATGGCCCAACGAAGCCGGCAGTACCAATAACCCCAAGTACTGCATCTTCCATAGGTACATACACCACCCCACAAAGGCATATTATATACTGAAAAGGAAGATCCAAGAGCTGATCGATGCTAAGGCCATCACTCTGTGCAACAGCGAGAAGACGGTCACAGCCAACATGATCTCTCTGTAATTTGGCAATCTGCCTCCCCAAGAAATCTCGGATGGTGTTACACCTATTTCCCGGACGACGATGAACATCGTTAATCTCCCTCTAGCTAGAGGTCAAAATCATGACCTGGTACCACTAACTACCCAGCGAGGCGAGATTATGTGGGTTCATCCAGATTTGGTGCCCAAGATCGAGAAAGAGACTCAAGCTGCTAAGGCTAAGTCTAAGAAGAACTCGAAGCGCAAACCATGTCACATGGTTGCGGTAGACTCGGCGTCAGAAGACGAGGTCTTGGCTACTGGAACCCGTTCAGGGAAGGCTTACCTCAAGGACCATGGAGCAAGTCAGGAAGATGTACCGGCAGACGCTTCAGCTGCCAAGCCGTCAGAACCAGAGCCCGCCGTACCAGGGGCCGGTCCTTCGAGACCAACTTCGGCGGACAAAGGGAAGCAAAAAGAAGTGCGTTTCGATAAACCTGTGAAAAATATTCAAAACAAAGGTTTAGAGAAGCCGTACAACTTCGATATCCTGGCCCAATTGGCTAATACACCAGCCAGGTTGTCCATCTTTGAACTACTCAGGCTCTCTCAAGACACTCGTCAAGCCCTGAGTGAAGCGTTGATGCAGGCGGATGCATACTTGACCCAGCTCAAGTTCCCTGACGAAGAACCCGTGGCATGTCCTCAATGCCACAGTGTGATGGAGGTGGTCCCGAACATTACTTTCACTCAAGATGACATGTTGTTAAAACATAACAGGCATGACAGACCCCTCTATTATACCGGGTACGTCAATTCTATGGAGGTCGACCGGATTCACATAGATCAGGGATCATTAATCAACATCATTCCTTATAATCTTCTCAGACCACTGAGGATTCCTACCAGCGAATTGGCTTACACCACCACTATAATCGTGGGTTTCAAACGCCAGAAAAAGTAAGCCGTTGGGAAAGATTTGTCTGAGGATCCAGATTGGCAACCTTAGATCAGTGGCTACATATTATGTCATTGATTCTGAGGTGTCCTACAGCATTCTGCTGGGCAGACCTTGGATCCATGACCACAACATCGTTCCTTCAACTCTACATTAATGCTTTAAATATGTAGACGCCCAAGGAATAGTACAGATGGAGTTTGCTGACCTGAACCCGTTTAGAGGAGTAGAATCCTACTACTCCAATGCCGTGTTGTACTCTCAAGACTACACGAAAGAGGTGTCAGTCGAAGCAGAGAAGGAATCCCACCGGGAGCCAGAAGAACCCTCTGTCGAACAACCGCTGTCAATCAAGGTGAAAGGACAGACTACTCGTCCAAAAGCCATAGAGCCTATGGCGATCCACCTGAACAAAACCAGGTCAGGAAAAGGGGGTGATCCTCTAGTGATCACTCTGAACCAGAAGCCTCCATCCTTGGTCATCAACCTTCAGTACAGCAAACAGCCGATTGATGTAAACACGACCGGGAACGAGGTTTCGGATGATAATAAAGGGCCCCTTTTCCAGTATATTGATGATCAAATTCTGAATCAGGAATCCTTTCCCCATGACGATATAGAACCTATAGCACAAAAGTTCTTGGGAGCTATAGATTCCTATCATCTGTATATGTGGGAAGTAGCATCATCATCCAATGTCACCACGACATATGGACCACATGAGGATTCTATCTTCATTGTCCTGCCTACTTGCAGCAGTCAGCGTTCAATAGTCTTCGGCCGCATGTGCGATGGACCAACTGCACAAGAAGATTCTCCCGACAACGACGTTGGTAAAATACAGGTTCACCGATACAGCCCGCAAGCTCGGAAGATCATGCAAAGTATGGGTTATGACTTGAAACTGAAACCATGTCTCAACTACGGAAAAGGTAGACGAATGCCGCTGCACGAAGATCCCTACTATCAACGAACCAGTTTCGGGTTAGGGTATACCACCTCCCTTGCAGCTCCTAAGTCGAACGAGGATATCTTTTCCTCTTCTCAAAATGGCTCAGCGCCCTCCGACTCATCTCATGCTCTCGAACAAACACTATCAGTAAATATGGTAGTGACAGATTCCTTCGAAGCAGACGAACAAGAATCTGAACTGTTTGAGAATTACGCTTGGGCTCAGCAAATGGATACACAATGGGAGTTCCGCTTCGAGCAGAGAGAACCTCCCACTGAAGATAAAATTATCCAGATTGACGTTGGGGATGAACTTTCGCCAAAGCCGATATTTATCAGTAACAACCTTTCCGAAGCAGAAAAGGAAGAAGTTATCCAGCTGATAAAAGAATATATCAACGTCTTCGCGTGGAATTATAAGGATATGCCAGGTCTTGATCCGAATGTGGCTACTCATAAGCTCAATATATTGCCCGATTTGAAGTCTGTGAAGCAACACCAACGCCGGTTCCGTCCGGATATGATGGACACCATCGACGCTGAAGTCTAGAAGTTGATAGCCTGCAGCTTCATCCGAGAAGAACAACATCCCGACTGGGTCGCCAATGTTGTCCCGGTCATGAAGAAAAATAGAAAAGTACGTGTCTGCATCGATTACCGAGATCTGAATGCAGTCTGCCCCAAGGATGAGTTTCCTCTTCCCATCACAGACGTCATGATTGACAATACATCCGATTTTGAACGTATGTCTTTCATGGACGGATTATCAGGATACAATCAAATCAAGATGCATCCTAAGGATGAGAAGCATACTGCCTTCCGGATACCATTGGGGGTATATTGCTATACGGTCATGCCCTTCGGATTGAAGAACGTCGGAGCTATGTACCAACGGGCTATGAGTAATATATTCCATGAGCATTTACGCAAGACAGTGGAGTGTTACATGGACGATTTAGCTGTCAAAAGCCGTCTCAAGGATAATCACATCCAAGACTTGAAGACAGTATTTGAATTGATGCGCCAACATCAACTCAAAATGAATCCTATAAAGTCCTTTCTGGGGGTATCTAGTGGCAAATTCCTGGGATTTATTATTACCGCCAAAGGCATTCAAATGGACCCTGATAAAGTCAAGGCCATCTTAGAAATGCGACCGCCCCGTAGTCTAAGAGAACTCAGGGAATTTCAAGGTCGTCTGGCTTATATCCGGAGATTCATATCCAACCTCTCTGGGAGATGTCAGCCCTTTTCTCGTCTCATGAAGAAAGGTGTATCCTTCGTATGGGACGAAGCCTGTCAGCAAGCGTTCGGTGATATCAAACGCTACCTTACTAGTCCGCCAGTTCTGGTGCCTCCAGTCATAGGAAGACCATTCGTGTTGTATGTTCGAGCGATGGATCATTCTCTGGGAGATCTTCTCGCATAAAAGAACGATATAGGCCATAAACAGGCTATCTACTACCTCAACAGGATGATGGTCGGAGTAGAACACCGGTACAACCCAGTGGAGAAAGAATGCTTGGCTCTGATATTCGCTATCCAGAAAATGCTGTACTATGTCACAGGCCAAACCATTCACATCATCTCCAGGGTCAATCCTCTTTGGGTACTGATGAACAAGCCAAGCGTTCTTAATTCCCGACTTGCGACTTGGGCGATGTTATTAACACCATATGACATGGTGTACGTCCCTCAGAAGTCCGTCAAAGGTCAAGCATTGGCTGATTTCCTAGCTACTCATCCAATCCCGGAGGCCTCCAAACTGTACGAGGACATTTCCGACGAAGTTGCAGAATATAATTCCATAATGGAAAGTGATACATGGCAACTGTTCTTCGATGGTGCCTCCAGGACTGGTCCCAGGGGAAACATGGTTTCGGGAGTAGGAATTATCCTGGTTACTCCTGATAAGCTCATCATCTACCGAGTATATTCTCTTAGCGAGCCCTATTCTAACAATGTGGCAGAGTATAACGCTCTACTAATCGGGCTCCAAGTCGCTAAAGAATTGGGCGTCGAATCTCTGGAAACTTTCGGTGACTCTCTGCTGATCGTTAATCAAGTCAGAGGAATATATGAAGTCCGGAATCCAGACCTCATCCCTTATCACCAAGCAACGGTTGAGATAGCCATGACATTCAAAGGGTTCTTCCTGGAACATGTGCCCCGATCTCAGAATCTGGAAGCTGATGCCCTAGCCAGTCTAGCTGCAGATTTAGCTATTCCTATAAGAAGGTAGAATTCGGTAATCCTTCTTAGCAGAGATTTATTCTGTGTGAAAAATAACTTTCACATAGAATGCAGCTACGCTGTGAACACAGATCCTCACAGGAGAGACTGGAGAAGTCCCTTTATAGATTTCGTAGCATACGAAATCTTGCCAGAGGACCCTAAAGAAGCAGTATCCGTCAAAAGACGATCATTACGCTTCTATTTCGAGGCATCCTCACAGTGTCTATATTGCCGGACCTACGACGGACTGCTATTGAGATATCACTCAAATGATGAGGCACAGCAGATCATCAGTGAAGCTCACGACAGTGTATGCAGAGCGCACCAACCCGGTCCTAAGCTACAGGATCGCATCAGGAGAATGGGCTATTACTGGCCTACTATGATCACAGATGTAATAAAGTATGCAAGACAGTGCAGAGCTTGTCAAGTCCATGCAGACTTTATCCATCAACCTCCTGAACATCTATATCCTACGGTTGCGTCCTGGCCTTTCGAAGCATGGGGTATGGATATCATTGGTCCTATTCACCCGTCTTTTTCCAGAGGTCACTGGTTCATACTGGCCATCACGGATTATTTCTCCAAATGGGCAGAGGCGATCCCTCTTGCTGAGGTGAAGGCATCTAATGTGATCAGCTTCATCAAGCATCATGTTATTTATTACTTTGGGATACCCCGAAGGATAATTCATGACAATGGACCTCAGTTCATCAGCCAAGCGTTTCATCGATTTTGCGATAAAAATCGAATACAAAATGTGGCCTCTACGGCATATAATCCCGCTGCTAATGGTTTGGCAAAAGCTTTCAACAAAATAATTATCAAGCTCATAAAAAAGTTCGTCTCTTCGAACAAGAGGGATTGAAATGAGAAGCTGGAAGAATGTCTCTGGGCATACCGCACAACGGTACGAGCACCGACAGGTTGTACCCCATTCTTACTAGTTTACGGAAGTGAAACAGTTCTTTCCATCAAAATCCAGATTCTGTCACTCAGGATAGCCATGGCTAATGAGCTGACTCAAGAAAAGAACGACCTTTTAAGGCTTCAAGAGCTAGAAGGATTAGACGAGAAACGCCTCCAAGCTCAACAACGCATCGCGTTCTACCAAGCACGTATTTTCAGAGCTTTTAATCAAAAAGTAAAGGAAAGAGTGTTCAAAGTTGGCGAGCTAGTCTTAGCTGTGAGAAGGTCGATGATTCTTACTCACAGAAGTAAGGGCAAATTCCAGCCCAAATGGGAAGGTCCTTACGTGATCGAGACGACGTTCTCAAACGGCGCTTACAGGTTAGCCAAGCCTAATGGAAACCTGTTAATGGCTCCTATCAATGGCAAATTTCTGAAAAGGTACTATGCTTGACCTACTTTGCTCAAGTGGAATATGGCAAAAATCTTATTCTAACAAAACTACTTCCAAAACAAAACTAGTTGAAGCATATTCTATCATGTCCATATAACCTCTGAATAGATATATCCTGCTAAAACTTATCGAGAGTATATCACGTCAATATTACCTCTGATATCACTTTCGCCCAAACCTGTCATTTATATTCCAAAATGATGGGTCCACAAAGTCAGATGAAGGCCTCTTTATTATTCCCAAAAAAGAGCGAAAGTACATTAAAAAGCAAAAAAGTACATCATTTGGGGGGAGCGGTTAGATCGCGAATCTGCTGCGCCAGAGCAACCATTCTCTCATCCCATGGAGTTCAAGACGTCGACGCGAGCCCGTTCCAACCTTGCCGCATCGTTGTCCAAAGCAGCTAGCTCAGACCGAGCCTGCACAAAACCTGAGTGGAAAGCACCCACACGCGTCAGATTCTGCTGAACAGTCGCCCGTCGCTCCTTCAGCACATCTCGGGCTGCCGACAAAGAGAGAGCCTTTGCCTCTACTCGAACGAGCTCATCCTTCAATATGTGAGCCTTCGCTGCCACTTTCTCATATCCGGCTTCGCACCGGGTTAACTCGGGAACGACATACTCCAATTGGACACGTTCTTCGTCTATCTCCCGCTGCTGAGCCTCGATGGACTTATTCAAAGATGCCATTTGTTCAGTAAGCTGCGCAGTCAGGGAGTCGTACCTAGCATGAATGAGACCGTCAATGTTGCCTCGAGCTAGCTGCAAGTATTCGTTAATGGGTTGCTCCAAACCATTAACTATCTCCTCCAGCGTGTCAGCTACCCCGGTGTCGTTGAATTCTCGGATCGGCACTATAGAGGCCCGGGAGGACCTCCTCAGCGACACAAAGCTCAAATTCTTCTCCAACACCATTGATATTAACATTTTCAAAGTGGTGTAGAAGATACCATTGTACTGCTCGGTCAGCGCAGCTAGATCGGAATGGACGCTGGGAGTGGCCGCGATAGTGGCGAGTCCCCCTCCAAGAACAACCACAGACGATGTTGCCATGGCCGTCGCCTCAACAGGTGGCGCAACAAAAGAAGAAGCACCAACACCGGACGAAGTGACCGGCGCACTCAAAGGAGGCATTGTCGCAACGACAGGCTCGTCCTCCTCTTGAGATATCGGAATCTCTTCGACAGGCGAGCCGGCACCCGAAGATGTTTCCTCTTCAAAATTAGGCACCTCCGTGTCACCGCCAGGACCTGACATAGAGCCAAAGGGCGTATCTACACTGCCCTCCCCAAAGATGTCTTCCCCTGAAAAGAAGACAAAAGGAAGTTAATATCAGCATAATGTTAATTTTCCTAAAAGAAGAGGCATAAAAGACGACATTTACCCATGGTAAATAATGTATATGTCGCGTCCGCGGCCAGTACAGCTAAATCATTTCTTAGTGATGATAGGCAAGCTGTCATACCTAGAGAAGGGGGTGCTCTAACAAACATCGGCAGGTACTCTTCTGAATCTTCGTCGAGATCCCCTCGAGGTTCACCAAGTGGAATCTCGCTGGGTGCACCTACAGACGCGGCAGGGGTCTCTCCCGATGCTGATCCAGATAAAGATATCCTTATTCGGCTCGGCCCCGAAGGCGATCTCGTTCCACTATCGGAAGCGGTAGCAGCGACAGCAGCCTCCAGCAGGAATTCTCCGGCACCGCCAGCCGGGACTGTCGAGGTTCCCTCTCTAAAAGGCGAGGAACCTCCAATCAAAGAATCATCCCCGATATGGGGAGATGCAGGCTCACTTCTAGGAGCCTCATTACCGGGAATCCGAAGAGGACGAACAACCGTCTTCTTCTTCCTCTTGCGAGGGAAAGTCTCCTTCGGAGCAGGAGCCCTTCCCTTCCCAGAGATTACCAAAGGCCCTGCAGGCAGAGGTACTTCACCCCTCGATACCGCCAACAGAGGCTTATCTGGATTGACGGACTCCTCACCCTCGTCAGAAGAAACCGGAGGGACTTCGACTCTTCCCCCAGACTTGGAAGAGGGCACCCTAAAACTTCCATGCATATCAAAATCGCGATGGAAGGTGTTGGTTGCCACATAGAACTGGGCATACGAGTGGAGAATGCGCAGCTCCGTGGAGAGTGAAATGACGAGCACGGTAAAGGTTGCCTCAGTGCAACCCATGATAAAATATCGCCATCCTCTGGCTCCATCAATGAGTCCGCCCCTGGACCTGAAGCTAGTGACGGCATTGCCCAGGTTCAATTGGTCGTACCCTAATTGCCTGGCAACCGACTAGGCAGGTAGGGCTCGAAGAAGCAATGGTCTTCACTCCTGTACAGTAGATGGGAAGGTCTAATGCAGACCAACCAACTAAAAGACTCAGGAGAAAGAACGATCTTCCCGTCGCCTACGTCCTGAAGTCTAATCCCCTGTTGATTAAGATGTACAGGGGGGACAGTACAGAAATGCTTCCAGCTGTGACTGAGGTTCAGAGCCCGCCGACAGTCTATAACTGTGGTCACATTCCAGGAGAAATTCTTGTAGTTCAACAAGAAACTAGCCCCCAAACTACTGCCAGAGCCGGGAGACATAACCCTGGGGTTATGTAGAATTAACCATCCCATCAGATACAGGTATGGTAATTCTACCCTGGGAAAGGTATCACGCCGAGTTTTATCGGCGAGCAGCCCGTCAGTCATGGCCCTCAGGCCAGCTTGAATGCGGCACACCATAGCAGGGAGCAAGCCCAGCCTTGCCCCGAACACCAGACGCACTGCAGGCCATAGCGTGTTGCGGTGAATGCGGTCCGCAAATGCGATGCCGGATACCACCAGTCGGCGCAGCCATATGGAGAGGAAGCCAGCCAGTTGAGCTTCCTTGGACAGAGGCCTGCGGCAACGCCTCAAATAACTATAGGCCTTAGTGCCTACGGGATACTTTCCTATCCCTTCGTCGAGGATCCAGTCTGGAGCCCCAGCGTCTTCCATGAGATCGTCGACTACCTGAGCATTAAGCACGCTCAGAGGATTCAAAGGCTGATCCTTGCCTTCCAATACCTTCTCCGGCTTAGCAGTCCTGGACCGGTGAAAGAAGAGGTAGGACTTCCATTTATTGACATGAGCCAAATCTGAAGGCTCGCCATAAAAAGCAGTGCAAGCGAGGTAGTGGCACATTAGCTCCTGGTACACTTCCACTACCCGAGGGTCTGAATCCCCCAGCTCCCGGTTCGTGGGAATATACTCTTCATATGGAGTATGCCCTATCGGCAGTCTCGAGATCTCTACCATCTTATGGAGGGCCAATCCTAACTCCCCCAGTGGAGTGGCAAAAGTCCCGGTGAGCGAGATATATCGCTCCATCAGTGCCAGAAATAGGTTGGGGTTGAGAGGCAACCCAACACTGGTGGCACTCACAGCTGCAAACAGACCAATGTTCTCCAACTCGGTCTGAAAATGCTTCAGGGCCCAATCAGCTAAGACAGCCCATCGAAGATTTGTGGGGGTGATCCACCCGCCTGTCCGAGGGTTCACCTTAGGGTATACTCCCCCGTGCCCCATGAAATCATTGCAGAAAGTCGGTAATTGGACCGGCTGGATCACTAAACTGTCTTCACTCGGGATACTACTCGGGTACAGTCCCCTGAACGTCGTCACATTGCCAGAAGGGCGGCTGAGAAAGACCCCTGGTCAGCTCCTTTCAGATAAAATATCTTCCCCGGCCTGCCGTGAAGATCAGGAGTCAGCGTCCACGACATCCTCCTGGGATGTATAGCATGGAAGAATACCGAGATGGGATAGTCTCTCGGTATCTTGGGCAGATACAAAACCAAGCTCCCGGCAGGGAAGACCCAGAGTTCTTTCTTGGGCTTCGTCTGGGACTGCTTGTCGATCATGTCCCCGAAGAGGAAAGCCGGCTTTATGTATTGGTCCCCATCTATGTACGTCAGGGGATCTCCGTTGATCATGTTCAGTAGCGTTTGCTCGCCCTTAGCCGATATCAAAATTTCCCTTCCTTCAGGATACTGGGACCCGGAGATAGAAAATGTCACGTGCGACAGATCCTCCAGATAGTTGGACTGCAGCATCCCGGCGGCAGAACCCATCACATCGGCTAGCGGAGACGCATGCAAGTTAACTGCAAGAGTACAAGAAAAACACATCAGTTCCTATAACTAGACATTACAGATCTTGCAGCATATACAAAAAAATCAACAGTCTATGCTTTATGCCAAGACTGCAAAAAAACTTGAGCTTTTACGCTGGAATCCTATTCCAAGGCGTAAAATTCAAGACTGGCAGTATATGCAAAGTTTTCGACAGTCTGTGTTTTACTCCAGACTGCCAAAATTTGAGTTATTACGCCAGAATTTCCATCACTGCGTAACACTCAAATTATATAGTATACGCCAACTTTCGACAGTCAAAGCTTTTACGTCAGACTGCGACGATATAAAGTTTTTGCGCTGACACATTAGAAATGTGGGCATAAAAGATGAAACATCTATGTGCATCATCTTCCTCGAAGAGGCTATCAGCACAGAAGACGATCTAGCGTGTTCACATACAACGTGTGCGAAGGATTTTCAGTCGTTCTTTTTTGTCCCAAAAGCTCTACCTTTAAGGCCGGGTGCACTGCTAGTCGACGGGATACTTCATTCAGAATGAAGCTCGCCGTGCCCGACGGAAGTCGCCCCCGCTTGAGCAGATGAACGAGAAGAAGAAGCAACCTTCTTTCCCTTAGAGGAGGAGACTTGTTTCAAGGCCATTACTGGAAACTTTGAAGACTCGGAGAAGAAACGAAGAAGAACTCGAACAGTCAAAAGCTTTCTTTTGCAGAAGACGGATGAAAAGTTTTTCTCTCAGAAACTTGGGGTATATATAGAGTTCGGATGGGCTCCTCGAATCCCGAACCAAATATTACATTTAATATTTGGTTATGATTGGGGACTACGTCAGCCTATTTACTCAGAGAAGACGGACAGTCAGCGAATTCGAAAAGTTTTCGTGCAAAAAAGATTCGTGGTTTTTACGCTAAGGAGTTTTCTAGGCTCGACGGCTACAGATCTACGGTTTTACGCTCATAGGCTACAAGTTTATGGTTTTACGCCCGGATGCTCTCATGCTCAGCAGCTTTTACGCTCGAGAGGCTACAAACCTACGACTTCACGCTCATGCTACAAATCTACGATCTCACGCTCGGTGCCTTTTTACGCTCAGAGGCAACAGATCCACGACTTCACGCTCGGAAGATTTTCTTTTCAGAAGCTACAAATCTACAGTTTTTACGCTAAGGAGCTTTCTACGCTCGACAGCTACAGATCTACGGTTTTACGCTCACAGGCTACATGTCTATGGTTTTACGCCCGGATGCTCTTATGCTTAGCAGCTTTTACCCTCGAGAGGCTACAAACCTACGACTTCACGCTCATGCTACAAATCTATGATCTCACGCTTGGTGGCTTTTTACGCTCAGAGGCAACAGATCCACGACTTCACGCTCCAAAAATTTTTCCTTTTCAGAAGCTACAAATCTACAGTTTTTACGCTAAGGAGCTTTCTACGCTCGACAGCTACAGATCTACGGTTTTACGCTCACAGGCTACATATCTATGATTTTACGCCCGGATGCTCTCATGCTCAGCAGCTTTTACTCTCGAGAGGCTACAAACCTACGACTTTACGCTCAGCAGCTACGAATCTATGATCTCATGCTCGGTGGCTTTTTATACTCAGAGGCTACAAACTTATGATTTTACGCTCTATGACTTTTCGCATATCTGAAAAATGCGCAGGCCAGAGTACAGTACATCTGAATAATTCTCAAGTCGGTCAATTACAATGGTTCACACAGAAGATACTCCTCCTTGACCTCAAAATATCCCAAGTACCCCAGGCATACAGAGTTTAACATTGAAAGTTACTCTTCTTCATGGGTCGATTCAAAGTTTATCCAGAATCCAGTCTGAATATTTCGTCTACAGTTCGAGATGGCGACTCAGTTTTTGACAGCCAGTTCTCGCCCTGTTCCAAGGAATTTTTGAGAAATCATTCTTGAAGATGACGGTCTGAACAAAAATTCTGTTTATCAGAAGTGACAGTTCAAAATTCTACGCGGTTCCTCATTCCTAACAGCAGGACAGTTCAAACACTCGACTGCTAAGCGGCTTTCTGCGCATCCTTAGTAATGCGTAAAAGATAGGACAGGACCTAACACTCTTTCTAAACAGAGTCGACGTAAAGTTATCAGACGTGTCGAAGCTACACATATTCAGACTTCACAGCAAAATATGGCAAGATGATCATATGCACAGAAGAAGACAATTTTATTAAAATTAAAAGCATAATTACATATGAGGGAAATCCAGTCTACAAGGGTTTTTCTTTATTTTCATGATTATATATGAGGGAAATCCCGTCTACAAAGGACTTCCTCATCGTCGTCTGAAGATCGCGCCCAGAATCTGTTCTGCCAGGTTCTCGCAAGGGCAGAATTCTTCATCCATCTTCTCCAGCAGTCAGTCGGTGACCGCAAACCGACTGACATATGATCAATGGCGGGAGGATACAAAACTGGGCCTACTTAAATTATTCAGACCCATCCTCCAATACAGGGAAGCAGGGTAAATCTGCTTTCCTGCTTCCAGCGCCGTGACAGATTAAGTTGAGATATTTTATCCAACTCAATCTCGGACGGCAGCCAGTTTGCCTGCCCTCGTCCACGGATAACGGGAGAAGGTACCGCTTGCAAGCTGTGTGGTCTAATACGACCATTCCTCTCTTCCGAAGAACCGCCAAACAAAGTTGTTGATTATCCCGAGCAAAGGAGGCTATGATATCCTTTCATGATCCATCGTTGCAGAGGATATTTGCTCGAAGACACCGACTTTTTTGGCTCCTTACATACTGGAAGAACATGGTCTCCTTCTTCCTCAAGTTGACTCGACGAACTCCGGCCATCATCTCTGTGTGGTAAAGGAAATGTGGGAAGAGCAGGTTAATTCCTCAGCCTTTTTATAGGCGAAAGAGATCACACCGATCCCCAATAACTCTGCCATAAAGATAGCCTTGAAAGAACGTGTCAGACTTGAACGTTTCAAAGCGTTTCAAATTACGAGGAACGCTTCATGCTTCATTTAAAGCATTTCAAATTACGTAGAATTTAAAAGCTTTGAAGGGGGTCTTGTAGAAGCATGAAAAATACGCTGGATAGCTCTACGCAGCATGTTGATACAGGGCAGCATAAACAGAGGACCTCAGAGCCATCAACGTGCAACAGAGCTTTTTCGTTGAGCAGAGCGTAAAATATAAGCTCAAAGACCATCCGCGTAATGCAGTATGTCCAGGCTGCTTCAGCGTAAAAATGGTGCTACATCGCCTTTATGGCATAAAACTCATCCGCTTTTAATGCAGCATTAAAGTATATGAGGAACGCTTCGTATTCTTCGAAATGAACCTGTCAGATCATGCAATGAACCTGACGTCTGGACTCCTGACAAAGGGTACTGCACGACTACCCAAGCGACAGCTATAATGATGGTGCGGCACTGCAACCCAGGCTATCATTTATTACTATTTCCTTGGCGTATACCGCTTTTACGCATACAAAGGAATACGCCGCCTAGTTTTACACAGGCAGATATGAGCTGTTTATGCTTCGCAGAAGACAAACAACCTGCCACGTCAAAAGCTGCTCTTCGTACAGGGCTCGAGGCACGTCTCTGCATTTTATGCGCAGAAGAGTGGCAGGCCTTCAAAATACGCCTCTGCATTTAATGCACAGGATAATGGCGGATCTCTGTATTTAATGCAGAAGATTTGATTAAATATTACCGAACCATCGTCTAGTGACATTCCCTTTACGTAAACTGCTCTTACGCATATAAGGAGATACGCTGCCCAGTTTTACACAGGCAGACGTGAGCTTCTTACGCTCCGCAGAAGGCAAACAGACCGCCACGTCAGTAGTCACTCTTCGTATAGGATTTGAGGCACGTATCTGCATTTAATGCGCAGAATAATGGCAAATCTTCAAGATACACCTCTGCATTTAATGCATAGGATGGACGCAGATCTCTACATTTAATGCAAGAGATTTGATTATATCTCCAAAAGCTGTAATCTCGGCTAAAAAATGTCCACATCATCTCGGCTTCTACGTCCACTCGGCTTCTACGCCTACTCGGCTTCTACGCCCACTCGGCTTCTATGCCCATTCGGCCTCTATGACCACTCGGCTCCTACGCCTACTCGGCTTCTATGCCTACTTGGCTTCTACGCCATGGTGACAATTATTGGCTTCTACGCCAACCTCTTCTACACAAAGGATAATTACCTACGTGGCTTCTACGTCATGATCTTCGCAGCAGTTATACGCGTTATCCCTTAGTTGGATACGCATCACATGCTCACTCAAAAGGTCATCTATACGCAGGCAATGGTTATTATAACCGTCGTGTAAAAGGGTGCTGTACTTTCCACTACTCGATTTTTATACCGACTAAGTGGTCACTGTCACTAAAACTCTATAAATAGAGACCTCTATCAACAGAGGTCCGAGGTCGAAAAATTGAAGGTCAAACGATCGAAAATTGGTTAAGGAATCCAGTATCAGATCCAAGGTCGACAATTAGGAGAAAAGAATGAGGAGAGAAAATGGTCGAGAGAGAGAGAAGAATCCAGAGCTCAGGCAAAGAGAAGGGATCGACGACTTTGGCATCGGGCACCCACCCTCTTTAGCAACCTTCGAAGCCACTTTCTGTCTTCTACGGCACTTCTTCACCATCGTGTAGTCCAAGGGCCAAAGTGATCGACTGCAGATCAGACTCCTATAGCAATAGTTACCCAGATTAAATAAATTATACTCGACATCCTCATATAGGATTAAATTGTATAATCTTGTTTGTAAATACCGAAGAAGGGCGGGTTTTCGTATAAGACCTCGTTTCCACATATTCATCTTCCGTTTATTTTATCAAACAACAGAAAGGACTATTCATACTCTCGAAGATATGCTATGCACTTACGTTTTGGATCTCGAAGGTTCTTGGGAGGATCATCTACATCTAGTAGAGTTTGCTTACAACAACAGCTACCAGGCCAGTATTGAGATGTCACCATTCGAGGCTTTATATGGACGAAGGTGTCGTACACTATTATCTTGGGATGATATTGGAGAGAGAGCTTTGTTAGGACCATAAATGGTCATGGATGTAGAAGAAAAGGTGAAACTCATTAGAGATAGGCTGCGAGTGGCGCAGGACAAATAGCTGCATTGGGCCGATAGCCACCGTAGACCCCTAGAGTTTCAGGTATTGGTTTTGTTATTTTTTTGGTTTGTGATTGTTTTTGTTTTAGATTGCGTGTTAAGACTATTTGTTCTAGGTTGGCGATTTGGCATTCCTACGGATTTCTTTGACACGGGGCATGATTCATTTTAGTAGAGACAGAAAACTTAGTCCACGATATATCGGACCTTTCGGTTTTCTTGCAAGGGTCAGTGCAGTGGTTTATAGACTGGACTTGCCGTCTGCTCTAGATGGAGTGCATGACGTGTTCCACGTGTCACAGTTGAGACAGTACGTGGCAGATCCTAGTCACATACTAGATCACTCGGAGATCGAGGTTGGACCGACGCTCAGCTATCCTGAACAGCCCGTGGAGATCTTGGATCGTAGAGAGAAAGTATTATGGAACCAGACTATTCCTTTGGTTTATGTTGCATGGAGACATCACTCTCCAGGCGAGTCAACCTGGGAGAGAGAGGACGAAATGCGCGAGTAGTATCTGTATCTCTTCGAGACTTGAGATATAATTCTTTGTTTGATTGTTTGTTCTTGTGCTAGTTTATTTTAATTTCAAGGACAAAATTCTTTTAAGGAGGGGAGACTTGTCACTACCACATTCCAGAATAAGGGTATTTTTATCTTTTCATTTATTTAAATTAATGTGTTAATATTGCATAATATTTATTTATATTTAATGATCATGATTTTTAATTGATTGTTGTACCTTACCGTTGCTTCGATATTTGGAGTACTACACTAAATTTTATCTTCCAACATATTTTACACCCTTGTCCTAGACGTGCCAATCTTCCATTCTGACTTTTGTGTAACTCATAAATATGCCCTTTTCTGTTTTATTTTAGTCACACAATATTCGTCGCAGACATTTATTTAATTTTATATAAATCCAACCTTACATCTTTGTGCGTTCCAATCAAAATTGGAGACACAATCTCGACCATTTTTGTGCAACCCTAATTAGGATAATATTCTATTCTGAGTCTTCTTCATTCATGACATTTGTGTCCTACCTAATTTTAACCCCATGTACTTCTAATTAATTTTAGAACACCAATTATATTAATTTTAATTAAATTAATCTAAAAACCCCACTTGTATAATTTTCTTATTGTTGGGCACTTTTATGCTAGTGCATTGAGGTATCCACACCCCATTGGACACAACACATAAAGAAACCCATTTTCCTTTATGTGAATTTTCTTCACAATTTTGGAGTGTGTAACACTCAACATCAATCCTCATTAAACCTTAGCACTCGATTTTGAAACAATACAAATCCTAGCCTTTAAATTTCTACATAAGAAGCTAAGCCATTTTTTCAAGGAGGAGTGTTGACCGGCCCACCTTTCTAGGTCAACCTCAAACCCTCCTTTACACATATATATATAACTTTCTTTATTTTTCTTTTCATCCCTAAAACCTAAACCAACCCAGCCGACTTCATCTCATGCATCAACCTGCCGGTCATCATCCTCCCGCCGACTGGAGTTGAACCACCGCTGCTCATTGCCAACACCACCGTCCCCTTCCTCCCTGCTCGCAGACCCCTCCGACCTCGTTATCTTTACCAGACGTCGGAGCTGTCCTCCCGTCTCCTCCCCAACTGACGAAGATGCATGTACTCCTTCAACCCGCAACCTCCTTCCACCATTCGACATCATCATCGACACCCGAGCCGGCTAAACTTCCTTTTGCCGACCGACTAGACGGCCCTGACCCACTGAACCACCATCACCTGAACCCGACATCCCTCGACTGAGCGGTTGCCTAAGCACACCGTGACACCCCGAGCATCCCTCGTCTGAAACCCGATCACCTGAGCCCCTTCCCTCGATGCTGAACTGCCGTTCTTCCCTCGATAGCTCGCTGAAACCGATGAGCCTCGCCTGAGCAGGAGCAGCCTACCTCGACGTCGAATACCCCCTCATTTACGTGCGCGCAGTTTCGAGTTACCCTCTTCATTTTATGTACATATACGTATGTGTGAAATGTTAGAATCTAGCGTATTATCCCATGACAAGTTTATTAGATGGTGATTTCAAGAGACCCTATAAATAGCCCAAACTCGTATGCGTATACGTACGCATATGTGTATAATATTCCAATTGGTATGCACATAATATCTGTTGACATATATATAAATATATGGATAAATATATACATAAGCAATTAAATACTAATACTAGTATGAACATATTTGTATATGTACTATATGACCCTAGTGTTAATTATGGATATCCCGTATTTACTTTGACCATGTGACCCTGAGAATTGTGAGTAGACTGTCTTATGTACACTGACGTACTGGCTAGACATGTGTTGGTGATTGACTGCCTGATTTCACAGCAATTGTAGATATAACACCGATGCATCTAGATGCACACTTGACCCTGTTAGATGATAAGTGTCACCCTAGCGTAGTCTCTAAGTTCATATGTATTATTGATTGTGTGTATGTTAGTGTAGCGACTGATTCTGTATTATCATTAAATAATGTCTATAGGATTGTTGGATTATTCAGACAAGACCTCGGAAATAGGATATTGGTATTTCCAGCAGAGGACCACAAGCGAGTACATTCTTTAACAGTTTTTATTATGTTAATTATCTCTATAATTATAGTTGTATAGCGTACATGATTCTGACACTATGTATACACGAGTTGGCATCATCGAGACCGATCACGAGGAGTCGTGATTTGGAATCCATCGTGCTAGCTGGGGATGGAAAAATATTAGTAGCTTATGTGATCATACCCAACTCTACATACATCATAGCTCACCCACACCTCACGTCGGTGCAGCCTGACCATTACATGCCTCATAGCCTATTATGTATGATTAGCCTGACTATTGCTTGCATCATAGCTATCCTGATGGTTAGCCTGACCTAACATGAATCATAGCTAGTCATACATAATAAGCCTGATCAGTCCCAAGTCGATCACATGATATGCTGATATTTCACATACTTAGCTAGATATTCTATACATGTATTTCCAGTGTATAGTTCTAGCATTTCCTTATATTCTAGTTTATTATTCTAGCATTCACTTATATTCCAGTTCATTGTTCTATCATGCATTTGTATTTTTATTCATTGCTAGTTGTACCATTGATGATGACATATGCTCCAATATTTCTATTTCCAGTATTTTATTATCTCAAGTGTTCTTATTTCCAGTATTTATATCCATCTTGTATTTTTTATACTATATTATAGTTTTTGTCAATATATATGGAACTACTGTTAGTGCTTGTACTTCACTCCAATCCTGACTGGATATTTTTTTCCAGAGGATCTTGAGAACTACTATCCTACAAATTATGGACCAGGTATAGATGCAAACTACACACCAGAGATATTAGAGGAGTCCATTCCATTAGAGGAGACACTACCTGCAGCTATTTAGATAACATTTATCTTATGCATTTGAGACTTATTTTGAGATTTATTTTAGTTATATTGAGACTTATGTGGAGTTTAATTTGAGACTTTTGGAGACGTATTATGTTGGACAGCTAGACTGTGGTTTATCTCTATTTTGAGACATTGTGTTTGACTATGTCATTCTTTCTTATCTTTTATCGTGCCATTTATATTCTTATAGCTATTGTGATTGAGTATACATTATGAGATGTTGAGAGATATTATTTCATTGTTCTTCTTATAGAGTTGATATCATTGACAGGTTATGAGTTATGTTTAGTATATTATTGAGACCTAAACAGCGTTCTACCGCCGATGCTGCAGCGTAGGCTGGACGTACCCACGACTCATGCCCAATTTTTGGGTGTGAGTCATGACAAATTGTATCCTCTATAGGTATGCCGTCCTACGGCCCGTAGAATGTGGGACACTGCTCTAGAAGCCAGTCTTCTGGAAAAATATATCGAGTCAGGATTGGAGCGAAGTACATCCTCTGAAAGCAGTTTCAATAGCATAATCGAGCATATAAATAGATATAGAAATAAAATACAAGATCACTAAATATATGAATGAATGAACAAGATATACATGTAATATACGAGAATATAGATCAACAATATGAATATCACAATATGATGAAATAAACTACAATCTAAACTATCTAATATGCCTCAGAATACAAGCTCATTATGTGATCAGGTTGGGTGAACATGATCAGGTAAGATGGATTACAAGTGAGGTATGTAACCAGAATGTACATGATTATAACAATGGCTTTGATCACATAATCAACTCCTACTCTCCCACCGCCAACTAATACTGATGGATCCAATCACGACATGCTACGAATACGAAATATAACCACTGAACACGAGCAGTGGGTGTACACGAATATCATACCACCGAACACGAGCGGTAGGTGTACACGAATAAGCACACTGAATATGAGAAGTGTATGAATACAAAATATAATCAATACCCAATATACACGATGAGATACAATGTACATGAGTACCCGCTGAACACGGTAGGGGATAACATCTCATGACGGAATCTATATAGCACCAGTCCGTGAAATCACTGTGTCGGTATCAATGTATACAATTCTAGAATATGCATATATACAATATTATAAATTGAAAACAATCAAAGAAATATACTCGCCAGACGTCCTAAGCAAGGTGTGTCTCTCAATGCCCAAGCTGGTGTCTCACAACCTATATATATGGTATATTACATCAATACAAGGTTCAATAATAAAAATAAGTAAAGTTGATGCAATTCTAGGTCGATACGCCATTTCTAAGTCAAACTAATAAATTCCAGGTTGCAAGAGTCTAATACTAAGTCGATATACTATGAAGCTATGCTAATACTAACTAATCTAAGAAACAACAAGGTATTCAAAGAGTCGTATCCAAAGATAAACAAGTTTTGAATATGAAAATAATGTTTTATATATATATATATATATATATATATATATATATATATATATATATATATATATATATATATATATATATTCAAGTTAAATATTATAATATTATATCAAATCAATGAAATATGATACATTGGCGTTGTACCAATGCGTATCGTACCTAACTCGATATCCAAACTCAATACCTTGGGTATCGGCCCAAAATCTTGGTGATACCTTGGTATCTCAAGGTAACCCAATACCTCATAGCTAATACATATATAACCAAGCTAATACTAGCTATGCAACTGCACTATACTATATCTAACTACTATAGGATAACAACTAATATAATTATGTATATATAACTAACTATTATAGGATATGCATACATAGCTAACTAGCTACTAGCTAACAACTCAACTAATCATCTAAACCCAACTCACTGATACCAAGCTAACTCAAATACCTAAAACACTGAACTGCACAGTTATCAGTGATGGTTAACTGATACTGCACAGTACTAGAAAAACTGATATTGATGCTACAATGGCTCTATTGCTGCTATGATGCTCGACTGCTGACTACTGTGCTTGAGCAGCTAAACTATGCAACTCCTCTACACAATGCTGACCCAGACTTCCACTGTGTATTTTAATGCACAGTAAGATACTAATACCTCTCCCTGTCACTGAACTGCTCGACCGTGCCCCCTCCTTGCTGCTGAACACTTCTTCCTTCTGCTGAACATAGCTGTTTTGCAGTAGTATTCCTCTGCTGTGAACTCCAGTTGCATAAACGCTGACTGCTCGAGGCTGCCGAGCCTCGACTACATGCTTCCCGAGCCCTCCTGCAGACTTGCTGCCTCCTCCCCTTTATTGAATGCTACTGCACAGAATGCTCGACTGTACCCCTCTCTCTGAGTACTTCTGCACAGCTACTTAGTGCTTCACAGAGACTGTGGCTACTGCTCTCTCTTTACTTCTCTAATTGCTGAACACCCACTTGTGCAGTTTGCTGCACCATGGCTGCCACTTGCCCTCTCACTCACTCAAGCACATACAGACGCACACCACAACACAGTTACCAGTATATATATATAGACATATAGATAATTAGCTATCTATATGCATAGATACATATACTCCTCCATACATATCGATCTATATGCATAACACTATTATATTTATATATATATATATATATATATATATATATATACACATACACATACACATACATATAAATCACTAGCTATATGTGTATATACTTATCCACACATATGTATCAACATATAGATATACTTATAGATATATATATATATATACATATATCATTATATACTCCTATATATATATATATATATACACACACACACACACACACACACACACACACACACACACACACACATAGACCCACACATATACACTATTCATAAGATATACTATAATATACACTATATATTACATAGATAGCATATATATATATATATATATATATATATATATATATATATATAAAATTACATATGCACATATAGAAAAAGAAAATAAACAACAAACACGTGGAGTGCACCGCATCCGTATCACACTTTCTCTATGATACGCTTATAATACGGCTCCAACACACAACCAAACGCATCCCGGATGACACGATTAAGACTAAAACATTAATTATGAATAATACGTATAGTAATTAGAGTGTCTATATGTCTGTATCACAATATGATATGCACAAGGTCCCGTGTCGGAGGAAAACCCCCAAAATTAACCCGTTTCGTCAATTTGACGAGATACGGCCTACACGTATCCAATTGTGGACAAGACACTAGTCAAAAATAAGCAATCAAGTGTCACTTAGATCTATTAGACCGAATGACTAGCACTATATGTGCCAATCTCAGAATTTCTCCAAAATTGGCACCAAATTGGTCATAACTTCCACCGTAGGTCTCTAATGAACCTAAAACCACTTCCTATGGGTAGCCTATACATGTGGGTTGGTTTTTCATGGTTAAATCTCAGTTCTAGAGTTTATTAGAAGAGAGAAACTGAAATGTACCTATTGGAAGATGGATTCCTAATGAAAAGTCCCCAAGTGCCAAGTAGCTTCTCACTTTGTAGATCTTGGCCTCCTCCTCCTTGTTCCTTGCTTTTTTTCTTATAGATTCTTGGTGTAGAAGCCTCAATGAAAAATTTAGAAAGAGATTGGTGAAAAATTGGTGAAGAATTGATGAGGGAATAGAGAAAATTGGAAGAAGAAAAATTGTAGATCTAGAATTTAGTAAATTATGAAATGAGAGCACTCTCCCTCCTCCTACTAAGGGTCGGCCATGTAACTCCCTTCTCCAAGCAATGTAAAAAGTCACAAATATCCCTTGGGGCCTCTCATGAAGAAGTTAATTAGGGAAAAAAGGTTCTAGTCTAATGGTTTTCCTAGTTAATCAAACCTCCTAATCCATGGGCCTAATTCAATGGGCTCAATCTAAACTAGTCTAAAATTTTGGTTCATGCATTCTAATAAATAGGTTTGGTCCATTACACAAGTCTAAAATAAAACTATAACTAGCAAACAATAATAATACAATAATTAAATAATTATGCATGCACAAATATCAAATACAAATAATCCTAAAATAAATAATACCCATGTCAATTACCAAACTACCCTTGAGTGAAATAGTGAGAGTGACAATCCTACCCACCTTAAAAAAAATTTGTCCTTGAAATTAAGGAATAAACTATCTACCATAAGCAAATAATACAATACAAGAAAGAATTATACCTCACGGCTCGAACAGATATGGATATCGCTCGCGCATATCGGTCTCTCGCTCCCAGGTACTCTCTCCTGACGAGTGATACCTCTACGCGACGCGCACCAAAAAAATTGTCTGGTTTCTCAGCACCTTCTCTCTCTGATCCAGAATCTTCACTGGCTGCTCTGGATAGCTAAGAGTAGGGCCCACCTCTATCTTCGAGTGATCTAATACATGACTAGGATCTGCCACGTACTGTCTCAACTGTGGAACGTAAAACACGTTGTGCACTCCCTCCAGTGTAGGTGGTAAGTCTAGTCTGTAAGCGATTACACTGACCCTGTCAAGAATACTGAAAGGATCGATGAATCGTGGACTAAGCTTGTCGCCTCCATCGAAATAAATTGTGTCATCTGTCGGAGAAATCCTCAAGAAAATCAGACCGCCAACCTAGCACGAAACACAACCTTAGCACTCTAACAAACAACAATCAACACAAGCAAGACAAAACTAAATCTATACCTCAAACTCTAAAGGTCTCCGGTGGCTATCGGCCCAATGTCATTGTCTGTCTTGCGCCACTCGAAGTCTATCCCTGATAAGCTTCACCTTCTCCACTGCATCCACTACCATCTCTGGTCCCAATAAAGCTCTGTCACCAATATCATCCCAGGATAACGGAGTGTGGCATCTCTGTCCATACAATGCCTCGAATGATGACATCTCAATGCTAGCTTAGTAGTTGTTGTTGTATGAAAACTCTACCAAGTGAAGGTGATCCTCCCAAGAATTTCCAAGATCCAAAACACAGGTGCATAACATGTCCTCGAGAGTCTGAATAGTCCTCTCCGACTGTCCGTCCGTCTGAGGGTGATAAGCGGTACTGAATTTGAGATGAGTGCCCAAGCTAGCCTGTAAACTCCTCCAGAAATGGAACGTGAAGCGACTATCCTGATCCGAGACTATGCTCATTGGAACACCGTACAATATGATAATCTGGCGCACTTACATATCCGTAAGCTTCTTCGTAGATGTACCCACTTTAAATGTCAGAAAGTAGGCTAATTTGGTCAACCAGTCCACGATGACCCAAATCGTATCCTTGCCTCCGGGAGAACGCGGAAGCCCTGATACAAAATCTATGGTCACATGCTCCTATTTTTACTCAGGAATGGGCAAAGGTTGAAGCAATTTACCTGGCCTCTGTCTCTCCGCCTTGACCTGCTGGCAAACAAAGCATCTGGACACGAAGCTAGCTACCTCCCACTTCATGCCATACCACCATACATGCTCTCTCAAATCTCTATACATCTTGTTGGCACCTGGATGCATAGAGTATTGAGAACGATACGCCTCTTGCAGAATCTTCTCCTACAATGCTCCTCTTGGTACACATAACCTGGTACCGTATTATAATGATCCGTCATCTGTGACGATGAAGTCCTCTACTAGCCTGACCTGAACTGTGCTATGATGCACCTCAGAGACTTATCCTCATACTGTCCGGCTCTGACCCGGTCCATCATCTCCGACTGAACCTGAAGTCCCCACATCTGTGCTGTGACTCTAAGAATCAATATCTCAATGCCCAAACTGTCAAGATCGACCAATAAATGTCTGTCTCTAGTCAAGCACATAGCCATGGGATACCTGCTCAAGGCATCCACGACTACGTTAGCCTTCCCTAGATGGTACTGTAAAGATATGTCGAAGTCTTTTATCAGCTCCAACCATCGTCGCTGCCTCATCTTGAGATCTTTCTGTGTAAATACGTACTTTAAGCTCTTATAGTCTGTGAAGATCTCTACTCTCCCCATATAGATAGTGTTTCTATAATTTGAGAGCAAAGATAACCATTGCCAACGCCAAATTATGGGTTGGATAGTTCTTCTCGTGCGGGCGTAATTGCTTGGAAGAATATCCAATCACCTTCTCGTGCTGCTATAACATACAACCCAAACCCTTCCCTGATGCATCACTATAAATAGAAAATCCTCCTGCTCCTGATGGTAGTGTCAAGATGGGAGCTGTAGTTAATCTCCTCTTCAGCTCCTCAAATACTAACTGACAATCCTCAGTCCAAACGAATTCTACGTCCTTCCTGGTCAGCCTAGTCATCGGCTCTGTAAGTATGGAAAAGTCCTGAACAAACCTCCAATAGTAGACTGCTAATCCAAGAAAGCTCCTGATCTCTGCTACTGAACTCGGGGTAGACCACGATTCAACTGCTGAGATCTTCTTCGGGTCCACTGAGATTCCATCTCCTGTAATGACATGCCCAAGGAATTCAACCTTATCAAGGAAGAATTTGCACTTTGATAACTTGCCATACAGCTTCTCCTTCCTGAGGGTCTCTAGAATAACCCTTAAGTGCTGCTCATGCTCCTCTGGGATCTTTGAATATATCAGAATATCATCAATAAAGACTATAATAAACTGGTCCACGTACTGATGAAACACCTTGTTCATCAGGTTCATAAACACTGTCAGGACATTGGTCAACCCAAACGGCATCACCAAGAACTCGAACTGCCCATAGCGAGTCCTGAAAGCTGTCTTCAGGATGTCTTCTCTCTTCACTTTCACCTGGTGGTACCCTGACCTCAAGTCTATCTTGGAGAATACCTTCGCTCTGCTCAACTGGTCAAACAAGTCATCAATCCGCTGCAACGGATATTTGTTCTTGATAGTGAGGTTATTAAGTACCCTATAGTCGATACAATACGTACTGACCCATCCTTCTTTGGTACAAAAATTATCGGAGCACCCCATGGTGATAAACTGGAATAGATAAAGCCCTTGCCTTGTAACTCATCAACCTTCTTCCTCAACTCTGCTAGTTCGTTGTTGTTTACTCTATAGACGTACTGAGAGATCGGCTCTGCGCCTGACACCAAATCTATAGAGAATTCAACATCTCTGTCTGGCGGCAACCTCGACAGCTCCTCTGGAAAGATATCCAAGAACTCTGAAATCAACGGATGTGGCAGCTCCTGCTCTTCTACTAAAGCTCCATAGAAATCACATTCGCTCTGCTTTTCTCCTCGGATGAACTCAAACTCTGGCTCTCCTGGTGTCTGAAATAAAACTCTACCTCCTCGACAATAATACTAGCATGATGTCTACTCAACTAATCCATCCGGACTACTATATCTTAACTCGAAAGTGGCATTACGAGCAAATATACGCTCAACTAATATATATATAACCAAGCTAATAGTAGCTATGCAACTACACTATACTATATCTAACTACTATAGGATAATAACTAATACAATTATGTATATATATAACTAATTATTATAGGATATGTATACATAGCTAAGTAGCTACTAGCTAACAACTCAACTAATCATCTAAACCCAACTCATTGATACCAAGCTAACTCAAATACCTGAAACACTGAACTGCATAGTTATCAGTATGGTTAACTGATACTACACAGTAGAAAAACTGATACTGATGCTGCAATGGCTCTATTGCTGCTATGATGCTCGACTGCTGACCGTTGTGCTCGAGCAGCTGAACTGTGCAGCTTCTCTGCACAGTACTGACCCCGACTTCTACTGTGCATTTTAATGCACAGTGAGATACTAATACCTCTCCCTGTCACTGGACTGCTCGATCGTGCCCTCTCCTTGTTGCTGAATACTACTTTCCTCTGCTGAACACAGCTGTTTTGTAGTAGTACTCCTCTGCTGTGAGCTCCAGTTGCATGAACAATGACTACTCGAGGATGCCGAGCCTCGACTACTTGCTGCCCGAACCCTCCTGTAGACTTGCTACCTCCTCCCCTTTGCTGAATGCTACTGCACAGAATGCTCGACTGTACCCCTTTCTCTGAGTACTGCTGCACAGCTACTCAGTGCTTCACTGAGACTGTGTGTAAGCCCCCTGATTTTCAGTAATTTTTTATTTAGATTTTTCACAATTTTTTGGAATTTTCCGAGATTTTTCTATAATTAAAACCTAGGCATTTGGTAATTAAATAATTTTTAAATACTACTTATTAATATTAAAATATTATGGAAATAATATTTTATGATGTAAAATGGAAAACCGGACATAGGGTAATTTTTCGAGAATTTATTGGACTCCGAAATTATTTCTAAAGCCCTGAAAACCGATGTAGAATTAAACCGAATTAAACCCGTGCCAAACGCCCGACATCCCCATGAGAGCCGAAGCCAAGCCCAAGGAGCGTTGACCCAGTCCAAATCCTAGGACAAATCCAAGCCCAAATTTATGCATGTATAAATGCCTATTCTCCTATTTTCTCCAAAAAGAAAATAAAAAGGAAAAAGAAAAGAAAAGAAAAAAGAAAAAGAAAATCCTAATTAACCCTAACCTAACCCTAAGCCGCCGCCCCCTCCGGCGAGTCTCCGGCGCCGCCCTCCCCTCGTCGTGCCCAGCCACCGCCCGTCGACCTCCCCGATCTACCTCCACCTCCTTCCTCATCCTTCCCTCTCCTCTTCCTTCCCCTCAGCAGCCTTCCCCCCGCCCGCTCCGGCGCGCCGCAGCCTCGACGACCTCACCCGATGCCTCCCCGTCGTGCCCCGCCCTCGCCAGCGCCGCCGACCATCGCTTCCCTCCTCCGCCTTTTCCTTCTTCTTCCCCCGCAGCCAGGCCCCCTTCCCCGAGCACGGCTCCCCCTCTCTCCTCCCAGCCGCCCTCGACGCCTCCGACCGTCCCAGCCGACGCTGCCTCCAATCGTCCCAGCCGACGCCGCCTCCGGCCGTCGAAGCCTGTGCCGCCCAGCTTCGGCCGTCGCACAGCGACTCGAAGCCCTAACCCTAGGACACAGGATCCGGACACTTCGTGTCGTGTCGGACACGAGAAAACGTCATTTCTGGAGCCCTGTTCAGGTAGCGTTTCCTCTCTCCTCGTACTTCCATTTTCGATTTCGTCAGTTGCGTCGCATAGACTGTATGACCCTCTCGGTGCCCGTACAACTCGCTCGGTGTATCGCGTCCTGTGGCGATCGCTAACCGCGATCCAAAAATAGGAAAAACAACGCCCTGATTCACCCCGGAACCGAGTATACCCCGCCAAACGGGACGACTTGGTCGTGTATGGTCTTCACCGATACGTACGCGCTGTCGATACGGACGTACAAGATTTCGCAGAAGTTGATTTGGATGTGCGTGCACACCGAAATCAACGCGTATCCGCGGACACCGTCCCGTATCCATCAGTTCTGGAACATGTTGTAACTTTGTGTACACACGTCGGATCAAGACGAAAATTGTGCCATCTGACTCGTAGCAATATGCTGGTCCTGTGACCCAAGTTTGGTTCAATTCTGAGAACGTTGACAAAATTGCGTATCGTGGGCCCCATAGGCTCCACTTGACGGACGATTTTGTGATCGGCTCATCGGAATCCAATTCTGGAAGTTCCGTTGGGTTCGTATCATCGTTCCTGACTTGTTGATACTGAGTTTGGCAAATTTGGAGACCTTTGACCTTGACACATTTTTTGGTGCAAAGTGGCCTACATGTGGATCCCGCTTTGACCCAGAAATGTCATTTTTGCCCTTGTGTCCAAATTGGACTTAAGGACATGCGTTTCTAGCTATTTGATATTTTTTGAATCTAATGGTGATATTTATTTCAGCAACCGGAGTAGTACCTGCAGATCACACTGCGACCAGAGCTACAGTTTGAGCCAGAACCCCAGGCAAGTGTACCTAGCCAAAACTTGCAGTTCTTGCTACTTATTTCCTTGGCTTATATATATATATATATATTGTGGTTCATGCTTGACCTAGGATCGTGCGACTTTACTTAGCGTCTGATTCATAGTCGGGTGCCAACACCGTACGTGGCGTTGTGTAATGTCATCTAGACATGGATACCGAGACCCCATCTTTCTCGTACTTGTCCTATCAAGTACATTATAACCCAGGACACTTGACATTGTTCATAAGACAGAATCTTCCTGAGATATTCATGGTAATTCTGTATAGGATACAGGTTTTATGACATAGACATTATATTCCTAGACATTATATGACTTGCTGCATTAGGTATGATCTTACGTGACATGGACATGGGGCCACATGGACATGAGACGTATGATTACATTGGGTGGGGAGAGACACGCAGGCTACAGGTTGATTTTATATTATGTCGGCATCTCAGTCTTTCGTTGAGCTAGACGACCACATAATATCACTGCTACCGGCTCCCCGACACAGAGCTTGTAGTGGTTTCAGTCTGAGTTCTAGTGCTGCTCTCATCTTGCATTTCACTTAGCTGGTTATATAGTGTTCCCATCTTGTTTCATTTATTGCTGGAGAGACACGCAGGCTATAGGTTGATTTTATATTATGTCGGCATCTCAGTCTTTCGCTGAGCTAGACGACCACATGATATCACTGCTACCGGCTCCCCGACACAGAGCTTGTAGTGGTTTCAGCCTGAGTTCTAGTGCTGCTCTCATCTTGCATTTTACTTAGCTGGTTATATAGAGTTCCCATCTTGTTTCATTTATTGCTGGAGAGACACACAGGCTACAGGTTAATTTTATATTATGCCGGCGTCTCAGCCTCTCGCTGAGCTAGACGACCACATGATATCACTGCTACCGGCTCCCCGATACAGAGCTTGTAGTTGTTTCAGCCTGAGTACTGGTGATGTTCTCACCTGCATTTCACATAGATGGTTACGTATTTACCCTATTTATTTCATTGACTATTTTACTGCATTATTATGGCTTGTATTTTTTGTACCTTGTTATGTCCCCTGAGGACCTGGATCCGGATTATGTCCCCAGGATTAGCAGAGGAGATCCACCTAGAGTTATACAGTACAGGAGCATTAGCAGGAGCAGAAGCAGGAACAAGAGCAGTTACGGGAGCAGTACCAAATTCAGCAGACGAGTGATCACCGAGGTTATCTTCTGAGTATATACTGTTCCATACTCAGTATTGGCTGTAGTTATCTTATTTCTTGTATCTTGACAGATGTATCAGACTCATGGTCGGGTTATTACCCGAGTTTATATTTTATTAAGATATGATCTTGCTTTATAATTCTGATATTGTGGTATTTATTCTGTGGATGAGATTAGTATATTTAGACCATTATTATTGTACTACAGCTTAAGTATGCCCCGATGGATCCATTAAATTGGGTTTGTCCATCGGTGTGTGCTGCTGGCCATTATCACGCGTCTGGTCCCTCGGTATTTTGGGACTGGGGCGTGACATAGTTTTTGTGGTGGCCCATGCTGGTCAACGACTAAATTGTTCAATTTTAACTTAGGGACCGAGCAAGCCTGCAATAAGATAGAATAAGTTTCTAGGATCTCATCCACTTGCTTGAAACGTTCTTGATATCTATATCGGATTCGAATTAAATTCTTAAATTGCATCCTACCTTGATTCCTGAGCGCCTCTTATTGTTTATTTTGGTTACAGAGTTATGGATTCACGATCAAACAATGAGACTCCTACAAGATCACCACGAGATACTGTGGTAACCAACGAAGATGAAGTAACACCAGTTGATGAAGGTCAAGCAGCTCAACCACGCAATCAAGCAAGTCAGCACGCCTCAAGAATTCAGCAAGATGATCTCCCACCTCCGTCGCAGTTTATGCATCAAATGCCCGTATTTCCACAAGGGCAGGCCATGGACGGGCAGCAGATATTTCAAATGATCTATGCAATAATACAAGCTCAACAAGAGGCTTTGAGTTGTAGCCTAGCACTTGTACTAGAGCAGGCGAATCTACCAGCACGACGACCAACGATGGGCTCTATTTCTAATTTCTGCCAGCTGAAGCCCCGTACCTTCTCAGGCAAAGAGGAGCCCACAGAAGTTCATGAGTGGCTCACCAACACTCAACATCAATTAGAAGCAGCCGAGCTTCCAAAAGAACATTGGATGACTGCCGTCAGAATACAGTTGGCGGACAATGCACATCACTAGTGGCTATCTGAGGAGACACGGCTCGGACCAGATCGAGTCACTTGGGAAGAGTTTTCCAGATTCTTTCAGGAGATGTACATACCAGCCATCGCTCGATCAGAACTTCGCGACAAGTTTAATCGCCTCACTTAAGACAGTTTGACAGTAGAAGAGTACAACGCAGAATTCATTCGTCTAAGTCGCTTCTCCCCAACCCTGATCCCGACAGAAGAAGAGAAGGCTGAGAAGTTCTTCGACGGATTAAATATTGAGCTACAAAAACTAATTGGATCCGTTGCACCTACAACTTACCCGGACGTCCTTGCTGCAGCCCGACGCCTGGAGCGCGTCATCAGGAGAGAGACCAGTCTGAAGCGATCGTCCACATCAGCACCAGTCGGAGCACCACGGGAAGAAGTTGCAAAGAGACCTCACCTGCACCAGCCACCAGAAGCATCTCCACAAGCACTACATATCCGTCAATATTGTCGCAAGCGAGGCCATGTTGAGGACAAGTGCAGACGAAAAAGGAAAGTATGTTTAGCTTGCGGATTCAGTCAGCATTCATTAAGGGAATGCCCTGAGCGTCGAGAAAGAGCACCAAGGGTTCACCAACAAGCATTACCAGAACCGAGGCCAACCTATCCAGCATTGGGAGCACCGCCAACGGAAGTTGAAGGAGTCATACCACCACCTCCAGGAGGGTATCAGCCGAGGCCACCTTTGATACCACAAGCAGCACTCTTCCAGCAAGCCCAGCAGTAGCAGAGGAATCAACTGCAAGAACGTGAACAAGCTCCACCGATGACTTTGGAAGACGCACAGACCCATGGAGTAGCTAATGCGCAAAAAATTTCGTAGTTATCTGTTTATAGATTTCTTTTATCTCGTGCCTATTGGTTCGTGACCTCAGCCTTAACCTATGTAATTTTGAACTTGCTTATAATTGATAACTGTAGAAATTTTAGAGTCTTTTGTTATTATGCTTATTTTGGGTTGTTTTGTGAACTTGAATTAATTTGTACCTCCTTTCATCATCATCTAGCGTACTTGTATTTGTACTACCTTGACTTATGCTGCTGTTATAGCCTAGTTTTGCAAGCTCATTTTTATCAAGCTTGTTCATGACATATGTATTATTGGGTCGACACACTAATATAATTGTCTATTCAGAATCAGTGTATTATGGTCTGATCAACCTTAGTGCATTTTGGTTCGCTCTTCGCATGACTACTTCACATGGATTGAGATATATAGTTGACTAGTATACTTGCCCTCTAGATATGTCTGCACATATCGTATCAGTTACATAACTGTACTAATACGAGCATGCGAACAAAGGATTACCAGAATAGGATTTTAATCCACAATTGTCTTGAAAAATCCTATTTGAATTCGTTAAACGCCTTGACCCTGATACTTCTATTCTATTACCTCACCCTTGAACTCTTTATTATTGATCTTCGTCTTCCCTTATTTCGGAAAGACGAAACCTCGTGCTTGGTATAAGTTTGATTAGACAGTACTAGATATACCCCACAGGCCGGTCACATTGTTGATGACCCTTTTATATATGATTAAGGGAATATCATAGGTGATATGTTTGGTGTTAAAGACTTGAGGATTCAATAACATGATTTAATAAGTTGGGCATAGCTTTATTAGATGTATAGCCTTAGATGGGTAAATTCAAAGTTGGGTAGAGACCGCAATGTTCACTTGAGAGGAATACTTTAGACTGTAATCAAGTGAGATTGGATAGAATGAACCATACCATATTTTAATTTTGAGGACGAAATTTTTATAAGTTGGGTAGATTGTAAGCCCCCTGATTTTCAGTAATTTTTAATTTGAATTTTTCACAATTTTCTGGAATTTTTTGGGATTTTTCTGTAATTAAAACCTAGGCATTTGATAATTAAATAATTTTTAAATGCTATTTATTAATATTAAAATATTATGAAAATAATATTTTATGGTGTAAAATGGAAAATCGGACATAGAGTAATTTTCCGGGAATTTATTGGACTCCGGAATCATTTTTAAAGCCCTGAAAACCGATGTAGAATTAAATCGAATTAAACCCGTGCCAAACGCCCGACATCCCCATGAGAGCCGAAGCCAAGCCCAAGGAGCGTTGACCCAGCCCAAATCCTAGGAAAAACCCAAGCCCAAATTTATGTATGTATAAATGCCTATTCTCCTAGTTTTCTCCAAAAAGAAAATAAAAAGGAAAAAGAAAAGAAAAGAAAAGAAAAAGAAAATCCTAATTAACCCTAACCTAACCCTAACCCTAAGTCGCCGCCCCCTCCGGCGAGTCTTCGGCGCCGCCCTCCCCTCGCCGTGCCCAGCCACCGCCCGTCGACCTCCCCGATCTACCTCCACCTCCTTCCTCCTCCTTCCCTCTCCTCTTCCTTCCCCTCAGCAGCTGTCCCCCCGCCCGCTCCGGTGCGCCGCAGCCTCGACGACCTCACCCGACGCCTCCCCGCCGTGCCCTGCCCTCGCCAGCGCCGCCGACCACCGCTTCCCTCCTCCGCCTCCTCCTCCTTCTTCCCCCGCAGCCAGGCCCCCTTCCCCAAGCACGGCTCCCCCTCTCTCTCCTCCCAGCCGCCCTCGACGCCTCCGACCGTCCCAGCCGACGCCGCCTCCGACCGTCGAAGCCTGCGCCGCCCTCCTCCAGCACGCCGCCTAGCTCCGGCCGTCGCACAGCGACTCGAAGCCCTAGCCCTAGGATACAGGATACGGACACTTCGTGTCGTGTCGGACACGAGAAGTTTCCTCTCTCCTCGTACTTCCATTTTAGATTCCGTCAGTTGTGTCGCGTAGACTGTATGACCCTCTCGGTGTCCGTGCAACTCACTCGGTGCATCGCGTCCTGTGGCAATCGCGAACCGCGATCCAAAAACAAGAAAAATAATGTCCTGATTCACCCCGGAAACGAGTACGCCCTGCCAAACGGGACAACTTGGTCGCGTGCGGTCATCACCGATACGTGCGCGCTGTCGATACGGACGTGCGAGATTTCGCAGAAGTTGATTTAGATATGCGTGCACACCGGAATCAATGCGTATCCGCGGACACCGTCCCGTATCCGTCAGTTCTGGAACACGCTGTAACTTTGTGTACACACGTCGGATCAAGACAAAACTTGCGCCATCAGACTCGTAGCAATACGCTGGTCCTGTGACCTAAGTTTGGTTTAATTCTGAGAACGTTGACGAAATCGTGTATCGTGGGCCCCACAGGCTCCACTTGACGGGCAATTTTGTGATCGGCTCATCGGAATCCAATTCTGGAAGTTCTGTTGGGTTCGTATCATCGTTCCTGACTTGTTGACACTGAGTTTGGCAAATTTAGAGACCTTTGACTCTGACACGCTTTTCGGTGCAAAGTGGCCCACATGTGGACCCCGCTTTGACCCAGAAATATCATTTTTGCCCTTGTGTCCAAATTGGACTTAAGGACAGGCGTTTCTAGCTATTTGATATTTTTTGAATCTAATGGTGATGTTTATTTCAGCAACCGGAGTAGTACCTGCAGATCACACTGAGACCAGAGCTACAGTTGGAGCCAAAACCCCAAGCAAATGTACCTCGCCAAAACTTGCAGTTCTTGCTACTTATTTCCTTGGCTTATATATATATATATATATATATATATATATATATATTGTAGTTCATGCTTGACCTAGGACCGTACGACTTTACTTAGCGTCCGATTCATAGTCGGGTGCCAATACCGTACGCGGCGTTGTGTAATGTCATCTAGACATGGATACCGAGACCCCATCTTTCTCGTACTTATCCTATCAAGTACATTATAACCCAGGACACTTGACACTGTTCATGAGACAGAATCTTCCTGAGATATTCATGGTGATTCTGTATAGGATACAGGTTTTATGACATAGACATTATATTCCTAGACATTATATGACTTGCTGCATTAGATATGATCTTACGTGACATGGACATGGGGCCACATGGACATGAGACGTATGATTACATTGGGTGGGGAGAGACACGCAGGCTATAGGTTGATTTTATATTATGTCGGCATCTCAGTCTTTCGCTGAGCTAGACGACCACATGATATCACTGCTACCGGCTCCCCGACACAGAGCTTGTAGTGGTTTCAGCCTGAGTTCTAGTGCTGCTCTCATCTTGCATTTCACTTAGCTGGTTATATAGTGTTCCCATCTTGTTTTATTTATTGCTGGAGAGACACGCAGGCTACAGGTTGATTTTATATTTTGTCGGCGTCTCAGTCTTTCGCTGAGCTAGACGACCACATGATATCACTGCTACCCGGCTCCCCGACACATAGCTTGTAGTGGTTTCAGCCTGAGTTCTAGTGCTGCTCTCATCTTGCATTTCACTTAGCTGGTTATATAGTGTTCCCATCTTGTTTCATTTATTGCTGGAGAGACACACAGGCTACAGGTTAATTTTATATTATGCCGGCGTCTCAGCCTCTTGCTGAGCTAGACGACCACATGATATCACTGCTTCCGGCTCTCCGACACAGAGCTTGTAGTTGTTTCAGCCTGAGTACTGGTGATGTTCTCACCTGCATTTTACATAGATGGTTACATATTTACCCTTTTTATTTCATTGACTATTTCACTGCATTATTATGGCTTGTATTTTCTGTACCTTGTTATGTCCCCTGGGGACCTGGATCCGGATTATGTCCCCAGGATTAGCAGAGGAGATCCACCCAGAGTTATACAGTACAGGAGCATTAGCAGGAGCAAAAGCAGGAACAGGAGCAGTTACGGGAGCAGTACCAGATTCAGCAGACGAGTGATCACCGAGGTTATCTTCTGAGTATATATTGTTCCATACTCAGTATTGGCTGTAGTTATCTTATTTCTTGTATCTTGACAGATGTATCAGACTCATGGTCGGGTTATTACCCGAGTTTATATTTTATTGAGATATGATCTTGCTTTATAATTCTGATATTGTGGTATTTATTCTGTGGATGAGATTAGTATATTTTGACCATTATTATTGTACTACAACTTAAGTATGCCCCGATGGATCCATTAAATTGGGTTTGTCCATCGGTGTGTGCTGCTGGCCATTATCACGCGTCCGGTCCCTCAGTATTTTGGGACTGGGACGTGACACTGTGGCTGCTGCTCTCTCTTCACTTCTCCAATTGTTGAACACCCCCTTGTGTAGTTTACTGCACCATGGCTGCCACTGCCCTCTCACTCACTCAAGCACACATAGACACACACCATAACATAGTTACCAATATATATATATATATATATATATATATATATATATATATATATATATATATATATATATATAAGATACACTATAATATACACTATAATATACACTATATATTACATAGATAGCATATATATATATATATATATGATACACTATAATATACACTATAATATACACTATATATTACATAGATAGCATATATATATATATATATATATATATATATATATATATATATATATATATATATATATATATATAAATAATATATAGTGTATATTATAGTGTATCTTATATATATATATATATATATATATATATAATTACACATGCATGTATAGGAAAAAAACCAAACAACAAACACGTGGAGTGCACCGCACCCATATCATACTTTTTCTATCATACGCTTGTGATACGGGTCCAACACACAACCAAATGCATCCCAGAGGACACGAGCAAGACTAAAACATTAATTATGAATAATACGTATAGTAATTAGAGTGTCTACGTGTCCGTGTCACAATGTGATATGCACAAGGGCCCGTGTTAGAGAAAAACCCCCAAAATTAACTAGTTTCGTCAATTTGACGAGATACGACCTAGAGGTATCCAATTATGGACATAAAACTAGTCACAAACAAGCAATCAAGTGTCACTTAGATCTATTAGACCCAATGACAAGCACTACATGTGCCAATCTCGAAATTTCCCTAAAATTGGCACCAAATTGGTCATAACTTCTACCGTAGGTCTCCGATGAACCTAAAACCACTTCTTATGGGTAGCCTATGCTTGTGGGTTGGTTTCTCATGGTTAAATCTCAGATATAGAGTCTATTTGAAGGAGAGAAACTAAAATATACCTATTGGGAGATGGATTCCCAATAAAAAGTCTCCAAGTGCCAAGTAGCTCCTCTCCTTGTAGATCTTGGCCTCCTCCTCCTTGTTCCTTGCTTCCTTCTTGTAGATCCTTGGTGTATAAGCCTCAATAAAGAATTTTGAAAGAGATTAGTGAAGAATTGGTGGATAATTGATGAGAGAATGGAGGGAATTGGAATAAAGAAAATTATAGATCTAGAATTTAGGAAATTATGAAATGAGAGCTCTCTCTCTCTCCTCCTACTAAGGGCCGACCATGTAACCCCCTTCTCCAAGAAATATACAAAGTCATAAATACCCCTTGGGGCCTCTCATGAAGAAGTTAATTAGGGAGGAAAGGTTCTAGTGTAATAGTTTTTCTAATTAATCAAACCTCCTAATCCATGGGCCTAATTCAATGGGCTCAATCTAAACTAGTCTAAAGTTTGGTTCATGCATTCTAATAAATTGGTTTGGTCCACTACATAAGTCCAAAATAAAACTACAACTAGCAAACAATATGTCATGCCCCAGTCCCAAAATACGTAGGACTAGGAATACGTAACACGCCAGTCGTATGTATACGAACTCCAATATATGGAAACCATATACACACATACGATGTACATAAATATTCAATCCAGCTGTGGTAATATACTATCTCAACAAGTCACCCACAATCTATATCTCATCTACAGCATAATAAATAAATAAATGAGAATGAATAACTTAATATCAAAGATGAGTATCAAATAAGAAATCTAAAAGTATGATAGTCAGATGAAAATAAATCCACTGCAAATTGACTATACCAAAACTACTAAAGAGAGAAGAGAATTAACTCCAATATAAGAATAAATGTCTCTACAATAATAGCAACTAAAATCTCTAATAACTGCAATGGATCACAGATACTCTGAAGGTAAGACCTCCTCAGTCTGATAAGTAGCGTCAGGTCCAGGTCCATACTCCTGCGGATACTCATGCTCATCTATATCTGGAAAGGGACCAGGTCCTCAGAGGAACGTAACAAGATACATAATAGCATGCCAATAAAGTAATGAAAGTAAACATCCAATGGGGTCGCCTAACCGTCTAAGTGAATTCAGTTTAAGAACAACTTTCCTCACAAGTGAATTATCTGGCTGAAAACTGGGATTGGCATAGTTCTCTTGGAGATCTAGGGGACTAAAAAGCATGTCATATTTTGAACGCCAGAGGCCGCCTGATAATATATAATATATAGTGGTCATCACCACCCGTATCTCCGGCGGAGAATCCGGACGCACAATAGAAAAAATTGCAAAGGAGCCCAAATGCGGTACTTGTTGTTCTCCCCATCCCATGCTCTAAGCATGTCACATCCATGACATGATAATACCTCTAATAACTGCCAGGTCTACTAGCATACAAAGTTTCTAACAGCAGTTATCCCTAATGCACGTCTCACACGTACCGATGATCAGTCAATACGTAAGTCCGTGATCTATATGAGACTCACAACTTGTGTAAAAATATGTCACAGTCACATAAAACCTAATGATGCCTCATGGAAATGGGGTGGTCTCATAAAGTAGGTCCAAAGTATATACATAAATAAAACATAATACGACGACACCGTCGTTGCACCCAAGTTTTCTTGGACGTGCAATTTATATAGCAGTCAAAATAAATGAACTAATAACAGAAATAAATATGCATGCATCATATGGAATGTAAATACAGTACAATGGCAAGGTATACTTGCCTGGCAAGAAATTTGTATAATGTAGGCGTCCAAATATCAATGACACGGAATCAGAAATGAATGGGTTCGAACAAACATCTTCGGATGCTGAAATAGACATCACCAACATTTCCGAAATTAGCAAAATAGCTAAAAATTACTACCCTTTCATCCAATTTGGATACAGGAGCAAAACGGTAATTTCGGGTCAAAGTGGGGTCCACATGTGGCCCACTTTGCACCAAAAAGTGTGCAAAGGTAACAGTCTCTAAATGGGATAAATTATAGGTCAAACGAACTCTAAAAGTCAGTAGGAACTCAACGGTATGTCCAAATGTGGATTCCGATGAGCCGAACATAATTGTGCCCAAAAAGTCAACCGTAGGGCCCGCCAATTGGCGACTTGGTCAACTATCTCAGAATTGTGAGAAATTTGGGTTACAGGACCAGCGCGATACCACGAGTCCAGTAGCATAAGTTTCTTCGCATTCTGACGAGCGTGCACAAAATACACAGGGCTTTCGCAAAAAGTTACGACACGGAATGTTTGTTGCGGATACGGGCTGATTCCGACGCACACACGCGTCCAAATCAATTTTTGCAAAATCTTACATATCCGGGTACACTATGTGCACCTTTTGGTACACTTGGTACACGACGGAGCGGTCCCGTTTGGCAGAGCGCGCTCCATTTCATAATTTTTGGAAATCTAGAAAAAGTGTATTTTTGGAATTTTCTAACTGATTTAATTCTATATACAGCAGTTAACAAATTAATGTAATTAATAAAAATTAAATTAGGTCAAGTGGTCTCCGCATAACAAAAAGAAAAATCGAATTCGGATCTCTGTGGTGGGAGATACGAATCCGGGAACATAGGTAGTTACCGCAGTTTTCTACGATACCCAAAAGTTATCTTTTTCTGTCAACTTGGACGCTGATTTCGCCTAGGTTTACGCGCTGTTCGCGGTCATCTATCATAAATATATTGAAGGGGGTTAAGTGGTGAATGTACCAGAAAAGATGGGGTCGAGTTTGGTTCAGCGAGGTGACGGAAAACAGGGCTTGAACACAGGTAAGTTACTGTCCAAACTGTTAGTTGCGGTTTGAGCGCGGGGTCGCGGTCGTCGTGCGGGCGGTTCTGGGCGGCTGGAGGCGATAAATGTCAGTCAGGTCTGGTCGAGGGTGGCGCTCTCTCGGTCTAGATGAGAAGAGGATAAATTAGGATTTATGGTTTGGATCAAAAGGATGTATATATAGGAAGATAGAGAAGTAAACGCGGGGGGGGGGGACTTTAAGCCACACGGGTCATAAATTCTTGGGCTGCTGCTGTGGTTTCTTAGTACACGCGGGTCGGGTCATGGGGTAGCGGGTTTAGGAGCTAAAGGGTCGGGTTTTGGGTAGGATTCGTTAGGGGGTTAGATCCAATAGGAATTATTATTATTTTTTTTCTTTTTCTTATTTCTTTTTCTCTCTTTTTCCTTTTTCATTTCTTTCTATTTCTTTTTCTTTTAAATATATATATATATATATATATATATATATATATATATATACATATAGAAAAAATCTAGAATTCGTATTAATGCATACCATCAAGCTAGCAACTGTTCAAAGGGTCTCCTACATGAAATAAATTAGGAAAAATTTATACCGGCTCCATAAATCTCCTAAATTCACAAACACCTAAAATAAAAATAAAATAAAATTTATTTCTCCTAATTAGCTCATAATTACTATAATTTAATTAATAATTAATAAAAAAATTAATACTATTTTTAGGATTAGGGGTTTTACATTCTACCAAACTTATAAAAAAATTGTCCTCGAAATTAAAATTAAGCCAGGTAGAAAGTCAAGGATGGTATAAGATATAAATCAACAAAGTAAATTCATACTTGGTCTGCGAATAGGTTCAAAAAATGCTTGTGCATGTCGTCCTCGTGCTCCCAAGTTGATTCTCCTGGCGCGCCATAATTCCATGCCACGCGAACCAAGGGAATAGACTGGTTCCTCAATACTTTCTCTCGACAATCAAAGATTCCCACGGTTGCTCTTGGTATGACAAGCTCGGCCCGATGGTGATCTCCGAATGGTCGAGAACATGACTGCTGTCTGCCACATATCGCCTGAGCTGCGACACATGGAATACGTCATGTACTCCCTCAAGTGAAGGTGGTAGCGCAAGTTGATATGCCACTTCTCCCACTCTCTCTAGCACGTCAAATGGTATAATATACCTTGGACTCAACTTGCCGTGCCCTCCGAATCGAATGGTGCCTCTGGTAGGTGATATCCTCAAGAAGACATGATCTCCCTCTTTGAACTCCAAGGGATGACGATGAAGGTCTGTCCACTGCTTCTGTCTGTCTTGCGCTGCTCGCAAGTGTTCTTGTATCTTCTTAACTGTCTCAACGGTGTTGACCACCAACTCTGGTCCTAGAATCTGACGTTCTCCCACATCACTCCAACACACAGGAGACCTATATTTTCTTCTATACAATGCTTCAAACAGAGCCATCTGGATACTCACTTGATAGCTATTGTTGTAAGAAAACTCCACAAAATGTAGGTGGTCCTCCTATGATCCTCCAAGGTCTAACATACAAGCCCTCAACATATCCTCTAATGTTTGAATAGTACGCTCCGACTGTCCATCTGTCTGCAGGTGATAAGATGTACTGAACTTCAGACAAGTTCCAAGACTCTCTTGCATGATCCTCCAAAAGTGCAATATAAAACGTGAATCTCTATCTGATACAATGCTGACTGGTATGCCGTGCAATCTCACGATCTGCCTCATATATAAGTCAGCTAAAGCTTCTGTAGCCTAGCCAACTCTAAAAGGTAAGAAATGGGCTGACTTGGTGAGTCAGTCCACTATTACCCATACTCCATTTCTACCACTTGGACTCTTGGAAAAACCCGTAACGAAGTCCATAGTGATGTGCTCCCACATCCACTCTGGAATCAGAAGTGGTTGTAATAATCCTGTTGTTCTCTGGTGCACCACCTTTACTTGTTGACATACCAGACATTTAGCCACAAAGCGAGCTATCTCTCTCTTTATTCTATGCCACCAAAAGTGCTGCCGTAAGTCACGATACATCTTGGTACCTCCAGGATGAATAGAATATATCAAACTATGATATTCTATCATCAACTTCTGTCGAATCTCTCCATTTGGAACATAAAGACGATCACCACATCGTAATATCCCATCCTCATGAATGAGCAATCATGTCTGCTCTCCGGCCTTTGTCCTTTCCTTCAGTCTCCTGAATCTGGCGTTTGTAGCCAACGCTGCATTGATCCTCTCTACTAATGATGATTGTACTTGTAAGTTGGCTAGTGTCCCATCTGCTCTGGGTAATATCACTTCAATGCCAAGCTCTTGCAAGTCCTCTAATAATTCCCTCTGTGTTGTCAAGAAGTAAGCTGTTGGTTTTCGGCTTAACGCGTCTGCTACAACGTTAGCCTTGCCTGGGTGATAATGTAGCTCTATCTCAAAATCTTTCATCAACTCGAGCCATCGATGTTGCCTCATATTTAACTCCTTCTGCGTAAAGACGTACTTGAGGCTTTTGTGGTCTGTATAGATTTCCACTCATTCCCATATAAGTAATGTCTCCATAGCTTCAGAGCAAATACAACGGCTGCAAGTTCCAAGTCATGAGTTGCATAATTATTCTCATGTACTCGTAACTGTCTAGATGCATATGCAATCACCTTGCCATGCTGCATCAATACGCATCCCAAGCCTTTCCTTGATGCGTCACTGTAGATCACATAACCTCCTGATCCTGACGGAATAGTCAATACTGGTGCTGTAGTCAGTCGCTTCTTCAACTCTTCAAAAGCGGCTTGACACTCGTTGGTCCATAAGAATTCTTGGTCCTTTCAAGTTAAACGAGTCATAGGTGCTTCTATCCTTGAGAAGTTCTCCATGAACCGTCGGTAATATCCCACAAGTCCAAGGAAACTCCTCACCTCCGCTGCTGATTTAGGAACAGGCCAGGTCTCAACTGCCAAAATCTTTTCTGGATCAACAGAAATACCATCTCCCATAACTACAAGCCCAAGAAATGAAACTCTGTCCAAGAAGAACTCACATTTACTGAGCTTTGCATATAACTGCTCTCTCCTCAATGTCTCTAGAATAATCCGCAAGTGCTTCTCGTGCTCCTCGTGGCTCTTCGAATAAACAAGTATATCATCTATGAAGATGACCATGAACTGGTCCAAATACTGGTGGAAGACTCGATTCATTAAGTCCATGAAGATAGCTGGAGCATTGGTCAATCCAAATAGCATGACCAGAAACTCGTAGTGTCCATACCTTGTTCTGAATACGGTCTTTGGAATGTCCTACTTTCGTACCTTCACCTGGTGATATCCCGATCTCAAATCTATCTTCAAAAATACCTTGGCTCCACTGAGCTGATCAAATAAGTTATCAATGCACGGCAATGGGTATTTTTTCTTCACAATTACTGCATTCAAGGCTCTGTAGTCAATGCACATACGTACTGACCCATCCTTCTTTGGTACGAACAACACTGGTGCTCCCCAAGGTGATGCACTCGATCGGATACAACCTTTTTCCTCTAGTTCTTTCAACTGTGCCTTCAGCTCATCTATCTCCTTCTTCGCCAGTCTGTAAACATGTGACGCTATGGGTGCTGCTCCCAGTATCAATTCCATCAAAAACTTTACTTCTCTGTTTAGGGGTAGGCCTAGCAATTCCTCTGGAAAGACGTCTTAAAATTCTGAAATAATGGAATGATAAACAACATCGTCTATTGCAAGCCGAATATCATCCATGGCTTCTGTGGATCCTCTTGCAAACTCAAGTTCAGGCTGGCCTGGTACCTTAAAAAGAATGCTTACTCCAAAGCAATCAAAGAAAGCGTGGTACTTGCTTAGCCAGTCCATTCCGAGCACAATATCAAAAGTTGGCATAGGAAGGACTAAGAGTCGGGCGTTCATCTCTCTGTCACGAATTATTATAGGACACGATCTACAAATTCTACTAGCATGTACAACTCTGTAACACCCCGTTCCGTTCCGCTCAAGCGGACTGCCGACTAAATCAGCAATAGTGCAGCTGTCCCGACCGGCCTTGCCTCGATCAAGAAGCAAAGGATATCCAGACTTGCCCCTACAGGAATCCGGCTTGGACTTTCAGAGGCTCGCTCAGACGTATCACTCTACCGAGGCAAATCATCGCTAAGGTGGGTGGCTACGGTAAACTTGTCTTTACTTAGCCAGCGCACATAAAATCTGGAATATTCATGCTAGTCGCTAGGTGATTCACCCCCTGCATGCTAATAAGTCTAACGCACCTAGGTAAGGGAATAATCCCAACTGTATTGCTTGCTAGAACATGGAAATGAAATACTGCTTATATCCAGACCCTTGCATGCTAAGTCCATTAATGGTTTTATCCCTCGGCTTACCTTCGGGTCCGAGCAAACGTGCCTGCTTATGTTCCTAGAAACGCATGCTTGTCTGCTTGATTGTTACCGTGTTTTCATCCAAACCTCGGGAGACTACTACGTAGTCGTTCTGTGCCTGAATAAACCCGCAAGTATTCGGGACCGTTAGGTCACCAAGGCAGTTCCCGATCCAGGGGACTGTATCATGCCAAGTAAAAGAATCATATTCCTGTGGCAAGACTCATTCAGGTATTCGGATCTCCCTGCAAGTCTCCCTCCTGTGCGGGCTTACAGCAGCCCAGGAGACTGTGCATATCCAATAGCTAAATGAATCATACTCCAGTGGCAAGACTCATTCAGGTATTCGGATCTCCCTGCAAGTCTCCCTCCTGTGCGGGCTTACAGCAGCCCAGGAGACTGTGCATATCCAATAGCTAAATGAATCTCGTGTGCTCGTGTGTAAATTAACAATCATGTTCGATCATGGACAACTTGTGCACAAGGATATAAGTTCTGCGGACGGTGCTGGGGCACTGGCACCGATCCGATCTGGGCAGACTTCGTGTTTATAGTCAATCGTGTGCGGACTGGGTAACTTGTAACGTATCGTGTTTTATGAGCTCCTCGTGTTTTCTCGTTGCATGTTATTCACGTCCTTGACTAGTCCATTATGGCATCAGCCAGTGATCATCGTGCGTATATGCTTGCAATGCCTCGTGTGATTATCATGTGTATTTAACCTGTCGCGTGCTTGCCTGTGAAACAAAAGATAACAAGTCATCCTCGCTTAGCGGCTATCCGCGTGCGAGTCATTGCATAGCATCAATGAATAACTTAACACCTGAACGATCATGTTATAAGAACCCTCTTATTTGCATATGCTTGCCTCCTGAATGTTTATACATGCCCCTGCTTGAATTAATCATGTTTGCCTTGGACAGGGAAGGAGAAATGGTAAGTTGGTAAGTCTCGTCGTGTTTCCTCAAACATCGCACGGCGCACTGCCCGACACGTTAAGCTATTCAATGTTTGCATGAAACTGATCCTAAGGCAACTAGAAAGACAACTGAATAGTCGTGCACGGAACCTGTATTACGTGTTTGGATTTGTCGAGCGGGCGAGTAGCTTCCCCACCAGTGCATTCAATGTACTGATAATCCACTAGTTTGATATGCAGGGTGCGGGAAAACCTCGTACGGTGCGGACGCCTCCTTCGTGCGTGCTAAGGCCAGGAGTTCCCTCTGAAGCCTTACAACGGTGCGTCCGGGACTGAAGCACATATACAAGACATAAGTTGTGAACATCGCCTGACCATCGCCTGTACATTCATTCCACAGTTGTAGCCATTTGGCACGCTTTTACTGTTTCTGAGAGAGAGGCTTGAATGACTTGTAATCTCGGCTATACGCCGCCTGTAATACATGTTTCATATCAATAAAGAGATTACTTTACTTGTTTCGATGCTTCCGCTATATTGTCGACTCAGTGAACCTGTTACCGATCGCTATGCGTTTCCTGAACTCCGCTGCACTCGGATAATCTGTGCGACTCTGTGGCTTAGAACTCTTGTCGCCAGCCAATGAACCATGGCCTTGCACGGGCGTGGATCACGCTCGTACGGCATCACGCCCGGATGGGTTAAGCGATCGTTCCACGGGAGCGCTGGCGAGGGTGATTCCCACCTAGCGGGAACGGCCGATTGCCTGCGGGAGATCGGGGCGTGACAGGTTGGTATCAGAGCCTGGCTTCTACGCCTTTGGACTTTAATTCGATATCTCTGTTTCGAAAGCTCGTTCGTGGGTTATGTGCACGCTCTCTCTCAATGCCTCGATGGAATATTCCAACAATAAGTCTAAATACTTTCAAAATACGTTTTGAATGATATGCTTGCTTGTCTGGTTGTATGCTGCGAGTGGCCTTTGTGCCAACCTGTGCGAACCCTTGAGAGTATCGCTAGTAGCTTGTCCGATTTTCACTAACCCTAAGTTTGGTTGAATGCATCTATTCGAGGGACGCCTTGAACTAGTGCACCATCCAATACTTAAGAAAAAGGTGAAACTCGAGTGCTAAGACTTCGCTATCACTGAGCTGGTTGACGTGTTCACGCTAGAGGGTACCTTCGAAAGTGCGCACGATCCAGTCTAAGCGATATGCTGATTTCGACGCTTGTGCAAGTGAAGATCCAAATAAAACAAGTACAAACAACTTGTCTAGGATTGCCTCAACCCTAGATTTCTGCTTGTCCTTAGTAAGTCTCGAGGACGAGACTTTTTCTAAGTTGGGTAGGATGTAACACCCCGTTCCGTTCCGCTCAAGCGGACTGCCGACTAAATCAGCAATAGTGTAGCTATCCCGACCGGCCTTGCCTCGATCAAGAAGCAAAGGATATCCAGACTTGCCCCTACAGGAATCCGGCTTGGACTTTCAGAGGCTCGCTCAGACGTATCGCTCTACCGAGGCGAATCATCGCTAAGGTGGGTGGCTACGGTGAACTTGTCTTTGCTTAGCCAGCGCACATAAAATCTGGAATATTCATGCTAGTCGCTAGGTGATTCACCCCCTGCATGCTAATAAGTCTAACGCACCTAGCTAAGGGAATAATCCCAACTGTATTGCTTGCTAGAACATGGAAATGAAATACTGCTTATATCCAGACCCTTGCATGCTAAGTCCATTAACGGTTTTATCCCTCGGCTTACCTTTGGGTCCGAGCAAACGTGCCTGCTTATGTTCCTAGAAACGCATGCTTGTCTGCTTGATTGTTACCGTATTTTCATCCAAACCTCGGGAGACTACTACGTAGTCGTTCCGTACCTGAATGAACCCGCAAGTATTCGGGACCGTTAGGTCACCAAGGCAGTTCCCGATCCAGGGGACTGTATCATGCCAAGTAAAAGAATCATGTTCCTGTGGCAAGACTCATTCAGGTATTCGGATCTCCCTGCAAGTCTCCTTCCTGTGCGGGCTTACAGCAGCCCAGGAGACTGTGCATATCCAATAGCTAAATGAATCATACTCCAGTGGCAAGACTCATTCAGGTATTCGGATCTCCCTGCAAGTCTCCCTCCTGTGCGGGCTTACAGCAGCCCAGGAGACTGTGCATATCCAATAGCTAAATGAATCTCGTGTGCTCGTGTGTAAATTAACAATCGTGTTCGATCATGGACAACTTGTGCACAAGGATATAAGTTCTGCGGACGGTGCTGGGGCACTGGCACCGATCCGATCCGGGCAGACTTCGTGTTTATAGTCAATCGTGTGCGGACTGGGTAACTTGCAACGTATCGTGTTTTATGAGCTCCTCGTGTTTTCTCGTTGCATGTTATTCACGTCCTTGACTAGTCCATTATGGCATCAGCCAGTGATCATCGTGTGTATATGCTTGCAATGCCTCGTGTGATTATCATGTGTATTTAACCTGTCGCGTGCTTGCCTGTGAAACAAAAGATAACAAGTCATCCTCGCTTAGCGGCTATCCGCGTGCGAGTCATTGCATAGCATCAATGAATAACTTAACACCTGAACGATCATGTTATAAGAACCCTCCTGTTTGCATATGCTTGCCTCCTGAATGTTTATACATGCCCCTGCTTGAATTAATCATGTTTGCCTTGGACAGGGAAGGAGAAATGGTAAGTTGGTAAGTCTCGCCGTGTTTCCTCAAACATCGCACGGCGCACTGCCCGACACGTTAAGCTATTCAATGTTTGCATGAAACTGATCCTAAGGCAACTAGAAAGACAACTGAATAGTCGTGCACGGAACCTGTATTACGTGTTTGGATTTGTCGAGCGGGCGAGTAGCTTCCCCACCAGTGCATTCAATGTACTGATAATCCACCAGTTTGATATGCAGGGTGCGGGAAAACCTCGTGCGGTGCGGACGCCTCCTTCGTGCGTGCTAAGGCCAGGAGTTCCCTCTGAAGCCTTGCAACGGTGCGTCCGGGACTGAAGCACATATACAAGACATAAGTTGTGAATATCGCCTGACCATCGCCTGTACATTCATTCCACAGTTGTAGCCATTTGGCACGCTTTTACTGTTTCTGAGAGAGAGGCTTGAACGACTTGTAATCTCGGCTATACGCCACCTGTAATACATGTTTCATATCAATAAAGAGATTACTTTACTTGTTTCGATGCTTCCGCTATATTGTCGACTCAGTGAACCTGTTACCGATCGCTATGCGTTTCCTGAACTCCGCTGCACTCGGACAATCTGTGCGACTCTATGGCTTAGAACTCTTGCCGCCAGCCAATGAACCATGGCCTTGCACGGGCGTGGATCACGCTCGTGCGGCATCACGCCCGGATGGGTTAAGCGATCGTTCCGCGGGAGCGCTGGCGAGGGTGATTCCCGCCTAGCGGGAATGGCCGATTGTCTGCGGGAGATCGGGGCGTGACAAACTCCTCCTCCGGTAAGAATTCTAACACAACTAGGTAAAGGTGTAGAGGCAATATTGTGTTTGGCAATAAAACTAGATGATATGAATGAGTGGGTGGCTCCCGTATCAAATAATGTCACAGTAGGAAAAGTAAAAGCAAGAGTAATACCTGCTATGACATCCACCTCCTGAGCCAAGTCATCCATTTCCAATGTAAAAGCTTGTTCGTTCCTCTGCGGTTGTCCATGTCTGGCACTCATGAACTGATCCTCCTAAGTAGGTAATGGTTGTCCTTGCTGAAATACTCCGGCTGCTGGGGGTCGAGGAGCTCCTGGTCTCATTATCTGCTGGGCTGGCCTCGGTGCTGGAAGCACTAGTCTCTGTACTGGCGGTGGAAGTGTCTGCTGCATTGGGCAGTCTCTCGCCAGGTGCTGTCCGGAGCCACATCTCATACACTGACCCAAGCAGGTCCGACAATCTCTCAAAATATGTCCGCGTCTCCCACAATAACTGCAGTGGGGCTTCTCCGTATTATGGTACGGTCCTGCTCTGTGTTGGTACTGTTGTTGCTAAAAAAAGGGCATCTGATAGGTCCTCCTTGTTGTGTCTTTGTTGGTCCCTGCTGTGCTCTTGTTGTTCCTTGTTGTATCCTCAGCTGACCTCTTTTTTCTCTGCTGATGGTTTCTTATAATCTGGCTTCTGTCAGCAACTCGACATAAGAGATCCGGGACTGTGAGCTAGTGTAATGTTGGAGCTCCTGAGTCAGTCCGCGATAAAATCTCTTAGCCTTGGCCAAGTCATCTGGTATCAGGGCAGCACCATATTTACTGAGACGACTAAACTCGGCATACTCGTCCATTGTTCTGTTTTCCTGCTCCAAGTGAAGAAACTGGTCGTACAATACATCTCTAACGGTGTCCGGAAAGTACTTCCTCTCAAAGCACTCCAAGAACTGCTCCCAAGTCTGGTATGTACCCAACTGGCGCTCCATGGATTCCCACCAGTGATGAGCATTACCATCTAGAAGCGTACTTACACCTGTCATCCATAGGTCTACGGGTATCTGTGATGCCTCTAATAGCTTCTGAGTGTGCGTGATCCAGTTGGTAGTCTCTTCTGGGCTCTTAACGCCTTTGTACGACCTCGGACCCATCTGTATAAAATTATTTACTGAACCAACTCTAGCTCGAGGTACTGGAACTAGTGCTTGAGCTGGTACAGTAGCCTGTGCAGCCATCCTCTCAAGTTCTTCCAGGATTTTTGCATCTGTTTTGCTGCTTGCTGCCTCTGCTCTGCAGCTAGTGTGGCGGCCTGTTATCGTTGTTCCTGTATTATCATCTGGAAGAATTGGAATAGCTATGTCTGGCCATCCTGCGGTGTCGACGAAGCTGGAAGGTTCCTATTAGGTGAAGCGGGAAGATCATATGGAATTGGATTGTGGGTCTGTCCATCTAATCCCAGAAGTCTAGGAATCGTTGAGGTCCCTCCTTGAGTCTGACCATTGACTCCTGAAGTTGTGTCGCCATCGGCAGCAGTACATCCATTTTGCATATCCATCTCTCTGGAGGTAATGTACGAAACGATTAAAAGAAGTACGAGAATCAAATAGGATGCAAGCATTTAAATAGGAAGGATGAGTTTCAATCAAGCGTGGATGAGATCCTTATACTCTATTCCTATACGCAGGCTTGTTCGGTACAATAATGTAACCGAGACAATATATTCTAACCTGCATGGGCCACCACAAAAATATGTCACGCTCCAGTACCAAAATACGTAGGACTAGGAATACGTAACATGCCAGCCATATGTATACGAACTCCAATATATGGAAACCATATACACACGTACGATGTACATGAATATTCAATCCACCTGTGGTAATATACTATCTCAACAAGTCACCCGCAATCTATATCTCATCCACAGCACAATAAATAAATAAATGAGAATGAATAACTGAATATCAAATATGGGTATCAAATAAGAAATCTCAAAGTATGATAGTCGGATGGAAACAAATCCACTGCAAATCGACTATACCAAAACTACTAAAGAGAGAAGAGAATCAACTCCAATATAAGAATAAATGTCTCTACAAGAATAACAACTAAAATCTCTAATAGCTACAATGGATCACAGATACTCCGAAGGTAAGACCTCCTCAGTCTGATAAGTAGCGTCAAGTCCAGGTCCATACTCCTGCGGATACTCCTTTTCATCTATATCTGGAAAGGGACCAGGTCCTCAAAGGGACGTAACAAGATACATAATAATATGCCTATAAAGTACTGAAAGTAAACATCCAATGGGGTCGCATAACCGTCTAAGTGAATGCAGTTTAAGAACAACTTTCCCCACAAGTGGGCTATCTGGCTGAAAACTGGGATTGGCATGGTTCTCTTGGAGATCCAGGGGCCTAAAAAGCATGTCATCTTTTGAACGCCAGAGGCCGCCTGATAATATATAATATATAGTGGTCATCACCACCCGTATCTCCGACGGAGAATCTGGGCGCACAATAAAAAAAGTACAAAGGAGCCCAAATATGGTACTTGTTGTTCTCTCCACCCCATGCTCTAAGCATGTCACATCCATGACAAGATAATACCTCTAATAACTGCCAGGTCTACTAGCATACAAAGTTTCTAACAGCAGTTATCCCTAACGCACGTCCCACACGTACCGATGATCAGTCAATACGTAAGTCCGTGATCTATATAAGACTCACAACTCGTGTAAAAATATGTCACAGTCATATGAAACCTAATGATGCCTCATAGAAATGGGATGGTCTCATAAAGTAGGTCCAAAGCATATACATAAATAAAATATAATACGACACCGTCATTGCACCCAAGTTTCCTTGGACGCACAATTTATATAGCAGTCAAAATAAATGAACTAAATAACAGAAATAAACATGCATACATCATATGGAATATAAATACAGTACAATGGCAAGGTATACTTGTCTGGCAAGAAATCTGTATAATGTAGGCGTCTAAATATCAAGAACACGGAATCAGAAATGAATGGCTCCAAACAAACATCTCTGAATGCTGAAATAGACATCACCAACATTTCTGGAATCAGCAAAATAGCTAGAAATCACTACCCTTTCGTCTAATTTGGGCACAGGGGTAAAACGGTAATTTTGGGTCAAAGTGGGGTCCACATGTGGCCCACTTTTCACCGAAAAGCGTGCCAAGGATAACAGTCTCTAAATGGGACAAATTATAGGTCAAACGAACTCTAAAAATCAGTACAAACTCAATAGTATGTCCAAATGTTGATTCCGATGAGTCGAACACAATTGTGCCCAAAAAGTCAACCGTGGGGCCCGCCAATTGGCGACTTGGTCAACTATCTCAGAATTGGGTGAAAATTGGGTCACAGGACCAGCGCGATACCATGAGTCCAGTGGCGCAAGTTTTGTCGCATTATGATGAGCGTGCACAAATGTGTAGGGCTTTCGTAAAACTTGCGACACGGGAGATTTGCTGCGGATACGGGCTGATTTCGACGCGCACATGCGTCCAAATCAGTTTCCGTAAAATCTTACATGTCCGGGTACACTCTGCGCACCTTTTGGTACACTTGGTACACGACGGGGCGGTCCCATTTGGCGGGGCATGCTCCGTTTCACAATTTTTGGAAATCTAGAAAAAGTATATTTTTGGGATTTTCCAACTGGTTTAATTCTACATACAGCAGTTAACAAATTAATATAATTAACAGAAATTAAACTAGGTCAAGTGGTCTCCATATACCAAAAAGAAAAATTGAATTCGGATCTCTGTGGTGGGAGGTACGAATCCGGGAACATAGGTATTTACCGTAGTTTTTTGCGATACCTAAAAGTTATCTTTTTCTGTCAACTTGGACGCTGATTTTGCCTAGGTTTACGCACTGTTCGAGGTTATCTATGATACAGATATTGAAGGGGGTTAAGTGGTGAACGTACCGGTGAAGACGTGGTCGAGTTTGGTTCAGCAAGGTGACGGTAAACAGGGCTTGAACACGGTAAGTTGCTGTCCAAACTGTCAGTTACGGTTTGAGCACGGGGTCGCGGTCGTCGTGCGGGCGGTTCTGGGCGGCTGGAGGTGGTAAACGTCGGTCAGGTCTGGTCGAGAGCGGTGCTCTCTCGGTCTAGATAGGAAGAGGATGAATTAGGATTTAGGGTTTGGATCGAAAGGATGTATATATAGGAATATGGAGAAGTAAACGCCGGGGGGGGGACTTTAAGCCGCGCGGGTTACAAATTCTTGGGTTGCTGCTGTTGTGGTTTCTTAGTACACGCGGGTCGGGTCATGGGGTAGCGGGTTTAGGAGCTAAAGGGTCGGGTTTTGGGTAGGATTCGTTATGGGGGTTAGATCCAATAGGAATTATTGTTTTTTCCTTTCTTTTTTTTATTTCTTTTTCTCTCTTTTTCCTTTTTTATTTCTTTCTTTTTCTATTTCTTTTTCTTTTAAAAATATTATATATATATATATATATATATATATATATATATATATATATAGAAAAAAATCTAGAATTTGTATTAGTGCATACCATTAAGCTAGCAACTGTTCAAAGGGTCTCCTACATGAAATAAATTAGGAAAAATTTATACTCGCTCCATAAATCTCCTAAATTCACAAACACCTAAAATAAAAATTAAATAAAATCTATTTCTCCTAATTAGCTCATAATTACTATAATTCAATTAATAATTAATAATAAAAAGATTAATACGGTTTTTAGGATTAGGAGTTTTACACAATAATAATACAATAATTAAATAATCATACATGCACAAATATCAAATATAAATAATTCTAAAATAAATAATACCCATGTCAATTACCAAACTACCCTTGAGTAAAAAAGTAAGGGTGACAGTCGATGAGGGATTGATATATATAAATAGATTGGTGTATAGATATACATAAAGGTGTAAGTGTGCTATGTATATGTATGTGTGTTTGTGTTGAGTTGTGGGAGTGAGTAAGTGAATGACTGAGAGCAGTCAGTGACAGCAATGTGGAGTTCAGTCTTGAACACAGCAGCTCAGGGTGCACACTGCACAGCAGGGAGCAATTGCAGTATCAGTGTATGTAGTGTGCGGCACGAGAAGAACCAAGCAATGCATCAGTCGAGCCACAGCAAGGATGTGCACAGCAAAGAAGGAGGGTACTGTGCAGCTGCACAGCAAGCATGCTCGAGGCAGTATTAGTGCAAGGGGAGAGTAGCATGTGCACTGTACAGTGCACAACAGAGAGTGCACAGGAAAGAGCTACAGTTTCAATAAGGGGGAGTGAGCAGTCAGTGCACTGGCTCGTGCACAGCAAGGAACATGCTGCAATACACCAGCTAGGTGCTCGTGCAGCCAACTGCAGAGGAGGGTCTGCAACAGCTCGGGCACCCTGCAGCAAATCACTACAGCAGTTCAGCCTGCATCCAATAGCAGGAAGTTGCAGCAGGTCCTCAACATGTGGTTACAGCAAGAGGAGATGAGCCAATGCATCAATGTACATCACATGGTATCAGTCCAGTTCAGCACAGTATCAGTTCAATTCAGGTATCAGTATCAATTTTTAGTTACAATTAATGGGATATGTATATTAGTATTAGTTAGTTTAGTGTTAAGTTGTGGGTATATGGTTAGTTGGTGTATAGTCTAATTACTTGTGAGTTTGGTTAGTACATTAGTAGTTTAGTTTTAAGATTAGTTTAGTATACTTGTTAGTATAAATAAGTAGTTAGTGATATACTTTGTTTATATATAGTTAGCTATATGTATATATATATATATATATATATATATATATATATATATATATATATATATATATATATATATATATATATATATATGTAGTTGTGGTGTTGTGTTGTAGTAGATAGATATATATTTTAGTGTAGGCATATATGTTAGTAGTTATATTTATATAGTTAGTACTTGAGGGTTATATATATTAGCTATAACCAATAGGTTTTGAATTACCTTGGGATACCAAGGTAATGTCAAGGTATGGGTCGATACCAAGGTATTGGATTTGAGTATCGAGATAGGTAGTGTGATACGCATTGGTGCAAGGCCAAGGTATTCTAATTTTATTGATTTGTTAAGTACTATATATATTGACTTGTATATATATGTAAATTACTATTTTCATACATTGAAACTTGCGTATCTTGAGATACGGCATTTTTGTGTATTTTATAGTAACGTAGATTAGCTAGTATAGCTTAGTTTCATAGTGTATCGACCTAGTATCCTAGTAATAGACACTTACAGCCTATATTTAGTCGATTTGACTTAGAAATGGCTTTATAACTTAGCATTGCCTCAGTTTCACTTATTTTCATTCCAGAACCTTGTATTGATGCAACATACCATATATATATGTCTGTATGATACCAGTTTGGGCACCGAGAGACATACCTTGCTCAGGACTTCAGGCGAGTACATTTCTCTGATAGTTTTTAATTCATAATAGTGTATATATGCATATTTTAGAATTGTATACTTGATTCTGACACAGTGATTTTACGGACTTGTACTACATGGATCCCGTCAGGAGATGTTATCTTCTACCGTGTTCAGCAGGTACTCCTGTACATGTACTTCATCGTGTACATTGGGTACTGATTTATATTTCGATGCTCGTGTTAAGTGTTCTTATTCGTGTACATACACTGCTCGTGTTCAGTGTGATTATATTTGTGTACACCCAATGCTCGTGTTCAGTAAACATATTTGTGTTCGTAGCGAGTCGTGATTGGATCCATTGGTATTAGTTGGGGGTGGAAGAGTAGGAGTTGATTATGTGATCAAAGCCCCATTGTTTATCGTGTACATTCTGATTACATATCATACTTGTAATCGTCTTACCTTATTGATCATGTTCACCAAAATTGATCACATAATAAACTTATATTCTGAGGCACATTAGTTAGATTGGGGGTTATTTTATTATATTGCAGATATTTATATTGTTGTTCTATATTCTCGTACATTACCCGCATACCTATTGTTCATTCATATGTTTAGTGATCTTATATTTCACTTCTATTATTTGTTTTATATGTTCGATTATATTATTGAAACTGCTTTCAGAGGTATGTACTTCACTCCAATCCTGACTTGATATATTTTTTTAGATGATTGGCTTATAGAGCAGTATCCCACATTCTACGGGCTGTAGGACAGTGTACCTATAGAGGATACTCTTATAGACCCGGAGGACTTAGTTGCAGAGCCCGAGGAGGTCTAGCTTATTTGTATTAGCTTGTATTAGACTATTTGTTGAGATTCACAGTTTGTATATTATTTCAGATTGTGGATTGTATCTTATTCTTTTCTTTACTATTCCATTTGTGCTTTATCTTTCTTAGTTTGTTTTGTGATTAAGATTAGTTATTCTTGTGAGATACTATATTGTTCCTCCGTTTGGAGTTAAGATGATTGGCAGGTACCATATTATATTGTTGACATGTTAGATAGTTAGAAATGACCCAGACAGCATTCTACCGTCGATGCTGTGACGTAGGCTGGGCGTAACCTCGTACTCGTGCCCGAATATTCGGGTGCGGGTCGTGACAGAGACAATCGTCAAATCAAAGTAATCGTTGGAGACCCATAGAATAACCCGAAAGATCATGCATAAGAGATTGTGTCGAGGATAAATATTGAGTGATGCATGTTGAGGATAAGTCTAGGCGATCCAATATTAATTTTAAAATTCGATGGAATAGCCTTCGGTTGAAAGTAACATAGCAAGATTTTGATGGTTGGTGATTTCGTACTCTATAGAGTAATGCCTTTGAGCATCATCGATTTTATAGTGAGAACCGAAGGATAATTAGCGTTGGTTATCGATTCGATCAATGATAGCGATATATGTCGGAATGGTTCGATAGTAGATAAGAGTATTTTAAGAAATGAGATAGACAAGAATGGTTGATTTAAGTTAGTCCCTTGTATAGGAAAGAATTAGTAATTTGTCTAGGTAAGTTGCCTAGCTGGGGTGAACCTAGACGTTGATGCGTCAGTAGTTCGGAAAAGAAGATCGTCAGAAATAGATGGCACGACCAATAGTTTGACTTGAGGCAGACGAATCTTGCATATATTGGACTCAGTCCATATCAAGCAAGACTTCAGATAGTTGGACACGGAGGTGGCTAGCAGTTGGACAAAAGTGTGTTATGACTTGACGCTTTCATGGTTATACCAGTTAAATAAATCGTGCTTCGCATCAGACCATAAAAATTGGGGATTGACTGTATCTACTCAGGTGGAGCGATAGGCTGTATCAAGTCGGCAAAACGGCTAAGCAGGTGAGTAACAGGTGGATGGGTCCTGACTCTTCTCCTCTACTTCTTCATGCTTAATAAAATACATCATTGCGTGCTAGCGATCTCATAGGTTCAACGAGCGTGGTTCAGAGAAATATAAGTTGTAATATAAGTTGAGCACTAAGATAGAATATTGAAATAAAGTATATCGAGGCATGCATCATGTCAAGCCCCGGACCCGCCCGGGCCGCCGCTCCGCCTCGCCCCGCCCCGTATGGCCGGAATTATCGAACCGAGCACGAATCACCGTACCTCGGTGCGCCGAACGCGAATCACCCCCCCCCCCCCCCGTCCGGCGGGTGCGAGGAAGGGGAAGGAATGGCCTGGCCCGATCGAGCCCATCGGGGATGTGATGCCGCACGGGCCTGGGGTTGCGTCCATGCAAGGCCAATCGTTTAAGTTGATAGTTGGCTATCATCGCATCAATCGAGTAAGCAGCAGAAAGGAACTTGTTGTAATACAATGTATTTAGCCAACTGAGTATTCGGGACAATCGAAGCAACTTGGGTTTTCTTTAGCAAAGGCATTCGTTCGTTCCATACATTATGTCCCCTTATACGATAGCATCCTCGGGGCAACAATCGAAACCAGGATTCCGGGTCTTAGGGACTGTGGCACGCCTATCGCTCCCTCGGATGATCCAGTACCTGCAAGCAAGTAAATTGTTGGTGGGTCAGCACTTTATACAAGTACTGGTGAGATAAAATAACTGAACAGAAACAAGCATTCACTCAAACCAATACTAAGTAATCATGTTATAAAATATTACATTACTAGTGATCTTTCTAGTTTTACCTAGGTTTGTTTCATGCAGTTCTAGCAGAGTCATATTACATTGTTTGGAAACATGTTTGGAAACAATGTTTCATATGCAATAAGCAAGACAAGCAATCGTTCATGTTCAGGGTGTGCGCAGCGTATCTCGTGTGACTCGAGGGTCAGATGTAAAGCTAGACACACAATGCACAATCTTAGGGGCAGTCATCTATCCAAGTCAACACAATGACTTAGCTATATGCAGGGCGGTCCCCGAGTATCTCAGGATCGGCAGCTGGTTGTACAGCATACCAATGACTCAATCATCTGATGCTAATGGCAGCTGTGACTCATGGTTGCTTTCCACTATCTCTGTAGTAGCCGTGACACATGCAGTTTAGCTCTCCACCAAAAGCCATTGTCCGACCGCATGCGAATGCATGGAACACTATCAAATAAACTCTAGTATGCAGACGATACGAACCATCAGAACATAATCTTTGTTGCGGGGTAATCCGACTTATCACTTGGACACATTCAGGCATAATATGGTTCTCTCGAAGCATAGACGGTAGTGAACATGTTTATGCACTCTAGGCAAGCAATTCAGGATTCTCGTTTAGCAGAGTTATCATTTCAAAGACAAGCTAGGTGAGTTCGTTTATTAACATGCAAGGCAGGTTCTATCATTCTCTTATGAAAACATTGTAAGCAAAAACTCAGGTTATTATTAAGGTGTGCAAGAATCAGAGAATGAAGTTCTGCCCACTCACCTTGATACATAATGCCGACGCGGAGTGGGGCATTATATACTTACCAACTAACAAAAAAGTTTCGTCCTCGAAACTTCAAGGATAAACTTCTCGATATTCCGAGCAGCGATAGTGCCGTCCCTCGCCGTACTCAATCGAAACAATCAAGCAATTCAAGTTCAGAAAACATTTGTACTTTGAGAATATTTGTTTTCATCCAAACCCTTGAGATTATCGTAGTAGCTTGTCCGATTTTACTAACTCTAAGTTTGGTTGAATGCATATGTTTGAGGGACGCCTTGAACTTGTGCACGATCCAAGACTTAAGAAAATGTGAAACTCGAGTGATAAAACTTCGCTATCACTTAGTTGGTGAAATGCATGTGTTTGGAGCGCTACGAATACGTGTACGATCCAGACTAAGCGATATGCTGATCTCGAATGCTTGTGCAAGTGAATATCCAAATAAGCAAGTACAATGACTTGTGTAGGTTTGCCTCAGCCTTGTATCGTTAAATCAAAATTGATTGAAATGTACTACTTGTCCTCAGTAAGTCTCGAGGATGAGACTTTTTCTGAGTTGGGTAGGATGTAACACCCTGTTCCGTTCAAGCGGACTGCCGACTCAAACGGCAAAAGTGCAACTGTCTTGACCTGCTTTGCCTCAAATGAGAAGCAAAGGATATCCAGACTTGTCCCTACAGGATCCAGCTTAGGCTTTCAGAGGCTCGCTTAACGTATCGCTCGACCGAGGCGAATCATCGCTAAGGTGGGTGGCTACGGTGAACTTGTCTTTGCTTAGCCAGCACACATAAAATCTGGAATGATACTTGCTAGTCGCTAGGTGAATCACCCCTGCATGCTAATAAGAATACAACGCACCTAGCTAAGGGAATAATCCCAATTTGTATTGCTTATGCTAGAACATAGAAATGAAACATTACTTTTATATATGTTCAGACCCTCGCATGCTACCCTAGAACGTGTCGTTCGGGAAGTCCCCTAACGATCTAACTCTCGGCTTACCTTCGGGCCCGAGCTAACGTGAATGTTGTATTTATACAATTGCATGCTTGTCTTCTTGTATGTTGTCTTATTTTCATCCAAACCCCGGGAGACTACTTAGTAGTTGTTTCGTGCATAATTGAACCTACAAGTATCCGGGACCGTTGGGTCACCAGGCAGCCCTGAACCAGGGGAATACATTAAGGCAAGTTATTCACTGTATAGAAACAAGATTCAAGTATCTCGTGTACTCATGTTCTCGTGTTCTAGTGCACGCATGTTCTCGTGTTCTCGTGTATCTCGTGATAATTGAAAGACCCAATAATTGCATGTCGCGGATAACTCGAAAACGAGGTACAGTTCCACGGACAGTCACCGGGGCACTGGAGCCGATCCGATCTGGATGGAACTTCACGTGTGGTCCCTCGTGTACAGGCGAGTGGTTTGTAGCGCCTCTTGTAATTTTGTTGCATTCCACTTGGCCTGGGACCACATCATGTGTAGTCCATCGTGTGCAGGCGAGATGGTTTGTAGCGCATCGTATACTTTCGTTGCATTCTATTTTGGCCTTGGACTACTTCATGTGCGATCATCGTGTGCAGGAGATGGTTCGTAGCACCTCTTGTATTTTCGCTACATTCCATTCTCGTCTGCGATCAGTCCTTTATGGCTATGCCAGCGACGCATGTTCATATAGATAAGTCATCCTCGCTTAGCGGCTATCCGTGTGCGAGTCATTGCATCGCATCAATGAGCAACTGAATACCTGAATGATCTTGATATAATAACTCTCGTGTTGCATATGCTATAACTTGGTTTTCATTATGAATGCCCCTGAATGTTTATACTTGCCCGTGCTTGAATTAATAATGTTTGCCTTTGACAGGAAAGGACAAATGGTAAGTTGGTAAGTCTCGCCGTGTTTCCTCTCATGTCGCACGGCGCACTGCCACACGAGTTAGGCTATTCAATCTTTGCATGAAACTGATCCTAAGGCAACTAGAAAGACAACTAAATAGTTGGTGCACGGAACTTATATTACGTGTTTGGATTGTTGAGCGGGCGAGTAGCTTCCCCACCAATGCATTCAATGTACTGATAATCCACCAATTTGTATGCAGGGTGCGGGAGAACCTCGCTCGGTGCGGATGCTCCTTCGTGCGTGCTAAGGCGTGAAGATCACTCCGAAGCAGCGTTGCGTCCGGAACTGAAGCACATATAGAAGACATAATGTTGTGAACATCGCCTGTACAATCATTCCACAATGGTAGCTACTTGGCACGCTTTTACTGTTTCAGAGAGAGGCTTGAGGGACTTGTAATCTCGGCTATGTGCCGCCTGTAACACATGTTTATATCAATAAAAGAGTTTCTTTACTTCAACTTGTGTTTCAATACTTCTGCTATATTGTTGACTCAGTGAACCTGTTACCAAATCGCTATGCGTTTATGACTCTGCTGCACTCGGACAATCTGTGCGACTCTGTGGCTTAGAACTCTTATCGCCAGCCAATGAACCACGGCCTTGCATGGGCGTGGCTCACGCTCGTGCGGCATCACGCCCGGATGGGTTAAAGTGATCGTTCCGCAGGAGCGCTGGCGCGGTGATTCTCGCCTAGCAGAACGGCCGATTTGCCTACGGGAGATCGAGGCGTGACACATCAAGCGCACGAGTATCGAATGAGAATCATAAGAAAGTTTTATAAGTGAAGCAGGCAGTTATGGTTCAGACCACGAAACTGTCAAGAATGAATACGTGATATCTCAAGCAAATTGGAAAGGGGAATGGTGCCACGGAACTATTGTTCAGGGATAGGGCACCATGGAACACTGTGTCGAGAAGCGGCATGGTGACTCAATATGTTGGGACCTGCAGGTCTCCCGACTAGAACATCGATCGGAAGAGTAACGGTACCACGAGTATGGTATAGCGGGGCGAGTTGACACATAACTCGCCATACTTATATTTCCAAACGCAGGGCGAGTAGACACAGACCTCATCGTACTTACAAAGTAAAGCGATGCTAGTATTGAGTGGGGTGAAAAGACTCATACCTGGCCGTACTTATATTATCGAAACGTTGCATGGATATCAATGCTCATGGGCCGTCCGTGCACGGGTTAAGTATTATTCCTCGAAAGAGATAGGCACCGGGGCACCGGGACCGTTCAGCCTAGGAGAAATTTGAGAGTGCTCTCCTAGCATGGCATAGCGAGACTTCCAGCGGGTTTGCTACCTAGAGTTGGAATGACCGTTGCATATCAAGTAACGTGCTTCGGTGCGGGTATAATGAGACTTCCAGCGGGCTTACTACGTAGAGTTTGAATGATCTCGCATACTCAATTAACGTGCTTCAACGCGGGACATATGGGGACCTCATGTCGATTCAGACTGAGAGGATGCGTCCCAATGTCATGGCATTGCGGGAACTTCAGTCGAAATCGCACTCTGGGCTGATAGGGAGTGTCGTTTAATGTAATGTATGCCCAATATGACGCTCATGTCATTAGTGGCCTGCATATAGATAAGAGACGGTGGGCTATCAAACGTTTGATTCAGGAGGATGAATGTCGCCTTGCGTCGAGCAAGAGTATGCACATCGACTATAGATTCAGAGTCTCTATTGTGCGAGGTATTTTTACGTGTTTTATGTGTTTCATAAGCGAGACAAGTATTGCTTGTTTAGTTAACGATGCGATTCGAATATAACATGCTTAGAGATCGAGGCGACCGAATACAACAAGTTACTTACTAATGCGATCGAGAATAACATGCTTGTCTGCTTAAGTGAATTCAATGCCTATATGCAAATATGCTTTCAGAACTGAAATGTTTACATATGAAACCAGTTTTACTGCTTTTAAGGTGTGCCTCAACATGAACTGAAATCCATCTAAGTTCAAATAAAAAGATCACTATAAATCTGTATGCTTGCCATGATCACTTAGTGTCAGTTTAGGCGAGTGGGTTATCCTGCTCACCAGTACAAGTTGTGTACTCACCCACGTTTGTGGGCACCCTTTTCAGGTACTCAAGTGTGAGGCCTTAGCTTGGATATAAGAAGACGTGATGTATGGAACGGTGGAAATCCTTTTGTAAGCAAAAGAGATCAATAAGTGTTGTAAGCCAACTTCGCATATTCAATGGGGCTATTCAAGCCTTTGTAACCGCTGCAATTATCAATAAATTGCTTCACTTTGCATACTCTGTGTATTTTATATTGACTCTATAAATCTTCCGCTGCGACTTAATTTTTTTTATGAAAACCATTGTGCTTTATCTTCTTGCCTTGTGCATTGCGCAACCTAGGCACGCACGACATCACGTCTGGGGACGATTATTGACTTTACGGAGTCGGAACATGATATATATATATATATATATATATGTGTGTGTGTGTGTGTGTGTGTGTGTGTGTTTGTAAAAAATTAGTTTAAATATAATTTGAATATTGAATATATTTTTATTTGAATTTGTTATATATATTTTTATATAAATTTGAATATATGTTTAGATAATTATAATAATTTTAAATATTTTTACGTAAGAAAAACACATATATGGGTAGTTAAAAAAAAAATTTAAAAATTTTAATTATTAATTACATAAAAATTTATAAACGATTTAAGACGGCTCAAACCACCTTATAAATGTAGAGATAAACTTATGGTCTTACACAATTTTCACTCCATTTTCGGGTGTTCAAATAAGTAGATAGAAGCGCTAATTATAAACAACAAATTAAAATAGCAAAAAAAATATCTAATTTGCTAAAGGAAAAAAAAAAAAAAAAAAAAAGCATACTTTTTAGTCCCTCCCTTACCCATAAAAGGTCCAGCTAGACCACTTGATTTTTGCAGACAATTTTATTGCCCAAGCTGTTGTGAGTTGTTGAATGGCTGTCCAGAATCCAGATCAGGAACAACTTTATCCCCACCATTATTTTATTTTATTTTACGTTACAAAAAATTATGGATAGCATTTTATTTCCTCCTCTCCTTTTCCTCTTAATAATTATTTATTTTGTTTCCATTTATTATGTGAACAGCAGCTTCTCCAAATAAATAGCGACTTCCCTCATCTTTCCCCATTCTCCATATTCTTTCCATTTCTCCTCCGTCGGTCCTTCCAGAAGTTCGCTTCCTTCGATTGCTTCTTCGTAGAAGGAAAAAAAAGGTTTGTTTTCTTTTTCGGCTTCGCTTTTATTCGAATAGATCTGTTTCGATCCGTTGATTTTTTATTGGTGAATTTAGAGAAATTGTGGTTTGATTGTGAGAATGTTGGTTTTCTTGGTGAATTTGGAGATTTTGTGGGCCGATCGTGATAATGTTGGTTTTTATGTTGATCTAGATCGTAAGAATGTGGTGTTTGTCCGTTGATTTTACCGGTGGATTTGGAGAATTTGTGGTTTGATCGCGAGAATGTTGGTTCCTTTTAGGGGCGAATTTGGAGGTTTTGTGGATTAATCATGAAAATGTTGTTTTTTACGTTGATTTTGTGGGTAATTTGGAGAATTGTTGTTTGAACGCGAGAATGTTGGTTTTCTTGGCAAACTTGGAGATTATTTGGGTTGATCACGAGAATGGTGGTTTTACGTTTATTTTACCGGTGAATTAGGAGATTTTCTGGTTTGATCGTAAGAGTGTAGGGGTTTTCCGATGATTTTTCGGTGAATATCGAAAATATGTGGTTTCATAGTAAGAATGCTAGTTTTTCCCTTAAATCTCTTGGGTTAGTTTGGAGATTTTGAGATTTGATCGGTAGAATGCTGGTTTTTTCGTTCTCGGTGTAATTGGAGATTATGTGCTTTAATCGGAGGAAGAAAAAGAAGAAGAAGAATGTTGCTTTTGTGTTTTCTTGGTTAAATCTGTGAAATTGAAGCTTAAGAAAGGGTTCATTGGTGAATAACTTTTATTTTCTTTTGGTGGAATCTTTTGTATGAGATCTGAAGCTAGGGTTTGATCCAGCACGTTATCACAATCATGTAATGTTAGGTTAGATTATCGGGTGTAGTTATATAAAATGTTGAGATTGTTAACCTACAATACAGCAAATTCTTCTAGCTCTAGAGATTTTTGGTTGTGTTAAATAGGGATTGGTCTCTTCAATTACTTGAAAATTTTAAGCAAGGATGGGAAGATTGCTTGCTGAATTGATATTCTATTGATATCTGTTGATTTCTTCATAGGGATCCATTAAGAAACATGCCAACTAAAACTACATTTATGGCGATCCCAAATTAACTAATATGTAGCCAGTAGAGCCTTTTCATTATATGTACATTGAAATTATTATTTGTGTATATGTAAGGTTAGTTCAGATAAGTTTGACATCACCATAGTAAAAGCGATACTATAGGTATGTGTGACAACTTACAACTATGTCAAAAGGTGAAATGGTGTCTTAATATTGGTGAGGGATTTTCTATTTTTATTGAAGGTGAGCATAAATTTAGCTTTTTTGGTTGGCTGCAAGTGGAAATACAATCAACATTTGTTGCACCATTTCCACCATCGAAACATTGGAATTGGTGGAAATGATGCAACAAATGTTACAACGTAGGCCAAATTAGCCGCAACACCACTTACGACAACATTTGCAACACCATTTACATTATAGGCCCAACACCACTTACAACAACATTTGCAACACCATTTATACCATTTCCAATGATTCTCTTCTCATTCAATGTCAAAAAGTCAACCGAACAATGGAGTTCCATTTACCGCAATAAAATTTGCAACTGTACATGCTAATTACATCATCCCAAACAATGGAATTGTGAATCATCATTTACATGCACTCAAACAATGGATTTGCAACACGACTTACAACAAATGCTACATGCAATGTTGCATGAGATTTCCATTTACGGGCAACCAAACAACCCCTTAGTTTTATAAGGTAATATTGAAATATTTTGTCTAGAGCCTATAGGATTTCTTAAGGCTTGTATCAATTAATGAAATAAGGCATTACAAATTAGCCACAGGTAGAACTTTGTATGGATTTTGTGATTTCCAAATTTATAGGTGTGTTATTAAGCTGAAGATACACTTCCATGTGTATCAAAGTAAGAAACCTTAATTTCAACATTTGGTAAAAAAAATCCTTAGTTGATGATGCTCTTGAGAGGGAGATGGAGATATCAATGAGTTTTGTTCAGTTGGCATTCTACTTTCTCCCTCTCAAAAGGAACTCTCAGAAGAATTGCATGCCACTATGTTATACTATACGATTTACATGTCTCACAACTGCAGTGCAACAAGGAAAAGGGACACTGAATTAACTAATATTTTATGTTTGCTATACTATTTTTTTGCCGAAGGATCTGCTGTCTTTCAGTTGACGAGCTTACCATTAAAGATACTAATTTATTTTGCTTTTAAAGTTGAACTAGTCGAATTACAGAACTAAAGCTAAAATGTGGATCTTGAATCAAAACTGATTTTCTAGATGTGACAGTTTCCTAGATTTCTTGTTTAGAGTTAGGCTTTCATTATATTCTTTATTTTAAAGCTAATGACGTAACCTAGTATCCTTTCATGACCTATTTATTATCACAGTTTTAAAGCTTTATATTTGTCTAACATGAGATTTAACTAACATCAAAGTCAAACTGGATTTATGTCAAATTCTCTGGTGGACTTCATTTCCAAGTAACTTCAGAACCTTAACCTACTTTACATTGATAACGGGTTCCTGACTTTGCGAATGTTAATATACCTCAAGTTTTAATTAACAAGATTACCTATTTTTAGCCACATGACATTGGCACAGCATATAAACATATATATTGTTTTGTTACTTCAAATTCTTGCTCCAACTTGAAATGCACTACAGAAGGATGTCCATATTAAAGTATCTTGTGGAATTGTTATATTTCAATCATTCTTAAGGGAGGCTAAAAGGTAGAATAACCTGTCTTACTATTATTTAAGACGGCAACTTTTGTTATGCTTATCACTATGACAAGCCAAAATAACTTAATGGGGAATTGTGTGGTGAATACTAGGCAACGCTATCCGAATCATCAGAATCTGCCACCTTTTTGATGTACTACTTTGATTGTTCTTGGATGAAACTTCGAAGAATTGACTATTGAGATCTTTCGATTGAATTCTTTAAACTCAGACCACGAGTCCATTGACAAATTCTATCACAAAGTACTTGGTGGTATATGCCTACACCTTGTCAACTGCCAATTCTAATACGGGATGCTTAAATAGTTTTGGCACTTCTATTTTACTCTACTAACAGATAAGGCACCTTATGCTTTGGCAATTTCTGCAGTTCTTTCAGGATATGTTTTCAGAGATAATATAATGTGAGCTAAGGTCGCGCTTATGATCATTGTTAATACCAGTATGTGTAGTTACTTTTGACTAATATATATATCGATGTTCTTTTTGAATTAAGGGTAGGGGACACTAACATAGAGAAATCTTCTGAATACCTACTAGAAGGCTTGTCTCCCTACTACTGCAAAGCATCAATATTAGTATTAATATAACTGTAATAGGAGTGTGTTCCTCCACTGTTATTTTTCACTATGAATGCCTACTTTGTTAGTCTTTCTTGATGCCTGCCTATATCAGCATGAACAGATAAAGCTTTTGTTGTCACCTGTACTTTATGCACCTTAAATTTTGCTCATATTCTGCACTTCTGCTATAACTGAGAAATTTATGTGGCTTGTTATTTTCACTTTGTGTCCTTTATTCTCTGCCCATGGAGAATGATGTCTTTTGTGAACCTACATCTTATTACGGGTAGGCTAGCAGTGGCGCATGAGTTCAAGGAATCCCATTGTTCGCACCTGGCCAGCCTGATTGTTTACTTTAATTAGTTGCTTTAAATTAATTGAAGATAACAGAAATTAAGCTCATCTCTAGGTTGATAGCATAAAGGTGCATCACATGGAAGGCCCATATATATGAAATAATTAATTTGGCAAAAAGAGGTTTCTTTTCTTGAAAAGAAGATCATTCTTTATTTCCAAAGCTAAGGATGATTTGAGCTGATTTTTGAAATGATGCATTGCATTATATTAGATAGTTTATTGCTAGAAAGAAAATAGAAAATAATAACAAACAACTTAATTTCATGTCAGGAATATGATGGTATATATCTTGATGTCCTATCTGTAGATTTGTAGAAAATGGCCGACGGTGAGGATATCCAACCTCTTGTCTGCGACAATGGAACTGGAATGGTCAAGGTTTGTGTTTTCTTCTTATTATTGGGGAAATGTTATGGTATAGTTCTTCTGCCTCACACTAATGAGCATGTACTTGGATCATGATTCATCATGCAGGCTGGGTTTGCTGGTGATGATGCACCCAGGGCAGTGTTTCCCAGCATTGTAGGCCGACCTCGGCACACTGGAGTTATGGTTGGGATGGGACAAAAGGATGCATATGTGGGTGATGAAGCCCAGTCCAAAAGAGGTATCCTCACATTGAAGTACCCCATTGAGCATGGAATTGTTAGCAACTGGGATGACATGGAGAAAATCTGGCACCATACATTCTACAACGAGCTTCGAGTTGCTCCTGAGGAACACCCTGTTTTGCTCACGGAAGCCCCTCTCAACCCTAAGGCAAACAGAGAGAAAATGACCCAGATTATGTTCGAGACTTTCAATGTGCCTGCAATGTACGTTGCTATTCAGGCCGTTCTATCCCTTTATGCCAGTGGCCGTACAACTGGTTCGTATTTTAACATTTAAATGCAATCCAAATTTATTCATTTTCTTCTTTTTTCAACTGAATTAGCTGTGCTATTTATTGACAGGCATCGTTCTGGACTCTGGTGATGGTGTGAGCCACACTGTTCCAATTTACGAAGGATATGCACTCCCTCATGCTATCCTCCGTCTGGACCTTGCGGGTCGTGACCTCACCGATGCCTTGATGAAGATCCTCACGGAGAGAGGCTATTCCTTCACCACAACTGCAGAGCGGGAAATTGTGAGAGACGTGAAGGAGAAGCTTGCCTATGTTGCTCTTGATTACGAGCAGGAGCTGGAGACTTCAAAGACCAGCTCCTCCGTGGAGAAGAGCTACGAACTACCTGATGGTCAGGTGATCACAATCGGGGCCGAGAGGTTCAGATGCCCGGAGGTTCTCTTCCAGCCATCTATGATTGGTATGGAAGCTGCTGGTATCCATGAGACGACATATAACTCCATCATGAAGTGCGATGTGGATATCAGGAAAGATTTATACGGGAACATTGTTCTTAGTGGGGGTTCAACCATGTTCCCTGGGATTGCTGATCGAATGAGCAAGGAAATTACAGCCCTTGCTCCTAGCAGCATGAAGATCAAGGTTGTTGCTCCACCCGAAAGGAAGTACAGTGTTTGGATAGGAGGTTCCATCCTCGCCTCCCTCAGCACCTTCCAGCAGGTACTGTTATTACTTACTGTACATTTGTTTCCCCTCGATGCCATTGGTTTATAATCTCAAATTCCTAATCGTTTACGTGAATTCTGCAGATGTGGATTTCCAAGGGAGAGTATGATGAATCTGGCCCATCCATTGTCCACAGGAAATGCTTCTAAGTTCTATAGTTTGGAAATGTCCAGTCTGCTCATTCTCACCAGTCTTATCTTTTTTGTGCCCGCCATGTATTGTAATCTCAGTTTGGTTGAGAGTGATTTTCTTGACGGTTTTGTCAGAATTTGTTTATGATATCTCCATGTGTACCTTTGTTGGTGGATGGAAATCTTTTTTGCTTGTTTGTTCATGTAGAGCACCCTCTCCTCTCTTCTTCTTGTGTTTGCTATTTTGATCTTGTCAAGCTTTGTGGTTCCTCGTAGATCAGTTCTCGCATCTTAGAGCATAATTAGTAGATAGTGCTCAAATTTTTTCATTTCAAAAACAAAAGATAAATGTAGAATGTGTTGGGTTTGCATGAAAATAGTAGAGATTAATAGAATGAGCTTTGGTCCCCAAAAATGTGCGGTCAAAAATTAATGTGGAAAACAAAAAATGTAAATCTAGAATTGGGCTAAAAAATGTGATTTACTATTCTACAAAATAATTTTCTACATTCTGAATATAGAAATTTTCAGGCCCAATCTATAGCTGGTGTAGGTGGGTTGGACTTGAGAATCTAGAAATTGAAGGTTGAACTTGAGAATCTAGAAATTGAAACTTATGATGGTTCTTACTATTCTATAAATTGAGCTTCTACATTCTGAAACTAGAAATTGGGATGGGCTTTACTAATGATGCTCTTATGAGTTGGTTCTCGCAGCCCCTTTCTACAGATTGCAACAATGGTGTTTGAGCTGTTTTCTCTCTGGGCAAGTTTCCTGCAAGTATGAGCTGAAATTCTTCAATTGTTACTTGTAATCACATCTGCTGCAACAACGACCTGAAAGAACTATCCTTAGTTTATTTAGATCAGTTGTCCACTTAGGAATGACAAAGTTCTAAAAAAAAATCCTTCTCCAATGCAATGTTAGAAGCTTATGTGGCCAAATTTATAGTGCATTGAATAAAAATAATTTAGACAAAAAGAAAAGAAAATGAAAAGTTGGGCATTGGAGAAGACTCATCTACTTCATTGTCTACCATATAGTCCTGTCACCTGGAAAAGACATTGTCTTGTGCCTCCTCATGCCATAACAATTGGGTTGGAGACGCTCTAACAAAGTACCATTCGAAAAAAGTTTGCTAACAAAATGATACATCTTTAACAAATCATCCTTTATTTATAAATATTTCAAATGGGTCTTGAAAGAATAGTCTCCGTCATTCAGTTATCTACAAGGGGCAACAATTGAAAAAATAAAGTCATGGCGGACTTTCTACATAAATTAAATATTCAAGATACATGTTTAATATATAGTTTGAAATAATCAGATATATTTAGATCTGTTCACCCGCAAAATGCAGCCAATTCAATGGTGACTAAACTTCCCTTTGAGGCAAGAGGGGCTCCGTACTAGAGTTCAGGTCATCTTCTCCTTGTTCCCATAGTTTCTGCAAGAAGCTTCTTTGCCTACTGGGAGCTTGTTCCACCACCTTTGGAGACGTTTGGTTCAAGGTTTGGACATGTTGAAGGCAAACCTGTACAGCATCATGCACCCTCACAAAGCACCATTCCTTACCAATCAGATCTATTAGACCCGACTTGGATAGAGAAAGATGAACTTCCCTGTTCGGGTTAGCAACGGCAACCTGCAGAAGAAGATCCCAAGGCATCTCTGTCAAGACTTTGTCAAAGTGGAGAGCCAAAACTTGAGAAATTGTATGGCTTGGAACTTTGTGGTTCAAGGAAATATTAACCTGGATTCCTCGTGATTTGTACTCCTGGTGCAAATCCTTGAGAGCTTGAACAGCACTCGAGTCTACGTATGTGACAGCTGCATGCAAAGTTCTCTGGTTAAAATAAGGGTTCAGAACTACATGCATCACCAAGGACAGAACTAGGAGTGTGATAATTTGTTATACTATACACTGGTATCCAAGGTGTTTTCTTCTATCTCCAGAAATGCATATGGTGGAAGTTGAGGCCAACAAAGTACAAAGCTTGGACCTTACAACTCAAATAGCTAAATTAAATTGATCTTTAACTCTACATTTCTCAAATTCTGTGTGTAGTCTAATCATCAAGTACTCCGTACTCCAAAACTTTGTTGATTCTTATGGCACATAGAACTCTATAATAGTGAAATGCAGAAAGACCAGGGGAGACAAACAATTACACAACAGAAATTGCGGGCATGAAATCACTCTATTCTTTTGTTCTATTTCTTACTTTTAAGAAACTTGGTTGTTGATTCAGTCTAATTAAGACATTTTATGATGTCAGCTCAATGATTTCCCTTTGATTGAACAAAAACTCAGATGTCTATAATAGACTTATCCTAATGAAATACAGCTCTATAGGATGGACAGCAAGAAAAACTAAAGACTACACATTCATTGTATATTCGACTTTCAAGGATATTATATCTTTCTCAGCACCTCAAAAAGCTGAATAAAAGTAAGGAGAAATATCTAGTCTAGTGATGCACATTTCTCAAAACTAAGTTAAGGGGTTGATGTCCGCATGATGATTAAAAAACAAAAAGAAAAAAGAAAAAAAGTAAAGGAAGAATTAGCTGAAAGAAAATAGGGCAACATAGCCATGCAGAAGAAAGAGACCATCAATATTCGGTTCTATCATAGGATAAAGTTTGTACTATAGGAGAAAAATGACGAAAGAGGTGTTGAATAGAATCTCTAAGTTCTGTGAGCTAGCATTTGTTTAACAAGTTCTGTGAGCTAGCATTTGAATAGAAAAAAAATTGTTAAACTGTTGAGAAGCAAAAGTACAGGACAATAATTGATTTGAAAGCTACTTACTTTTACCAACCAGTTGCATTGTGTCTAATATTCTAGATAAGATTGGTTGGTTTCACATCCAGCTATAAGGTTAGCTAGCTTCGGTTCTCATAAAATAACATGTTTTACTACTTCATACCTACCTTTGCAAGTATACATAATCGTAAATGTAAATAAATATCATGGTAAAAGTATATACTGAATCAATTACTATCTGGTTCTAATATGTTAGCTATTACCCTGACAATGGTTTCATTAAACTAGTCGCATGAGCTTAAACTGCAGCACCAAAAAGATAGATTTAACTGCCTAGCAATTATCCTTCTAGGTTTATATATAGTAAGGCCCACTCTTGCTCATAGCTACCTTTGGTAAGAATTTTGCACCGGCATAGAATATTGGTGTCAAATTCATAGCAGAGCAGGTAATAAAAAACTGTCACATCATTACGGAGCTTTCTTATTCTCCGTAGTCAACAACATTCAGATTGTAGAAGGTTTGGATAATGGTGATATTATTTCATAGATCTTTTCATCAAATCTGATTTTATTATTCAATAAATTTACAATCCTTATATTACCTAATCACTATTTAAACTTCTAGACATCTAAATAGTTGTCTAATAACTGTTACTTCATACTCAGCTTAGATTTTTGGTAATTGTCTAGTACCGATTGGGAACTTCTTTAAGGTAACCCTTGCAAGTATAAAGAAGTGTTGAATAGTGTTCATAGAATGCAGAAAGTTCTGGTTACATATAACTGGGAATTGAAGTGGATGAAAGGTATACTTACGTGACATCTCTATGATCACGAAGTAAATTCTTTCAACATCAGGTCCACGCTTTGTAGTTCCAGAAACACCAAGTTCATATTCCCGAAGTCTGATAATAGATTGGCAAAACAATGTTCCAATTCAATGACAAAGTTGAAAAGAATAAAATAGTTTTGATATTGTTCTTTTTGGCATTTCATATATCCAATCCTATGGAGCCACATAAGCTCACCTGTCCTTGATGTAACTTATGTTTGCAAAATAGATGGGCGCATCAACACGAACTACAACTATTCCGTTGTATGTATATGCTTCAGGATACTGCTGTGTGTTTCTATAGACAGTGGTTCCAGGAAGACGTCCCAATACAGCTGCAAGAGAACCATCCACAGGTCAGCTAAAGAACCAAGAGTTCAACTACTTATCCGCAGCAACTTATTTATAGGTGTAGAAACTAATAATTGGAGCAGCCCAGGGCAGACAGAAATAATACTCCAAACAAGTTTCTGATATTAGACTATGCAACACAGCCGGATCGATTATGCTTAAATTCACAAAGTAAGTTTGCTAACGTAGCAAATCAGTGTTCAGAGAGAAGAAAACACAAACTTTTGTATTGCACTACTTTGGTGTTGAAGATCAAGATAAACAATGTGGGTTTTCACTTGCACAGTTTCACAACTTTTTCAAGGGTTCATACATAAAGCACAAAGGTTCAAACTTTTCCTGAAATATACATCTCAGTAACTGCCTATAAGATAATTGAATGTTTGATTGGTATAAATAAATGTTGTCAATTGTCCAAATGCATGAAGAGTTTGAAATAGAAATCAGAATCCGACTAATGTTAGAAATCATTAGGTCATCTAATAGATAGTAAACACCAATAGTATAGATCTACAACATATATATACACTACTAAAAGGAGCATCTTATGAAGGTCTTTTCATAAGAGGATAAAAGTTTAAAAAATATAAACTTCAAAACAAATAAAAATGAATGCTTGATCAAGATCTATGATTTATAATCATAAATCTGCTGAAGTGTAAACCGTATGCATTTTATTTCATGTAGACCATGACAAATTGTAGGAATTTATAATGCCACATGCACACGTTAACGACGAGGGAATATGGTTTACAAGAGGGTTGCCGTATCTACATTAAAACAGAGACTGAGATGATTGAAATGCACACAATCTCTGAAAACAACACATGGCAAAAAATAGGCAGGCCAAATTATTCAAATTCGAAAGGAAACTCACCTATGTGTGGATTTGCTGACTCATGGATGACAAATGCAAGGGAGAACCCAACCTACAAAGTAAAAGCTTTCAAACTCAGCCAAACTTATTTATCCCCTAATAATTGACACCATCAATAGTATTCATGCTTAATCACAATTCAAAAACTTGTAAATGTTACCACATAGTAAAAGACCATCACAAAAACAACTTTCCAAAAGGAGGTATTCAAAATGTGAGGAAATCATTGTACTTGATAGTTGATATATGGTTAGGGTAGACTAGGAACTTACAGAAGAAGAAACGTTGCCTCAATACATATATAACAATGAAAATATAACCTTCAAACTTAGCAGATCTAATTGTCAGATTGGTGCGTACACAGCATCATGCTTGTTAGCCTGCAACAAGACAAATCTGAAGACTTGTCCATTGTTTTACTTACAATTTCAAAAAGGTTGGTTTCTAGATATGATTTGAAACCCAAACCATCAATGAAATTATTTAACCTAGTTGATGTATTTTGCATTTCAGGTTACTCATTCTTTAAGTTGTATGCATTTTATCTGCCTTAGAGCCTGAGAGGATTGCATACTATGATTATTGCTACAGATCTAATGTTGGTTTTGAACTCTGTAGAACATTAAATCCAAGTCCAGTTGGATTCAAATATGTAGATATTAGGGATTTCTAGTTTTAATCAAATCAGATTTGTTCTTAGTTTAGCTGTCTATATATAAGTTTTTTTTGGAGTGAAATGTTGAATCGTAAATGGGAAATTACATGCAAGGTTGGTTCAGCTGAAGTTTTGCAATTTGTGTCTTGAACTGATATAAGACCCAAGAAGTTCTATGGTAGCTGTCGGCTTCCATTCAACTCACTGAAGGTCTGGGACCAGCAATGCAAAAACGATCAGATGTTGAAAGCACAATGAAAACTTGTGTCCTGAACTCAGTAGTACACATATTTAAGGATGGGGGATTTTGTACCACATTTCATCAATATCTTCTTCTTTGTCATCCTCCCTTATTTTCTCTCTTAAAACTTCACTCTTTATTTGTATTCTCCTTTCAATTATCAGATCAGCATCAGGCAATACAACCAAGTCTCCACTTCCTGAATGGTAAAATCCTTATTCCATTTTCCCTCTGGATCTTCTTTACCTAGTCTCTATCATCTTCTACTTCATTTCTTGCTTCTGATTTTCTTCAGTTCTCAGACTCATAGTTCAGCACACACAAAATATTTATCTCGTCTGATTTGATCAGAACTGATATGGAAGTGTAATTAAATTTTCTTAAATATACTTTATTACCTGTAATACATGTCCCTTTGCTGATCAGAAATTTTTATCATTAAGCCCGCTGCCTGTTGATCTGATTTTAGCTATTTTCTTCATTACATCATATCAACCTAGTTTCATGTTATTGGATACCAAATAACATTGTACCGATTCTTTTCTAGTTTCATTTAAATGATTGTTCCGCACTTCAATAAACTGGTCATAAATTAATTTCCAAAAGATTTAAATGTATTGAATACAATATTAAAACTAACGGTGTTGCCTGTCCACCTCATTTTTCTGCAACCATTACAAAATGCAACTGGTAAAATCATAAATTCGTTTTCAAAAGAATGAAATTAGACCATGGATATCGAGAACATTGGTGTCCTCTTCAATAAAAGAAAACATGCAACTAACACAAACATGCAGTATTGTTCAGGCACACAAAAATTGTACTAGATAAATACACTTCAAAAATCTGACAAAAATACCCATCATCTTATTGAATGCAAACTGGAAGGAACACTTGTGTGGATAACTATAGATATGCTAAAGAAATGGATTCTATTTAAGAGAGTGATTTTAATAAGTATGTGGGTGTGCTTAGAAAAGTGAACAATCAACACAGATTGAAGTAAATTAGTTGAATATAACCATATTGATATCTAGAGAAGAAACAAATAATAAAGCCTTACCCCAACAAGAACACCAAGCTCAATACCAAAAAATAATGTTGTAATGCTAGTAATTGTCCAGAGAAGAAAATCTTTCTTGTCTACACGCCACAAGAATAAGGCCTCATCATAATCCACCTACATGAATACACATTAGAATGTTAAGTATTACTCTTTTGAGCTTCAGAAAGTACATTTTCTTTGTACACACATATAGAGGGCCAAAAGTTGGTCCATACTGAACAGCTGCCTTAGCTTTTCCTAATATACCATTATATAGGTCTCCAGCTGGCACATACAGCAAATGCAGCTCTTCAAGAACCATATATCTCATCTTCAGCTCTAAATAGCTTCAACCTAAGTACATGCATGTATATTGAAGTTATATCCGATTTGCCAATTAGTGTCACAAGTTCACTATAAGTAAAGTCGACCTATCAGGTGCAGTCACAGGTTCACTTCAGGGTGTTCCCTGAGTCTCAGAAGGAATATGATATATTTCATGCTTAACCTTTCTTTTGAGATTTCCACTTACTCCCCTGACATAATTCCTTGAACCTAGGAAATTCCTCTTCCCATACCAAAGGTCTCAATGTTGGGCTACCCAAACTTGAGTTATTCCATCTGTAGATTGAAGAATATAACTTGATCACCATTTAATACCATAAGATCAAGAAATCTAATATACTAACTAGGATCTGGGCCATAATTAGTTGAGAATAGATTTCTCAGTCTTACATGTTTTCAGGATTTAATACACATGGTTAGCTATTACTCTTTACCAATTTGAAATGTCTCACTGAAGATATAGAGACAGAAGCTGCACATTTTTTTGTCACAATAAGAAGCACTAAATGGAGCCTCCTTATCACCTCCGCTGATTTGTGAGTCCTTGATTAGAGGTTTCAACTAATAATTCCCATAAATGTTTATTCAAAAACAATAATAATAATTCACATAATGTGAGCCAATGCGTACATTTCAGTCTTCTATTTAATTTTATATAACCATTCGTCTCAAATATACAGTTGGAGTGGAAGTGATAGGAATGAGCAAAGAACTACAACAGGGAAAAAACTGTAAAGAGATGCTGAGAATCTGATTACTAGTATAATTTTTCTTCTTTCCCTTTTCCCATTAAGACAGGGTCAGGAAATCTTAATCTGAAACAACATCCGGGAACATAACTTGCCTGGCAAAGTGATATAACATACTTATAATGGTTTGTGAAATACCAGTTGGTATATAACTATTAGAGTAATCCAGATAATGAAGTTAGTATCAAAATGTAAAAAACTATTTATACCAGTCAGTTAAATATTATTACCAGACCCATCACTGCAGATATCACAATAGCAGCAAGCGCACACTGAAACAAAAACAAACCTTTGGTAAGCAGAAGTATATATATATATATATATATATATATATATATATATATATATATATATATATATCATCATCATCATCATCATCCGCGTCTAGACTACAAAAAGGTTTCAAAAAAAGTAGTAGCTTTTTACACTTTTATGAACAGAAAACCTATTTTACTTGGGTTGAAATTAGAGATTCAACTTCAGCAATCAACACTAGCTCTCACAGAAAGTGTATACTTGAAGGTATTAAGAAAAGCATATTATATTTACCCAACAATTCATCAGAATGGATATCTAGGGATTCAACATCTGAATTGATATATTGGGGTTCAGCTACCTCTACTATGATAACTTGTAACCTAAAACAAGAATTGCATTTAAAATACAATTGTATGATGGCCTGCCAGGAAATTGGAAAGGAAGATCAAGAATTACTACAAATCGCTTAGGTTCTATGGATTTTGAAAATTATATATGACTCAAAATCATCCTCATTATCGTCATCATTCAATCTCTCTCACCAGAAAGGGGTTGCGATGGATGACCTGAAATAGTTAATGAATTAAGTTTTAGAGACTGGTTCAGATAACATTGATCTACGTTCTCCCTGCCTTTTCTAGAATTGATGCTATGTTCTCTTTAGTACAGTCTGATATTTCGGGCCTTATAAAAAGACAAGTTTATTTGGACATATTTATTGATAATCATTCTCGCATGATGTGGATATATCTTATTCGTGATCCCTCTAAATCCTCCAAATATTCCATAATTTTATTGCTAAGGCTCATACACAATTTTCTACCATTGTTAAATTTGTTTGAACCGATAATGCTCGTGAATACATCAGCAAGGGTTTTCAGGATACTTACGCTTCTCATGGCATTCATCAGACCTCTTGCCCATATATTCCGCAACAAAATAAAGTAGTGGAACATAAAAAACGTCACCTTCTTGAGATTGCGTGCATTATTTATTCAGATGAATGTTTCTAAAGTTTATTGGAACTTTGTTGTTACTACTACTTGTCATATTATTAACCGTATGCCCTAATTCTGGATCACAAGTTGCCTTTCTCCATTCTTTTTCCTACGAAGAAACCTTTCTCGGTGGTTCCACGAGTGTTCGGATGTATATGTTATGCTCATCATCTTGGACCGATTGTTGATAAGCTAGCTCCACATGTTGTCAAGTTTATCTTTGTGACATATTCTACTAATCTGAAGGGCTATGTTTGTTGTTCCCTTTTAGACAACAAGGTTGTTACTTCGGTTGTTGTTACCTTTCTTGAGAATCAGTCTTTCTTCCCCCCCTCCACCCACTACACCACCACTGTTAGATCCTCCACGTCCACTCATTCCTATCCATGGACCATTCGTTCCTACTCCATCTCAAGTATCACCTACTTCCTCTGTCGCACCACCACAACCTCCACGTCCGTTCATTCTCGTTGATGGACCATTTTTTCCTACTCCATCTCCAATACCACATACTTCCTTCATTGCACCTAATATTGATAATTTTCCAATTGGTCTTTGAAAGAAACAATGTACTTGTACTATGTAGGTAAATTGTTTTTTATCAATGTCTAGTTCCATCACATCACAAGTTTGCTTGTCCTATTTCTTCTTTTTCTACACCCTCATCTGTACAGGAGACTTTTCAGCATATGGGATGACGAGCTGTCGTGGATGAAGAGATGCAAGTCATTTACTCTAATGCTACTTTGGATTTGGTACGTCTCCTATCTGATCATTCTCGTATTAATTGTCGGTGTGTGTTTACAATGAAGTATAATCTGGATAGTTCTATGAAGCGTTTGAAGGTGTGTCTTGTTGCACATGCTTCTCAGCAGTATGGGATTGATTATGAAGAGATCTTTTTTCGTTGCTAAACTTCACACTATTTGTGTGATGATTTCTCTTGCAGTGCACTGTAGGCGACCCTTACGTCAATTGGGTATTACGAATGATTTTCTTAACGGTGGTTTGATTGAAACCGTTTTTACGCAAAAGGCTGCTGGTTATGAGAGTGCGGGAGAGTCCCTTGTGTATCATTTATGCAAATCTATTTATGGCCTCAAGTGGTCTCCTCGTAGTTGGTTTGACAAATTCAGTCGATGTGGTTCATGCAATTGGGTTTACTCGGAGTACGTCTTTTTTTTTTACTCATTATCGACAGCCGGGACAATGACTCTGATTTATATTAATGATATTCTTATTACTGGTGATAATATTTGTGGGGTTTCTATGGTTAACAAACAGTTATCCTCTCATTTTTATACCAAGGACATTGGTCTTCTTCGTTAATTTTCAGAGATCGGTGTTGCTATATGTGATGATTCCCTAATTTTACTAGGGTGAAAGTATTGTATAAAACTTCTGCATTAGGCTGGCTATTTGGGGTGTAAGCCGTTTGATTGCGAACTTTAAAAATTTCTTGCTTGGTTCTGCATCGAACTCTTTGTTACCCAATCTTGATTACTATCGAAGTCTTGTTAGGAAGTTGACATATTTGAGTGTCACTCGTCCAGACATTTCATTTGTTGTAACTACTGTGAACTAGTATATGCATATTCTCGTAAGACATCTCATCTTCAAGCTATTGAGTGTTTTCTTTGCTACCTGAAGAAATATCCTGGACATAGCCTTGTTTATCGGCCATCCTGTTCTCTCTCGTTGACCGCTTACTCAGAAGTTGATTATGTGAGTTTTGTGGACGATCGTTGTTCGACGAGTAGCTTCTATATTTATTTTGGTAGCAACCTTGGTAGTGGAGCAAGAAACAAACAGTTATTGCCCTCTCCTCTGTCGAAGCTGAGTATCGCTCGTTGGCCCATGCGGTTTCCGAGCTCACATGGCTTAAAAGCTTACTAGATCTTGGTGTTGCTCTCTTATGGTATTTCTACTGTGATAATCAGACAATCGTTCATATTACTAAAAACTTGGTTTTTCATAAGCGCACCAAGCATATTAAGGTTGATTGTCACTTCATTCAAGAAAATGTATCATATTTCCGTTATGTCACAGATTGTCGATATCCTCACCAAAGCTTTGTCTCGTCCTCTCTTTCTTCGTTGTGTGTCCAAGCTTAAAGCTTAGGACATCTACACTCCAGCTTACCGGGAATGTAGAAGATAGCTAGTGTTGCATTGAGTTAGATCTTTATTGTATGACTTAACTGCCCCATTTTTCTCTTACTTTTTGTCCAACATCAGTTAGGATAAAAGAAGGGGGGGGGGGGTCCCCCTAGTCTATAAATATATAACTTTTGTTCCTAATGAAATTAAGTCCAATAAGTTGAGCCAACTGCTCAATACTAAAGATAAATAAACACGGTATTATCTTCAATTAAACTAGTACAATGAACTAAAGTAGTCCACTTTCTATTCAGTTGGTGGTATTGTCCCAAGAGAAGAAATAGTGACTATTTGTTCCTCGTTTTTCAAAGAAATATCTAGACAGGTTTGGGAAATATGTGTTGAATTAAAGTTGAGCAATAGAATGCACTATCATTCCTATATGAACCAGTCATACATTGTCACTATAAGGATCTTACTTTCCATGCTTAAAATTATTTTTCCAACAGAGGAAATTCATAGTTTCAAACCTGAGGTATATCCGTAAATAATGGTGTGAGAAACAAAAGAGCACATCCCATTATGACTCCCATTGTAATTCCAGATAATCCTGTTCTGGCTCCACTCTCATTATTCACAGCTGATCTAGAAAAAGAGCCTGTTCAAAATGGTCAAATATCACCCATAGAAACAGAAATAGAGACTTCGCTCAGCTAGCACAATAAGATTGGTTTTGATCCATCTCCTGCATGACATACCAGTCGTAGGATATGAAGAAAAGAATGATCCACAAATATTTGCTACTCCCAGACCAAATAGCTGAAAAAAGAATTAATGTGAGATTCAATATAGTTATGCATCTCGTGTAGAATATATAGTATACAGCTGTTTTAGACAGGAAGCCAGCTATGTAATCTGCTATAGTGACAGAACTTCAGCTGTGAACTATGACATGCAAATATTCAAGTTTCATCATAATCACCACTCACCAGCATGAACTCAACAGACCTAAAAGTATGTAATGAAACAATTGAGGAAAGAGATCAGTGATTTTGGGTAGCAATTGAAACCTTATCAATTATATCATAGTACAGACTAACTTACAAGGGATCTTTGGTTTTCTTTTCATCTAGGAAAAAAATATAAAAGCCTAATAAATCCAGGGATTAGTTTGGGTGGAAAATAGGACCTATCTTACATATATGATGGTTGTTGGAGGCTGAATAATGTTTGGATCTCGGGTTGCAGCTGATGGAAAGATATGTTGAATATCTAATAAGTCTCTAAATCTAGTTCCAACTTCCAACTTATGAGATTGGTTGATCACTGATAGACATCATATCACATCAGCTAAAAGAATATTCATATAATATGCAGCTAGAGGGAACTACCTAGATATTAGTAATTAATGCAAACAAATACCCTTTTACAACAAAGCCTGAGAGCACAGTTACCATATTATCTTAAACTACAAATCTCTACATAACTTTGTACACTTGAACAAGAAATCAACGAAGTTTGAAATTAAGTCACATATCAAGGTTAGCTCAAGATCCGGTCCAACTTCATGAGTCTGTGGGCAATTGTCCTGAGAGCTCAAAAGTGATTACCTCTTGATTTGAATCCAATTCATATCCATTCTTTGCAGCCAAAGCTTTAGCAATCCCGACAGATTCCTTCAAGAAAAAAGATGTCTTCATGGCAATACAAAGAAAATGGACGTTCATTTTGAGAGAGAGAGAGAAGGGGGTGCATAAGAAAACATTTTTTACCAAAATTGCTACTCCAGTAATGAGAACTGCAGTTGAAATCAGTGACTTTGCGAGATGAAATTCTCTAGGGATAGAGAACCTGGGAAGCCCCTGGGGTATTTCTCCTACCTACAAACAATTAAAATATTTATGACAATTATGTGTCTTTAAAAAGAGTTATACAAGTGGCTTTAAGGTGAAACGGTAACTAAAGAAATTTGAACAATTGTTGAAGAGTGAAGACATGAAATATATATAAAGTACCCAACATCAAACATACTGAAACAACATTTTATTTCATCTTACCTTTATAAACTTTACTTGTTTCAAATCCAAACTTTCTCCCTATACAATAAGCCTTTTACATTTCTTAATATAATTTTCAAAAGAAATTAGGCAGCAGAAACCTCCTAGTGCTATTGTAACCTGCGCACTTCTGCTTTATCGTGCAAAAACAAAATGATTGGGTATTGTTAAGAATGTTGACGCAATATTTGTTTAAAAATTCACAAAGGCTTGCTTGCATTCATGCAATAAGTGGATTGCTCCAGCTGATCATTTTGACTTTAGCTCCTAAAGAGCGGAATAGCAACTCCGTGACCACTTACATCCATTTTATAATTCATTGGCTCACTTTACCTCGGGGAATAAGCTCGACTTATGCAACATTATACAAGTAAATGACTAAAGAGATACATCGAAAACCGAGATATAGGTTATGCAGATCAAGTTTACGCTGTCTAACTGGTTGCTTTCTCACCACTGAAATTGAGGATGGACGAAATATTTTCACAAAAACTGTACCCAGCACTACTGCTGTTAGAGGGCCTGCAGCTCGAAGCCACCGTACACTCTTCCTTGTTTTCCCCTGAAACGTGTAAACAATGATAAAAGGTGGCATGACCAATCCAGTCAAATATATATCTTGAAGACGGAAAGTTTAGCAGCCACAATATCATACCAGGTACTTCATCAACAAAAGAATTGCAAGAGTAATGGATCCCATCACAAAAGGTGGCCATGAGAACTACAAAAAGATAGTGCTTCATAAAATTAGTGAAAAGGAATTCTATATGAAGTAATCTAAAAAGGATTTTACTAAGATGAAACTTCGAAAGTAGATATGTATGTATGAAACCCAATAGAATGTCATAGCATACAAGGAAAAATGTTTTTATGGATCATTGTTAAGTTCATAACTACAAGGGGAAAAAAAATTGTATTCAAGGAAATATAAAGATGTGGTGCAACAATATCACATGTAAGAGAATGAGTACTAAATGGAACCTTTATGATTCAAACAGAACATAAGATGTTTGGCCATGCCATATACAAAGCAGTACCCCCTGTTGCACTTTTTAATAACCAACAAGCCTATATACATTCTTAGTTCAGCTGTGTGGTCCCCTTTTCACCACATCACTATCTAAGGGCATACCCCCGTAATCCATGCCTTCTAATTATTTCCATACATGTTCCTAGTTGGCTTTTGTGAAATCTAAAGAAGGAATTAGCTTTGAGGTAGAAAATTGGAGAGAAGCTTTAGAATCAAAAGGATTTCAAAGTATTTGAAAAAAGATGACATATGAGATTGAATTTTAGCAAGATGAGAGGGAGCAACGAGCGAGTAGGTAGCATTGATGGCCCGAAAACAGCTAAAAATGCTGAGAAGCCAGCTTATTACCCAGGATCAATCAATGATCAAGTGGAAATTAGCAGGAATCTTCTTCAGGTTGGATAGTTTAACTAGGAAGCAACTCAGCAGAAAGAAATATCAATGTAAGTTGGGGGTGGGTGGGTGTGGGTGGGTGGGCTGTAGGGGGGGGTGTTATTTTTTTAGGCATCTATAAGATTAAGATCAGCCATATGTTTTATGAAGTTGAAGTCTAACACCATCAAAAAGACGAGTCCGGGAATTGTTCGGATAAAAGAAATTTGCAATGGTGACAGAAAAACAGGATCCTAAATGATTTATATGTGTGTATTGGTTATATTACATTAGTCAATTCACAGAGTTGTGACATATGCTTCTTTATGAACATGACGGATGTCACAGGATTCTGTACAGACAAGTGTCATTTTGGAAACACATCAAATTCTTATATTTGCAATCTATACAACACATTCCGAACTATGTATTAGGTATCAGTGCAAACAACAACACGACATGATAGTATGCTACAATACAGACATGGCGACAATGACAACATGGATTTTGGTGTATCCTAGAGTAGTTTCTAGAAACATAGATGATATGTGTTCGACATGGACACAGCAATGTCAAGGCAAGCATTTTGGAGTGCCTATTCTCCCTAGTTTCTCACTTAAGGAATAAAAAGATAAAGGGCAGGTGGTTATAAAGACCTAATTTATTAGAGAAGGCGATTAGAATACTATTTATCAAGCCGTTAAATGGCTCGTGTAAAATTGACTCCTTAAAGTTCATTATTTGGATGTACTGAATGTAGCTTTGATGTGCGAAATAGAAATATCAAGAACTCTCAGCTAGATTGAGAAAAAATGAACAATATCTTTATGTCAATTTAACCTTTTAATTGAATTGTAAAGCTATTAGGAGGAGAACAGACTTTGTCTTTGGTGTACTGAGTATCTTTGACTGAAGGAATCATATACCCTTGAAAAATCAAACAGAATATAAAAAAAAATTGGTTGCTGAAATTAGGAAAATCCAATAACAGAAATACACATATAACACGAATCTGAAAAACAAGACAGAAAAGACATGAGATAAAAAAAAACATCAGGAAAATAAGGGGCATACATCACCAGCTCCATCAATTATGCTTCTGATAAGTGGTATTATTTTGCTGCTTCGTACTATGTTGTATCCCAAGAAGTATTTGGCTTGAGACAACGCAATCACAATGGATGAAGAAGTAGTGAATCCAGATATTACAGAATGGCTAATGAAACGAATAAGCCACCCGAGCCTGTAACCATACAAGGCATATGAATTGTTTAAACTCTATGAGTCACAGAGCAGTAGTATAAAACAAATGCATTAAGCTTTTAATGGAAAATGTCATTAAGTATCTTGCTATAAGCAGTATCGTAAATAATGATGGGTTTGTATCATTGTATAATGGAGGGAAGGATACAATTTGAAGTTGATTGCAAAAGTAGAAACTACAGGGTACTATGGAGACACGGCAAAATGGTGTTTGTAACTGTATCGTGTTTGTATTCGTGCAACATAGATAACAAACTTTTTAACTGTTTCCAAATGCTTATTTTGCGTATCTGTATTTGTGCAACATAGATAATGATCCATCTCCACTTTGATGGATTTTAGTTACAGCAATTTAAGAAAAACAGGTGATACCAGCAATAGAGATTCAAAATTACTTTACGATGCAGGCGCAAGGTACCATACAGACATTTTCCATCTTTAAATAGTCATACAAGGGACACCTAGATGTAAGAATTTTTCAAATGTCACTCGGATGCAAGCTATAAAAATATAGAAAATACATGTCTTCAAATATCACATTAAGAAAAGATCACATACATAAATATGTCACAAAGCTGAAAAAAGTAGGAAAAAGATTGCATACCTCAATAATCCCATTAGACACTCTAATACGCCAACCATAAATGCCAATAAAATGGAAAGCTCCGTATATAGCTCGTCGGAAGAATCAACAATGCTACCAAGAACATTAGAGACTAGGAGAGAGACTAAAGCCACTGGACCGATTGCAAGTTGTCGTGATGAGCCAAATATAGCATACACAAATACCGGAACAAAGCCAGAATCTATTCAAAAAGCATATAGATTTCAGTAAACATGATTCCACACATGAGTAAAATACATATCAAAAATTGGTAAAGCAAAGTGGTATAAGTAATACCCACAAAGCCCATAAATAGGATGGAGTCCTGCTAACTTTGCATATGACATCGCCTGAAACATGCCAAATAGAAAAAAAAAAATCTACACATGCATCAGCAGTGTATATGATATCAATGCTAATATAATATATAAACGAGAAAAATATGCTTCTATAGGAAGTCAAAAACATTGTGCTTTTTTATAAGGTTATTAAAACAACAAATACAAGAGTTTCTTATGATATGTATACAAAGCTACATCTTGTGCTTCAATGCTAAATTACTCATATTAAACCTAGCACTCTACTAACCTTGAATAGAAGTACACAAATATTCAAGAAACAAAGAGCACATATAAAAGCATACTGTCGAAACGAAGGGAACAACAAAAGCATTCTAACGAGGCGTTTCGAATAAGACCACTCTTTAAATCATTCAAATTGGTTGTTGGATCCATCAATCAAATAAAATGGATCATTACGTAATCATGATAAGATCAAACAAACATATAAAAGCATACTGTCAAGATGAAGGGAACAACAAAAGCATTCTGTCAAAAACTCTTATACAATAAATGTAGAGGAACAAAGAAATTGACTTAATTATATAGTTCACTAAAAACTTCAGCAAAAGTTTCCTGTAAACTTAGTCAACCCCCCCAAAAAAAGGGATAAAGGCTTTGTTATTGTTGTAAAAGCTTCCTGCAAAGCAATTAAATTTTCAGAAAATAAATCATGAGAAGCTTGTCTTAGTATTTCCAAGAATCACTGAACCATCTTGCTTATAAACCTTACATTCTATAGATTTTCACTAGAAAAAAAAATAACAACATCAGAAAAATCAAGAAATCTCATGGAGGGGAAGAAAATTCAAGAAATTGGGATCCTAGGTAACATGGACATTCCAAAATACACTAGGAAAACACCAAAATTGGTGTTGTGTCCATGTTTGTCATGTCTGATTTGTGTTATACTTGTAACCCATTTATATCTGTGGAACTTAATATATTGGAGGCCTTCATATTGGCTTAACAATGACAGAAAGAAATAAAACCCTAATCCTACTCATAATTAAGGAAATGAAATATCATGATAAAATCTGACAAAATCTTGAACCCTAAGAAAATCAAATCATAATAAAACTACTTCCCTAAAACGCCTAGAATTTCAGTTCTGACTTCAACAGCATATTCGGCCAACTAAACTTCAGAATTAGAAAATGGCCCGAACACAAAAGTTGTAGATCTCAAATTTAGCATTAGTTAGCTTTCTGAATCATGGTATTGTGTACAAAACGGACATCTTTCCTGGTTGGAACAGGTACTCTACACATTTGGCAGTCCAATCCATATTTAAAAGAACTCGTCATCGAGTTCAGATTTGAGACAGGAATATGCCCCCTCCATAATAACAAGTATTTTGAACAGATATCGGTCTCCAATCTCCTTCCATCGTCCTTCAACGTGACCGATACGCAAGCTAACTCTCGGACCTCTATCTTCATTCTTCTTGCGAGTGCATCAGAGGCCACTCAGATGGCCATAGACTTGTGATATTGGATGAAAGCAAGGTTCGCACTATCGGAATCGGTATCGGACCCTTCCTATGTGTATATGGATCAGCTGTATTGGCAGTATCAGCGGTTTCTGATTGTAGTATCAAAAAAAATTCGGTATCAGAAAGCAAATAATTATTAATAAAATTATTAAAATTTTGGAAAACAAATTATACATTTAAGCATAATTTTAAGTATGGAGGGGGTATATTGAACGAAATAGTGTTCAAATTGAGTATCTGTGTTGTTTCTTAGTAGTCTTGAAATTGAACGAAATAGTAGTAACCCTTGCCGACTAGTTTACCTACGATAGATAATTTTTCCTCTTTTAAATGCTTTTACAAACTTACTATACTTTTACACCCTTATTCCCTTATTGATTGGTCTTTTCATTCAATTTTCTTTGCCGAGTTGACTAAAAAAGAGACACAATGTCGGTATGGGTCAGTATCGGTATCGGTCGGTATCGAATCAGGACATGCCAAACTATATCGGTATCGGTCGTATCGGATCGGTATTGGTACCGGCTGACACTGCAAACTATGGATGAAAGTGCATCGGCATAAGACAATTACTCCACACCAGTCAATAAACATAGAAGCCTCTATGGCGGTCGAACCCAATGGTAAAGATAGCTCGAGTAGTCCTCGAGAAGCAAGCATGAGAGACAATAATACGGGTACTTGATACAACAATCTCCGAGCAATGTAAGAAATCAAGATAGCTCATCCAATCTTGAACTAAACCAGGGACACATGGCGAGTAATCAAAGACTAACAAACAATACAGAAGTCATCCACACATATAATAAACACTTATGGAAAATTGAATCAAAAAATTCCAATCTATAGACTATATCCTACAAATTTCAAGTAAGAACACAATCCACAATCTCAAAAGCATCAGAACCTAAGAAGCACGTACACCCCAAAATTCATCCAGTGTCGTGTTGGACATGCAAAAATACACTGGGACACACCAAAACAAGGGCCGAATCCGCATCGTCGTGTCCGCAAAACGTGTCGTATCAAATCCGTGTCCGTGTGACGATCAAATCAACACAAATCTCTCGAGAAATCGTCACCTGAGGGACGAGCATGACGCCGACGCTGACTCCCGCCATGAGATCCACCTGTAGATACTCCCTCCACTTGTAAGTCCGGATCCAGCGGGCGCAGGGGACGAGGAGCTCCAGCCACTCGGTCCCCGACATTCCGCGGAGCCTCGAGCGCCACCGCTCCGCCAGAGGCGTCGACGGGGGTTCCGGCGACGAGGTCGGCGACGGGTGCTGCAGGGGGATCACCTTCACCGTCCGTCCACCGCCGCCGCCGCTGAAGCTCCTCGCGAAACCGCCCTTGCTAGACGCCGCCTCCGAAATCTCCATTGGAGAGCTCTCCTCCTCCTCCTCTCGTTGGTTGATTCGTCAGAATTGACCTAGCGACAAGAGACACCTGGAAAATGTGAATGGGATTCTTTTTTGGAATTCTACGAGAAATTATAAAAGTGCAAAAAGAATTGTTCGTTTTAACGTGTCAAATTACAACTCTTTTAACCATAATTGGAGTAAATCCACAAATAGATACGCTATTGTAAGACTAATTGGAGTAATTGGAGTAAATCCACAAATAGATACGCTATTGTAAGACTAATTGGAGTGCTTAAACACCGCCTATAAAGTTATTTCATTTCAGTATCCTATAAATCTTTATAAAGTTGTTTCTTTACACAATTTTACAAAGTTTATAATATTAAAGCAGAAAAAAAAGGCTTTGATAAAGATACTACAAAAATGACTCGAGACAGCCCAAATTTTTATCATTAATAATTATAAGTTTGCCACTCCAAAAATTTATTCACCGGACTGCCCACTTCTAATTGATTTTTTTTATAATCAGAACGATCAAAATTTTGACAGTCCTAACAATTGGTAGGACTGTCAAAATTTTGACAGTCCGAAAGGGAGGGCTACGCGAGGTGACATGAGGGCGGGGCTGCGTAGAGGCCGGAAGGGGGGACGAGGCGGAGGAGAGGGATTGGGAGGCGGCGGCGGCGTCAGGAGGCGGGGGAGGAGGCGAAGGCCCGCGCGGTGGAGGACGGGATTATTGTTGCGTGCGGACGTCGGTGGAGGACGGGACCGCTGCTGCGCCCGGGGGCGACGGTGAGCGGTGGAGGAGCGGGAGGGAAAGCAGGAGGAGGGAGATGAAGAGGGTGGGAAGCCCTAGTAAATTTTGGGCTAGTCTGAGTAAAATTTCTTTCTAACTGGACTAGCATCAATATTGTGCTAGTCCCAAATCATCTTTGTAGTGTCTTTATCAAGAGCCAAATTTTTTTTGATAGTTTAAGATATTTAAACAATAATTAACATTATATTTCTACTCTTATATCGAGGTTTGAAAATGGCTCAGAATTGAACCGTCTAATCGTATATAAATACTCCACAAACTATATTTTTTAAAAATAATTAATTATTTAAATATCTAATATTATTTATTTATAACTAAATAATTCTAACAGAAAATTTACTGTAACGAAATAAATTTATATTAAATTCATGCAAACGAAACAAGTTTGTTAATTTTTGAAATACAAACATTGTCCGTCAACAGTGTTGGCGGAAAACATAATAAACATACACGTACGCAAAAAAAAATTAAAGTGGACCCCACAACCCAAATTTTGCCAACACTGTTGGCTGAAATTGGGGGGGGGGGGGGCAATTTCAGCCAACAGTGTTGGCAGAAATTGGGCTGTGGGCCCCCCCACGGGTTCAGTTTGGTTTAGTTGGTTTGGTTTTATTTGGTTTGTTTTATTAGTTTTTTCAATTAGTTATATTTTTTTTTTTTTAGTTTTTTTCTATTTAGTTTAGTTTTAGATTTAAATTTTTTTTATTTAGTTTAACATCAAAAATAAAATATGTTATCATTGAACCAAAAAAAAAAATATACCGTACGAATATTACGTCTGCCGTCGATCAGACTTCGAACGGCCATAACTATTTGTTTTCAAATCGTTTTTCGTCACACAATAGGTCGATTTGTATGTTTTCGACGAGAGTAACACAATTCGTATAGAGAGAATTTTCATCCGAAGTAAGACGTACATATTACAGGCAAAAATATAAAATATAAAACTTTAAAGTATCATAACTTTTGACTGGGAGAACGAAACAAGGCCCAGTTTGTGCCAAAATGACCGTATAGATAAGTACTTCGGGATAAACTGTTTTACCGTTTGACGGACTTTCCAAATTTTTAGAATTGTAAAAAAATGATGTTTCGACCTCCAAATTTAACTTTTTATAAATTTTTTTTTTACAAAATATTTACTGTACCAATAATAAATTTACTATTTTAAAATAACAGAATACTTTAACAAAATTTAAGGATAGAAATTTGGAATATTTTAAAATTTTGATACATATCGACAACTCAGTTAATTTATTTTAATTTTTTGTTAATTTTGAAATTTCGATACAGTACATTTTCTGTTAATTTATTTTAATTTTATTTCGTTAAAATATATTTTCTTAAATAAAACAGAAAATTAACACCCCCATAAACACCCCACCAATTAACAAAATAAATTAACAGAAAAAAATAGAAACTAATTAAAAAAACTAAACTAAATAGAAAACAACTAAACTAAATAGAAAAAAACTAATTGAAAAAAAAACTAAAAACTATATAGAAAAAAATACGGTTTTTTCATTTAAAGTAATAAAAAATTAAATATTTATACAAAACGGGAAAAGTTTTCGGTAATTGCGGAGGGGGGACCACTCGCCAACTCAGTTGGCGAGGTGCTGAGTTGGCGAGTATCTCGCCAACTGAGTTGGCGGGGCGCACTCCTCGAGGGGCCGCTCGCCAACTCAGTTGGCGGGCCGTGCAACGTTGGCAATTTGGCCGTTAGCCAACGGCTATATTCACTTCCTATAAACCCCCCCCAAACACTTCTCACACCACATTCTCCTCCTACCCCAAACACTCCTCACACACACCACATTCTCCTCCTATTTTCACAACTTCCTGGCGATGGCTACCCACAATGACGGTCGTATTCCGGGCGGACCGACTACCGCGCTTATTATTAAGCAACGTGAAGACCACATTTCAAGTCAGATATTTACTGGCGAGGTAAATTTTGAAATTACAAGTTGCCAACTTTATTAATGTATATATTTTTTGTAATGCCTATGTTTACTTTATTAATGCATATATTTTTTATAGTTATACGACCATGATCATGCTTTACGAACCCGGATCCACGTACATTGGCGGGCCGAAAGGAATTATCGTACGTGGGAGCTAAATTCGGTTCAAAAAGCTTTGGTAGAATCCTTTGGATTCCACTATATAGATCGTGTTAGATATTTAATTCACGATCTCCATTTAGTTGTAAGCCTTGCGGAGCGTTGGTGGCCAGAACACAACACTTTCCAACTCACATTCGGCGAGATGACGATCACCCTTTTTGATGTGGCGAATATACTAGGGTTACCTATTAAAGGTAACGCTATATATTTTGATCCGCACTTAAAGGGATCTGATCTGATCCGGAGTTATCTCGGTGTTAGCTCTCCTTCTGGTCTAAAAGATGGCAATTATGTAAAAAATTTATGGCTCTGTGGCAACTTTATAGACCTACATCAAACTATTGATGGTGTGGTTGATGTAGATGAAAATCGGATATGTATTTTAATTAGTAAATTTGTTTATTACTTAATTTAGTGGTGCAATTTAATAAACACTTAATAAATCCAGGTCATTCGTTGCACTAGAGCGTATCTGCTCTGTTTATGTGGTGCCATTCTATTTCCCGATGCATCGGGAAATATGATAAATGTGCAGCTTTTACCATTCTTGGATGATCTGACCAAACCTACTGAGCATGCGTGGGGAGCTGCTACTCTTGCATTTTTGTACGCCAATCTGACAGAATTTGTCAGATCCAATCGCAAGAGTATTTGTGGATGTATTTCACTGATACATGTATGAATGAAAGACCTTAAAAAGTTAGAGTAATTTTATACGCAAATATGGTAAATTATGTTTGTACTAATGTCATATTTTTGTTTTATAGTTCTGGTCCTACGAGCACTTTTATATTGGTAGGCCTGTTACCAGCATTCTCAGTGATGTTGGAGTATTTCCAGTTGCTATGCGCTGGCCTACAGACGTAGTGGATTATCAACACTACCAATACAGGACTGTATCACTATATCGTAGCCAATTTGATACACTGTGGTATAATGAGGTAATTTTAAAATATGCAATAAATATCTTTAAATTATTTAAGTTTTGATCGTAGATAAATATCACATCTAATCTCTTAAAATATTTTTAAATAGGTAACCTGGTTACCGTACACATGTGAACCTGATGCTCCAGAAATCAAGATGACATCATATGCATTTAGTTTACACAGATGTCATATTATATATGATCGGTTCACCATGTACCATCCGGCAGACCGTGTTCTTCGGCAATTTGGAATGGCCCCAATAATTCCCGATGATCCACCGACAGTCGGCTATCAGACATCAAATGCATTACAACGAATCATTGGTCTCATTGCTGACTGGAATAATCGGTTCGAGAATTATAGTGTGAGGGACATGTCTCCTAGACTAAATTCTGCTGAGGAATGTAAGTTATAAGTTACTCATTATTCGTATTGATTTAGTGTAAATAGTTTGCTAAAATTTTGTTTACATTTTGCAGACATAGGTAGCCTGGACTACAGACAATGGTGGGGATGCCCTCTTATGAGCAACCGAGTATACCACTATGAGGAGCCCAGGTTCAAGACTAGATCCCTAGACGATTCTACTATGCGTGCTTTTATTGATGGAATGAATGATTTGGTATGACTTCATTATACTTTAACTTCATTATAATTTAAAAAATACATATACATAGATATGATAAATATTTTAATTTACATGTTTCAAATTTCAGAGTGGGGTATACCAGCAACATTTACAACAACCACATATGGAGGAACATGTGACTCGTCGTCTTATGGAGGAGCTTGTTACTCGTGTTCGGCATCTGGGTATTGGACCGGAACCGGAAATACCTCCGGTACAATCCCGTCTTCCACCGGACTATCCGACCGGCTTAGTACGACAGAGACACTCTCGACATCGTCGGCGGGATACTGCTGGAGCGGGCCCGAGTTACCAGTATGCTGGAGCGGGCCCGAGTTACCAGTATGCTGGAGCCTACCCGACTTACGAGACTCCTGGAGCGGGACCGAGTTACGAGACTGCTGGAGATGAAAGCTACCAGATATTCACACAATTTTTTTCCACTCCATCAGCACCGCTGCCTACCCAAACTCAACAAGACGAGGACGAGGAATAGTAGATAATTTTTAACATTGTATGATTGCAATTTATTTATGATTTGTAATGGATTTTTATTACAATATTTGGGTATTGAACAATTATATTTTACTCTCTCGGTTGACTAGTACATCTTCTTCGGTTGTGTCCCATAGCACCACAATTACTGCATCGTAGATCTCTTGTCGATGATTCCCGGGGTTTGATGCGGTTCTTCTTTGGTCTTCCGGCTTTGCGTCTGACATCTGGCACCCCAATTTGTCCTCTTACCAAAGGACCTTGGATCTCGTAGGGAACTGAAATTGGCTCCATTTTTGGCGCGTATACACTTCTCAAGGTATCCCTCGAAAATACTGCAGGATAAAAACTATCAATACTAATATTGCAATATCTACAAACAAAACATGCATGTATACATGGTATATAAGTATGGTACCATCTTAAACATGTACAAGATCTGTCAGTTATATGAACAATATAGGTTCTACTTGTTGCCCGGTCTATTTTTTCAAACTTATAACTATCAATAGCTAGTATTTCTAGGTGGTTCTTCTCTTTGATAATAGAAGCCATATTTTTTAACATCTTCGGACAATAATCTGTGTCTATATTTTCAGCAAACTTTCTACGATTGTCATGAAGTGTAATAATCTTGGCTCTAATACCATCGAGAAGCATTATTATTGGCTTATCTCATAATTTCTTAATCCAGCTATTGAAACATTCAGCAAGATTAGAAGTATTAATATCTAATCTAGGACAAGTAGCATATGCTGTTATCCAATGTTCAAATCGACGACTTTCATCGTTTATACCAATAAGCCAATCGTACAATACTATATTCTCGGCTTTAATTATATCAAACACACTCTCTGCATCCGTTTTATTATATGATCTAGCCAGCGAGTCTAACAAGCGTTGAAATACTGGTTCTTTTGTAACTTTTTTTATGTTTTGTTTAAAATGTTGAATATAAAAAAAATGAGCAGATACAGGAAAAATAGCACGAACAACATTTATTAAACCCTTTTGCTTGTCAGATATAAATGAAATTGTACTCCAATCATTAAAACAACTTTCAAAAGATATTTTAAGAGAATTTAAAAACCAAGACCAAGAATCACTATTCTCACCTTCAGCAACAGTATAAGCTATAGGATATAATTGATAGTTAGGATCGTAAGCACAAGCAATAAATAAGATACCTTGATATTTAGACGAAAGAAATGTAGCATCAGTACTAATAATTGGTAAACATCCACTTAAAAATCCATCAATACATGACTTAAAACAAATAAAAATTCATTGGAAGCTATTATTTTCGGTAGTTTTAATAAAACATGTACTACCTGGATTAGTCTCCATAATTCTATAACAATACTCCTCAAGACTAGCGTATGCCTCATCATAACTACCATTAATTTCAGCTAGTGCTGTCTCTCGGGCTCTCCATGCTTTGGAATAACTAACTTGTATACGGTGCTCCCTATATATATCTTTAACAATTTGTGATGGACTGTATGACTGGTTATCTCTAATAATGTCAATTATCATGGTCTTAATCCATGAAGCGGTAGCTAGTCGATGACGTCCTGTACTAAGTCTTCCTAAACAAGAATGACGATTTTCTAATGTACTAACTTTAACTATATCGCCATTTCCAATAGATTTGACATATACTCTCCAATTACAATTCGGTTGATCACAACTATAAATAATTCCACGAGCATTATTCATAAGACTAGCTGAACAACTAAAATTATATTTAATTGCTAAATTACTTATAAAGCTTCTAAAGTGAGAACGACTAGGAAATGATTGTCCCTTAAATAATTCATCAGTGATAGCTTTTACAACATCATCATCTACCGTATAATCTATATTTTCAACTAAATCATCACTATTTTCATCGTCGTTGTCACTATCATCATCATGGTTAGATTCATCTGATGATGAATGACCTTCTTGGATAAATGAAACTATTTGTTGAGAAGAACTAGCACCCGAACTAACATGCTGATATTCAAAAAAATATTCATTATTTCTACTATCTAAGGTTGCTGCTACTTTAATAACAAATATTTTTATATATCGTGATTGTGAATTAATCTCAAGAATATAATTCCATGCATCTTCACTATCTATCAAAAAATAATTAGAACAGAAAATAGACTTCAGAATAAAATCATAATTAATAGAACAACGTTCAATAATATGATTACGTATATTTTCAAAACTAATATTCGGGTAAGTTGAAAAAATTATACTTTCTCCTCCTTCGTAATTTAACCCATTTACTTTACCGCCGTGCGAGCATACAATTCTTACGCTACGATCCATGACGGTTGAGAACTTTTGCTACAGAAAACAGGAGGAGGAAGCTGTAAAAATAGGAGGAGAAAGCTGCGAAAATATGAGGAGGAGGAGGAGAAGGAGAATGTGTTGTGTGAGGAGTGTTTGGGGGGTGGGGGTGTTTATAGGGGTTGGAGGGAGCCGTTGGATGGAGCCGTTGCCCAACGGCTGGATAGCCAACGGTGCATGGCCCGCCAACTGAGTTGGCGAGCGGCCTCTCGAGGAGAGCGCCCCGCCAACTCAGTTGGCGAGATGCTCGCCAACTCAGCACCTCGCCAACTGAGTTGGCGAGTGGTCCCCCCTCCGCAAATACCCAATTTTTTTCCCGTTTTGTATAAATATTTAATTTTTTATTACTTTAAATGAAAAAAACCAAAAAAATTATAACTAATTGAAAAAACTAATAAAACAAACCAAATAAAACCAAACCAACTAAACCAAACTGAACTCGTGGGGGGGGGGGCACAGGCCAATTTCCGCCAACACTGTTGGCTGAAATTGGCCCCCCCCCAATTTCAGCCAACAGTGTTAGCGGAATTTGGGCAGTGGGGTCCGCTTTAATTATTTTTTTAATTTTTTTGGCCTACGTGTACGTTTATTGTGTTTTCCGCCAACACTGTTGGCGAACAATGTTTGTATTTCAAAAATTAGCAAACTTGTTTCGTTTGTATGAATTTAATATAAATTTATTTCGCTACAGTAAATTTTCTGTAATTCTAATTCAAGTAGTTAAGATGTGAGGTATTTTTATTAATTGCTTGAGTTTGATTCCTTGAAATTACAATATTTATAATAATTTTATATTTAAATTATTTTAAATTTTTTTAATATACATGTAATGTATTACTAGTCTAAAATAAAGCATCCTTAAAAAAATAAAATCATAAAAAAGTTACATAAGCAAAATTTGACACTATAGAACCTCTTGTAAATGTGTTGCATTTGATGTATTTTGTTACGCACTATGCAAAAGTTGTTTCCCCTTGTTTTTAGCAGATTCGGGCTTTGAAGGGACTAACATGTAAATAATAAGTTTGTATAGATTATAATATAGAGCCTAATACGCCAAACAATTCTACGTAATGTGAAGTGATTGTTAGCTTTGCTTGAGCAAAAGCTCAATTTTCTTCTTTCCTTTAGTCACACATCGGATGGGCCAACCCCTCCTTGTGTGTATATATTATTTTCTCTTCATTGCTTTCTTAAAGATGTTGTGTGGGAAACTCCTTGGGCCACACGCGTGCGCCACCACCGCCGTCCGGCCCGGCTTGGTTCGGTTCGGTTCAGCGCGCGTAACGGGTGCGGGTACGTGCCCACACCTGCGGGCGCCGAATGCCGATCCAATTTACTCTTCGGGTTCGGGCTGGGATCCAAAAATCTTTTTGCTGCTCTTTATTTTTTGAACTCATTTGGCTCTTTCAAATTTGAACGTTGAGGCTCATGTCCAGATTCATTGAACCTTGCAACAGCTCTTTTGACAGCCTTTTTCTATATTTTATTTGCTCCTTAATGGCCTGTTTATGAGCCATTAAGTATACTGTCTGTGGCCAAATTCATTGAACCTTGCAACAGCTTCAGCCTATTTATTTGGTCTCATTCTCCTTCATTTTTTACAGAAAACTCTCCTACGTGAAACCTCTCTCTCTCTTCTCTCAAACCATTATGTTCTCTGAATCCTTGCTCTGGGCAAAGCTAAGTTCGGTCTCTCTCTCCGAGTTGTGTGCAACAAAGAGAACCCGGTAGTCAGGAAATTTTACCACTAGGAGCTTCCGAGAAACGTCTGCACATAGACCTTAGATCAACTCTTAGGGTCGTGCACGACTTCCCCGGAGGCCGGTAACAAATTTCATTTTTTTTATTTCTTCTCTTATAAATCTCTGGAAAATAATATTTATTTATATTATAAGTACTTTTTAGTAGCAATCTAAGAGTTGAATCTGATTTCCTGTTACGAAAAATTATTGTTAATCGTAGAATAACTAATTCATAGTTACTTATCCTTGTTGTTTGCAATAAAAAAAAATTCTAGCTTAGTTGCTTAATCTGTTTTTTGCAACTATATTGTTCATAGTTGTTTAAAGACAATTTTTGTGACTAGGAAATAATTAAATAACTTTAGTACTTTTTATTTGAATAAGATTCTGAAACAACTTGCATCATTTTTAAATTTCAATTATAATTGAATAATTTCTTACATATCGAGTTGTTTAAATACCTTGCCTTGTGAAAATAATGTTTGAACATATTTCTACTACATCTTAGAATAATAGAAATTATTTTCTAAAAGTAAATAAATTGTTAAAGTGAAACTACAAATTACTTTGAATCTTAATTCTAAAAGTAAAGATAAATTTGGGAATAAGCCAAAAGGGTCCTTCTGTCAACCGGGTGTAAATAGCCCTAAGCGATACGGTATTTAAGTGTCTTCGGACCACCACTAGCTGGGAACCGGCCCCTACAGCTAACCCAAGTTAATCTACACTTGATAGACTAAAGATTTTAAGATTGATTAACAAAATCACTTGAACTATTTTCTAAATCATTGGACATTGTTATAGAGTAAATACATATCTTTCAGTTTCAGTTTTTTCCAATAGCAATCATGACTGGCAAGGATGGGACTTTCACTACTAAACCTGCTAAGTTCAACGGGACCTATTTTAAGAGATGGCAGAGTCAAATAAAGTTTTGGCTCACAACTTTAGGGCTGATCTCAGCTATTGATGGTTCCACATCCAATACAAATGATTCTGATGACACCGAGTCTGACGTAGGAGTGTCCAAATTCACCAGCTCCTCTAAACCAAAACACCTAAGGAAATAGACTACCACTGCTTCCACAGAATTCTAAGCACTTTGTCTCAATCATTATATGACATATTTTTTGAATATAAGAGTGCTAAAGAACTTTGGGAAGCTTAGGAAGATGAATATAGTTGTAATGATGCTGGAATCGAAATATTTAATTTCTCCTCATTCAACAGATATTTTATGGTAGATAATAAATCCATGAATGATCAAATACATGAATTCCAAGAATATCTTAGGCATATTCAAGCCAAAGGTACTTTCTTTTCTACTGAGCATAAAATAGCATGTTTGGTAGACAAGCTTCCTCCTTCTTGGTCTGATGTTAAGAAAGACCTCATTCATACCCAGGGTGACCTTACCTTTGCTCAAGTCCTAAAGAAAATTAGAACAGAAGAATAAATTAGGCCAAGGTCTAACCCTAAGTCTGAGTCTAAAGCTAAGGTAAACCTTGTAGAATCCTAAGGCAAACCCAAGCCTAATCATCACCACAAACCCAAAAGGAACCTCTTCAAGAAGAAGCATAACCCTCAGCCTCATCACCAAAACCATCACCACTATAAAACAAAAAACTTCGGTCAGACTCAGGATCAGAAGAGTTTTGTTTTGTGTGTGGTAAAATAAATCATATAGCCACCAACTGTTTCCATAGGAAGAAGGAAGCTGTCCAGACTTCTTACAAAAGAAAATGTCCTGCCAAACCAGAAGTAAATATGCTTCTCAACGGCTCTTCTAGTTCCTTCAGGTTTGTAAGCTATCAACCCTTAGTCAACATTTCCTACCATTCTGACGATTGGTGGTTGGATTCTGGAGCTAATGTTCATATTTTCTTTGATCGCTCCTGTTTTTCAAACTATCAGAAATCAGGTGGAGGAGGTATAATTCTAGGAGATGGCTCAGCGGCAAAGATTATAGGAAGAGGAAGATAGATCTAAAGATGACTTCAGGAAAAATTATGACTCTTCATGATGTGTTTGTTATATGTGTCGTCTATCAGAAGAAATTTAGTTAGTGGATCTCTCCTTATAGCTTCAGGGTACAAGATTGTTATGGAAGCAAATAAAGTAGTATTTTCTAAGAATGACTCCTTTATTGGAAAATGATTTGTAAGAGATGGTCTTTTTATTTTGAGTACAATGAATAAAATTTCAGATCCTTCCTTGGTTGTTTCAAATATAGAATCCTCAAATGTATGGCACAGTAGATTAGGTCATGTGAATCTAGGTTCCCTAAGAAGGATGATGAACTTTGATCTTATTCCTAAGACTCCAATATATGATAAACATAAGTGTGAGATCTGTGTTCAAGCCAAACATAATAGACTACCTTTCAAATCTGTAGAAAGGAACTCTGACCTTCTAGAGCTAGTTCATAGTGATGTGTGTGACTCAAATAGGGTATTGACCCGAGGTGGCAGAAAATACTTTGTTACCTTTATAGATGATCATTCAAAGTATTGTTATACATATCTTCTCAAAACCAAAGATGAAGTTCTAGACAGATTTAAGGTCTATAAATCTGAAGCTGAGAACCAGTTAGAGAGAAAGATTAAGATCCTTAGATTAGATCATGGTGGAGAGTATACATCAAATGATATGACCAATTTCTGTAAAGAATACGGAATAATCCATGAGGTAACTGCTCAATATTCACCACAGTCCAACGAAGTTGCTGAAAGGAAGAATTATACCCTGTTAGACATGGTGAATGCCATGCTCCTCAGCTCAGGTGCTCCCGATAATTTATGGGAAGAAGCATTATTATCGGCCTGTTACATCCTTAATAGAATTCCTTGTAAGTCTAATAATAAGACTCCCTACGAATTATGGAAATGTAGAGCTCCTATGATCCATTATCTCAAAGTTTGGGGATGTCTGACTAAAGTAGGAATTCCTAAACCTAAAAAGAGGAAGATTGGACCTAAGACTGTAGATGCTGTATTCATAGGATATGCCCTAGATAGCAATGCCAACAGATTTTTTGTTACTCACTCAAAAGTAAATGAAATCTCTAACAATAATATTATAGAAGCAAGAGATGCCGTTTACTTTGAGAATATATATCCCTTTAAAGATAGAATTTTTTCTCTCCCTCCAATCTCTCTCTTACTCCGTCCACCAGCTCTCATGTTCTAATATCTAGTTCACAATCCGAACAAAATATAGAACCTAGAAGGAGTAAAAGAGAAATAATTGAAAAGAACTTAGGAGAAGGTTTCTTCACTTTTTTGACAGAGGATGATCGCTCAACATATGAAGAAGCAATATCTTCTCCTGATGCTCCCTTCTGGAAAGAAGCCATTAATAGTGAGTATAACTCCATCATGGAGAATAATACTTGGTTTCTAGCAGACCTACCTTTAGGTAGTAAACCCATAGGTTGTAAGTGGATATTCAAAAAGAAACTTAGAGCCGATGGTACCATAGAGAAATACAAGGCTAGATTAGTAGCCAAAGATTTTAACCAGAAAAAGGGACTTGATTATTTTGATACATACTCTCCTTTAGCTAGGATCACCTCTATTAGAACCCTTCTAGCCTTAGCATCCTTTCATAATATGTCAATCCATCAAATGGATGTAAAGACAGCATTTCTAAATGGGACCTAGAGAAAAAAATCTATATGGAGCAACCTGAAGGTTTTATTACAAAAGGCCAAGAAAAGAAAGTTTACAGATTAGTTAAATCTCTCTATGGCCTAAAGCAAGCTTCCAAACAATGGCACAACAAATTTGACATAATTATCTCAGAATATGGTTTCGTGTCAAATGAGTATGACAAATGTATATACTCAAAAAATTTAGATGAAAGTTGTGTCATCCTATGTTTGTATGTAGATGACATCCTTATTTTTGGATCATCACAAGAATTGATTACTAATACCAATGACTATTTATCCAGCCAGTTTGATATGAAAGATCTAGGTGAAGCCAACTTGATTCTAGGTATGCAACTGTCCAAATACAAGGAGGGCTATACTCTATCCTTAGCACACTCTATCGAGAAAATGCTAAGAAAATTTGAATTTTTTGATAAAAAATCTGCCCTTACTCCTTATAACAGTAGTGTTGTTCTAAAGAATAATGAGGGTTATCCTATAGAATAATACAGATATTCTCAGATGATAGGTTCTCTCATGTATATATCAAATAGGACCAGACCTGATATTTTTTTTTATGTTGGAAGACTAAGTAGATATACTAGTAACCCAAATCAGTTACACTGGATAGCATTAGAAAGAGTATTTAGATATCTTAGGGGTACTCTAGATTATATGTTGCACTATAATAGACACCCTGATATCATAGAAGGTTATTCAGATGCAAACTGGGTAACTGACTCACATGATATAAAATCTACTACTGGATATGTTTTCACTCTAGGAGGAGCTGCAATCTCCTGGGGCTCATGTAAACAAACTATCATAGCTAGGAGTACGATGGACTCTGAAATGATAGCCTTGGACACTATATGTACAGAAGCCGAATGGCTAAGAAACCTTATTATGCATATACATGTTTCTATTAATCATGTTCCTGTAATTTCTATAAACTGTGATAATAAATCTGTTATAGAACTACTAAAGCATAATTCTGTGAATGCTAAGATGAACAGGCATCTGCAACTGCGCTTCAAGTCTATAAAGAGCCTATTGGGCAAATATGTGGTTCTTGACTATATAAAGTCAGAAAAGAATCTTGCAGACCACTTGACGAAGGGTCTGTCTAGGACTTTGATCCTAGAATCATCGAGGGGGATGGGGTTAATCCCATAAGTAAAGTCACCACCAGTGGCAACCCAACCAAGTCTGACTGGAGATCCCAAGAAGCCGGTTTAATGGGTAGGAACAAGCTGGACTTAGGTGACTTTTATGGAACACTGACCTGAGATTAAAATCTCACTCTAAAATGCCCAAGTGGATGTACATGCGTACAATGATTCTCCATCCTAATGGTGACAGTGTTCTTGAGTGATATAGTTAGGATGAGTTTTAAAAAACTCTTAATAGGTCCAAGCTGATATGCGGGGTTGAAACCTATCATCAACCCTTAAGGACTTACCTATATGAGAGGTCGTGAAGGCCGCGACTATGGGACAGGGCGATCCTAGACAACTCTCATGAATTGGATTAGTACGCATGGCCAATCAAAAGCGCCACCCATTAGACCCAGAACCTCTAGCGTACTATGTGTGCTATTTTCTGAATCTGGTGAAAGAAGTTTGATTCAAGGCATAGTCCATCAAGCACTTCTTCAGACAAAGACAATAGTCACTAAGTGAGATTCAAGGCTGTAGTCCATCTCATCTATGCATAGTATATACCTGCCCAGAAACTCTTTCTTTTAATTTCTTTGTCACTTATATTTCAGAACTTGACCTTTTGGGGGGGGGGGATTGTTAGCTTTGCTTGAGCAAAAGCTCAATTTCCTTATTTCCTTTAGTCCCACATCGGATGGGCCAACCCCTCCTTGTGTGTATATATTATTTCCTCTTCATTGCTTTCTTAAAGATGTTGTATGGGGAACCCCTTGGGCCACACACGCGTGCCTCGAGCTCTGTACGAAAAACACCTTTTGACGTGGCAGTTGGTTTTGTCTCATCCTGAGCGTAAAGCTCACATCTGCCTGTGTAAAATAGGCAGCATATTCCTTGAATGCGTAAACGACATCTTATATCAAGGATTATGTCACTAAACGACAGTCTGGGGCTCTGTGTAGAATCATCATTACAGCCATCCTCTCGATCGTCGTGCAGTCCTCTTTGTCAGGAGTCAGGTTCACTACTTCAACTGACATGTTCTTTCGAGGAATATGAAGAGTTCCTCGTACAACTTCCTGCTGCATTAAAAGCAGATAGATTTTACGCCGAAATGGAGATGTAGTACCCTTTTTACGCCAAAGTAGTCTGGAAATACTGCATTACGCGGGCTGTTCTGGAGCTATATTTTATACTGAACTAGCATTGCAGCTCTACTGTATGCCTATGGCTCTGGAATCATGTTTCACGATACCCAGTGATGGAGCTTTGTTTTATGCGGACTTCCTGCATGTTGAGGGTTTTACGCGTGTGATTCCCCAGTGTATTTTTTATGCTTCTACAAGACCCCCTTCAAAGTTTTCAAATTCTTCGTAATTTGAAACACTTTGAATGAAGCATGAAATGGTCAAGTTTGACTCGTTCCGCGAGGCTGATTTCTCGACAGATTTTTAGGAGTTTGTTGGGATTCGGTGTATTCTCCTCTGCATATATAAAGGCGAATGGGTTAACCAGTTTTTTCCATACTTCTTTCACCACAAAGAGAGATGGTTGCCGAACTTCATCGGGTTGGATTGAGAAAGAAGAAGATCATGTTCTTCCAGCATGTAAGGAGCCGTAAAAGGAGGCATCTTCGAGCAAATATCCTCTGCAACAATGGATCATGGAAGGATATCATAGCTTCCTTTGCTCGGGATGATCAGCAATTTCATATGGAGATTCGTCCAGGAGAGAGGAAGGGTCGTATTAGACCATACAGCTTGCAAGCTGTATTTTCTTCCGTTATGGTGCGGGACGGTGGTAGGCAGTTTGGCCCTGTCTTCCAATATTGAGTTGGGTTTGAACCCCCAACTCAAATCTAGGGCATGCCTGCCATGGCATATGGAGGGTGGGCTTGAATAATTTAGACAGGCCCAGTTCTGTATCCTCCCGCCATTAATCATTTTCTTGTTAATCGGCTACGGAAGCCGATTAACTGTTGTAGAAGACGAAAAAGATCTCCACCAATATGAGAACATGGCAAAATAGATTCTTGGTGTGATCTTGAATGAAAATGAGAAACCCTTTGTAGAAAAAGGATTTTTATCATATGTAATTATGAAGATGAAAAACCCTTTGTAGACTGGATTTCCATCATATGTAATCATGATTAATAAAATTGTCTTCTTTTACGCATATGATGATTTGCCATATTTGCTGTGATGAAGTCTGAATAGTGTGCAGCTTCGATACGTCTGAATAATTTTACGCCGACTCTGATAAAAGAGTATCTGACCTCGTCTCATCTTTTACGCGTAACAGAAGACGCATAGAAAAACTCTTTAGCATTTAAGTTGAAGATCCAAACTGTCATGCTGTTTTGGACGAGGAGTCACGTAGAATTCTGAACTGTCACTTCTCTGATGTGGAAAATTTTTGTTCAGATCATCATCTTCACGAATGGTTTCCCCGATAATCCCTTGGAAAAGGCGAGAAATTTTTGTTTGACCAAGCCGTGCTTGAACTTTTTGTAAAGTATTCCGACTGGACTTTGGATGAACTTCCAAATGACCCAAGGAGAAGAGTCATCTTCAATGCTAAACTCTGTATATTTCAGGTACTTGGAATATTTTGTAGCCAAAAAGGAGCATCTTCTGCGTAAACCCTTGTAATTGACCGTCTGTAGCTTTTGAGCATAGAATCATAGATTTGTAGCCTCTGAGCGTGAAAAGCTTCCGAGCGTGAAATTATAGATTTGTAGCCTCTGAGCGTGAAGTCGTAGGTTTATAGCCTCTTGAGCGTAAAAGCTCATGAGCGTAAAAGCATCTGGGCGTAAAACCGTAGACTTATAGCCTCTGAGCGTAAAACCGTAGATTTGTAGCCTCTCGAGCGTAAAAGCTCCTTAGCGTAAAATCATAGATCTGCTCTATGCATAAGATCTGGATCCACTGACTGTCCGTCTTTCTTAAATGATAGGCTGACGTGGTCCCAAATCATAACCGAATATTAAATATCGGATTTGGTTAGGGATTCAAAGAGTCATCCGAACTCTATAAATAGTCCAAGGTCTGGAGAGAGAAAACTTTTATCTACCTTCACAAAACCCTTGCTTTCCAAGAACCCTTCTTCTTCGTCTCTTTCTTGAGAACTCAGAATTGCCATGGCCCCTAAACAGGCTTCCACTGCTAAGGAAAAGAAGGTTGCTTCCTCTTCCCACTCCACTGTTCAAGAGCGAGCAACTCCCATTAGGCTGAATGAACCACGATCAGAATGCAGCACTCCGCCATCGAGTTGTTCTCCGGATATTACAGGTAGAGACTTCGGGAGAAAATAAAAATCCTTCACACACATTATACGTGTACGCGCAAGGTCATCTTTCGTACTGAGAGCCTCTTCGAGGAAGATAATGTACGGAGATGTTTTATGATTACGCACACATTCCTAATGTGTCAGCGTAAAAACTCTAAATTTTTGCAGTCTGGCGTAAGAACGCAGGCTGTCGAGATTTGGCGTATACTACAAACTTTGAATTTTATGCGCTGGATATGAGTACCGGCGTAAAAATTTAAATTTTGTCAATCTAGTGTAAAAGCTCAGATTGTTAGATACTGCCAACCTTGAGTTTTATGCAATGGAAAATAGTTTCCAGCGTAAGACTCAAATTTTTGCAGTCTTGGCGTAAAAGCTCAGACTGATAATCTTTGGCGTAAAAAGCAAGAGTGTAGCGTCTAGTGTAGAAACTAACTTGTTCTCTTGCATTTTGTAGTGGAATTGCAGATTTCTTCTTTGGCTGAAGTTATGGGCTCTGCTGTCGGGATGTTGAGCTCAAACTATTTGGAGGACTTTTCCCATGTGACATTCCCTATTTCTGTAGCCAATTATCTTGAAGAAAGGAGAATCCTGATCTCGTCTCAGGGAGAACGCATGCTGCTGAGTATGATCAGTGGGGAGCCCCTGACATACATAGATGGGACGGAGTATAAGAAACCTGGCTTCTTGTTCGGGGATGTTATCGACAAACAATCCCAGACCAAACCCAAGAAGGAGGATTGGGTGTTTACTATTGAGGGCACAGTGATGTATCTGCCCAGGATGCCCAGGGATTACCCTATCTCTATATTCTTTCATGCCACACATCCTAGGAAGATGTTATGGGTTCTGACTCCTGATCTTCACGGCCGTCCGGGGAAGATCTTATATAACAAAGGATTGAACCAAGGAGCCTTTATGAGCAGACCTTCAGGCCCAGTTATGCCCTTTAGGGGATTACTGCCGGGTAGTGTCCCGAGTGAGGATACGTCGCTGATCCAGCCGGTTCAGATGTCGACCTTCTGCAATGACTTTATGGGGCAGGAAGGAATATACCCCAGGGTCAACCCTCGGACCAGTGGATGGCTTAGCCCGGGGAATCTTCGATGGGCCAGTTTGACTGCCTGGGCCCTGAAACACTTCCAGACGGAGCTGGAGAGTATAGGCTTGTTCGCGGCTGTGAGCGCTACAAGTGTTGGGCTTCCTGTCAACCCTAACTTGTTTTTAGCCTTGATGGAGCGATACAACTAGCTCACTGGGATTTTTGCCACTCCACTGGGTGAGTTGGGCTTAGCCCTTCATGAGATGGCAGAGATTTCAAAGCTGCCAATGGGGGACACTCCTTATAAGGAGTACGTCCCTACAAACAGGGAGTTGAGGGATACAAACCCTCGGGCGATAGCAGTATATCAGGAGCTGATGTGCCACTATCTTGCCTACACCACTTTCTACAAGGAGTCTTCTGATTTGGCTCACATCAACAAGTGGGCCACCTATCTTTTCTTCCACCAGGCCAGAAATGTTAAGCCAGACAAGGTGGTAGATAGCCGAGATAGGCCCTTGAACCTCTTGAGCATGTTGAATGCTAACACGGTCGATGACCTTATTGAAGACGCAGGGGCTTCAGATCATATTTTTGACGAGAAGATAGGGGGTTACCCTGCAGGCACAAAAGCCTTCAATTATATGAGGCATTGTCGCAAGCCTCTGTCAAAGGAAGCTCAATTGGCTGGCTTCCTCTCTGTCTGGCTTCGCCGTTGGGTAGTGCCTAGCATAGTGTCTGCAGATCGCATCCATCGCAACACCTTATGGCCTGCAGTGCGTTTAGTGTTCGGAGCAAGACGGGGCCTGCTTCCTGCTATGGTATGTAGAATATAGGCAGGCCTGAGGGCCCTTACTGATGGGCTGCTCGCTGATGAGACGCAACATGAAAGCTTTCCCAGGGTGGAATTACCATTCCTATACCTGATGGGGTGGTTCATTCTTCACAACCCCAGGGTGATGTCTCCCGGTCCTGACAGCGGTTCAGGAAATAACTTTTTGTTGAATTACAAAAATTTCTCTTGGAACGTGACGACCGTCACAGATTGCCGACGGGCGTTAAATGTTGCCCACAGCTGGAAGATCTTTTGTATCGTCCCCCCTATACATATTAATCAAAAGGGGAAGAAACTTAAGAATGAAGGCCATGGGAGTACCATTCTTTCTCCTGAAGCCTTCTACTGGTTGGTCTGTATTAGACCTTCCTATTTGTTGTACAGAAGTGATGACCACTGTTACCTGGAGCCTTATTTGCCCAGTCGGTTGGCCAGACAGTTTGGATACGATCAGCTGCATGTGGGGAATGCCATTACCAGCTTTAAGTCCAAAGGTGGACTTATTGATGGAGCCAGGGGATGGCGGTACTTCATTATGGGCTGTACTGGTGTAACTCTTGCTGTGCCCGTGACTTCTCTTTCTATGGATTTGCGCATCCTTCACTCATATGTGCAGTTCTATGCACCCATAAATATCTTCCATCGTGATTTTGACGTGCATGGAAGTTTTAGGATGCCCTCCCATAGGTCTACTGCCAGGGAGGAGGTTCCGTCTGTTTCCTCGGACGAGAATGAGGATACCGCCGGGGCAGATGAGTTCTTGACGACAATACCAAGAGGCGTAATAACTCCGCCAGCTGAGCCTCTCGTTATCCCCCAGAAACGGAAGGCTTCCACTCTGAAAGAGCCTTCCCCTCGCAAGAAGAAGATTGCCAGAGTTTCGAAAAGGGCTTCCACCAGGGGGGCTCCTAGGAGCGAGCCTGTCATTTTCCCTGTTGGAGATGATTCTTTGATTAGAGGTCCTTTGCCTATTAGAGAGGGAACCTCCATAATTCCGTCTGACAGTGTCGGAGATCCTTTGCTCGAGATCGCTGCTACTACTGCTTCTGGTAGTGCTACGAGATCGCCTCCGAGGCCGAGCATAATAAGATTCCGTATACCTTTATCCAGACCAATAATGGGAGTAACCCCTACTTCGTCTGTAAGTATTTCCAGCGAGATTCCACCTGATGAGCCTCGAGTGGATCTTGGTGAAGACTGGGAAGACTACCCGCCAGTGTCAGTTGGTGCACCCTCTTCTCCAGGTATGACAGCTCGTTTAGCATCATTAAGACGTGATTTAGCTGTACTAACTGCGGACGCGACATATATACCATCGGCCATGGGTAAATGTTGTCTTCACGCTCCTTTTAGGAAAATTAACATCAGGTTGATATTAACTTTCTCTTGTCTTCTTTTCAGGTGAAGACATCTCAGGGGAGGGCGGAGTTGACGCAAACTTTGACTTTGTTACGGATCTTGTCGATGAAACGACGACGCTCGACTTTGAAGGGGCATGTTTTGAAGCTATCGCTCCTTCCTCTACAATATTTTTGGGTGTAGCCTCGCCCACTGCAGTCTCGATATCTTCAGAGGAGGATGAGCCCATCATAGCGACTGTGCCTCCTTCATTGAGTACGCCAATAACTTCAACCGTTGCTGGTGCTAGTTCTTTTGTAGCGCCATCTGTAGAGGCAACGACTGTGGCGACTTCCTCTGGAGTCATTCCTGGAGGGGGATTCACCGATATCGCAGCCACTTCCAGCGTCCACTCGAACTATGCCATGCTAGTTGAACAATATACTAGCATATTCTATATCACTTTTAAAACGCTGATATTGATGGTGCTGGAGAAGAATCTAGGCTTCGATGCTCTGAAGATGTCCTCCAATCTCACTATAGCGCAGATTAGATATTTCAGTGACGCTGAAAGAGCTAATACGCTAGAGCAAATAATTAATAGTTTGGAACAACCCATTAACGAGTATTTGCAACTATCTCGAGGCAACATCGATGAGATAATTCAGGCCGAGTATGACTCCTTGATTGCGAAGCTTGCTGAACAGATGGAATGCTTAAATAAATCCATCCAGACATAGCAGCAGGAGATGGATGGAGGAAAAGCCGTCTTGGAGGAGGTTATTCCTCTTCAAACAAAGTACAAGGCCGAACATGAGGGAAATAAGGCGAGGGTCCACAAACTGGAAGCCAAACTTGCTCAGGCAAAGGAGTGGGCTCTCTAGTCATCGGCAGCTTTAGATGTGGTGAACGGTCGACTGGATACAGCTCAGCAGAACTTGGCACGTGCAGGAGTCACCTGCGCCGGTTTTGTTCATGCTCGGTCCGAACTATCCTCCTTGAACAATGAGGAGGAAAGGCTTGAGCGGGCTCGCGCTAACGTCTTGAACTCCAGGAATGAGAGGATGGTTGCTTTGGCACAGCAGATTCGTGATTTGACTGCTCCTCCCTAATGATGTACTTTTTGCTTCTCTATGTAATTCGCTCTTCCCGGAGATAATAAAGAAACTTTATCTGACTTTGTGGACCTATTATTTTGGAATATAAATGACAGGCTAGGGTAAAAGTGATATCAGAGGTAATATAGACGTGAAATCCTTAGCTTCAGCTGGATATATCTATTTAGAGGTTATATGGACATGATAGAATATGATCCAACTAAATTTGTGTACAAAAAACTATCAGAGGTAATATGGACGTGATAGGTTTTGAAGTTCCAAATTAGTTTAAACATATCTATTCAGAGGTCATGAGAACATGATAGAATATGATCCAACCAGTTCTTTGTACGTAGTGTTATCAGAATGAGATCTTCACCATACTCCTTTGAGCAAAGGAGATTAAGCATAGTACCTTTTCAGGAATTTGCCATTAATAGGAGCCATTATCAGATCTCCATTAGGCTTGGCTAATCTGTATGCGCCATTTAAAAACGTCGTTTCAATCACATAAGGGCCCTCCCATTTGGGCTGGAATTTACCCTTACTTTTGTAGGTAATGATCATTGGCCTCTTCACAGCTAAAACTAGATCGCCAACTTTGAACACTCTCTCCTTCACTTTTCAGTTAAAAGCCCTGGAAATGCGTGCCTGGTAGAATACAATACGCTGTTGAGCTTGAAGGCATTTCTCGTCTAATCCTTCTAGCTCTTGAAGTCGTAGTCGATCATTATTTTCCTGAGTCAACTCATTAGCCACTGCTATTCTGAGTGATGGAATTTAGATTTCAATGGAGAGAACTGCTTCACACCCGTAGACTAATGATAATAGGGTACAACCTGTCGGTGTTAGTACCGTTGTGCGGTATGCCCAGAGGCACTCTCCCAGCTTCTCATTCCAATCTCTTTTGTTCGAAGAAACAAACTTTTTCAAGAGTTTGATAATGGTTTTATTGAAAGCTTCCGCCAAACCATTAATAGCTGGATTATATGCCGTAGAGGCCATATTTTGTATCCGATTCTTATCACAAAATAGGTGAAACGCTTGGCTGATGAATTGAGGCCCATTGTCATGAATTATCCTTCGGGGTATCCCAAAATAATAAATAACATGGTGCTTGATAAAGCTGATCACGTTGGATGTCTTCACCTCAGCAAGAGGGATCGCCTCTGCCCATTTAGAGAAATAATCCGTGATGACCAATATGAACCAATGTCCTCTAGAAGAAGACGGGTGAATAGGATCAATGATATCCATACCCCAAGCTTCAAAAGGCCATGATGCAATCGTAGGATGTAAATGTTCAGAAGGCTGATGTATAAAATCTGTATGAACTTGACAGGCTTTGCATTGTCTTGCATATTTTACTGCATCTGTGATCATAGTAGGCCAGTAGTAGCCCATCCTCCTGATACAATCCTGTAACTTAGGACCGGGTTGATGTGCTCCACATACACCGTCGTGAGCTTCATGGATAACCCACTTTGCATCATCATCGGAGAGGCATCGTAATAGCAGTCCATCGTATGTTCGACGATATAGACATTGTGAAGATGCATCAAAATATAAGTGTAATGATCATCTTTTGATGGATCCTGCCTCTTTAGGATCCTCTGGTAAGATTTCGTATGCCACGAAGTCTATAAAGGGACTTCTCCAGTCTCTTTTAGGAGGAACCGTGTTTATAGTATATCTGCATTCTATGTGAAAGTTATTCTTCACATAGAACAGATCTCTGTTGAGAAGAATCACTGAATTCTGCCTCCTTATAGGAATAGCTAGATCTGCAGCTAGACTGGCTAGGGCATCAGCTTCCAAATTTTGAGATCGAGGTACATGCTCTAGGAAGAACCCTTTGAAAGACATGGCTATCTCGATCGTTGCTTGGTGATAAGAAATGAGATCTGGATTGCGGACTTTATATATTCCTCTGATCTGATTGACGATCAACAGAGAATCACCGAAAGCTTCCAGGTATTCGATATCCAATTCTTTAGCGACTTGGAGCCCGATTAGTAGAGCGTTATACTCTTCCACATTATTAGAGCAGGGTTCGCTAAGAGAATATGCTCGATAGATGACGAGTTTATCAGGAGTGACCAGGACAATTCCTACTCCTGAAACCATATTTCTCCTAGGACCAGTTTTGGAGGCACCATCGAAGAATAGCTGCCATGTATCACCTGCTATTGCAGAATTACATTCTGCAACTTCGTCGGGAATGTCCTCGTATAGTTTAGAGTTTTCCGGAATTGGATGAGCAGCTAAGAAATCAGCCAATGCTTGGCCTTTGATGGACTTCTGAGGACATACACCATATCATACGGTATTAATAATATCGCCCAAGTTGTGAGTCAGGAATTAAGAACGCTCGACTTGTTCATCAGTACCCGAAGAGAATTAATTCTGGAGATGATATGAATAGTCTGGCCCGTAACGTAATATTGCATTTTCTGAAATCCCCTGAGTTCCCTCAGATTAGGGGTGGTCACATTTCTAAGATGGCCTTCACTTTATCAGGGTCCACTTGAATGCCTTTAGCGGTAATGACAAATCCTAGGAATTTGCCACTAGATACACCAAGAAAGGACTTTGTAGGATTCATTTTGAGTTAATGTTGGCGCATCAACTCGAACACTGTCTTCAAGTCTTGGATGTGATTATCCTTGAGCCAAATTTTGACAACAATATCGTCTACATAACATTTTACTGTTTTGCGTAAGTTCTCATGGAATATGTTACTCAAAGCTCGTTGGTATGTAGCCCCGGCATTCTTCAGTCCGAAGGGAATGACCGTATAGCAGTATACCCCCAATGGTGTCCGGAAGGCAGTATGCTTCTCGTCTTCAGGATTCATCTTAATCTGATTATATCCTGAGAATCCGTACATAAAAGACATGCACTCAAAACTGCACGTATTATCAATCATGACGTCTGTAATGGGAAGAGGGAACTCATCTTTAGGACAGGCTGCATTCAGATCTCGAAAATCGATACAAACACGCACTTTCCCACTTTTATTCATGACTGGGACAATATTGGCGACCCAGTCAGGATGTTGTTATTCCCGGATGAACCCACATGCTATTAATTTCTTGATTTCAGCTTCTATGGCATCCATCATATCTGGACGAAACCTGCGTTGGTGTTGCTTTACCGACTTCGAATTGGGCAATATGTTGAGCTTATGGGTAGCCACTTTTGGATTAAGACCTGGCATATCCTCATAATTCCACGCAAAGACATCGATATATTCTTTTATCAGCTGGATTATTTCTTCCCTTTCTTCTTCGAAAAGATTGTTACTGATAAATATCGGTTTTGGTGAAAGTTCATCCCCAACATCGATTTGGATAACTTTATCTTCAGTGGGCGGTTCTCTCTGCTCGAACCGGAGTTCCCATTGTGTATCCATTTGCTGAGCCCAAGAGTTATTCTCAAACGGTTCAGATTCTTGTTTGTCTGCTTCGAGAGAATCTGTCAATACCATATTTACTGATAATGCTTGTTCGAGATCAGCATATGAGCCGGAGGACGATGAGTCATCTTGAGAAGAGAAAATGATATCCTCACTTGACTCAGAAGTTGCAAGGGAGGTGGTATACCCTAACCCAAAACGAGTTCGTTGACAGTAGGGATCACCACGCAATGGCATTCGCCTGCCTTTCCCGTAGTTGAGGCCTGGTTCTGACTTCAGATCATAACCCATACTTTGTATAATTTTCAAAGCTTGTGGGCTATATCTGTGAACTTACATTTTCCCAGCATCGGACTCGTGGGAGTCTTCTTGTACAATCGGTCTGCTGTGCATACGACCGAAGACTATTGGATGCTGATTGCTGCGAGTAGGTGGGATAATAAAGATAGAATCTTCATGTGGCACATATGTCGTGATGACATTAGATGTTGATGCCACTTCCCACACATACGGATGATAGAAGTCTATAGCTTCCAAGAATTTTTGTGCTATAGGTTCTATATCTTTATGGGGGAAGATTCCTGATTTGGATGTTGAGCATCAGTATACTGGAAAAGAGGATCTTTATTATCGTCAGAAACCACATTCCCGGTTGTATTTACATCAGTCGGTTGCTTGTTGCGCCTGAGGTTGATGACCGAAGGTGGAGGCTTCTGGTTCAAAGTGATCACTAGGGGATCACTTCCTCCTGATTTGGTTTTATTCAAGTGGATAGCCATGGGTTCCATGACTTTCAGACGGGTAGTCCGCCCTTTCACCTGGATCGACAGGGGTTGCTCGGCAGAGGGTTCTTCTGGCTCCCGGTGGGATTCCTCCTCTGTCTTGCCTGATACTTCCTTCATGTAGTCTTGGGTGTACAACATGGCATCGGAATAGTAGGAATCAACTCCTTTGAACGGATTAAGGTCAGCAAACTCCGTCTGTACTGTTCCTTGGGCGTCTACATATTTAAAGCATTGATGTAGAGTCGAAGGAACAATGTTGTGATCGTGGATCCATGGTCTGCCCAGCATAATATTGTAGGACACCTTCGAATCGATGACGTAGCATGTAGCTACTAATCTAAGTTTCCCAATCTGGATCCTTAGACGAATCTTCCCCAATGGCTTACTTTTCCTGGCGTTGAAGCCCACGATTGTAGTGGTGGTGTAGGCTAGTTCGCTGGTAGGAATCCTTAGCGGTCTGAGCAGACTATGAGGGATGATTCTGATTGATGATCCCGGATCTATGTGAATCTGGTCTACCTCCATGGAACCGACATATCCGGTGTAATAGAGGAGTCTGTCATGCCTGTTATGTTTTAACAGCATGTCATCTTGAGTGAAAGTGATATTAGGGACCACCTCCATCATATTATGGCATTGAGGGCATGCCACAGGTTATTTATCGGGAGACTTGAGCTGAGTCAAGCATGCATCCGCCTGCATTAATGCTTCACTCAAGGCTTGACGAGTGTCTTTGGATTAGGAGCTCAAAAATGGACAATCTGGCTGGTGTATTGGCCAACTGGGCCAGGATATCAAAGTTATATGGTTTTTCTAAACCTTTGTTTTGAATATTCTTCAAAGGTTTATCAAAACGTGCTTTTTTTGCTTGCCCTTGTCCGCCAAAGTTGGTCTAGAATGACCTGCCTCTGGTATGGCAGGTTCAGGCTCTGGAAGTTTGGTAGCTGAAGTGTCTGCCGTTGCATCTTCCTGATTTCCTCTGTAGTCCTTGAGGTAGGCTTTCCCTGAGCGGATTTCGGTAGCCAAAGTCTCTTCTTATGATGTCGAGGATATCGCAACCATATGGCATAGTTTACGTCTTGAGTTCTTTTTAGACTTAGCCTTAGCAGCTTGAGTCTCTTCTTCAATCTCTGACACCAGATCAGGATGAAACCACATAATCTCACCATGCTGGGTAGTTAGGGGTACTAGGTCATGATTTGGATCCTTGGCCGGAGGAAGATTAACGATGTTCATTATTGTCCGAAAAATAGGTACAACCCCATCCGGAACTTCATGAGGAGGCAGATTGCCGAATTGGAGAGAGATCATGTTGGCGGTGACCGTCTTCTCGCTATTGCACAGAGTGATGGCCTTAGCGTCGATCAACTCATGGATTTTCCTTTTTAGCACATAACACGCCTTTGTAGGAAGATGTATGTACCTATGGAAAATGCAGTACTTAGGGTTATTGGTACTGCCGACTTCATTAGGCCGGTTTACCTCGGGGAGGGTAAGCTTGCCGCTTTTGACTAGACAGTCGAATATGCTTGGAATATCGTCGTCATCAAAAGAGTATGCTTCGATGGGCCTGGAAGTCCCATGTTTTGTCTATGTGGTTATCGGAGTATTTTTCCTGGACGTATTGATCGCTAGAGCTTCTTTTCCTTTGGAACCACGAGGATGGTCGCTATTGGAGGATGACCTCTTCCCTCTATCATAGGTAGAGATCATGATTCCATTGTCACACGCCTTCCTACTGTTGTCTTCAGCGGCTACCGCTGAGATGATAAAAGAGGGCCAATCATGGAACTAATATGGTCCTGTGAACACCGAGATTAGTGGAAGAAGGTTCTTCCTGTAAATATCCACCAAGGCTGAATCCGGAACTCAGGAAGGCATCTACAAAGTAGCCTGACGAAAACGTTCGATGAAAGTACGAACGCTCTCTTTCTCCTTCTGCTTTACTTCGATAAGCGAGGACATAGACATGTCCATACCTCCTTCATAGAATCGCGCGAAGAACAGAGTCTTGAAATCTTCAAAGGAAGTAATGCAGTTGTCCGCAAGACTATGGTACCACTGATAGGCCACTCCAGAGAGACAGCCCTTAAACACTCGAGTGAGAATGGCGTCATTCCCTTGCAACAACACCGTCATCATGCTGAAGTAGTTTATGTACTGGCTCGGTGACGTCTTTCCCTCAAACAAAACCATAGCCTGTGATTTATATTTAGGTGGGAAAGGGATCTCATCCTAAATAGCTGGGTAAGGTTGGTTGATGCCCAACTTCTTAAGCTGATCCTTATGCTTCAAGGCATCAAATTGGGCTTTCAATTCTCGCACTGCTTGCATCGGATCTTCCGCTGGGAGAGGGACTGCAGAGTGGTAAGAAGTCGGTTGTATTATAACTCCAACATGAGGTAATACATTCTTCGAGTTAGGAAGTGGAGGAGCAACTGACTCTTCATTTAGAACAGGCTCCTGGTTTGCATTGGACGGAGGTAAGTCCACCCCCAAACGTAGTTGAGTCGGAGGAACCGATGCTTGAGCTATTGTTGCTGTATGTTGAGTCAGCATCATCTGGTACATATTCTCTATCATGGAATGCATTTTTTTCAGTGATGTCTCCAATACAGCGATACGTTGCTCCGTACTTCCTGATGGGGAAGCCTCTTCGTGTTCATCTCCAACGGCATAGACTCCCATTTATCTGGATGTCATTGAAGGGTTAGTATAGGTCTCTGTAGAGATCGAGTCTATACTTTCAGCATCCGATTCGAGCAACTGGCAACCCCCAGTGTCGAAATCAGAAGAATATGAAGCCGGTTGTCGTGACCTCGAACGGGTATTTCGAAACACCCTAGCTTCAATGTTCTCAAGGAGTCTGTTGAATCTCCTTTGGCTTGGAGTTCTAGAGGGATGACGTCTTGAATTTGACCTTCCTCTAGGAACGTGTGAAGCCATGGTCATTGATGCGAATGTAGGCTCTTCTCCCTGTAAAGATAAAGAGTAGTTCAACCGGTCGAAAATTGACCGTTTTGCCTTAGAACAACAATAATTAAATACAACTTTGTGACTATTACAACAATGCTCCCTAGGGCGTGTAATAGACATATTGGAAGGTCCCCTATCTTTGCACTTCTGGATCAAGAAATTACGCAAGTCAGGAGGATTAATAGCAGCAGAAGAAGAAGGCTTATTCTGTCTTTTTACATCAGTTGGAATGCGGATATTGGGAATCATAACTCTCTCCATGCCGTACGAATACAGCAGTTCAGCCATGTGAGTAGCACATGATCCATGAGGAGCATATCTATCCACAAACTGGGCCTTCTTTACGCTGAGGGGCTTGTCCTGGTATAATCTGGAACTTTGTACAGGTTGGCGTAAAACTGAGGAAGTCCTCAAACGGCCATCAGCATTCCGCGTAATCTGAAGAGCGGGCAGATTCTTCTCTTGATGGCGTAGAAACCGAGAGGTCGGGAAATCCGCCACTTGTTTTCCCTTGTGGCGACTGTAAGGACCATCTGCCTCATTTTATAGGGGAGATGTATTTTTACGTGCGGAGCACGTTTGGAATCTCTGAGTTAACACTGAGTCGTTATCAGAAATTTTGTCTGCCATGTCACAGACGGGAGATAAAGTTTTACGCGTAGGGTACGGAGTAGACTTCTGGATTAGCACTGAGGCATTGCCAGAAGCTTTGTCTGCCACGTCACAGACGGGAGACAGAGTTTTACGCGCAAGGCGCAGAGTAGACTTCTGGATTGGCACTAAGGCATTGCCAGAAGCTTTGTCTGCCACGTCACAGACGCGAGATAGAGTTTTACCTGCAAGGCGCAGAGTAGACTTCTAGATTGGCACTAAGACATTGCTAGATTGTCTGCCACGTCACAGACTGGAGACAGAGTTTTTTGCGCGGGGCGCACAGGTTGAGATGCTACAACCTTGTTGGTCGGAGAGAGAGAGAGTCAGCAGGAATGGTAGAGGATGTCCGGGGCATCCATACTTTACGTAATTTCCTGTTGTCTTGGACAGAGAGGGAATGAGAGCTACCCCCTGCTCGAAGCATGTCTTCGTAAGCTGATTAGTCGAATTAGACGACCAAGGTCTTTTTCGTTGATCCCACGGATACAGCATCATGTTGAGCAATGGCTTTCTCGTCAGATGAGAAAGTAATCCCAGCAGAGTTGCCATCTTGTGTTTGATAATAAACGAAAGAAATTGAAACTAGGTTTATACGAAACCCTTTCTTTGGTTTACAAACAAGAAAAATAAGTACAATTAATCCTATACGAGGATGTTAAGTACAAAAATTTGATTCTGGGGAAATATTGCTATAGGAGTCTGATATGCGGTCGATCACTTTGTCCCTTGGACTATACGATGACGAAGAATTGCTGTAGAAGACTAAAAAGAAACTTCAAAGACTGTAGGAGGGATTAAACTCTCGTTGCCAAATCTCTCTATATGTGCTCTCTTGACCTTGACTCTGTTGTTCTTCTGTCTTTCGCCCGCTGTCTCCACTCTCCTTTGGACCTCCTTTCTTGACCCTATTTCTTGACCTTGGACCTCCATGGTCGGAGGTCTCTATTTATAGAGTTCAGCTACAGTCGGCGTAGTAACCGAACAGCGGAAAGAACTGCACCTTTTACGCGACGGTTATAATAACTGCTACCCACGTATGAATGATCTCTTGAATTGGCGTGTGACGTGTGTCCCGTTATGAGGTAATGTGTATAATCGCTCATCGAAGATCACGACATACAAGCCACGTAGATAACTGTCCCTCGCGTAGAGATGGTTGGCATAAAAGCCAAATAACTGTCTCGTAGGCGTAAAAGCCAAATAGCTATTCTGATGGCGTAAAAGCCAAGTAGGCATAGAAGCCGAGTAGTTGTCAAGTTGGTGTAGAAGCCAAATAGCTGTTCTGTTGGCATAGAAGCCAAGTAGCTGTCATGTTGGCGTAGAAGCCAAGTAGCTGTCCTGTTGGCATAGAAGCCAAGTAGCTATCGTGTTGGCATAGAAGCCGAGTTCTGCGTAAAGCTTAATGCTTTGCAAATATAGCCAGAGTTGGTATATTTCAAGGAGATAGCATACAACGTGCTCCTATAGCTGAAAATAGCCTGGTTGGCATAATTTGCAGGGATGGTGATGTGGACGTATTAGCCCTAATTATAGCTCACCCGGTCATTAAAAGTAGAACCAAATCTCATGCATTAAATGCAGAGATCTGCCCCCATCACACACATTAACTGCAGAGACGTACCTTGAGTTCTGTACGAAGAACATCTTTTGACGTGGCGGTTGGTTTCGTCTTATCCTGAGCGTAAAGCTCACATTTGCCTGTGTAAATAGGCAACGTAATCCTTGAATACGTAAACGACGTCTTATATCAAGGATTATGTCACTAAACAACAGTCTGGGGCTCTATGTAGAATCATCATTACAGCCGTCCTCTCGATCGTCGTGCAGTCCTCTTTGTCAGGAGTCAGGTTCACTGCTTCAACTGACAGGTTCATTCGAGGAATACGAAGAGTTTCTCGTACAACTTTCCGCTGCATTAAAAGAAGATAGGTTTTACGTCAAAATGGCGATGTAGTACCCTTTTTATGCCGAAGCAGTCTGGAAATACTGCATTATATGGGCTGTTCTGGAGCTATGTTTTACGCTAAACTAACGCTGAAGCTCTGCTGTACGCCTATGGCTCTGGAATCATGTTTCACGATACCCAGTGCTGGAGCTTTGTTTTACGCGAACTTCCTGCATGTTGAGGGTTTTACGCGTGTGATTCCCCAGTGTATTTTTTATGCTTTTACAGTGGCTTGCATGCCGTGATCTTCGATAAGCGATTATGCTCATTACCATATAATGGGACACACGTCACACGCCAATTCAGGAGATTATTCATACGTGGTAGCAGTTATTATAACCGCTGCGTATGTAGAAGAATAAAAAATACGCCGGATGGCTATACGTAGCATATTGGTGCAGAACAGCGTAAGCAGAGGCCTTCAAAGCCACCAAGCGTGCAACAGAGCTTTTTTTTTACTAAAATTAGCGTAAAATATTAAAAGCTCAAAAGGCCATCCGCGTAAGGCAGTACGTCCAAACCACTTCAGCGTAAACGGGGTGCTTCATCGCCTTCAGGGCGTAAAACTCATCCTCTTTCAGACGCAGCATTGAGGTGTACAAGAGACGCTTCGTATTCTCCGAAGTGAACCTGTCAGACCCTGCAATAAAGATTCTGCAATGAACCTGACGTCTGGACTCCTGACAAAGGGATACGGCTCGACTACCCAGACGACGGCTATAATGATGGCACAGCACTGCGACCCAGGCTGTCATTTACCGCTATCCCCTTTGCGTAAACTGCTTTTACAAAGCACGAAGGGATACGCTGCCTTGTTTTACACAGGCAGACATGAGCTGTTTACGTTCTGCAGTAGACAAACTGCCTGCCACATCAAAAGCTGTACTCCGTATGGGGTTCGAGGCACGTCTCTGCGTCCAATGCACAGAGCGATGACAGTTGCTTGAGGCACGCCTCTACGTCTAAATGCACAGAGCGGTGATAGTTTCTTAAGGCACGTCTCTGCGACTGATGCGCAGAAGGGGTTGCGAACCTTCAAAAACACGCCTCCATATTTAATGCACAGGATGGTGGCAAATCTCGGCATTTAATGCAAGAGATTTGATTATATCTTCAAAAGCCGTAATTCCGGCTAAGACGTCCACATCAACACTCTGGCATATTACGCAGCGGCTTCTACGCCCATCCAGCTCCTATGCTCACTCAGCCTCTATGACCGCTCGGCTTTAACGCCCATTCGGCTTCTACGCCTGCTCGGCCTCTATGACCACCCGGCTTCTACACCTGTTCGGCCTCTATGACCACTCGGCTTCTACGCCTGCTCGGCCTCTATAACCACTCGGTTTCTACGCCTGCTCGGCCTCTATGACCACTCGGCTTCTGCGCCTGCTCGGCCTCTATGACCACTCAGCTTCTACGCCGATTCGGCTTCTATGCCGGTTTGATAACTATTTGGCTTCTATGCCATGGTGACAGACATTGGCTTCTACGCCCACCTCTTCTACACAAGGGATACCTACCTACGTGGCTTCTACGCCGTGATCTTCGTAGCGATTATACGCGTTTTGTTCCTTAGTTGGACCCACATCACACGCTCATTCAAAGGATCATCTATACGCAGGCATTGGTTATTTTAACCATTGTGTAAAAGGGTGCTGTACTTTCCACTCCTCGGTTTCTACACCGACGGAGTGGTCACTGTTACTAAAACTCTATAAATAGAGACCTCTATCAATGAGGAACAAGGTTGAAAAATTGGTCAAGAAACCAATATCAGATCCAAGGTCAAGAGAGAGAGAGAGAAGAATCCGGAGCTCAGGCAAAGAGTAGGGATCGACGACTTTGGCATCGTGCATCCACCCTCTTCTGTAACCTTCGAAGCTGCTTCCTGTCTTCTACGGCACTTCTTCAACATCATGTGGTCCAAGGGCTAAAGTGATCGACTGCAGATCAGACACCTATAGCAATATTTACCCAGATTAAATAAATTGTACTCCCATATCCTCGTATAGGATCAAATTATACAAGTTTGTTTATAAACCAAAGAAGACGGGTCTCGTATAAACCCTATCCTGAATACATTTTCATTCTTTCGTTTAATACCACAAACAAGATGGCGACTCTGCTGGGGACATCTTTCTTTTTTGACGAGGAAGTGATTGCTCAACACGATGCGGTATCTATAAGAACCGTGAAGAAGACACTGGTCGTCCAATTCGACCAGTCTGCCTACGAAGACATGCTTCGAACCGGGGGTAGCTCTCACCCTCTCTCCGTCTAAGACAACAGGAAGCTGCGCAAGGTCTGGATGCCCAAGACATCCTCTACCATTCCTGTGGACTCTCCGATCTCTCCAATCTCTCCGACCAATGAGGTTGTAACCTTGCTCCCTCCGTGCCCTGCACGTAAAATTCAGTCTCCCGCTACGCGCGGTACAGACGAAACTTCGGGCAAAGCCTCAGCGCTAACCCAGAAGTATCCACTGCGCTCTACGCGTAGAAACCAGTCTCCCGCTACGCGCGGTACAGACAAAACTTCGGGCAAAGCCTCAGCGCTAACCCAGAAGTATCCACTGCGCTCTATGCGTAGAAACCAGTCTCCCGCTATGCGCGGTACAGACCAAACTTCTGATAATGCCTCAGCGCCAAATCAGAAGTACAAATCACGCTCCGTACGCAAGACAATATCTGACCTCTACAGGGAACCAGATGAGCGCTGTAATTTCCGCAAGGGAAAGCAAGCGGCAGAGTACTTAACTTCTCGGCCTTTATGCCAGTAAGGGAGCAATCTGCTTACCCTTCGGATTACGCGGGAAGCCGACGGCCGACTGAGGACCTCTTCAGCTTTACGTCAGTCTGAGCAAATCTTCATCCCCGATAGAATTGCATCCCAGAAGTTTGTCATGTTCATATTACCTTTGAACAGACCTTCTTGGTTTTGGCTATCGATTATCACATCGGTCGCCATCTCAGAACGGCTCGTCGTCCTCCGACTCACCTAACGCTCTCGAGCAAGCATTATCAGCAAATATGGTGGTGGCAGATCCCTTTAAAGCAGACGAACAGGATTCTGAGCCATTTGAGAATGACTCTTGGGCTCAACAAATGGATACGCAGTGGGAATTCCACTTCGAGAAGAAGGAACCTTCCACCAAAGACGAAGTTATCCAGGTTGATGTTGGGGGTGAACTTTCGCCAAAGCCGATATTCATCAGTAACAATCTTTCCCCAGCCGAAAGGGAAGAAGTTATCCAGCTGATAAAAGAATATATCGACGTCTTTGCGTAGAATTATGAGGACATGCCGGGCCTTGACCCGAAGGTGGCTACTCATAAACTCAATATATTGACCGACTCGAAGCCTATGAAGCAGCACTAACGCCGGTTCCGCCCGGATATGATGGACGCCATCGAAGCTGAAGTCAAGAAGTTGATAGCCTACGGTTTTATCCGGGAAGAACAACATCCCGACTGGGTCGCCAACGTTGTCCCAGTCATAAAAAAAAAAGGAAAATACGTATCTGCATCGATTACCGAGATCTGAATGCAGCCTGCCCCAAGGATGAGTTCCCTCTTCCCATCATGGACATCATGATCGATATCACCCACAGTTTTGAACGCATGTCTTTCATGGACGGATTCTCAGGATACAATCAGATCAAGATGCATCCTGGAGACGAGAAGCACACTGCCTTCCGGACCCCGTTGGGAGTATATTGCTATACGGTCATGCCCTTCGGATTAAAGAACGCCGGGGCTACATACCAACGGGCTATGAGTAACATATTCCATAAGCATTTACGCAAAACAGTAGAATGTTACGTGGACGACATAGCCGTCAAGAGCCGCCTCAAAGATGATCACATTCAAGACTTGAGGTCGGTATTCGGGTTAATGCGCCAACATCAACTCAAGATGAACCCTACGAAGTCCTTTCTGGGTATATCTAGTGGAAAATTCCTGGAATTTGTCATCACCGCCAAAAGCATCCAAGTGGACCCTGACAAAGTCCAGGCCATCGTAGAAATGCGACCGCCCCGTAATCTGAGGGAACTCCGGGGATTCCAAGGCCGTCTGGCTTATATCCGGAGGTTCATATCCAACCTCTCGGGAAGATGTCAGCCCTTTTAGCATCTCATGCAGAAAGGTGTATCCTTCGTATGGGACGAAACCTGTCAACAAGCGTTCGGAGATATCAAGCGCTATCTCACCAGTCCGCCAGTTCTGGTGCCTCCCGTCATGGAAAGACCATTCTTGCTGTACGTTCGAGCAATGGATCATTCGCTAGGAGCTCTTCTCGCACAGAAGAACGATATGGGTCATGAACAGGCTATCTACTACCTCAGCAGGATGATAGTCGGAGCCGAACACCGGTACAACCCAGTGGAGAAAGAATGCTTGGCTCTGATGTTCGCTATCCAGAAGACGCGGTACTATGTCGCCGGCCAGACTATTCATATCATCTCCAGGATCAACCCTCTTCGAGTACTGATGAGCAAGCCAAGTACTCTTAATTCCCGACTCGTGACTTGGGCGATGCTGTTAACACCATATGACATGGTATACGTCCCGCAGAAATCCATCAAAGGCCAAGCGCTGGCTGACTTTCTAGCTGCTCATCCGATCCCAGAGGCCTCTAAATTATACGGGGATATTCCCGACGAAGTTGCAGAATATAATTCCGCAATGGAAAGTGACGCATGGCAACTGTTCTTCGACGGCGCCTCCAGGACTGGTCCTCAGGGAAACGTGGTTTCAGGGGTAGGAATCGTCCTGGTCACTCCTGATAAACTCGTCGTCTACCGAGAATATTCTCTTAGCGAGCCATGCTCCAACAATGTGGCAGAGTACAACGCTCTGCTAATCGGGCTCCAAGTCGCCAAAGAGCTGGGGGTCGTCTCCCTGGAAGCTTTCGGTGATTCTCTGCTTATCGTCAATCAAGTCAGAGGAATATATGAAGTCCGGAATCCATACCTCATCCCCTATCACCAAGCAACGGTCGAGATAGCCATGACATTTAAAGGGTTATTCCTAGAGCATGTACCTCGATCTCAGAATCTGGAAGCTGATGCCCTAGCCAGTCTAGCTGCGGATTTAGCCACTCCTATAAGAAGGCAGGATTCGGTAATCCTTCTTAACAGAGATTTATTCTGTGTGAAGAACAACTTTCACATAGAACGCAGCTACGCTGTGAACACAGATCCCCTTAGAAGAGACTGGAGAAGTCCCTTCATAGATTTCGTCGCATACAGAATCTTGCCGGAGGACCCCAAAGAAGCAGTATCCGTCAAAAGACGATCATTACGCTTCTACTTCGATGCATCTTCACAATGTCTATATCGCCGGACCTACGACGGACTACTATTGAGATGTCTCTCTAACGACGAAGCACGGCAGATTATCCGGGAGGCTCACGACGACGTATGCGGAGCGCACCAGCCCGGTCCTAAGCTACAGGATCGTATCAGAAGAATGGGCTATTACTGGCCCACTATGATCACGGACGCGATCAACTATGCAAGATAATGCAGAGTGCCACTGCCATATTTTCTAGGAAAAGGGTATTTTAGTATTTTTCCTATTTAAATAAATATTGTGCATGGTAAATAATTATTTTTTGTATTATTTAATTGTTGTTAGATGTTATTTAATTATTTTGGACTTATATTAGTGGACCCAACTAGTTTAGTTTGGACCCATGGACCAACATAAATTAATTAGTTAGACTTGGCCCATTTAGAAAGCCTATTGTTAAGGAGATGGATTAAATTAATTAAGTCATTAGAGTAGAAGCTTGCTTCCTTAATTATTTCTTCATGAGAGGCCCTAAGGGGTACATTGGACATTTTATAATTACTTGGAGACGGGGGCATGGCCGGCCTATATTAGAGGGGGGGGGGGGAATTTCTCTCTCCTCTCATTCTCATTCCAAATCTAAATCTAGAATTCCCCACTCCCAAATTCCTTTCATTCCCATTCCAATTCTCCACCAAATTTATTCCAAATTCTTCCCAATTCACCATTAGAAAGTTGAGAAGTAAGGATCTAGAAGGAGGAAGCAAGGATCTACAAAGAGGAGCAAGGATCTACAATTTGGAAGCAAGTTCATCTCAATTGGAGGTTTCATTGGGAATCCATCTCCCAATAGGTATAATTCAGCTTTTTCCTATTAAAATAGCTTCTAAATCTGAGATTTAATCATGTAAAATCAACCCATATGTATGTACTACCCATAGGAATTTGTTTTGTGTTCATAGGAGACCCATGGAGAAAGTTATGGTACTTTTTGTGTCAATTTTGATGGAATTCCGAATTTACATTTTGTTGTGTGTGTCAATTGATCCTATAGATCAATTGGGTATGTGCTTATGTGTTTGGGGCTAGTGTCGTGTCCATAAATGGGTACATATAGTTCGTATCCCAACAAATTGGTGATACGTGTCGTTTTGGGGGTTTTTCCTCTGACACGGGACTTTGTACATGTCGTATTTTGACACGGACACATAGATCTACATTTGACACTTTGATTTGTTCATAAATATTATTTGTGACTTGTTTGTGTTATTCGGGGTACAATTGGTTGTGTGTTGGACTCGTGTCGTATGCGTATCCTAGATCTAGTGGGATACGATGTGATACTCTCCAATTGTGTGTGTTTTATATAGATCTAATTATTTATGCTTGAATTAAAACTAGTAAATATATATAGTTGTTACATATTTATTTTTGTATATTTATTATAGTATTTATTGTAGCATAGATCTATATATTTTTATGTGTACTATTATAATGTATAAATATATATATGTAGCTTTCTCTACATGCATTTATATATAATACAACTTGTTAATAAAATAAATTATACATAAATGTTTTATAAAATATATTTATGTGTTTAAATGAGTAATTATATTAATTATAATTATTATGTAATTATTTGTATATTAATGAGTATATTTTATGTGTGCTTCTAGCCATGTAAAATATGTATATTAATACATGCAATATATTTTGTAACTATTAGTATTTAATTGTATATATATAAGTATATATATTTATTTAATTGTTTTATATATTGATTTATATTGATTTATATATATATATAGTTATATATTATATATTTCTTTTGGCGACAGCAGCTTTTTATGACAGTTTCTGTCATTAATATACCGTAGGCAGCAGCAGCCGCTGTAGCTATTAATGACAGTCCTGTCATTAATAGCAGCGGGCGGGATTTAGACAGCGGTATTTGCGACAGTTTTTTGTGATAGTTGTTTAACTTTCACCGATTGAGCAGCAGTGGTTTACATATAGAGTTTCTGCGACAGATTTTCTGTGACAGTTGAGACTGTCACTATAAGCTGTTTTATTTAAATTGTATTTTCAGCTCACTGTTTTCAGTGACGATTTGGCAGATTTAATTTATATATTATATATTATATTTGTATATATATATATGTATATATATAGGTGTTTTTGTGAGGTATAATACTAATAATAATATATTATTTTATTTGTATAAATATTGGTTTGTATATACATTATTTAGAGTGTGCATTAATTGTATTATTAGTATACTTTGTGTGGGTACCAATTGGGATCTAATTTTGATTCCTAAATTGTTGTATTTTATTTCTATATTATTTATATAGATTTCTTGTGAGGTTGACCTTGGTTTGACCATGTTTGACTTTAGTTGACTTTAGAGTTGACCATAGTGGACTTTTGACTTAGAATTTATTTATTGACCTAGAAGTTGACTAGTTTGACTTGTTCTCTTTCCGGGACCTTTGTATTAATGTGGTATTCCATATCTAGGTCTTCGAGGCACCGAGTCAGACATCTGTGAGACTATTCATTTGGACTTCAGGCGAGTACATTCTCTGATAGTTTCTCATTTATGATATCCTCTATGTTCGTTGTATCTAGTGTAGATATACATGTTTCTCTTGACACTATGGTTACACGGATTGGTATATCCGGATCTCGTTATGAGATGTTATTCCTTGGTATATGGTGTATATGGTGCAAGTATTGTTTCATTGGTTATCTTGTACATGTACAGACACCGATTTTCGGGAGGAGTCGCTCTCTTCTTGGGGAATCTAGTGCCATAGCATACCGTGGTTGGATCTATTATACCAGTCGGGGGTAGGGAGTATTAGTATAGATATGTGATCAATATCCCTATTGAATAAAGTACTGGTAAGCGAATAGTGTTGATCATAAACCGCACTTATGATTAGCCAGGCCGCATTGCATCTTGCCCAAGCCGATCACATGTTAAGCTAGTACTCACACACTTAGTCATTAGTATTATTGTTTCATTGGCATATTGTTCATTATTATATTTATTTCCAGTATTTTCTTATCGTACATATATCTCTTATATCTATTGTGCATCTTGCTTATCCACAGCTATTTACTGTTACATAGTTTTTATCATTAATTAGAACTGCTGTTAGAGATGTACTCTGCTCCTTTTCTGACTGGATATATTTTTCCAGATGACACTGAGGAGTGGTAACCTACCTATTATGGACCCCAGGATGTCGTGGGTTTAGATTCTGAGACCCTGGCTCAAGAGGGACTTATCCCAACTGAGACAGTTGACCCTGGAGTTGTAGCCTCGTAGTATTCTTTTGTACTGGATTTGTCTCCAGCTTATTTTGTTACTCTTCAGACTCATTGATGTATTATTTTAAACTCATGAGTTGTATTGTGACTATTCTATTCTTTATCTGATTCGTGCTCATTTCTACCTTAGTTCTGTGATTGAGTATACTATCATTATTGGTGGTTCATTATTCTGTTAGATAGATTATCTAGACAGCGTTCTACCGCCGATTCTGCGGCGTAGGCTGGGCATTGTTTCCGACTAGTACCCTTATACCGGGTGCGGGTCGTGACACGTTTTTGGTGGTGGCCCATGTTGGTCTAGCTTCACAAAGTATGTGATGTCGTGGTAGTGCGATAATTTAGTTGTACTACTGCGAGCCTGCAATAGGATATAGGATATAGGCTGAGATACTCAATCGCATCTAGGAAAATTCTTTTGATTCAACTATTCTCCTTTGACATTGATACTTGATCCCTTAAACTGTCCTTTCCTTGATGTCTTACATCTTATGCCATATTGATTCTTTCTTTCGCTTTGCCTCAGGATGCCGCCTAAGACTAGATCATAGCAGGGGAGAGCAACTTCTGAGAGGTCTGCGACATCCCGAGGGCCTGCACCAGTCACTTCTCCGGTGATTGGAGTGTCAGCTGCTTTCGGAGGTCCACCACCTACTCAGAGGACTGTGCCAGCTGTATCTGAGGGGCTTCCACCTCCACCTCCTGTGCCAGCAGAGGCGTCATAGATGTTTACACTATTTCGTGAGATGCTCGAGGCACAGAGGGCTCAGTCAGAGGCACATCAGAGGCAGACCGACGTCCTACGGCAGGGCATTGAGAGTGCTCATCAGCTTGCTCATGCTGTAGTTGAGAGAGGAGTTCCGGTCCAGCAGCAGGTTGTTCCTCAAGTTGCTCAGCTTCAGCCAGGCAACATTCAGGACTTCAAGAAACTAGAGCCTAGGGTTTTCAAAGGGACGGAGGGCATCGTCTATGCTGATGATTGGCTCGAGGACATTGAGCGTCTTATGAGGGTGTCCCGTCTTTCTGAAGATCTGAAGGTTGAGGCGGTAGGACTTCAACTGTTCGACGTCGCTCGCACTTGGTTCAGGAATGAGCCAGTACTGGTTGACGTAGGACAATCTTGGGAGGTATTCAAGGACCTTTTCAAGAAGAAGTTTTTTGCTCGGATAGACAGGCTTGACTTGGGGAGACAATTTGAGAGTCTCATTCAGGGAAGCATGTCTGTGGAGGAATACGCTGCAGAGTTCGGTAGGTTGAGCCGATTTGCAGAGTATTTGGTGAGAGAGCCGGAGGTTCGAGCTATTCGTTTCCGAGAGGGCCTAAACTGGGAAGTAAAGATTCTTATTCCGTCTTTTTATGAGACATACTCAGAGATAATTACGGAGGCACGCAAGGTTGAGCGGGATCTGGGTTTGAAGACCAAGAGAGACCGTGATTCTTTTCTGGGGGCCAACGGCAGTGCAGTATCTGCCAAACGTCCTCATTTCCAGTCCAGACCTTTCTAGCAGCCACAGCAGAACTAGACTCCAGCTAGAGCGCCTTTTCACCAGGCACCTCAGCAGCAGAGATAGTTACAGCAAGCTCCATGTAACTTCTGTAAGAAGCCTGGCCACATCTGGGAAGTTTGCAGGAGGAGGCTAGGAGTTTGTTTGTATTGTGGTACTAAAGGGCATCAATCAAGGGAGTGTCCTCGTCGTGCAGTTCAGGGAGCAGCTCCAGCTCCGAGGACACAGACGAGACCACCTGCAGCACAGTCGAGGGGACCGCTTCCGACAAAGCAGCAGCATTTTGTCCAGCATCAACAGCAGGGAGGTGCTCGACAGGGACGAGCGTTTGCTATGACCGTCGAAGAGGAGGAACCCACCGGAGATGTCATCGCAGGTTCTATTCTTCTTGATTCCATTCCAACTTTAGCTTGTTTGATAGTGGTGCTTCCCATAGTTTTGTATCTGTTTCTTTTGCTCTGAAGCATGGTTTGGTAGCTGAGTCTTTGCTTAGGACTTGCAAGATCAGGACCGGGGGAGGCATTATCCTGGTTAATTATATTTGCAAGGATCGGAGAGTTACTCTGGGAGGCCGGGAGTTGAGTGCGTGTCTACTTGTAATGCCACTTCCGAGCTACGATATTGTACTTGGGATGGATTGGTTGAGTAGGCACCGTGCTAGCATAGACTGTAGAGGAGGTAGAGTTTTGTTTGGTTCGCCAGGAGAGCCAGAGTTCGAGTTTGCTAGAGGAGCTGCGGAGCAGGGGGAAGGCATTATTTGTGGAGCTATGGTGGAAGACAAGGAGTTGCCGCATCCGTTGATAATAGAATTCTTGGATGTGTTTCCTGAGGAATTGCCAGGATTGCCACCAGATCGAGATGTTAAATTTTCTATAGACTTGGTGCCAGGTGCAGAACCAATTTTGCAATATATCTATAGAGTAAACAACAGCGAGCTGGTCGAGTTGAAGAAGCAGGTAGACGAATTGCAGGATAAGGGGTTTATCAGATCGAGTTCTTCACCATGGGGAGCCCCGGTATTGTTTGTACCAAAGAAGGATGGATCGGTGCGCATGTGCATTGATTACAGGGCTTTGAATAATCTCACTATCAAGAATAAGTATCCTTTGCCACGGATTGATGATCTGTTTGATCAGTTGAGTGGTGCGAAGGTATTTTCTAAGATAGATTTGAGATTAGGCTACCATCAGGTAAAGGTGAAGCCGGAGGACATACCAAAGACTACTTTTAGAACTCGGTATGGTCAGTACGAGTTTATGGTGATGCCGTTTGGTTTGACTAATGCACCGGCGGTATTTATGAACTTGATGAACAAAGTGTTCCACCAGTACCTTGAGAAGTTCTTGGTGGTGTTCATCGACGACATACTCATATACTCGAGGACACCGGAGGAGCATGAGGAGCATTTGAGGATTGTGTTGGATGTGCTGAGGAAGGAGAAGCTCTATGGAAAGTTGTCCAAGTATGAGTTTTTCTTGGACAAGATAGAATTCTTGGGGCATGTTGTGACTGGTGATGGTATTTCAGTGGATCCGAAGAAGATTTTAGCAGTAGAATCTTGGAAGACTCCGAGTTCGGTAGCAGAGATCAGGAGTTTCTTGGGATTGGCAGGCTACTACAGGAAGTTTGTGCAAGATTTTTCGAGGATTGCCGAGCCGATGACCAGACTCACGAGGAAGTATGTGGAATTTGTTTGGACGGAGGATTGCCAGGTTGCTTTTGAAGAGTTGAAGAAGTGGTTGACGTCTGCTCCTATTTTGACGTTGCCATCAGGGTCCGGAGGTTTCACTATTTACAGTGATGCATCGGGGAAGGGTTTAGGTTGTGTTCTTCAGCAGCATGGAAAAGTGATGGCCTATGCATCCAGGCAATTGCGTCCTCATGAAAAGAATTATCCTACCCATGATTTGGAGTTGGCAGCTGTCATATTCGCCCTGAAGTTGTGGAAACATTATTTGTACGGAGAGCGTATGGAGATCTTCACAGACCACAAAAGCTTGAAGTACGTTTTCACGCAGAAGAAGTTGAACATGAGGCAGCGTCGATGGTTGGAACTGATGAAGGATTTTGATATCTCTTTGCAATATCATCCTGGGAAAGCCAATGTAGTTGCCGACGCTTTGAGCAGGTATCCGATAGCTATATTTTTGACGCAGGATCGATATTTGTTGGAGGACTTGGAGAGCTTGGGCATTGAGGTGATTGTTCCTGGGTATGCTATGCAGATGTGGGGATTGCAGATACACTCAGATTTGATGGACAGGATCAAGGCAGCACAGTATGAGGATGTATCTCTGAGGAGTATCAGAGCTCAGGTGAGAGCAGGATTGGAGGATGATTTCACTATTGCAGAGGATGGATCTTTGAGACATGGAGATAGGTTGTGTGTGCCTAGTGGGGAGTTGCGAGAGGAGGTGTTGCAGGAAGCGCATCGCTCTCAGTATTCCATACATCCAGGTGCTAACAAGATATATCGGGATATGCGAGAGAGTGTGTGGTGGTATGGCATGAAGAGGGAAGTGGCACAGTTTGTATCCAGATGCTTGGTGTGCCAGCAGGTGAAAGCCGAAAGGCAGAGGCCAGGAGGTTTACTTCAGCCATTACCCATTCCAGAGTGGAAGTGGGAACACATTACTATGGATTTTGTGTCCGGACTTCCACGATCTCCAGGAGGGAAAGACGCGATTTGGGTCATTGTTGATAGGTTGACCAAGTCGGCCCACTTTTTGCCTTTCAAGGTGGGTTTGTCTACGGAGAAGCTGGCAGAGATGTATGTGAGGCAGATCGTTAGGATACACGGAGTTCCCGTCAGCATAGTCTCAGATCGAGATTGTCGTTTCACTTCTCATTTTTGGAGGAGTTTGCAGGAGAGTTTGGGCACTCAGCTCAAGTTCAGTACTGCATATCATCCCCAAACAGATGGGCAGTCAGAGAGGACTATCCAGACTCTCGAGAATATGTTGCTCACTTGTGTACTAGATTTCGGGGGTTCTTGGGAGGACCATCTCCATTTGGTAGAGTTTGCTTACAATAACAGTTACCAGGCCAGTATAGAGATGTCTTTGAAGCTCTATATGGTCGGAGGTGTCGTACTCCTTTATCTTGGGATGATGTTGGAGAGAGAGTTTTGCTTGGGCCAGAGATGGTTGTGGATGCAGCAGAGAAGGTTCAGTTGATTAGAGACAGACTTCGAGTGGCGCAGGACAGACAGCGGCATTGGGTCGATAGCCATCGGAGACCTTTGGAGTTCGAGGTATAGTTTAGATTTTGTTTGTGCTTGTTCTTGTTTGTTATAGATTAAGTTCTTAAGATGGTATTTTGTTATAGGTGGGTAGTTTGGTGTTTCTGAGGATTTTTTCGACACGAGGCACGATTTGCTTCGGTGGAGGCGGAAAGCTTAGTCCGCGATTCATCGGACCTTTCACTATTCTAGAGAGGGTTGGTACAGTTGCTTATAGACTAGACTTGCCACCTGCATTGGAGGGAGTGCACAACGTGTTTCATGTGTCGCAGTTGAGACGATATGTGGCAGATCCTAGTCATGTATTGGATCACTCGGAGATAGAGGTGGGCCCTACTCTTAGCTATCCAGAGCAGCCAGTTGAGATTCTGGATCAGAGAGAGAAGGTGCTGAGGAACCAGACTATTCCTTTGGTACGCGTCGCATGGAGGCATCACTCTCCGGGGGAGTCTACCTGGGAGAGAGAGGATGACATGCGAGAGCGTTATCCATATTTGTTTGTACATTGAGGTATGTTAATTCTCTAGCTATGTTCTGTTCATTGTTATGTTTTGTTCATTAGTTAGTTGTGATTCTTTAGTTCTGTTCTATGATTTTCTGGGGGTAGTTTTCATCTTTAAATTTCGAGGACGAAATTATTTTAAGGAGGGTAGACTTGTCACTACCACATTTTCTAGGAAAAGGGTATTTTAGTATTTTCCTATTTAAATAAATATTGTGCATGGTAAATAATTATTTGTTGTATTATTTAATTATTGTTAGATGTTATTTAATTATTTTGGACTTATATTAGTGGACCCAACTAGTTTAGTTTGGACCCATGGACCAACATAAATTAATTAGACTTGGCCCATTTAGAAAGCCCATTGTTAAGGAGATGGATTAAATTAATTAAGTCATTAGACTAGAAGCTTGCTTCCTTAATTATTTCTTCATGAGAGGCCCCAAGGGGTACATTGGACATTTTATAATTACTTGGGGAAGGGGGCATGGCCGGCCTATATTAGAGGGGGAGAAATTTCTCTCTCCTCTCATTCTCATTCCAAATCTAAATCTAGAATTCCCCACTCCCAAATTCCTTTCATTTCCATTCCAATTCTCCACCAAATTTATTCCAAATTCTTCCCAATTCACCATTAGAAAGTTGAGAAGCAGGGATCTATAAGGAGGAAGCAAGGATCTACAAAGAGGAGCAAGGATCTACAATTTGGAAGCAAGTTCATCTCAATTGGAGGTTTCATTGGGAATCCATCTCCCAATAGGTATAATTCAGTTTTTTCCTATTAAAATAGCTTCCAAATCTGATATTTAATCATGTAAAATTAACCCATATGTATGTACTACCCATAGGAATTTGTTTTGTGTTCATAGGAGACCCATGGAGAAAGTTATGGTGCTTTTTGTGTCAATTTTGATGGAATTCCGAATTTACATTTTGTTGTGTGTGTCAATTGATCCTATAGATCAATTGGGTATGTGCTTATGTGTTTGGGGCTAGTGTCATATCCATAATTGGGTACATGTAGTTCGTATCCCAACAAATAGGTGATACGTGTCGTTTTGGGGGTTTTTCCTCCGACACGGGACTTTGTACATGTCGTATTTTGACACGGACACATAGATCTACATTTGACACTTTGATTTGTTCATAAATATTATTTGTGACTTGTTTGTGTCCTTCGGGGTGCAATTGGTTGTGTGTTAGACTCGTGTCGCATGCGTATCCTAAATCTAGTGGGATACGGTGTGATACTCTCCAATTATGTGTGTTTTGTATAGATCTAATTATTTATGCTTGAATTAAAACTAGTAAATATATATAGTTGTTACATATTTATTTTTGTATATTTATTATAGTATTTATTGTAGCATAGATCTATATATTTTTATGTGTACTATTATAATGTATAAATATATATATGTAGCTTTCTCTACATGCATTTATATATAATACAACTTGTTAATAAAATAAATTATACATAAATGTTTTATAAAATATATTTATGTGTTTAAATGAGTAATTATATTAATTATAATTATTATGTAATTATTTGTATATTAATGAGTATATTTTATGTGTGCTTCTAGCCATGTAAAATATGTATATTAATACATGCAATGTATTTTGTAACTATTAGTATTTAATTGTATATATATAAGTATATATATTTATTTAATTGTTTTATATATTGATTTATATTGATTTATATATATATATATATATATATATATATATATATATATATATATATAGTTATATATTATATATTTCTTTTGGCGACAGCAGCTTTTTATGACAGTTTCTGTCATTAATATACCGTAGGCAGCAGCAGCAGCCGCTGTAGCTATTAATGACTGTCCTGTCATTAATAGCAGCGGGCGGGATTTAGACAGCGGTATTTGCGATAGTTTTCTGTGATAGTTGTTTAACTGTCACCGATTGAGCATCAGTGGTTTACATATAGAGTTTCTGCGACAGATTTTCTGTGACAGTTGAGACTGTCACTATAAGATGTTTTATTTAAATTGTATTTTTAGCTCACTGTTTTCAGTGACGATTTGGCAGATTTAATTTATATATTATATATTATATTTGTATATATATATGTATATATATAGGTGTTTTTTTGAGGTATAATACTAATAATAATATATTATTTTATTTGTATAAATATTGGTTTGTATATACATTATTTAGAGTGTGCATTAATTGTATTATTAGTATACTTTGTGTGCGTACCAATTGGGATCTAATTTTGATTCCTAAATTATTGTATTTTATTTCTATATTATTTATATAGATTTCTTGTGAGGTTGACCTTGGTTTGACCATGTTTGACTTTAGTTGACTTTAGAGTTGACCATAGTGGACTTTTGACTTAGAATTTATTTATTGACCTAGAAGTTGACTAGTTTGACTTGTTCTCTTTCCGGGACCTTGTATTAATGTGGTATTCCATATCTAGGTCTTCGAGGCACCGAGTCAGACATCTGTGAGACTATTCATTTGGACTTCAGGCGAGTACATTCTCTGATAGTTTCTCATTTATGACATCCTCTATGTTCGTTGTATCTAGTGCAGATATACATGTTTCTCTTGACACTATGGTTACACGGATTGGTATATCCGGATCTCGTCATGAGATGTTATTCCTTGGTATATGGTATATATGGTGCAAGTATTGTTTCATTGGTTATCTTGTACATGTACAGACACCGATTTTCGGGAGGAGTCGCTCTCTTCTTGGGGAATCTAGTGCCATAGCATACCGTGGTTGGATCTATTATACCAGTCGGGGGTGGGAAGTATTAGTATAGATATGTGATCAATATCCCTATTGAATAAAGTACTGGTAAGCGAATAGTGTTGATCATAAACCGCACTTATGATTAGCCAGGCCGTATTGTATCTTGCCCAAGCCGATCACATGTTAAGCTAGTACTCACACACTTAGTCATTAGTATTATTGTTTCATTGGCATATTGTTCATTATTATATTTATTTCCAGTATTTTCTTATCGTATATATATCTCTTATATCTATTGTGCATCTTGCTTATCCACAGCTATTTACTGTTACATAGTTTTTATCATTAATTAGAACTGCTGTTAGAGATGTACTCTGCTCCTTTCCTGACTGGATATATTTTTTCAGATGACACTGAGGAGTGGTACCCTACCTATTATGGACCCCAGGATGTCGTGGGTTTAGATTCTGAGACCCTGGCTCAAGAGGGACTTATCCCAACTGAGACAGTTGACCCTGGAGTTGTAGCCTCGTAGTATTCTTTTGTACTGGATTTGTCTCCAGCTTATTTTGTTACTCTTCAGACTCATTGATGTATTATTTTAAACTCATGAGTTGTATTGTGACTATTCTATTCTTTATCTAATTCGTGCTCATTTCTACCTTAGTTCTGTGATTGAGTATACTATCATTATTGGTGGTTCATTATTCTGTTAGATAGATTATCTAGACAGCGTTCTACCGTCGATTCTGCGACGTAGGCTGGGCGTTGTTTTTGACTAGTACCCTTACACCGGGTGCGGGTCGTGACACAGAGCCTGTCAAGTTCATGCAGACTTCATACACCAACCGTCTGAATATCTACATCCTACGGTTGCGTCCTGGCCTTTCGAATCATGGGGTATGGATATCATTGGTCCTATTCACCCGTCTTCTTCCAGAGGTCACCGGTTCATACTGGCCATCACGGATTACTTCTCCAAATGGGAAGAGGTGATCCCTCTTGCTGAGGTAAAGGCATCTAATGTAATCAGCTTCGTCAAGCATCACGTCATTTATCGCTTTGGGATTCCCCGAAGTATAATCCATGACAATGGACCTTAGTTCATCAGCCAAGCGTTTCATCGATTTTGCGATAAAAATCGGATACATAATATTGCCTCTACGGCATATTATCCAGCTGCTAATGGTTTGGCGGAAGCTTTCAACAAAACCATTATCAAACACTTGAAGAAGTTCGTCTCTTCAAACAAAAGAGATTGAGATGAGAAGCTGGGCGAATGTCTCTGGGCGTACCACATAATGGTACGAACACCAACAGGTTGTACCCCATTTTTACTGGTCTACGAGAGCGAAGCAGTTCTCCCCATTGAAATCCAGATCCCGTCACTCAGGATAGCCGTGACTAATGAGATGACTCAAGAAAAGAATGACCTGTTAAGGCTTCAAGAGCTAGAGGGATTAGACAAGAAACGCCTCCAAGCTTAACAGCGCATCGCGCTCTACCAAGCACGCATTTCCGGAGCTTTCAATCATAAAGTAAAGGAAAGAGTGTTCAAAGTCGGCGAGCTAGTTTTAGTCGTAAGAAGGCCGATGATTCTTACTCATAGGAGTAAAGGGAAATTTTAGCCCAAGTGGGAAGGCCCTTATGTGATCGAGACAACGTTCTCGAATGGCGCTTACAGGTTAGCCCAGCCTAATGGAGACCTGTTCATGGCTCCTATCAACGGTAAATTCCTGAAGAGGTACTATGCTTAAACCTCCTCTACTCAAGTGGAATATAGCGAGAATCTCAATTCTGACAAAACTACTTCCAAAACGAAACTAGTTAGGTCATATTCTATCATGTCCGTATGACCTCTGAATAGGTATGTCCTACTAGAAGTTTATCGAGAGTCTATCACGTCCATACTACCTCTGATATCACTCTCGCCCAAACCTGTCATTTACATTCCGAAATGATGTGTCCACAAAGTCAGAAAAGATTCACTTTATTTATTCCTGAAAAGAGCATAATTACATTGGGGAAGCAAAAAGAAGAAATGGTACATTATTGTGGGGGAGCAGTCAGATCGCGAATCAGCTTTGCCAGTGCAGCTACCCTCTCGTCCCTGGAAACCAAGGCATCAGCGCGGGCCTGTTCCAGCCGTGCCTCGGGATTGTTCATAAAGGACAGTTCGGCCGTTGCCTGAAGAGAGCCAGCTCGGGCAGCTTCTGCACGCTCCAGATCCCGTCGTGCTGTGCTCAATCGACCAGTCGCTACATCTAGACCTGCCAATGACTGAGAAGCCCACTCCTCTGTCTGAGCGATTTTTTCCTTCAACTTGCGGGCCCTCGCTACATTCCTTTTATGCTCGGATTGGCACTTCGTCTGAAGAGCAAGAGCCTCCTCCACGACAGCTTTTCTTTTATCCATCTCCAGCTTATGTGCTTTGATGGAGTTATCTAGGCTCTCCAGTTATTTGGTAAGCCGCGCAGTCATGAAGTCGTATCTGGCCTGGACCTCAGCTTCAAAACTGCCCCGAGTCAGCTGCATCGCCTCCAGGGCGTCAGCTACCCTAGAATCGTCGAACTCCCTGACTGCCCCAATCGAAAACTGGGAAGCCTTCTTCAGACGCTCAAAATCCAGATTCTTCGCCAACACCATTGATATCAGCGTTTTCAAACTGGTGTAAAGGAGGCTGGTATACAGCTCGATCAGCGCAACCAGATCTGGTTGAACGTCAGGAGTGGCCACGATATTGGCGAGTTCCCCTCCAGGAATGATTGCAGACGAGGTGGCCATAGCCGCCGCCTCGACGGGTAGTGCGACCGAAGAAGGTGCGACAACGACGGTCGAAGTCATCGGCATACTCGCAAGAGGCGAGGTCACGATAACGGGTTCGTCCTCCTCTTGAGGTGACAAAACTACTCCGGGCGAGCTGGCCCCCGAAGGTATTTCCTCCTCGAAGTCGAACGCCTCCGTATCATCACCAGGAGCCCGAGCAGAGCCAGAAGGCGCTTCAACGCTATACTTCCCGTGGATGCCATCCCCTGAGAAGAGGACAAGAAAGTTGATATCAGATAGTAATCTTTCTAAGAGCAGACATAAAGATGACATTTACCCGTAGCCAACGGTATATATGCCACGTCTGCAGCCGATGTAGCTATATCACGCCTTAATGACGCGATACGAACTGTCATACCTGGAGAAGGAGGTAGGCCAACCGACATCGCCAGGCGCTCAACCAAGCCATCACCAAGACGCAGTCGAGGTTCGTCAGCTGGAATCTCGCTAGTCATGCTCACGGACGCGACAGGATTTTTATCCGTTGCTGGTCTAGGAAAAGATTCTCCCATTTGCCTCGGCCATGCAGACGATTTCATTCCACTACCGGAGGAAGTGGCAGCAACGGCAGCCTCAAGCAGGAGTTCTCCGGTACCACCAGCCAAAACTGAGGGCCCCTCTCCAAAAGGCGGGGAACCTCCAATCAAAGAGACATCCCCAACATGAGAGACAGCAGGTTCCTCTCTAGGAGCCTCAATGCCAGGAATCCGGAGAGAACGATTAACCGTCTTCTTCTTCCTCTTGCGAGGGGAAGTCTGCTTCGAGGAAGGAGCCCTTCGCTTCCCAGAGACTGCCAGTGCCCCCGCAGGCGGAGGTACTTCACACCTCGGCACCGACACCAGAGGCTCATCCAGAGCGACGGACTCCTCACCCTCGTCAGACGAAACCGAGGGGACTTCGACTCTTCCCCCAGGCTTGAGAGAAGGCACCCTAAAGCTTCCACGCATGTCAAAATCGCGATGGAAGGTGTTGATCGCCACGTAGAACTGGGCATACGAATGGAGGATGCGCAGCTCCGTGGAGAGGGTGACGACCGGCACGATAAAGATTGCTCCCGTGCAACCCATGATAAAATACCGCCATCTTCTGGCTCCATCAATGAGTCCGCCCCTGGACCTGAAGATGGTGACGGCATTGCCCACGTGCAGCTGATCGTACCTAAACTGCCTGGCAAACTGACTGGGCAAGTAAGGCTCGAAGAAGAAATAATCTTCGCTTCTGTACAGCAAATGGGAGGGTCTGATGCAGACCAACCAATTAAAAGCTTCCGGAGAAAGATTGGTCTTCTCTTCACCTAAATCCTCAAGCCTAATCCCCGACTGATTGCGATGCACAGAGGGGACAGTGCAGAGGAGCTTCCAGCAATGACCGAGGCTCAGCACCAGCCGACAGTCTAAGACTGTGTTTACGTTCCAGAGGGAGTCCTTGTAGTTCAGCAAGGAACTACCCCCCGAACTACTGCCAGGGCCGGGAGACATCACCCGGGGGTTATAGAGAATTAACCATCCCATCAAGTACAGGTATGGTAACTCTACCCGGGGAAAGCTATCACGCCGAGCTTCATCAACGAGCAGTCCGTCAGTCATGGCTCTCAGGCTAGCCTGTATACGGCACACCATGGCAGGGAGTAAGCCCAGTCTTGCCCCGAACACCAGACGAACGGCAGGCCACAGGATATTCCGGTGAATGCGGTCCACGGACGCGATACCGGGCATAACTACTCGACGCAGCCATATGGAGAGGAAACCTGCCAGCCGGGCTTCCTCAGACAAAGGCCTGCGACAGCGCCTCAAGTAACTATAGGCCTTAGTGCCTTCAGGATACTTTCCTACCCCATCAGTGAGAAACTGATCAGGAGCTTTAGCATCCTCCATAAGATCCTCGACGACTTGGGCACTGAGCACGCCCAAACAGTTCACGGGATCATTCTTGCCCCCCGAAACTTTCTCCGACTTGACGGCCCTGGCCCGGTGGAAGAAGAGGTAGGACATCCACTTAGTGGTGTGAGCCAAATCAGAAGGCTCATTATAAAAAGTAGTGCACGCGAAGTAGTGGCACATCAGCTCCGGATACACCTCCACAACCCGAGGGTCCGAGTCCTCCAACTCCCGGTTGGTGGGAACATACTCTTCATATGGGGTGTCCCCCATCGGCAGTCTCGAGATCACTACCATTTCATGGAGGGCCAACCCCAACTCCCCCAGTAGAGTGGCGAAGGTCCCTGTGAGCGAAATGTATCGCTCCATCAGTGCCAGAAACAGGTTAGGGTTGGGAGGCAACCCAACACTCGTCGCACTCACAGCAGCATACAGTTCGATGACCTCCAGCTCTCTCTGAAAATGTTTCAAGGCCCAGTCAACTAGGCAAGTCCATCGGAGGTTTGTTGGGGTGATCCACCCATTGCACCGAGGATTCTCCTTGGGGTATACCCCCCTCGTACCATAAAGTCATTGCAGAAAGTCGGCAATTGGACCGACTGGATCACTGAACTGTCTTCACTCGGGACGCTGCCCGGGCACAGCCCCCTGAACAACGTCACGACGCCAGAGGGACGGCTAAAAAATGACCCCGGGTCAGCTCCTTTCAGATGAAAGATCTTCCCTGGCTTGCCGTAAAGATCGGGAGTCAGCGTCCACGACATCCTCCTGGAGTGCGTGGCATGGAAGAAAGCCAAGATGGGATAATTCCTCGGTATCATGGGCAGATACAAGACCACACTCTCGACGGAAAAAACCTAGGGTTCTCTCTTGGGCTTCGTCTGGGACTGTTTATCAATCATGTCCCCAAAGAGAAAGGCCGGCTTGATGTACTGGTCCCCGTCTATGTACGTCAGGGGCTCTCCGTTAATCATGTTCAGCAATATCTGCTCGCCCTGAGCCGATATCAAGATCCCTCGTCCTTCGGGATACTGGGGTCCGAAGATAGGAAATGTCACGTGCGACAGATCCTCCAGATTGTTCGAGTGCAGCATCCCGGCAGCGGAACCCATCACCTCGGCCAGTGGAGACTCATGCAAGTTAACTGCGAAAGTGCAAGAAAAAAATACGTCATTACAAATCTTGCAACATAAAGACCAAGAGACGACAGTCTGTGCTTTACGCCAAGACTGTACAAAATTTGGTCATTTTACGCCGGAAGTCACATCCAGAAGCGTAATTGGCGGTATACAGTCCGTGCTTTACGCCAGACTGCCAAAATTCTAGTTATTACGTTGGAGGTCCCATCCACAAGCGTAAAACTAAAATTTTATAGTATACACCAAGTTTTCGGCAGTCAGAGCTTTTACGCTCAAAACTGCGAAAACATGGAGTTTTTACGCTGGCACATTAGAAATGTGGGCGTAAAAGATGAAAACGTCTCCGTGCATCATCTTCCTCAAAGAGGCTATCAGCACAGAAGACGACCTAGCGCGGTCACGTTCAACGTGTGCGAAGGATTTTTTGTTGTTCTTTGTCATCCCAAAGGCTATACCTCTAAGGCCGGGTGCGCTACTCGTCGGCAGGATGCTTCGCTCAGAAGGAAGTTCACCTTGCCCGACCGAAGACTCTCTCGCCGGGGCAGAAGAACGAGAAGAAGAGCCTGTGCTCTTTCCCTTAGTGGAGGGGGTTTGTTTCGGCGCTATTTCTGAAAACTCGGAGTGCTCGGAGAAAGAACGAGGGGAAAAACTCAAACAATCGAAGGCTCTCTTTCGCAGAAGACGGATAAAAAGTTTTTCTCTCAAAAGTTTGGGATATATATAGAGTTCGGGTCGACTACTCGAACCCTCGGACGGGCTCCTCGAAACCCCAACCAAATCTCACGATTAAATATTTGGTTATGATTGGGTATTACGTCAGCCCACTACTCTCGAAAGGCGGATAGTCAGCAAATTCGAAGAGTTTTTCGTGCAAAAGCAGGTCAGCGGTTCCTATGCTAAGGAGCTTTCTACGCTCGACAGCAACAGATCTACGGTTTACGCTCGTAAGCTATAAATATATGGTTTTATGCCTGGATGCCTTTATGCTCGGTAGCTTTTATGCTCGAGAGGCTACAAACCTACGACTTTACGCTCAGCAGATACCAAATCAATGATCTCACGCTCGGTGGCGTTTAGTTTACGCTCGGAGGCAACAGATCCGCAACCTTACGCTCGGAAGATTTCTTTTATTCACAGACTATAAATCTACAGTTCTACGCTAAGGAGCTTTCTACGCTCGACAGCAACAGATCTACGGTTTTACGCTCGCAAGCTATCAGTCTATGGTTTTATGCCCGGATGCCTTTGTGCTCAGTAGCTTTTACGCTCGAGAGGCTACAAACCTACGACTTCACGCTCAGCAGCTACGAATCTACGATCTCACGCTCGGTGGCTTTCTACGCTCAATAGACTACGAACTCAGAATTTTCAGCTCATCTACACTACGGATCTCTGACTTTCCACATATCCGAACAGTTCTCAAGACGGTCGATTACAGGAGTTCACACAGAAGATACTCCTTCTTGACCTCAAAATATCCCAAGTACCCGAAGCATACAGAGTTCAAACATTGAGAAATTACTCTTCTCGGGTCAATTGGAGGTTCATCCAGTCTCCAGTCTGAATATCTCGTCTATCAAGATGGCAAACTCAGCTCGACAGCCATTCCTCGACCCTGTTCCAAGGAATTTTTGAGAAACCATTCTTGAAGACGAAGTCTGAACAAAAATTCTGTTCATCAGAAGTAAAAACTCTACGCGGTTCCTCAGTCTTAGCAGCAGAACAGTTCTTCTAAATGTTCAAAATGCTCAACAACGTTCTATGGACTATTCGCTATGCATAAAGGACAGGACCTAGCACTCTTTCTAAACAAATTTGGCGTAAAGAATCAGATGTATCGAAGCTACACATATTCAAACTTCACAGCAACGTATGGCAAAATGATCATATGCGGAGAAGAAAGACGATTTTATTAAAATCAAGATCATGATTATATATGAGGGAAATCCTGTCTACAAAGGGTTTTTTCTTCATTTTTATGATTACATATGAGGGAAACTCCGTCTATAAAGGATTTCCCCATCGTCGTCTGAAGATCGCCCAGAGGCTGTTCTGACAGGTTCTCGCGTGGGCGCAATTCTTCATCAATCTTCTCCAACAGTCAGTCAGTTCCAGCGAACTGACTTACATGGCAATGATCAACGGCGGGAGAATACAGAGTTGGGGCTTGCATAAATTATGCAGATCCCATGCTCCGTGCGCCGTGACAGATTGAGTTAAGATATTTCACCCAACTCAATGCCCGAGGTCAGAGCTAGTAGCTGCTCTCACCCCCGGAGGTAACAGGAGAAAACACCGCTTGCAAGCCGTGTGGTCTAAAACGACCCTTCCCTTCTCCTGGAAAAACAGCCATATAAAGTTGCTGATTATCCCGAACAAGGGAGGCTAAGATATCCTTCCATGATCCATCTTTGCAGTGGACGCTTGCTCGAAGACGTCATCTTTTTCGGCTCCTTACACGCTGGAAGAACATGATCTCCTTCTTCTTCAGATCGACCTGATGAACTCCGGCGATCATCTCTGCATGGTGATGGAAATGTGGGGAGAACAGGTTAACTCCCCCAGCCTTTTTATAGGCGAAAGAGGTCACACCGGTCCCCAATAAATCTGCCATAAAGTCAGCATCGACCGTTTCAACGGCCCATTCAGAAACATTTCGAGTTACGAGGAGCGGTTCATGCTTCATTCAAAGCGTTCCAAATTCCGAGAAATTTGAAAGCTTTAAAGGGGGTCTTGTAGAAGCATAAAAAATTCGCCGGATGGCTATACGCAGCATATTGGTGCAGAGCAGCGTAAGCAGAGGCCTTCAAAGCCACCAAGCGTGCAACAGAGCTTTTTTCGTTAAAACCAGCATGAAATATTAAAAGCTCAAAAGGCCATCCGCGTAAGGCAGTACGTCCAAACTACTTCAGCGTAAACGGGGTGCTTCATCGCCTCCAGGGCGTAAAACTCATCCTCTTTCAGATGCAGCATTGAGGTGTACAAGAGACGCTTCGTATTCTCCGAAGTGAATCTGTCAGACCCTGCAATAAAGATCCTGTAATGAACCTGACGTCTGGACTTCTGACAAAGGGATACGGCTCGACTACCCAGATGACGGCTATAATGATGGCACAATACTGCGACCCAGGCTGTCATTTACCGCCATCCCCTTTGCGTAAACTGCTTTTACAAAGCACGAAGGGATACACTGCCTTGTTTTACACAGGCAGATACGAGCTGTTTACCTTCTGCAGTAGACAAACCGCCTGCCATATCAAAAGCTGCACTTCGTATGGTGTTCGAGGCACGTCTCTGCGTCCAATGCACAGAGCGATGACAGTTGCTTGAGGCACACCTCTACGTCTAAATGCACAGAGCGGTGATAGTTTCTCAAGGCACGTCTCTGCGACTGATGTGCAGAAGGGGTCGTGGACCTTCAAAAACATGCCTCCACATTTAATGCACAGGATGGTGGCGAATCTCGGCATTTAATGCAAGAGATTTGATTATATCTTCAAAAGCCGTAATTTCGGCTAAGACATCCACATCAGCACTCTGGCACGGTACGCAGCGGCTTCTACGCCCATCCAGCTCCTGTGCTCACTCGGCCTCTATGATCGCTCGGCTTCAACGCCCATTCGGCTTCTACGCCTGCTCGGCCTCTATGACCACTCGGCTTCTATGCTTACTCGGCCTCTATGACCACTCGGCTTCTACGCCTGCTCGGCCTCTATGACCACTCGGCTTCTACGCCTGCTCGGCCTCTATGACCACTCGGCTTCTACGCCTATTCGGCTTCTATGCCGGTTTGATAACTATTTGGCTTCTATGCCATGGTGACAGACATTGGCTTCTACACCCACCTCTTCTACATAAGGGATACCTACCTACGTGGCTTCTACGCCGCGATCTTCGTAGTGATTATATGCGTTTTGTCCCTTAGTTGGACCCGCGTCACACGCTTATTCAAAGGATCATCTATACGCAGGCATTGGTTATTTTAACCGTTGTGTAAAAGGGTATTGTATATTCCACTCCTCGGTTTCTACACCGACGGAGTGGTCACTGTCACTAAAACTTTATAAATAGAGACCTTTATTAATGAGGAACAAGGTTGAAAAATTGGTCAAGAAACCAATATCAGATCCAAGGTCAAGAGAGAGAGAGAGAAGAATCTGGAGCTCAGGCAAAGAGTAGGGATCGACGACTTTGGCATCGTGCATCCACCCTCTTCTGCAACTTTTGAAGCTGCTTCCTGTCTTCTATGGCACTTCTTCAACATCGTATGGTCCAAGGGCTAAAGTGATCGACTGCAGATCAGACACCTATAGCAATATTTACCCAGATTAAATAAATTGTACTCCCATATCCTCGTATAGGATCAAATTGTACAAGTTTGTTTGTAAACCAAAGAAGGCGGGTCTCGTATAAACCCTATCCTGAATACATTTTCATTCTTTCGTTTAATACCACAAACAGCTTAAAAGGTGCAGCTCTCTCCGTTGTTCGGTTGTTACGCCGACTGTAGCTGAACTTTATAAATAGAGACCTTCGGCCACAGAGGTCAGAAGGAGAAAAAAGGAGGAGAACAACAGAGGTCAAGGTCAAGAGAGCACATATAGAGAGCTTTGGCAAAGAGAGTTCAATCCCTCCTGCAGTCTTTGAAGCTTCTTTTTTTTTGTCTTCTACAGCACTTCTTCGTCATCGTGCGGTCCAAGGGACAAAGTGATCGACCGCAGATCAGACTCCTATAGCAATATTTCCCCAGAATCAATTTTTTGTACTTAACATCTTCGTATAGGGTTAATTGTACTTCTTTTTCTTGTTTGTAAACCAAAGAAAGGGTTTCGTATAAGCCTAGTTTTAATTTTTTTCGTTTATTATCAAACACAAGATGGTAACTCTACTGGGGACTACTTTCTCATCTGACGAGAAAACCATTACTTAACACGATGTTGTATCCGTGGGAGCAACGAAGAAAACCTTGGTCGTCCAATTCAACCAATCAGCTTACGAAGACATGCTTCGAGCAGGGGGTTGCTCTCATTCCCTCTCTGTCCAAGACAACAGGAAATTGCGTAAAGTATAGATGCCACGGACATCCTCTACCATTCCTGCGGACTCTCTCTCTCCGACCAACAAGGTTATAGCATCGCAACCTGCGCGCCTTGCGCGTAAAACTCTGTCTCCCGTCTGTGACGTGGCAGACGAAACTTCTGGCAATGCCTTAGTGCCAATCCAGAAGTCTACTCCGTGCCTTGCGCGTAAAACTTTGTCTCCCGTCTGTGACGTGGAAGACGAAACTTCTGTGAATGCCTTAGTGCCAATCCAGAAGTCTACTCCGTGCCTTGCGCGTAAAACTCTGTCTCCCGTCTGTGACATGGCAGACGAAACTTTTGGCAATGCCTTAGTGCCAATCCAGAAGAGTACTCCGTGCCTTGCGCGTAAAACTTTATCTTCCGTCTGTGACATGGCAGACGAAGCTTCTGGCAATGCCTCAGGGCCAATCCATAAGTCTACACCGTGCCCCACGCATAAAATTCAGTCTCCCGTCTGTGACGTGGCAGATAAAATTTCTGATAATGCCTCAGTACCAATTCAGAAATTCTAAACGTGCTCCGCGTGTAAAAATACATCTTCCCTCTGTGAAGAGGCAGATGGTCCTTGTAACCACCGCAAGGGAAAACAAGTGGCGGATTTCTCGACCTCTCAGCTTTTACGCCATCAAGAGAAGAATCTGCCCGCTCTTCAGATTACGCGGAATACTGATGGCCGATTGAGGACTTCCTCAGTTTTATGCCAACCTGTGTAAAGTTCCAGATTACACCAGGACAAGCCCTTCAGCGTAAAGAAGGCCCAGTTTGTGGATAGATACGCTCCTCAGGGATCATGTGCTACTCATATGGCTAAACTGCTATATTCGTATGGCAGGGAGAGAGTTATGATTCCCAATACCCGCGCTCCAACTGATGTAAAAAGGCAGAATAAGCCTTCTTCTTCTTCTTCTTCTTCTTCTTCTTCTGTTAATCCTCTTGACTTGCGTAATCTCTTGATCCAGAAGCGCAAAGTTAGTGGATCTTCTAACATGTCTATTACACCCCCTAGGGAGCATTGTTGTAATAGTCACAAAGTTGTAGTTAACTATTGTTGTTCTAAGGCAAAACGGTTAGTTTTCGACTGGTTGAACTACTCTTTATCTTTACAGGAAGAAGAGCCTGCATTCGCATCAGTGAACATGGCTTCACACATTCCTAGAGGAAGGTCAAATTCAAGACGTCATCCCTTTAGAACTCCAAGCCAAAGGAGATTCGATAGACTCCTTCAGAATATAGAAGCTAGTGTGTTTCGAAACACCCGTTCGAGGTTACGACAACCGACTTCATATTCTTCTGATTCTGACACTGGGGGTCGCCAATTTCTCGAATCGGATGTTGAAAGTATAGACTCAATCTCTACAGAGATCTATACTAACCCTTCAATAACATCCAGAGAAATGGGAGTCTATGCCATTGGAGATGAACGTGAAGAGGCTTCCCCATCAGGAAGTACTGAGTAACGCATCGCTGTATTGGAGACATCACTGAAAGAGATGCATTCCATGATGGAGAATATGCACCAGATGATGCTGACTCAATATACAGCTGCTATAGCTCAAGCATCGGTCCCTCCGACTCAAATACGTGTTGGGATGGACCTACCACCATCCAATGCGAACCAGGAGCCTGTTCTAAATCAAGAGTCAGCGGCTCCTCAACTTCTTAACTCGGAGAATGTATTGCCTCTTGTTGGAGTTACAATACAACCGATCTCTCACCACTCTGCGGTCCCTTTACCAGCGGAAGATCTGATGCAGGCAATGCGGGAATTGAAAGCCCAATTTGATGCCTTGAAGCATAAGGATCAACTCAAGAAGTTGGGAATCAACCAGCCTTACCCAACTATCTGGGATGAGATCCCTTTCCCTCCAAAATACAAACCACAGGCTATGGTTTTGTTTGAGGAAAAGACGTCACCGAGCAGTACATGAACTACTTTAACATGATGACGGTATTGTTGCAAAGAAATGACGCCCTTCTCACTCGAATGTTTAAAGGCTGTCTGTCTGGAGTGGCCTATCAGTGGTACCATAGTCTTGCGGACAACTGTATTACTTCTTTTGAAGATTTTAAGACTCTATTCTTCGTGCAATTCTACGAAGGAGGGATGTACATGTCTATGTCCTCTATCATCGAAGTAAAGCAGAAAGAGAAAAAGAGCGTTCGTACTTTCATCGAACGTTTTTATCAGGCTACTTTACAGATGCCTCCCGGGGTTCCGGATTCTGCCTTGGTGGACATTTGCAGGAAGAACCTTCTTCCACTGATCTTGGTGTTCACAGAACCATATCAGTTCCATGATTGGCCCTCGTTTATCATCTCAGCGGTAGCCGCTGAAAACAACAGTCGGAAGGCGTGTGACAATGGAATCATGATCTCTACCTCTGATAGAGGAAAGAGGTCATCTTCCAATAGCGACCATCCTCGTAGTTCCAAAGGAAAAGAAGCTCTGGCGATCAATACATCCAGGCAAAATACTCCGACAACCACATAGACGAAACCTGGGACTTCCAGGCCCATTGAAGAATATTCTTTTGACGATGACGATATTCCGAGCATATTCGACTGTCTAGTCAAAAGTGGCAAGCTCACCCTCCCCGAGATAAAGCGTCCTAATGAAGTCGGCAGTACCAATAACCCTAAGTACTGCATTTTCCATAGGTACATACATCATCCCACAAAGGCGTGTTATGTACTAAAGAGAAAAATCTAGGAGTTGATCGACGCCAAGGCCATCACTCTGCGTAATAGCGAGAAGACGGTCACCGCCAACATGATCTCTCTCCAATTCGGCAATCTGCCTCCTCAAGAAGTTCCGGATGGTGTTGTACCTATTTCTCGGACAATGATGAACATTGTTAATCTTCCTCCGGCCAGGGGTCAAAATCATGACCTGGTACCCCTAACTACCCAGCGTGGTGAGATTATATGGGTTCATCCTGATCTGGTGTCAGAGATTGAGGAAGAGACTCAAGCTGCTAAGGCTAAGTCTAAAAGAACTCAAGACGTAAACCATGCCATATGGTTACAATATCCTCGACATCAGAAGAAGAGGCTTTAGGTACCGAAACCCGTTCAGGGAAAGCCTACCTCAAGGACTATAGAGGAAATCAGGAAGATACAACGGCAAATAATTCAGCTGCCAAACTTCCAGAGCCTGAACCTGTCATTCCAGAGGCAGGTCCTTCTAGACCAACTTCGGCGGACAAGGGCAAGCAAAAAGAAGTGCGTTTTGATAAACCTTTGAAGAATATTCAAAACAAAGGTTTGGAGAAATCATGTAACTTCGATATCCTGGCCCAATTAGCTAATACTCCGGCCAGACTGTCCATTTTTGAGCTCCTAAGGCTATCTAAAGACACTCGTCAAGCCTTGAGTGAAGCGTTAATGCAGGCGGATGTATGCTTGACTCAGCTCAAGTCCCCCAATAAAGAACCTGTGGCATGCCCTCAATGCCATAGTGTGATGGAGGTGGTCCCTAATATCACTTTCACTCAAGATGACATGCTGTTAAAACATAACAAGCATGACAGGCCCCTCTATTACACCGGATACGTCGGTTCCATAGAGGTAGACCGGATTCACATAGATTCGGGATCGTCGATCAGCATCATCCCTCATAGTCTGCTCAGACCGCTGAGGATTCCTACAAGCGAACTGGCTTACACCACCACTATAATTGTGGGCTTCAACGCCAGAAAAAGTAAGCCATTAGGGAAGATTAGTCTGAGGATCCAGATTGGGGACCTTAGATCAGTAGCTATATGCTACGTCATCGATTTGGAGGTGTCCTACAATATTCTGCTGGGCAGACCATGGATCCACGATCACAACATTGTTCCTTCGACTCTACATCAATGCTTCAAATATGTAGATGCCCAAGGAACAGTAAAATGGAGTTTACTGACCTTAACCCGTTCAAAGAAGTAGAGTCCTATTATTCCGATGCCATGTTGTACACCCAAGACTACATAAAGGAGGTGTCAAGTAAGATGGAGAAGGAATCCTACTAGGAGCCAGGAGAACCATCTGCTGAGCAACCCCTGTCAATCCAGGTGAAAGGACAGACTACCCGTCCAAAAGGCATGGAACCCATGGCTATTCACTTGAACAAAACCAATCAGGAGAAGGAAGCGATCCTCTAGTGATCACTTTGAACCAGAAGCCTCCACCTTTGGTCATCAACCTCAGGCGCAACAAACAGCCGACTGATGTAAATACAACCGGGAACGTGGTTTCTGACGATAATAAAGATTTTCTTTTCCAGTATACCGATGATCAACGTCCAAATCAGGAATCATCCCCCTATAACGATATATAACCTATAGCACAAAAATTCTTGGAAGCTATAGACTCCTATCATCCGTATGTATGGGAAGTGGCATCAACATCTAATATCATCACGATATATGTACCACATGAAGATTCTATCTTTATTATCTCGCCTACTCGCAGCAATCATCATCCAATAGTCTTCGGTCGTATGCGCAGCAGACCGATTGTACAAGAAGACTCTCACGAGTCTGATCCTGGCAAAATGCAAGTTCACAGATATAGCCCGCAATCTTTGAAGGTTATGCAAAGTATGGGTTATGATCTGAAGTCAGAGCCAGGTTCAACTATGGGAAAGGCAGACGAATACCGTTGTAGGGTGATCCCTACTGTCAACAAACTCTTTTTGGGCTAGGGTATACCATGTCTCTTGCAACTTCTGAATCAAATGAGGATAGCTTTTCCTCTTCTCAAAATGACTCGTCGTCCTCCGGCCATATACTGAAATGGAACAGGTATTATCAGTAAATATTGTGTTGACAGATTCTCTTGAAGCAGATAAACAAGAATCTGAACCATTTGAAGATGAATCCTGGGCTCAGCAAATGGATACACAATGGGAACTCCGATTCGAGCAGAGAGAACCGTCCACTGAAGATAAAGTTATCCAAATCGATGTTAGAGATACTTTCACCAAAACCGATATTTATCAGTAACAATCTTTCTGAAGAAGAAAGAAAAGAAATAATCTAGCTGATAAAAGAATATATCGATGTCTTCGCATGGAATTATGAGGATATGTCAGGTCTTGATCCGAAAGTAGCTACTCATAAACTCAATATACTGCCCAATTCGAAGCTGTGAAACAACACCAACGCCGGTTCCTTCCGGATATGATGGATGCCATAGAAGCTGAAATCAAGAAGCTAATAGCCTGTGGGTTTATCCGGGAAGAACAACATCCTGACTGGGTCGCCAATATTATTCCAGTCATGAAGAAAAGTGGGAAAGTGCGTGTTTGCATCGATTTTCGAGATCTGAATGTAGCCTGCCCTAAAGATGAGTTTTCTCTTCCCATTACAGACGTCATGATCGATAATACGTGTAGTTTCGAGCGCATGTCTTTCATGGACGAATTCTCAAGATATAATCAGATTAAGATGAATCCTGAAGATGAGAATCATACTGCCTTCGGGACACCATTGGGGGTATATTGCTATACGGTTATGCCTTTCGGACTGAAGAATGCCGGGGCTACGTACCAACGAGCTATGAGTAACATATTCCATGAGCATTTACGCAAAATAGTGGAATGTTACGTAGACGATATTGCTATCAAAAGCTGCTTCAAGGATAATCACATCCAAGACTTGAAGACAGTATTCGAGTTGATGCGCCAACATCAACTCAAAATAAATCCTATAAAGTCCTTTCTTGGTGTATCCAGTGGCAAATTCCTGGAATTTGTTATTAACGCTAAAGGTATTCAAGTGGACCCTGATAAAGTGAAGGCTATCTTAGAAATGCGACCACCCCATAATCTGAGGGAACTCAGGGGATTCCAAGGTCATCTGGCTTATATCAGGAGATTCATATCCAACCTCTCTGGGAGATGTCAACCTTTTTCTTGCCTCATGAAGAAAGGTGCGTCCTTCGTATGGGACGAAGCCTGTCAGCAAGCGTTTAATAATATCAAATGCTACCTCACTAATCCTCTAGTTCTGGTGCCTCCCGTCATAGGAAGACCATTTTTGCTGTATGTTCGAGCAATAGATCATTCTTTAGGAGCTCTCCTCGCACAGAAGAACAAGGAGGGTCATGAACAGGCTATATACTATCTAAGCAGGATAATGGTCGGAGCTGAATACTGGTACAATCTAGTAGAAAAAGAATGTCTGGCCCTAATGTTCACCATTCAGAAGATGCGACATTACGTCACGGGCCAAACTATTCATATCATTTCCAGAATCAATCCTCTTCGGGTATTGATGAACAAGTCGAGTGTTCTCAATTCCTGACTCGCGACTTGGGCGATGTTATTAACACCGTATGATATGGGGTATGTCCCTCAGAAGTCCATAAAAGGTCAAGCCCTGGCTGATTTCTTAGCTGCCCACCCGATTCCGAAAACCTCCAAACTATATAAGGACATTCCCGACGAAGTTGCAGAATGTAATTCCGTAATGGAAAGTGATACATGTCAGCTATTCTTCGATGGTGCCTCCAGGACTGGTCCCAGAGGAAATGTTATTTCAGGAGTAGGAATTATCCTGGTCACTCCTGATAAACTCGTCATCTATCGAGCATATTCTCTTAGCGAACCCTGCTCTAATAAAGTGGCAGAGTATAACGCTCTATTAATCAGGCTCCAAGTCGCTAAAGAATTGGATGTCGAATACCTGGAAGCTTTCGGTGATTCTCAGCTGATCGTCAATCAAGTCAGAGGAATATATGAAGTCCGTAATCTAGACCTCATTCCTTATCACCAAGCAACGATCGAGATTGCATTATCTTTCAGAGGATTCTTCCTAGAGCACATGCCTCGATCTCAAAATTTGGAAGCTGATGCCCTGGCCAGCCTAGCTGCAGATCTAGCTATTCTTATAAGAAGGCAGAATTCGGTGATCCTTCTTAACAGAGATTTATTCTGTGTGAAAAATAATTTTCACATAAAACACAGCTATGCTGTAAACACGGTGCCTCCTAAGAGAGACTGGAGAAGTCCCTTTATAGACTTCGTGTCATATGGAATCTTACCAGAGGATCCTAAAGAAGTAGTATCCATCAAAAGACGATCATTACGCTTCTATTTTGATGCGTCTTCACAATATTTATATCGCCGAATATTCGATGGACTGCTATGACGATGTCTCTTCGACGATGATGCAAAATGGGTTATCCAAGAAGCTCACGATGGTATATGTGGAGCACATCAACCCGGTCCTAAGTTACAGGATCGTATCAGGAGGATGGGCTACTACTGGCCTACTATGATCGCAGATGCAGTAAAATATGCAAGACAATGCAAAGCCTATCAAGTTCATGCAAATTTTATACATCAGCCTTCTGAACGTTTATATCCTACGATTGCATCATGGCCTTTTGAAGCATGGGGTATGGATATTATTGGTCCTATTCACCCGTCTTCTTCTAGAGGACATCGGTTCATATTGGCCATTATGAATTATTTCTCCAAATGGGCAGAGGCGATCCCCCTTGCTGAGGTAAAGACATCCAACGTGATCAACTTTATCAAGCACCATGTTATTTATCGCTTTGGGATACCCCGAAGGATAATTCATGATAATGGGCCTCAATTCATTAGCTAAGCATTTTACCGATTTTACGATAAGAATCAGATACAAAATATAGCCTCTACGGCATACAATACAGCTGCTAATGGTTTGGCGGAAGCCTTCAACAAAACCATTATCAAACTCTTAAAAAAGTTTGTCTCTTCAAACAAAAAAGATTGGAATAAGAAGTTGGGAGAGTGTCTCTGGGCATACCGCACAACAGTACAAACACCGACGAGTTGTACCCTATTCTCATTAGTCTACGGGTGTGAAACAGTTCTCCCCATTAAAATCCAAATTCCATCACTCAGAATAGCAGTGGCTAATGAGTTGACTCAGGAAAATAATGATCGACTATGGCTTCAAGAGCTAGAAGGATTAGACGAGAAACGCCTTCAAGCTCAGCAGCGTATTGCATTCTACCAGGCACGTATTTCCAGAGCTTTTAACCGAAAAGTGAAGAAGAGAGTATTCAAAGTTGGTGAGCTAGTTCTAGCTGTGAAGAGGCCAATGATCATTACCCACAAAAGTAAGGGTAAATTCCAGCCCAAATGGGAGGTCCCTTATGTGATTGAAACGACATTTTCAAATGGCGCATACAGATTAGCCAAGCCTAATGGAGATATGACAATGGCTCCTATCAACGGAAAATTCCTGAAGAAGTACTACGCTTAGTCTCCCTTGTTTAAACGGAGTATGGTGAAGATCTCATTCTGACGATACTACGTACAAAGATTGGTTGGACCATATTCTATCATGTTATTATGACCTCTGAATAGATATGTTTAACTAATTTGAAACTTCAAAACCTATCACGTCCATATTACCTCTGATAGTGTTTTGTATACAAATTTAGTTGGATCATATTCTATCATGTCCACATAACCTCTGAATAGATATATCCAGCTGAAGCTTACCGAAAGTATATCACATCTATATTACCTCTGATATCACTTTCACCCTAGCCTATCATTTATATTCAAAAATGATGGGTCCACAAAGTCAGATAAAGTCTCTTTATTATCTCCGGGAAAAGCAAAATTACATAGAGAAGCAAAAAGTACATCATTGGAGAGGAGTAGTCAAATCACGAATCTGCTGCGCCAAAGCGGTCATCCTCTTATTCCTGGAGTCCAAGATGTTAGCGCGAGCCTGTTCCAGTCGTGCCTCGTCATCACTCAGGAGGGATAGTTCGGATCGAGCATGTATATAATCGGCACGAATGACACCCACATGTGCCAAGTTCCGCTGAGCCGTATCCATTCGGCCCTTCAACTTATCTCGAGCTGCCAAGGACTGGAGAGCCCACTCCTTTGCCTGAGCGATTTTAGCTTCCAATTTATGGACCCTCGCTTCATTTTCCTCATGTTCGACATCGCACTGGGTTATCTGAGGAATAACCTCCTCCAAGACGTCCTTCTCTTTGTCCATCTCCTGTTGTTGTGCCTGGATGGATTTGTTTAAGTATTCCATCTGTTCAGCAAACTTTGCAGTCAAGAAGTCATACTCGGCCTGAATTATCTCATCGACGTTGCCTCGAGATAGTTGCAAATACTCGTTAATGGGTTGTTCCAAACTATTAACTATTTGCTCTAGCACATCAGCTCTGTCATTATCATTGAAATTTCTAATCTGCACGATAAAGAGATTGGAGGACATCTTCAGAGCAGCGAAACCTAAGTTCTTCTCCAGCACCAACGATATTAACTCCTTCAAAGTGAGATAAAATATGCTAGTGTATTGATCCACTAGCATAGCAAAGCTCGAATGGACGCTGGGAGTGGCCGCAATATCAGTAAATCTCCTTCCAGGTATGACCGCGGAGGAAGTCGCCATAGTTGTTGCCTCTACAAATGGCGCTATAAAAGAATGAACACCAGCAACGGTAGAAGTTGCTGGTGTACTCAACGAAGGAGGCATAGTCGCTATGATGGGCTCATCCTACTCTGAAGATATCAGGACTACAGTGGGCGAGGCTACACCCAAAAATATTGTGGAGGAAGGATCGACAGTCTCAAAGCATGCCCCTTCAAAGTCGAGCGCCGCCATTTCATCGGCAGGATCCGTAACAAAGTCAAAGGTTGCGTCAACTCCGCCCTCCCCTGAGATGTCTTCACCTGAAAAAAAGACAAGAGAAAGTTAATATCAACCTGATGTTAATTTTCCTAAAAGAGGCGTAAAGACAACATTTACCCATGGCCGATGGTATATATGTCGTGTCCACAGCCAGTATAATTAAATTATTTCTTAATGATGCTAAGCGAGCTGTCATACCTGGAGAAGAAGTCGCACCCACTGACACTGATGGATAGTCTTTCCAGTCTTCACCAAGATCCACTCGAGGCTCATCGGGTAGAATCTCGCTGGAAATACTTACAGACGAAGTAGGGGTTACTCCCATTATTGGTCTGGATAAAGGTATATGGAATCTTATTATGCTCGGCCTCGGAGGTGATCTCGTAGCACTACCAGAAGCAGTAGTAGCAGCGATCTCGAGCAAAGAATCTCCAGCACTGCCAGCCGAAACTATGGAGGTCCCCTCTCTAAAAGGCGAAAGACCTCTAATCAAAGAATCATCCCCAACAGGGGAGACGACAGGCTCGCTCCTAGGAGCCCTCCTGGTGGAAGCCCTTTTCGGACCTCTGGCAATCTTCTTCTTGCGAGGGGAAGGCTCTTTCGGAGTGGAAGCCTTCCATTTCTGGGGGATAACGAGAGGCTCTGCCGGCGAAGTTATTACGCCTCTCGATATTGTCAACAAGAACTCGTCTGCCCCGGCGATGTCCTCATTCTCATCCGAGGAAACAGACGGGACCTCATCCCTTGCGGTAGACCTATGGGAGGGCATCCTAAAACTTCTATGCACATCAAAATCACGATGGAAGGTATTTATGGATGCATAGAACTGCGCATATGAGTGAAGGATGCGCAACTCCATAGCAAGAGAAGTCGTGGGCACAACAAAATTCGTACCAGTAGAACCCGTGATGAAGTACCGCCATCCTCTGGCTCCATCAATAAGTTCGTACCCAAACTGCCTGGCGAACTGACTGGGCAAATAAGGCTCCAGGTAGCAGTGGTCATCGCTTCTGTACAGCAAATGGGAAGGTCTAATGCAGACCAACCAGTAGAAGGCTTCAGAAGAAAGAATGGTCCTCCCATGGCCCCCATCCTTAAGTTTTTTCCCCTGTTGATTGATATGTACAGGGGGAACGATGCAGAAGAGCTTCCAGTTGTGGGCAACATTTAACGCCCGCCGGCAATCTATGACGGTCGTCACGTTCCAAGAGGAATTCTTGTAATTCAATAAGAAGTTATTTCCTGAACCGCTGGCAGGACCGGGAGACATCACCCTGGTGTTGTGAAGAATTAACCATCCCATCAAGTATAGGAATGGTAATTCCACTCTGGGAAAGCTTTCACGCTGCGTATCATCAGCTAGCAGCCCATCAGTAAGGGCCTTCAGGCCTGCTTATATTCTACATACCATAGCAGGAAGCAGGCCCAGTCTTGCTCCGAACACTAAAGGCACTGTAGGCCATAAGGTGTTGCGATGGATACGATCTGCAGATGCGATGCCAGGTACTACCTAGCGGCGAAGCCAGACGGAGAGGAAGCCAGCCAATTGAGCTTCCTTTGAAAGAGGCTTACGACAATGCCTCATATAATTGAAGGCTTTTGTGCCTGCAGGGTAACCCCCTATCTCCTCGTCAAAAATATGATCTGAAGCCCCAGCGTCTTCAATAAGGTCATCGACCATGTTAGCATTGAGCATGCTCAGGAGGTTCAAAGGCCTATCTCGACTATCTACCACCTTGTCCGGCTTAACATTTCTGGCCTGGTGGAAGAAGACATAGGTTGCCCACTTGTTGATGTAAGCCAAATCAGAAGGCTCATTGTAGAAAATGGTGCAGGCAAGATAGTGGCACATCAGCTCCTGATATACTGCCACCGCCCGAGGGTTTGTATCCCTCAACTCCCTGTTTGTAGGGACATACTCTTCATAAGGAACGTCCTTCATTGGCAGCCTTGAAATCTCTGCCATCTCATGAAGGGCTAAGCCCAACTCACCCAGCAGAGTGGTAAAAGTCCCAGTGAGCGAGTTGTATCGCTCCATCAAGGCTAAAAACAAGTTAGGGTTGACAGGCAGCCCAACACTTGTGGCGTTCACAGCCGCGAACAAGCCAATACTTTCCAGCTCCGTCTGGAAGTGTTTTAGGACCCAGGCAGTCAAACTGGCCCATCGAAGATTTCCCGGGCTAAGCTATCCGCTGGTCCGAGGGTTGACCCTGGGGTACATTCCTCCCTGCCTCATAAAGTCATTGCAGAAGGTCAATATCTGTACCGGCTGGATCAGCGACGTATCCTCGCTCGGGACACTACCCGACAGTAATCCCCTAAAGGGCATAACAGGGCCCGAGGGATGGCTCATATAGGCCCCTCCGTCGTATTCCTTGCTATATAAAATTTTTCCGGTCGGCCGTGAAGATCGGGAGTCAGGGTCCATGACATCTTCCTAGGATGTGTAGCGTGGAAGAACGCAGAAATAAGGTAATCCATGGGCATCTTGGGCAGATAAATCACCGTGCCCTCAGCAGTAAATACCCAATCTTCCTTCTTGGGCTTGGTCTGGGATTGTTTGTCGATAACATCCCCGAATAAGAAACCAGGTTTCTTATACTCTGTCCCGTCTAGGTATGTCAGGGGCTCCCCACTGATCATACTCAACATAATGCGTTCTCCCTGGGACGAGATAAGGGTTCCCCATTCTTCAGGATAATTGGCTCCAGAAATAGGGAATGTCACATGGGACAAGTCCTCCAAATAGTTTGAGCTCAACATCCCTGCAGCAGAGCCCATAACTTCGGCCAAAGGAGAAATCTGCAAGTCCACTACAAAAATGTAAGAGAACAAGTCAGTTTCTACACTAGACGCTACACTCTTGCTTTTTATGCCAAAGATTATCAGTTTGAGCTTTTATGCCAAGACTGCAAAAATTTGAGTCTTACGCTGGAAACTATTTTCCATTGCGTAAAACTCAAGGTTGGCAGTATCTAACAATCTGAGCTTTTATGCTAGATTAAAAAATTTTGAATTTTTACGCCGATATTCATATCCAGCGCGTAAAACTCAAATTTTGTAGTATACGCCAAATCTCGACAGTCTGAGTTTTTACGCCAGACTGCAAAAATTTGAAGTTTTTACGCCGACACATTAGGAATGTGCGCGTAATAATAAAATATCTCCGTACATCATCTTCCTCAAAGAGGTTCTCAGTACGAAAGATGACCTTGCACGTACAACGTGCGAAGGATTTTGTTTTCTTCCGAAGTCTCTACCTGTAATGTCTGGAGCATAGCTCGACGGCGGAGTGCTGCGTTCCGATCGAGGCTCGTTCAGCCTAATAGGAGTTGCTCGTGCTTGAGCAGTGGAGCGGGAAGAGGAAGCGACCTTATTTCCCTTAGCAGTGGAAGTCTGTTTAGTTGCCATGGCAATTCTGAGTTCTCAAGAAAGAAGCAAATAAGAAGGGTTCTTGGAAAGCAAGGGTTTTGTGAAAATAGATAAAAGTTTTCTCTCTCCAGACCTTGGACTATTTATAGAGTTCAGATGACTCTTCGAATCCCTAACCAAATCTGATATTTAATATTCGGTTATGATTTGGGACCACGTCAACCTATCATTTAAGGAAGACGGACAGTCAGTGGATCCAGATTTTACGTGCAGAGCAGATCTATGATTTTACGCTAAGGAGCTTTTACGCTCGAGAGGCCACAAATCTACAGTTTTACGCTCAGAGGCTATAAATCTACGGTTTTACGCCCAGATGCTTTTTCGCTCATGAGCTTTTACGCTCAAGAGGCTACAAACCTATGATTTTATGCCCAAAGGCTACAAAACTATGATTTTATGCTCGGAAGCTTTTTTCGCTAAGAGGCTACAAATCTACGATTCTATGCTCGAAAGCTACAGACGGCCAATTACAAAGGTTTACGCAGAAGATGCTCCTTTTCGGCTACAAAGCATTCTAAGTGCCTGAAAACATGCAGAGTTCAGCATTGAAGATGACTCTTCTTCTTGGGCCATTTGGAAGTTCATCCAAAGTCCAGTCAGAATGCTTTACAAAAAGTTCAAGTATGGCTTGGTCGACAGAAATTTCTCGCCTTTTTTAAGAGATTTTCGGGAAAACCATTCTTGAAGATGATGATCTGAACAAGAATTCTTCATATCAGAGAAGTAACAATTCAGAATTCTACGCGACTCCTCGTCCAAAACAGCATGACAGTTTGGATCTTCAACTTAAATGCTAAGCAGCTTTCTACGCGTCTTCTGGTACGCGTAAAAGGCAAGATGAGATCAGATATTCTTTTATCAGAGTCGGCATAAAATTATTCAAACGTGCCAAAGTTGCACACTATTCAGACTTTCTCACAGCAAATATGGTAAATCATCAGATTCGTAAAAAAAAACAAATTTATTAATCATGATTACATATGATGGAAATCCAGTCTACAAAGGGTTTTTTATCTTCATGATTACATATGATGAAAATCCTTTTTCTACAAAGGGTTTATCATTTTCGTTTGAGATCACACCAAGAATCTATTTTGCCAGGTTCTCATATTGGTGTAAATCTTTTTCCCGTCTTCTACGGCACTTCATCGACTTCTTGGACCGATGAACAAGAAAATGGTTAATGGCGGGAGGATACAGAACTGGGCCTGTCTAAATTATTTAAGTCCACCCTCCATACGCCATGGCAGGCATGCCCTAGATTTGTATTGGGGATTCAGACCCAACTTAATACTGGAAGACAAGGCCAAGCTGTCTACCCTCGTCCAGTGCCATGATGGAAGAAAATACAGCTTGCAAGCTGTGTGGTCCAATACGACCCTTTCTTTCTCCTGGACGAATCGCCATATGAAATTGCTGATCATCCCGAGCAAAGGAAGCTATGATATCCTTCCATGATCCATCGTTGCAGAGGACATTTGCTCGAAGATGCCTCTTTTTACGGCTCCTTACATGCTGGAAGAACATGATCTCCTTCTTTCTCAAGTCAAACCGACGAAGCTCGGCAACCATCTCTTTGTGGTGAAGGAAATGTGGGAAAAACTGGTTAACCCATTCGCCTTTATATAGGCAAGGGAGAACACACCGAATCCCAATAAACTCCTAAAAATTTGCCGAGAAATTAGCCTCGCGGAGTGAGTCAAACTTGACCGTTTCATGCTTCATTCAAAGTGTTTCAAATTACGAGGAATTTGAAAACTTTGAAGGGGGTCTTTTAGAAGCATGAAAAATACGATAGGGAATCATACGCGTAAAACCCTTAACATACAGGAAGTCCACGTAAAATAGAGCTCCAGTACTGGGTGGCATGAAACATGATTCCAGAGCCATCGGCGTACAACAGAGCTTCAACGCTATTCAGCATAAAACCTAGCTCCAGAACAACCCGCGTAATAAAGTATTTCCAGACTGCTTCGGCGTAAAAGGTTACTACATCGCCACTTCGGCGTAATACCCATCTTCTTTTAATGCAGCAGGAAGTTGTATGAGGAACTCTTCGTATTTCTCAAATGAACCTGTCAGTAGAAGCAGTGAACCTTACTCCTGATAAAAAGTACTGTACGACGATCGAGAGGACGGCTGTAATGATGATTCTGCACAGAGCCCCAGACTGTCGTCTAGTGACATAACCCTTGATATAAGACGTTGTTTACGCATTCAAGGAATACGCTGCCCATTTTACACAGGCAAAGATGAGCTTTTACGCTCAGGAAGAGACGAAACCAACCGCCAGGTCAAAAGCTGTTCTTCGTACAGAACTCGAGGCATGTCTCTGTAGTTAATACGCGAGATGGGGGCAGATCTCTGCATTTAATGCATAAGATTTGGTTCTACTTTTAATGACTATGTGAGCTATAATTAGGGCTAATACATCCACATCACCATTCCCGCACATTACGCCAACCGAGCTATTTTCAGCTACAGGAGCACATCGTACGCTATCTCCTTGAAATACGCCAACTCAGGCTATATTTGTAAAGCATTAAGCTTTACGCCGAACTCGGCTTCTACGCCAACATGATAGCTACTTGGTTTCTACGCCAACAGGACAGCTACTTGGCTTCTACACCAACATGACAGCTACTCGGCTTTTACGCCATCAGAACCGCTATTTGGCTTTTACGCCTACGAGACAGTTATTTGGTTTTTATGCCAACCATCTCTATGCAAGGGGCAGTTATCTACGTGGCTTGCATGCCGTGATCTTCGATAAGCGATTATACGCGTTACCACATAATGGGACACGCGTCACACGCCAATTCAGGAGATCATTCATACGTGGGTAGCAGTTATTATAACCGCTGCGTAAAAGGTGCAGCTCTCTCCGTTGTTCGGTTATTATGCCGACTGTAGCTGAACTCTATAAATAGAGACCTCCGGCCACGGAGGTCAGGAGGAGAAAAAAGGAGGAGAACAACAAAGGTCAAGGTCAAGAGAGCACATATAGAGAGCTTTGGCAACGAGAGTTCAATCCCTCCTGCAGTCTTTAAAGCTTCTTTTTTTCGTCTTCTACAACACTTCTTCATTATCGTGTGGTCCAAGGGACAAAGTGATCGACCGCAGATCAGACTCCTATAGCAATATTTCCACAGAATGAAATTTTTGTACTTAACATCCTCGTATAGGGTTAATTGTACTTCTTTTTCTTGTTTGTAAACCAAAGAAAGGGTTTCGTATAAACCTAGTTTCAATTTCTTTCGTTTATTATCAAACACCATTTGCCATGGATTGATATTCTGTTCGATCAGCTGAGTGGTGCCAAGGTATTTTCTAAGATAGATTTGAGATCAGGTTACCACCAGATGAAGGTGAAGCCGGAGGACATACCGAAGACTGCTTTTAGAACTCGGTATGGTCAGTATGAGTTTATAGTGATGCTGTTTGGTTTGACTAATGCACCGGCGGTATTTATGAACTTGATGAACAAGGTGTTCCATCAGTACCTTGAGAAGTTCATGGTGGTGTTCATCGACAACATACTCATATACTCGAAGACACAGGAGGAACACGAGGAGCATTTGCGGATTGTGTTGGAGGTGCTGAGGAAGGAGAAGCTGTATGGGAAGTTGTCCAAGTGTGAGTTCTTCTTGGACAAGGTGGATTTCTTGGGGCATGTTGTGACTGGTGATGGTATTTCAGTGGATCCAAAGAAAATCACAGCAGTGAAATCTTGGAAGACCCCGAGTTCAGTAGCAGAGATCAGGAGTTTCTTGAGATTGGTAGGCTACTACAGAAACTTTGTGCAGGATTTTTTATGGATTGCCGAGCCGATGACCAGACTCACCAGAAAGGATGTAGAGTTTGTTTGGACAAAGGATTATCAGGTTGCTTTTGATGAATTGAAGAAGAGGTTGACGTCTGCTCCTATTTTGATGTTGCCATCAGAGTCTGGAGGTTTCACTATTTATAGTGATGCATCGAGGAAAGGTTTGGATTGCGTTCTACAGCAGAATAGGAAAGTAATTGCCTATACATCCAGGCAATTGCATCCTCATGAAAAGAACTATCCTACCCATTATTTGGAGGTGGCAGCAGTCATCTTCGCCCTGAAGTTGTAGAAATATTATTTGTACGGAGAGCGTGTAGAGATCTTCATAGACCACAAAAGCTTAAAGTAAGTTTTCACGCAGAAGGAGTTGGACATGAGGCAGCGTTGGTGGTTGGAACTGATGAAGGATTTTGATAATTCTTTGTAGTATTATCCTGAAAAAGCTAATGTAGTTGTCGATCCTTTGAGCAGATATCCGATAGCTATGTTTTTAATGCAGGATCGATATTTGTTGGAGGACTTGGAGAGCTTGGGCATTAAGGTGATAGTTCCTGATTTGGCTATGCAGATGTGGGGATTGCAGATACATTCAGATTTGATAGACATGATTAAGATAGCATAATATGAGGATGTATCTCTGAGAAGCATCAGAGCTCAGGTGAGAGCAGGATTGGAGGATAATTTCACTATTGCTGAGGATAGTCTTTGCGGCATGGAGTTAGATTGTCTATGCCTAGTGGGAAGCTACGTGAGGAGGTATTGCAGGAAGCACATCGCTCTCAGTATTCCATACTTTCAGGTGCCAACAAGATGTATCGAGATATGCGAGAGAGTGTGGTGGTATGGCATGAAGAGAAAAGTGGCATAGTTTGTATCCAGATACTTAGTGTGCCAGCAGGTGAAAGCCGAGAGGCATATGCCAGGAGGTTTACTTCAGCCATTACCCATTCCAGAGTGGAAGTGGGAGCACATTAGTATGGATTTTGTGTCCGGACTTTCATAATCTCTAGGAGGAAAGGACGCAATTTGGGTCATCGTTGACAGGTTGACCAAGTCGGCCCACTTTTTGCCTTTCAAGGTGGGTTTGTCTACGAAGAAGCTAGCAGAGATGTGTGTGAGGCAGATCGTCAGGATACATGGAGTTTCCGTTAGCATAGTCTCAGATCGGGATAGTTATTTTACTTTTTATTTTTGGAGGAGTTTGCAGGCGAGTTTGGGCACTCAGCTCAAATTCAGTACTGCATATCATCCCCAGACGAATGGACAGTCAGAGAGGACTATCCAGACTCTCGAGGATATGTTGCACACTTGTCTACTAGATTTTGGGGGTTCTTGGGAGGACCATCTCTATTTGGTAGAGTTTTCTTACAACAACAGTTACCAGGCTAGTATAGAGATGTCGCCTTTTGAAGCTCTGTACGGTCGGAGATGTTGTACTTCCTTATCATGGGACGATGTGGAAGAGAGAGTTTAGCTTGGGCCAGAGATGGTTGTGGATGCAGTGGAGAAGGTTCAGTTGATCAGAGACAGACTTCGAGTGGCACAGGACAGACAGCGACATTGGGCCGATAGCCACCGTAGACCTTTGGCGTTTGAGGTATAGTTTTAGATTTTTATTTTGTACTTGTTATTGGTTGTTTGTTATAGTTAAGTTCTTAAGGTTGTGTTTTGTTCTAGGTTGTTGGTTTGGGATTTCTGAGGATTTCTCTGACACGAGACACGATTCACTTCGGTAGAGGCGAGAAGCTTAGTCTGCTATTCATCGGACCTTTCACTATTCTAGAGAGGGTCGGTGCAGTTGCTTATAGACTAGACTTGCCACCTGTACTGGAGGGAGTGCACAATGTGTTTCACGTATCGTAGCTGAGATGGTACATGGCAGATCCTAGTCATGTATTAGATCACTCAGAGATAGAGGTGGGCCATACTCTTAGCTATCCAGAGCAGCCATTTGAGATTCTGGATCGGAGAGAGAAGGTACTGAGGAGCCAGACTATTCCTTTCGTACGCGTCGCATGGAGACTTGTCACTACCATATTTTCTAGAAAATAGTATTTTAGTAATTTTATAATTAATTAGATATTATGCATGTAAAATAAATATTTTTTGTATTATTTAATTATTGTTAGATGTTAGTTATTTATTTTGGAATTGTGTTAGTGGACCTAACTAGTTTAGTTTAGACTCTTGGACCAATATGTATTAATTGTTAAATTTTAGCCCATTTAGAAAGCCCATTGATTATGAGCATAATTAATTTAATTAAACCATTACACTAGAAGCTTCTCTCCTTAATTATTTCTTCATAAGGGGCCCCAAGGGGTATATTGGACATTACATAGTAACTTGAGGAAGGGGTAAGGGGGTAGGCCTATTAAAGAGGGAGGAAATATTTCTCTCCTCTTTTTATTTGAAAACTAGATCTAGAATTTTTTTAACCAAATTTCCTTCATTACATATTATTTTTTTCCCAATTTAATCCCAAATCACCATTGGAGACTAGTGGAGCAAGGATCTAGAAGGAGAAAGCAAGGATCTACCAAGAGGAGCAAGGATCTACAAGTTGGAGGCCAATTTTTGTAAACTCCCTCACCCAAAATAGGTATTTTGTGTATATTTTATATTATTATATTTATTATAGATGTTGAATTTATTTAGAGTATTCTCTTAGTTAATTAGAAAATAAATTTTTTTAGTATATTTACTTATATAAAAATTTATTTAGAATTATTTTTAGGCTATTTTAGATTATTGAGATTTTTCCATAATTTTTAGTTAATTAAAAACTAGTAACACTAATTTTCTAGGACTTTGAAAAATTTACTTTATGTTCAAACTTAAATAAAAATATTCCAAAATTTTATTTTAGGTTCTAAATAGTCAAATATATTTTCTAGAATTTTCTGGAAATTTTCTGAATACTTTTAGTATTTATTGGGATTTATTTAGACTAATAACTAATTTTTAGGACTTGTAGAATTTATTGTGCAAGCCCAGGAATATAGAATGGACCCACGTTATTTTCTAGGATTTATAATATTATTATATACTTTCTGAAATTATTTCAGAATTTTTGGAATAATGTTAGTATTTATTTTTAGTTAAATGGATAAAACTAATGTTTAGAGCTTATCCTAATTATAGTAGTAAACTTATGAATATAAAATTGTCCCAAATATTTTTCTAAGGTTTATAGGATCAAAATATATTTTATATAATTTTTTCAGATTTTTATGATTATTTTTAATATTTATTTGGAGTTATTTAGATTTAAAATGACTTAAATAATATTTTGATAAATGCAAATCAAAAACAAATAATATAACCAAAACCATCCAATAAAATCATGACATGTGTCACCCTCCTATCAACTTTTACTTAGCCGCTCATCCCTATATATATATATATATATATATATATTATTATTATAACCCTAATTATCCCATTATCTTAGAGAGAGAGAGATTTTGGAGAATTGCCATCTAGGGTTTCTTCATCTTCCACAAGCCATTGCGCATAGCTCCGGACTCCAAACGAGGCCTAGTTTCTTGCGTTAGAAAGATATTGAGGTTAAATTTCTGATTATATAATTTATATTACGAAATTATGAGTATTAAATTCTAGAAAATTCATAGAGCACAGCATGTCCGAAAATAGACGTGTTTCAATATTTTCGCGATTCCGGGAGAACCAGGAATCAGAATCATGAACCGTTTAAAGTTTTGGAAAGATAATGTCGAGATCATTGACATATATTTTTCCCAAAATTTAATTGGAAGTATTTATATTCTTTTAATTCTGTAGAAATTCTAGGTTAGAATTTAACCATCAATGCACAATACAAAATTTGTATGTGCCATAATTTCCAAACTAATTTGAATTCGGACGAGCCATAAATTCTAGCATATTTTTGACGCTGAAATCTACAGGAAATCATGCATGAAAGTTGAGTTTGTGTCGGTTGACTTTTCGGTCAATAGATCGCCTCGATTTGCGTGCCATGAGTCTCGAGTTGATAAAATTTAGTTTCTTTGGACAAAATTTAGGAATTAACATAAAAATCAGAATAATAAGATTAAAATAGGATTTTAGAGTAATTATTCCAGAATTAAATAAATTAAAATAAATTATTTTTTGACGTGATAAATTTGTAATACATAGGCTATTTGGACAGTGACTTGGACTCTGATTCATATCAGCAGCAGAACCCCAGGCAAGATACCTTGCCAAATTATTTACAGTATTTTACATGCTTAGTATATTTCTGTATATTCATTCCATTTCTGTTTATTTATTGCATGTGTAGTTCATTTTCAGTCATTACTATATATTAGATATGTTGACACACACTTGACACTTAGTATCATAGAGGACAATTATTAGGCGTATGGACTTTTAACCACTCTGGTAAACCATAGTAACTAGCACACACTATGGTGATCGTGTCCGATGGTCGCTACCCTAGAGGTATGTCGATTGATGGAGTCCGAGGGTCGCTACCCCAGAGGTATGTCGGCTGATGATGTCCACTGACGAGCGTGAGATTGTGAGGATTAGATCGAGTAGCCTACCCTTGCCCATACGTCGAAAAGTTATCCTCATTTGCATTCATATAGATGGTCTTATTAGCGTACTTATTTATTTTCAAATAATATGCATGTTTACTGTATTCAAATTGGCTCGTATTTTCTGTATCTTGTTACGTCCCTCTGAGGACCTGGTCCTCTGCCAGGTGTATCTGCTATTGAGTATTTGCAGGAGTACGGGCCTGGACCTGACGCATTACTTTCTGCCGAGGAGGTCTTACCTTTTGAGCATCGTTGATTATCTAGCGATGGATTCTTTTTAGCTGATACACTTCTGTCTTCACATTATTTTATATTGGAGACTTTATACTCCTCTCTCATTTTAGGTTTGGATATAGTCTTTAGTAGTGGATTTGTCTCCACCCGACTATTATTTCGGATATTTCAGACTCCTTATTCTAGTTTAGTATTTCTTTTCTATGACTTGTTGTGTGGATGAGATTAGCATATCTGTGACTTGTGACATTATATATACCACATGTGAGTTTATATTTATATTACAGCGTACATATGGGTTATGGTTTCCATATATTAGAGTTGCTATATCCATGCGGCTGGCATGCTTACGTGTTCTAGTCCTACGTATTATTGGGACTGGGGCGTGATAATTTTATCACATTTGGAGGTTTCATTGAAAATCCATCTCCCAATAGGTACAATTCAGTTTTTCCCTTAATTTAGGTTCCAAATCTGAGATTTAACCATGAGAAATCAACATATATTCATAGGCTACCCATAGGATTTGATTTTGTGTTCATAGGAGGCCTATTGAGAAAGTTATGGCACTTTTGTGTCAATTTTGGGAGAATTCTGAGATTGACATTTGTTGTGTATGTCAATTGGTCCCATAGATCAATTTGGCATGTGCTTGTGTGTTTGGAGCTAGTATCGTATCCACAATTGGGTATGTGTAGGTCGTATCCCAACAATTTGGTGATACGTATTAATTTGAGAGTTTTCCCTCCGATACGGGACTTTGTGCATGTCATATTTTGACACGGATATGTAAATTTGTGTTTGACTCTTCATATTATTTATAAATAATATATTAGACTTGTTCGTGTCCTTCGAGGTACGTTTGGATGTGTGGTGGACTCATGTCGCAAGCGTATCCTAGATCTAGTGGGATACAGGTATGATACACTCCATGTGTTGTGCAATTTAATTTTTAGATCTATTTCTCTTTTGTTCTTGATCAAGGTGATGTGTAAATATATATATATATATATATGTATATATATATTATTATATATATATATATATTTATGTATTGATGTATCATAGATCTATGTATCTATTATATCTATGTGTGTATATATATTATGTAGTTATTCTTCTACATATGTAAGAGCTATTTAATGTTGTAGTATACATATATTATAGTATACATATATATATATATGATATATGTAGTTATATATATATATATATATATATATATATATATATATATATATATATATATATATATATATATATATATATATATATATATATATATATGTTGTTATATATATACTTATATGTTATATGTATTTATATTGTGTATGATTGTATATACATGTACGTATATATGTTACTATATATATGTATGTTATGTCATAATAGTTATTATATATATGTTTATGGAGGTGTGTGTATGGTTACATAGTTATATAGTTATGTTATATATAGTAATTATATATTGTGTTATATATATATATATATATATATATATATATATATATATATACTATATATTATGTTATATATAGAGATGGGAAAGGCGACAACAGCTATGGCGACGGTTCAAGCATTACCAACAACAGCAATATTAGCACACACACAGCAGCAGCAACGAATTTAGCGACAGCAGCCACAACAGCAGACAGCAGCAGCAAAGGCAAAATCAGCACAGCAACAGCGACATCAGCAACTCAGCAACAACGACAACAGCAGGAATCCGTCGCAGTAGCAGCAGTTTCCGCCACAGCAGCAACAGCATTTGCGACGGCGGCCAGCAGCTTTTAGTGACGTTTTTGCGATTTATATTAGATATTGTGTATTTAAATATAATAGTTATATATATATATATATATATATATATATATATATATATATATATATATATATATATATATATATATATATGGTATTAATATATATGTATATATGTTCCTAATTGCTAATTGTGTTTTGTATACTATATTTATAATATTTAGTTGTTAGTATATATTATTTATGGGTAGTTAGTATAAAAAAGGTATTGGATATTACTTTGAAATACCAAGGTAAGTATCAAGGTATTTGGGGATACCCAAGGTGTCACTACCACAATTCCAAATAAGGGCATTTGTGTAATTTTACTAATTGAATAATTATGTATTAATTAAATTGCTGAGTTTTATAAACTATTTATATATTGTTAGTGATGTTTGGTTTAGGTCAAACCCTAGAACTCATTAGGACAACCCTAATGAGAAAACCCTAATTTGTAAACCTAATTCTAGAGAAAACCCTAGAATTCAAATTTGTAGGTTGAACCTCAAACCCTAGACTGACTAAACCTTAGTTAATTAGGTTCTACATGACCTAACCTGGGGGTTTAACCTAACACTATACATTAGAAACCCTAACCTAGTTTTAATATAAAAGGGAACCCTCTTTTCTTCATGTAGAAAGAAGAAACCCTAGCCTCCATCAAGAAAGCCATCTTCCTCACTTCAAATTCGGAATTAAACCCTAGGATTCCTCCTCCTCCTCCAAAGCAAGGGAAGCAAGGAACTTGGGTCAAGAAGCCTTGGGGGAAGAAGAACTTTCATAGGGAAACCATCTCCCTATAGGTAAAACCCTATTTTTATTCAATTATATTCCTGTTTTTCTGTTGATTATTGCCCTCTAGGAACCCCTTTGCTGTGTAGATCTCGAATTTTAGGGATTCTACATGAAAACCTAGGAGATCTAGGGTTTTGGTGAATTTTTGGGTGTTCTCCCCATGTTTCTGGAACCCTAAACCTAGGGATTTCGTGTAGGCATGTTACATCTCCTACATTTAGTTTTGATCTTGATTTTTTAGGGTTTTAAGTTTGGGTTCATGAGTAACTAAGTGAAATTCGATTTCCATACTAGGTGTTTGTTGTTATGCCTAGAAGGATGTATATTTTCTAGTTCATAGGAACCTTGATTTGTATACTTTCATATGGGGGTGTGTAGTTGTATACCTACGAATTGGTGCTGCTGTGTATGAAGGTATTGGGGAAATTTACTGTGTAGTCAGTATTTAGGGATTTCTGTGCAGTCGGGTTTGGTAGAACCTGTGCAGCAGTCGGGCATTGAGGGAAAAACTGAGCTGTCGAGTTTTGGGGGAAGGGTATTCCTGTGCCGTGAGTGTGTGCCTGGGTGTTAAGGTTTTGTATTATGTGTGTTAGAACCGTGTCAGTGTATTAATGTCTGTGTATAATAGAACTTATAGGACAGTGTGTGTTAACCTGGGAAGTGTTATGGCTGTGTGTTGGGTTCTTTTTGAGTTAGGCATCAAGGATTTGGGAACTGGTGATTAGTGTATCAGTAATTATGTCAACCTATGAGTGATCAATGTGTATTATGTGCAGTGAAAATACCTATGTGTTAAATGCTGGACTGTGTGTGAGAATACCTGTGTTCAGTGAGTATTAGGAGTTCAGTTCAATACATCAGTGTCTAGGTATTAGCTGAGTGTCAGTGTGTCTAGGTATTAGAGTGGGGAGTTTTCATTTTCAGTGAGTTGTATACCTGTGAATTCTCAGTCTTGTGTGTATTAATTAGAACCTGTGTGTATGAGTTAGGAAATTAGCATTCAGTGTGTATTCAGTGAGTTTTTCTGTGTTGTGCCACTAATCTGAGAGTATGTGTGTGAGGGAGTGATAATACCAGGTTCTAAAGCATCAGAACAATATAGGATCCCCCAGTGTGTTTTGGGTGAAACTGTGTGTGAGTGTCTCAGTTTCAGTCAGTATTTTAAATTCTGCCTGTGTGTGTGAGTGAGTTTGAGTGTCTGTGTATCCCTAGGATCAGTAAAAACTTGTGTGCAGTGAATGCTAATATGAGTTCCTGTGTCTCAGTTAGAATTAGAACCTGTGAGTATTGGCAAGATGAGATGTTTCAGTTGGTTTTCCTGTAAACTATGGCTAAGATGGAATTAGGTTGATGTGTATCACTGTTATAGTGGACTATGTGTACATGTGTTAGTGTAGCTGTGTGTTCTATCTCAAGGTCTGTGTGTATTAGTTAGAGAGGTATGCCTGTGAGTTAGGGCTTTGTGTTAACTGTGTTAGTATATTTGTATCAGTGAACAAGTCATACTACCTATTGTTCCTGCTAGTAGTCATAGGCTAGTCTCAAATGTAGGTGAAGTCTGAACAACTTCAGACTGTGTAAACTGTGTAGTGAATTCTGTGTATCAGTGAGTGTGAGCAGTTCAGTGTGTGTAGGTGTTAAGGCTTTGTGCAGTTGTGTGAGGGTATCAGAGGATTTCAGTCCTATGTCCATGTGTAACAGTAAGTTATGTGTAGTTCAGTAGCTAGTAAGTCTGCCTGTGTGTGTGTGCAGTAGCAGTGATTACGGTGGGTGCCAATGTAGCTGTATGTGTATGGTAGTGTAGGGATTTATGGTATCAGTGACAATATCAGTGAGTCTATCATTAGTATTTGGTATTGGTCAATTGGTATCATGTATAGTTGGTAAGGTTAGATATCAAATAGGTATTAGGTATTAAGTTATCAACTAGTATAAACTAGGTATCCTTAGTATGGTCAAATGAATAGGAATAAGACTAAGGTTGACTGGTAGACCTAGTATAGACCTAGAAATAGATTAGAAACATCATCCTAGTTATTATTTATAATTATCTTTCTACACCACCATTTAACACTTATATTTCATTTATATAGGTCATTGTGATCCCACTTTGGACATCGATCCTCACATTTTGCTCAGGACCACAGGCGAGTACATTCTCTGACAGTTTTCATTGTTGATTACTTCTATAAATTATAGTGTATTACATACTTGATTCCGACACTGTGGATACACGGGTTAGCACCCTAGATCCCCATCATGAGGAGTCGTGATTGGAATCCATCGTGCTAGCTGGGGGATGGGGAACTATTAGTAGATTATGTGATCATATCCAAACTTACCATGCATCATAGCTCACCCCACTTCTCACGTCGGGTGCGGCCTGACCATCATCATGCTTCATAGCTGTTATATATGATTAGCCTGACTATTATCATGCATCATAGCTAACCATATGGTTAGCCTGACCTTCAAGAATCATAGCTAATCATATATAACCAGCCTGATCTAGTCCCAAGCCGATCACATAATAAACTAATATTTCAAACACTTAGCTAGATGTCTACTTTATTCAGATTCACTTGTTCTAGCATTCACTGTTTATTGTTCATTGCTAGATGCTCTATTGCCTATTTCATTTCTCCTGTACTTCTCATTTTCAGCATATACTTTCATCTTGTATTTCTTACACTGTTTATAGTCTTTGTTAATTTAATGAAACTGCTGTTAGTGCTTGTGCTTCGCTCCAATCCTGACTGGATAACATTTTTCAAAGGACCTGGAGAACTTTTGCCCCACACATTATGGCCCAGGATTAGAGGGAGATTTCACTCCAGAAATCCCAGAGGAGTTGCCTATCCAAGAGGAGATCTTGCCTGGCTGCTCTTAGATTACTTTTTCTGCATTTATTGTTTTAGACTGAGACTGAGTTGTATTTATTTATTTGGGACTTGTGAGGTCTTCTAGACCCAGGATTTGAGTTAGACTTATTGTGGTTGGTTTTAATAGAACTCCTTTCTATTCTCATCGTGCCATTATTTCTTATACCTTATGATTGAGTATATTATAGAACTGTGGATTATTTATCATTGTCCTCCGTACGGAGTTGAGATTATTGACAGGATATATTATGTTGAGACCTAGACAGCGTTCTACCGCCGATGCTGCGGCGTAGGCTGGACGTACCCACGACTCATGCCCAAATTCCGGGTGCGGGTCATGACACAAGGTATTGGGTTTGGGTATTAAGATTATGGTTTAGTATTGTGATACCAAGTTGGTTCGAAACCAAGGTATCCATTTAATGTTTGTAATTAGGATTTATATAATTAATATTTGTTGATATGTATATGTGATGCTTTACCTATTGTTTTACGTATCCTGAGATACGATATCCTAGTATCCTAAGACATAGCTTTTATGACCTAAACTCTAGTGTTTGAACCCAACATCCTTGAGATAGACACTTACAACCTAGAAATAGGTAGTTTGATATATTTGACCATAGTTGACCATAGTTTGACTTAAAAGTTGACTAGTTTAACTTATTTTCTTTCCAGAACCTTATATTTATGTTGTATTTCATATCTAGGTCTTCGAGGCACCGTATTAGACATCTGTGAGACTATTCTTTGGACTTCAGGCGTGTACATTCTCTGATAGTTTTTTATTTATGATATCCTCTATGTTCACTATATCTAGTGTAGATATCCTTGTTCTCTTGACATAATGGTTACACGGATTGGTATATCCGGATATCGTCATAAGATGTTATTCCTTGGTATATGGTATATCTTGTATAAGTCTTATTTTATTGATTATCTTGTGCATATATAGACACTGATTCTTGGGAAGATTTGTTACCTTCCTAGAGAATCCCGTGCCATAGCATACCATGGTTGGATCTACTATACCAGTCGGAGGTTAAGAGTATTTTAGTGTAGATATGTGATCATACCCTCCTTGTACATGTCTTGTTCCTTGTGAGTGTTGATCATACACCGCACATATGATTAACCAAGCCATTATACTCTTGTGCAAGTTTCCAAGCTGATCACATGTTAAGCTAGTACTCACACACTTAGACATTAGTATTATTATTTATTGTCATATTATTCATTATTGTATTTATTCCAATATTTCCTTATTATCTCTTGTATCTATTATGCAGATTGTATATTCACATCTATTTACTGTTACATAGTTTTTATCATTGATTAGAACTGTTGTTAGAGATGTACTCTGCTCCTTTCCTGACTGGATATATTTTTTCTAGATGATATTGATGAGTTGTACCCTATACATTATGGACCTCAGGATGTTGTGGGTTTAGAGTCAGAGACCCTGGCTCATGAGGGACTTATCCTGACTGAGACAGATGATCCGAGACTTGTAGCTTCTTAGTATTCTTGTACTGGATTTGTCTCCAACTTTCTTTGTTAGTATTCTTTCAGACTCATTGATGTATTATTTTAGACTCATGAGTTGTATATGACTATTCTATTCTTTATCATATTTGTGCTCTTTTCTATCTTAGATATGTGATTGAGTATATTAATATTATTGGTGGTTCATTATATTGCTAGATAGATTATCCAGATAGCGTTCTACCATCAATTATGTGACGTAGGCTGGACATTGTTCCCGACTTGCATCCCTACATCAGGTGTGGGTCATGATAGTACGTGAAGAACGCCCAACCTACACCGCAGCATCAACGGTAGAATATTGTTTGGGTAAACTATAATATCTAACAATAATCATCATCAAGATATATAATGCCACCAATGAAATATGAATACTCAATCACAGAACTATAATATAGAATAATGTACGAATATGATATAAAGAACTGAAGAGTCAAAATATGACTCACAAGGCAGAAGATAATATCCAATGAATCTCAAAAGTAATAAAGTACTAACTGTCAAAGCTGGAGACAAATCCAGTATAATATAAGCCTATCTACTAAGGTAGTGGTAAAGTATCATCTGTCTCAACCGGGATGAGTCCCTCCTGAGCCACAGTCTCTAGCTCTTACCAACTACATCCTGAGGCCCATAGTGAGTGGGATAGCACTCCTCAGTGTCATCTGGAAAAAATATATCCAGTCAGGATTGGAGAAAAGTATACCTCTAGCAGCAGTTTCAATAAATGATAAAGACTATGTAACAGTAAATAGAAAGCATATACAAGATAAATAGAGCATGGTAAAAATATACATGAATAAGAAAATACGGGAAATACATATAAGAGATACAAATATCATATATGAAAATAAATAGATACATCGAAGAGAGTGAGTACTAGCTTCAACATGTGATCGACTTGGATACTACTCAAGAACCATGGGCCTAGTTTACGTACAGTATATGAGTAATACTATGCAATAAAAATAAGAACTGTGGAAGTATGATCACATATCTACACTAAATACTCTCCACCCTCGACTGGTATAATAGATCTAACCATGGCACGCTATGACACATGATTTTTTAAGAAGGGAGCTAATCTTCTCATGAATCAGTATCCATATATGTATAAGAACAACGGGCTCGCACAAAAAATATGCTAGAAACTATCAGGAATAACATCTCATGACGGGATCCAGGAATACCAATCTGTGTAACCAAGTGTCAGAAAAATCAAGGATGTCTACACTAAATACAAGAAACATAGAGGATATCATAAATAAAAAACTATCAGAGAATGCACTTACCTGGAATTCGGTGAACATTATCAAAGATGTCTGAAACGTTGCCCCGGAGACCTAAATATGAAATATTATATCAATACAAGATTTTAGAATAAATACAAGTTAAACTAGTCAAAATCTAGGTCATTCGGCCAAGTCTAAGTCAAAAAAAGTTCAACTAGGTCAACTCTAGGTCAAACTAGTCAATCTTGGTCAAACTAACTATTTCTAGGTTGTCAGGTTGGTATCTATATGATACAAGTCATATAAGTTAAAACTAGGTATTAGGGTACCCTATAATATCAATATGAATATATCTACATTGGAAATTAGTAATACTAGGTACTATGCTCATTACTTTATACTAGTTAATAACTATTATCTAATACTAGAATACATTAGTACCAATATCATAACTTATATCTTGACTACATCAATATCTTATCTCAAGTTTAATACTAACATATCTCATATATACCCATACCTTAACATACAACCCCAATACCTATACTAAAGGTATTATCAATACCCAATATTAACATATACACTAACTATTATATAACTAACTGATAACCAATAGATAATATATACTAATCCAATATATGCTATATGCTAACTGACATTCATCTATCACTAACTCCTAACCTCAACTAATATCATAATACTATCTGATATTAGTATCTACTAGTGATAGATTATCTACATACTAACTTAACTTACAATATTAACCAACTGAACTATAACTGATACATACATATATATAGATAAAATCAACTAATCAATCTAATACTAACCTCCCTCATACCTCACTGCAATCGATAACAAGGAATAGTAACAGCGGGTGCACCAATACCCATACTGCATCATGACACTTGTGCAGGAACTGCTCTCCCATCTCTGCTGTAATGTGTTCTGTTACTTACACACATACTAGTCTTATAGAGCCCAAGCCCCTCTCACTTACTTAGATTGCACTGCTCTTAAACCCCTTTTATTGCAGTGCACCTTGGCACTGCCCACTGCTCATTAAGCTGATGCACACTCTGATACACTGCCTATGCACACATGCTGATATACTAATACCAACTCCACATCCTAACTCCCTACATGCTTTATTGTACTGCTCCTTGACTGATCTGGAGTATCATCTATCCCCCATACACTTTAATGTTAACACATCAAGTCCACACTCTTCATTCCCTGCAAACACAAGAACACCTAATACAACACCAACAGTCCCAAATCAACTACTCCACACCACCACTTCTACCCGACACCGGAGTACACATGAACTCCTTAGTTCCCAGGTTTGCACTCAAGTAACTGAGGCTCTTGCCCCAACCAAAACCCTGTACTCTTCTCCATCATTCCATAATCTAGATACTGCTATGATGCAGTTCTCCCATTTATTGCTCAATTGTGTAGCAACTACTAACTGCCTGCACAAGCTACTAACCGAGTCCTATTATCTGAACATCCTCAACAATAACCCACCACAATACCAACACAGCAAAACCACCAGAAACGATAGCAACAACAGTAGCTTCATGCTACTGCTACAACTGCTATTCATGACACAACACCCCTCCCTCCACTCCACACATACACACATACACTATATATTATATTATATATATATATATATATATATATATATATATATATATATATATATATCAATCTTAGTAATTAAAATACAATATGATACATACACTCCTCATGGCAATCTTAAATAGATATAAACACTACTAATTAGAGTATTAAATATTTTCTCAAACACGTGGAGTACATCGCACCAGTACCACACTAATTCTATGATACACTTATGATACAGCTCCAACATATCACTAAACATATTATGAATGATACGAGCAAGTCTAGAATCACAATCATAAGCAATATAAAGTGCTAGCTACTCATCTATGTGCCTGTGTCACAATATGACATGTGCAACCTCCTGTGTCGAAGGAAAAAATCTCCAAATCAACTTATATTATCAATTTTTTATGATACGACCAACACGTATCCAATTTTGGATACGATACTAGTCCCATACAATCAAACACATGTCTATTTGGTCTACTAGATCTGTTAACAAATACATGGTGCACCAATCTCGGATTTTCTCTAAATTGGGCACAGAATAAGCCATAACTTTCAAAATAGAGGTCCATAGTAGTAAATTCTTCTTTATATAGGTAGCCCTAGTACATGAGAGGGTTTTTAATGATTAAACTACAGACTTAGAGTCTAATTAGCAAGAAAAATCTGAATTTTACCTAGTGGGAGATGGATTCCCAATGCAAGTCTCTAATTAGATACAAAGAGCCCTCAACTTGTGAAATCTTCTTCTCTTTCTAGATCCTTGCCTCCTCCTTCCTTTTAGAGCTTCTAATAATGAAGAATGAGAGTAATTGAAAGTGATTTGGTAAAAAATGCTGGAGGGATTAAGGAAATTGGGGAACAACAATTGTAGATCTAAATGTAATAAAATAAGAAGAGAGGAGAGAGAGAATTCCTCCTCTAATGGTCGGCCCCCTTTACTTGGCCTCCAAGCAATATATAATATCCAATATACCCCTTGGGGCTTGTCATGAAGAAAAGAATTAAGGAAAGAAGGTTCTAATCCTAATGGTTTAACTAATTAAATTATAAACTTAATGAACTGGGCTAGTTATTGGGCTCAAGTCTAACTAAAATAAATGTTGATCCAAGAGTCAATTCTAAAGTAGTTAGGTCCACTAACACAAGTCCAAAAATATAATGTAACATCATACAATAAATAAATATTACAACATGCATAATAATTAATTAATTATAAAATAACCAAAATACCCCCAGTCAGAAAATGTAGTAGTGACAAGTCTACCCCCCTTAAAATAATTTTGTCCTCGAAATTCAAAGATGAAACTACCCCTAGAAAAGCAAAACAGAAAAATAAAGAACATACCTCAAGGCACAAACAGATATGGTACCGCTCTCGAATTTCATCCTCCCTCTCCCAGGAAGATTCACCCGGAGAGTAATGCCTCCATGTGATGCATACTAAAGGAATGGTCTGGTTCTTCAGCACCTTCTCTCTCTAATCCAGAATCTCAACTGGCTACTCTGGATAGCTGAGAGTAGGGCCCAACTCTATCTCCGAGTGATCTAATACGTGACTTGGATCCATCATGTACCGTCTCAAATGCGACACGTGAAATATATTGTGCACTCTCTCCAATGCAGGTGGTAAGTCTATTATGTAGGCAACTGCACCAACTCTCTCAAGAATACAGAAGGGTCCGATGAATCGCGGACTAAGCTTTCCGCCTCTATCGAAGTGAATCGTGCCTCGTGTTGAAGAAATCCTCAGAAATACCAGACCTCCAACCTAGAACAAACACAACCTTAAGAACTTAACCTATACCAAACAACCAATATCAAGCACCAAAAAAATCTAAAACTATACCTCAAACTCCAAGGGTCTCCGGTGGCTATCGGCCCAATACCGATGTCTATCATGAGCCACCCAAAGTCTATCTCTAATCAGCTTGACCTTCTTCGCTGCATCCACCACCATTTTTGGCCCTAGCAAAGATCTCTCTCCAACATCATCCCAAGACAAGGGAGTACGAAATCTTCGACTGTACAAAGCCTCAAATGGTGACATCTCTATACTGGCTTGGTAGCTGATGTTGTAAGCAGACTCTACCAAATGGAGATGGTCCTCCCAAGATCCTCTAAAATCTAGTACACAGGTGCACAACATATACTCGAGAGTCTGAATGGTCCTCTCTGACTGCCCATCCGTCTAGGAGTGATATGCACTACTGAACTTGAGCTAGGTTCCCAAGCTTACCTGCAAAGTCCTTCAAAAATAAGAAGTGAAATGACTATCCCGATCCAAGACTATGTTGATGGAAACCCCATATATCTTGACGATCTGCCTTACATACATCTCTGCCAGCTTCTTCGTAGATAAATCCCCCTTGAAAGGCAAAAAGTGGGCTGACTTGGTCAACCTGTCAACGATGACCAAAATTGCGTCTTTTTCTCCTGGAGATCATAGAAGTTAGGAACAAAATACATAGTAATGTGCTCCTACTTCCACTCTAGAATGGGTAATGGATGAATTAAACTACCTGGCCTCTGCCTCTCAGCTTTTACCTGCTGGCACACTAAGCATCTGGATAAAAATGGTGCCACTTTCCTCTTCATGTCATACCACCACACACATTCTCGCATATCTTGATACATCTTGTTGGCACCTGGATGTATGAAATATTGAGAACGATACGCTTCCTGCAATATCTTCTCCCATAACTCCCACTAGGCACACATAGTCTAGTACCGTGCCGCAAAAAACTATCCCCAGCAATGGTAAAATCATCCTCTAATCCTACTCTCACCTGAGCTCTGATGCTCCTCAGAGATATATCCTCATACTGGGTATCTTGATCCTGTCCATCAACTCTAAATATATATGTAAATCCCACATCTGCATTGCAAACCCAGGAACTATCACCTTAATGCCCAATCTTTCTAGATCCTCCAACAAATACCGGTCCTGTGTCAAGAATATAGCTACTGGATACCTACTCAAGGCATCGACAACTATATTGGCCTTTCCTGGATGATACTATAAGGATATATCAAAATCCTTCATCAGTTTCAGCCACCGATGTTGTCTCATATTCAGCTTCTTTTGAGTAAACATGTACTTCAAGCTCTTGTGGTATGTGAAGGTCTCCACATGCTCTCCGTATAAATAGCGTTTCCATAAATTTAAGGTAAAGATGACCACAACAAACTGTAAATCATGGGTAGGATATTTTTTCTCATGAGGACATAATTACCTGAAAGCATAGGCAATCACCTTCCCATTCTGCTGGAGAACACAACCTAAATATTTTTTCGATGCATTACTATAGATAGTGAATCCTCCAGTCCCTGAGGGCAACATCAAAATAAGAGCAGACGTCAACCTCGTCTTTAATTCCTCAAAAGTAGCCTGACACTCCTCTGTCCAAATAAACTCCGTGTCCTTCCTGGTGAGTCTAGTCATATGCTCAGCAATCCTGAAAAATTCTTGCACAAACTTCCTGTTGTAGCCTGTCAAACCCAAGAAACTCCTGATCTCTGCCACTGAACTCGTGGTCTTCCAAGACTCCACTACTGTAATCTTCTTCGAGTGTGAAACCCCCTTCCCAGAAAATCGTAAAAGCCTTTTATTTATTAATTATTAATTAAATTGTATTAATTAGGTCCAAATAGGAGGAATAGATTTTTAATAATTTTTATGTTAGGTGTTCGGGCACTTAGAGGACTTGTGGGACCATCAGGAATTTTTCAGAATTTATTCCATGTAGGAGACCCCTTGAGCAGTTGCTAGCCTAACGATGTACAATACCCCATTATATAAATTTTCTTACGTGTGAAAAAAAATATATATATATATATAAACAAATATATATGTATATATATTTTAATTAAAGAAAGTAAGAAGAAAGAAAAGAAAGAAAGAATTAAATAGGTTAATAGAATAATATAATAATAATAATACTTATAATAATACAATAGTTACTACCAATACTTAAGTTCCAATGCTTAAGTTCCTTAGGAACTTGATGCAGTCGAATTCCCAGGGAAACCACAGCAGGGACCCGCCCCCAGTTCGTTGGCATTAGGCCAGCAGCCCCTAACGCGGAAAGAAAACCCGCGGACCATTAAACCCACCCTCTCTTCTAATATATATATATCATATATATATATATGATTAGCTCTCCAAAACCCTAACCTAAACTAAAGACTTCTCCTTCCCATCTAGAGCCGTCACCGCAGCCAGAGAAGCCTCCCCAAGCCATCCAACCATCCCGTCGACGCCGACATCGCGAACTGCAGTCTCCCACTCGAGGTACCTTCGCTCCGGCGTAATTTCCCGTTGACTCGCTCGACCAAACGCAGATCCGTTTTCATAGGTATGATCTTCCCTTAACCCTCTCAAATATTGGTTTTATAGTCAACCTCGGATAACGTGTGCCCCTAGGTGAAAAATAGCGTCCAAGTCAGCGCGAGCAGACAGAATTCTGCAATCGCAGAAACTTGCGATGACCACCCATATTGCCGAGTTCGTATCTCCCACCACAGAGATCCGAATTCGGTGATTCTTTTTGATACCTGTAGATTGCATGACCTAGTTTATTTTCTGTATAATAACTTTGTGCTATTAGTTGCTGTGGACAAAATTGTAATCGTCACAAAACTGCGCGCACCCACTTTTTCCGGTTTTCGAAAAGTTGGAGATCGGAGCGCGCCCCGCCAAACGGGACCGCCCTACCTTGTGCCAAGTGTACCGAATGGTGCACGCAGCATAACCGGACACGTGAAAATTCGTGGGGACTGATTTGGACGCGTGTGCGCGCCGGAATCGGGCCGTATCCGCGAACACATTCCGTGTCGCCACTTTTGTGAAACTCGTGAGTATTTTGTGCACGCTTGTCAGATTGCGACGAAACTTGCACCACTGGACTCGTGGTAACATGCTGGTCCTGTGACCCAATTTTCACGCATTTCTGAGACGGTTGACCAGATCGCCAATTGGCGGGCCCCACAGTTGACTTTTTGGACAAAATTATGTTCGGCTCATCGGAATCCAAATTTGGACATACCGTTGGGATCGTATTGACATTTAGAGTTGTTTGACCCATAGTTTGTCCTATTTAGAGACTGTTACCCTCGGTACGCTTTTCGGTGCAAAGTGGGCCCACCTATGGAACCCGCTTTGGCCCGAAAATGACCTTTTTGCCCCTGTGTCCAAATTGGACGTAAGGACAGGCATTTCCAGCTATTTGACATCTTCTGAGACTGTTGGTGATATTTATTACAGCTTTCGGAGTAGTACCTACCGGATCCACCGATACCAGGACGACAGTTGATATTCAAACATCAGGCAAGTGTACCTTGCCAAACTCTGCAGCTTAGTTATTTATTTTCCTTGCTATATATATATTACTGTGCATGCTCAACCTAGGACCGTGTGACGTACTTAGCGTCCGGTTATCAGTCGGGTGCCGACACTGTACGCAGTGTTGGGTAATGTCATCTAGATATGGACATACGTGACACTTTATCTTCTCGTACTTGTCATACCAAGTATACTTGACCCAGGACACTGGACACTGATCATGAGACAGGATCTTCCCGAGATATTCGTGGTGATCCTGTATAGGATGCAGGACATATAGAGATACTATAATCTAGATACATTATGACTTGTGCATTAGTTATGACCCCGCTGACATGGACATGAGACGTTATGTTCATGATTTGTGTGGTTACATTGGGTGGGGAGAGACACACAGACTACAGGCTGATCATATATATACACCCCTATTATTGTGAGGCACAAGACTCTATAGCCGAGCTTGGCCCATTACTCATTACTACTGCTACTACCGGCTCCCCTACACAGAGCTTGTAGTATGCTTCAGCCTGAGTTCTAGTGCTGCTCTCATCTTGCATATCACTTAGCTGGTTATTTTAGTATTCCCTTATTGTTCCATCTATTGCTGGAGATACCCACAGGCTACAGGTTGATTATGGTATGCCGGCTACTCAGTCTCCCGCTGAGCTAGACCACCTCTTGACACCCCTGCTACCGGCTCCCCTTCACAGAGCTTGTAGTAGTTCCAACCTGAGTACTGTTGATATTCTCTCTTGCATTTTATACAGATGTTACATACTTACCCTGCTTACTTCATTATTTGCTGTACTGTTTATATTCTGGCTTGTATTATTTTCTGTACCTTGCTATGTCCCCTGAGGACCTGGATATGGATTTTGTCCCCAGATTTTGCAGACCAGGTTTACCCCGAGGTTTACGGGACCGCAGCAGGAGGAGCCGATCCAGGAGCCGTACCACCATCTGAGGGCGAGGTCTTAGCTGAAGACTTCTCTTGAGCATCCATGTTCATGCTCATATTTATTATTTATTTCAGTCTTTTACTTTCTGGTCTGTTGAACCATTGTACTAGATATTTATCGGGTTGTTCCCCGAAGTACTTTGTGAGACTTGCTGATGATTTACATTCCTTATTTATTCTGTGGATCATATTTTATATCTTGTGTGGATGAGATTAGTTGTGCCATGATTGTCGTAGACTTGTTTTACAGCTTAAGTATGCCCTGATGGATCCATTATTTTGAGTTGGTCCATCGGTGCGTACTGCTGGCCATTGCCACGTGTCTAGTCCCACGGTATTTTGGGACTGGGGCGTGACATAGTTTTTTTGTGGTGGCCCATGCAGGTCTACAACTAAATTGTTCGGTTTTAACTTAGGGACCGGACCAGCCTGCCCTAAGGATAGTATAAATTATAGGATCTCATCCATCATTTAACCATTTGTTGAACTCTATATCGAACTCGAAATTTGTTACTTGAACTGCATCCTGTATTGATTCCTCCGAGCGTTCTTATAGTTTATCTTTTGATTTCAGAGCAATGGATTCCGGGAACAGAGATGATATCCCTTTGGAGACACCACACGACGCTGTGGTTACTTATGGAGACGAAGTGACACCAGGGGGTGGTGGACAAGCATCGCAGAGTGATCAAACCGGACAGCCTAATCCAAGGTTCCGGAGAGATGACATTCCACCTCCACCACAGTTCACTCCCCAGATGCCCGTATTCCCGCCAGGACAAGCCATGGACGGGCAACAAATGTTCCAGATGATGTATGCTATGATGCAAGCACAGCAACAGATTCAGCAGGAGGCCCATCGGCAGGAGGCCGAGTATCTGAGGACCAGCCTGGTATCCGCATTGGAGCAGGCTAATCCAGCAGCGAGGCGAACATCGACGGGATCTATCACCGACTTCCGTCATCTCAAGCCTCGCACATTTTCTGGTAAAGAAGGGCCAACGGAAGTTCATGAGTGGCTCACAAACATTCAGCATCAGCTGGAAGCCGCTGAACTTCCAAGAGAGAAGTGGATGACTGCAGTCAGAATGCAGTTAACTGATAATGCGCACCACTGGTGGTTAGCAGAAGAAAGGAGACTTGGACAGGACAGAGTCACATGGGAAGAGTTCTCCAGACTCTTCGAAGAGATGTACATCCCGGCAGTTGCACGGTCAGAGCTCAGGGACAAGTTCAACCGCCTCATCCAGGGCAGCATGACAGTGGAAGAATACAATTCTGAATTTATTCGCCTGAGTCGCTTCGCTCCAACATTGATTTCGACGGAGGAAGAGAAAGCGGAAAAGTTCTTTGACGGGTTGAAGTTCGAGCTTCAGAGATTGATTGGCTCAGTGGCACCTACAAATTATACTGATGTTCTAGCAGCAGCCCGACGCATGGAGCGCGTCACTAGAAGGGAATCGAATCTGAAGAGGCCAAACACCTCCGCACCAACCAAGGCAGCACATGGAGATTCTGCAAAACGATTCCAGAGGAGTACGCCAGATAGAGCAGCACACAGGGCCATATCCCTTCCTACTTGTCATCACTGCGGCAAGGTAGGACACATTGAGAGAGAGTGCAGGCGCAAGTTGGGACTCTGCCTAGCTTGCGGGTCCAACCAGCATCAGACCAGAGACTGCACCGAGCGCAGAGAGGGAGCACCGAGATTAGCTTTGCCTGTACCACGACCAGCTTACCCAGCAGTAGGAGCACAGCAGGCAGGAGTTGGAGGCGTCAGGCCACCAGCCCCAGGAGGGAACCAGCAGAGACCACCGCTGGCACCACAGGCAGCCTTATTTCAGCAGGCTCAGCAGCAGCAGAGAGGTCCAGCACAGGGGCGAGGGCAGGCATTCACTTTAGCTGTTGAGGAGGAGGCTACAGCAGGCGAGGTCATCGCAGGTACTATTTTAGTAGCTTCATTACCAGCTGTAGCTTTATTTGATTCTGGAGCATCGCATTCATTTATAGCAGCTAGCTTTGTAGCCACCCTTAGAGTAGCTACCGCACCCCTCCCGAAGATGAAGAGGATTCTTACGGGAGGTGGAATTATTCCGGTTAGTGACGTCTGTAGGTCATGTTCTGTAGTAGTTTGTGGCCGAGAAATGCGAGCTCAATTTCTGATATTTTCTATGTCGGATTATGATGTCGTACTTGGTATGGACTGGTTAAGTCAGTACCATGCGACTCTTGATTGCCGACTTGGGCGGGTTATATTTAGACCGCCAGGACACCCAGAATTTGAGTTTCTCCGAGGAGCAGTAGAGCAAGGAGTTCAGCCTACTCTTAGGGTATTATCTGTAGAAGAGGAGACAGGTTACCCAAGGGTCATATTAGAGTTTGTGGATGTATTTCCTGAAGACCTTCCAGGTTTACCGCCTGATCGGGAAATAGAATTCACAATAGACTTAACTCCAGGAGCAGAGCCAATCACTTTATCAGTTTATCGGCTAGCACCTAAGGAGTTAGTGGAGTTGAAAGAACAGGTTGATGATCTTTTGGAGAAGGGTTTTATTCGGCCCAGTGTTTCACCTTGGGGGGCACCCATATTATTTGTGCCGAAGAAGGATGGAACAGTACGGTTGTGCATTGATTACCGGGCACTAAATGCTGTAACCATCAAGAACAGGTATCCCTTACCACGCATTGATGATCTATTCGATCAATTGAGTGGTGCAAGGGTATTCTCGAAGATTGACCTTAGATCCGGCTATCATCAGATCAAGGTGAGGAAGGAAGACATCCCGAAGACAGCTTTCAGGACGAAGTATGGGCATTATGAGTTCCTGGTGATGCCGTTTGGGTTAACCAACGCGCCAGCAGTATTTATAAGTTTGATGAACAGAGTCTTTCATCAATTCTTGGATAAATTCGTAGTGGTATTCATTGACGACATTCTCATATATTCCAAGAACCATGAAGAGCACGAGGAACATCTTAGAATCATGTTAGAGACCTTGAGACAGGAGAAGTTATATGCCAAGCTCAGTAAGTGTGAGTTCTGTATGGACAAAGTGCCTTTCTTGGGACACATCATATCAGGAGAAGGACTTTTAGTAGATCCTGAGAAAGTTGCGGCAATAGAGACTTGGCCTACACCCACATCAGTCGCAGAGGTGAGAAGTTTTCTCGGACTTGCGGGATATTACCAAAGGTTTGTAGAGAGTTTCTCGAGGATTGCAGAACCAATGACGAAGCTGACACGGAAGGACCAGGAGTTTATATGGACAGAAGACTGCCAGAAGGCTTTTGAAGAACTGAAGAGAAGATTAACAACAGCACCTGTCTTGACTCTTCCATCAGGGACAGGAGGTTTTGTTGTTTACAGTGATGCATCAGGCAGTGGACTAGGATGTGTTTTGATGCAACATGGCAAAGTCATTGCTTATGCGTCGAGACAGTTGAAGGTCCACGAGAAGAACTACCCAACACATGATCTGGAGCTAGCAGCAGTTATATTTGCATTAAAAATATGGAGGCACTATCTTTATGGAGAGAGGGTAGAAATCTTTACTGATCACAAGAGTCTGAAGTATGTGTATACTCAGAAGGAGCTTAACATGAGACAGAGACGCTGGCTGGAACTGATGGTAGATTTTGACATCGATCTGCAGTATCATCCGGGAAAGGCGAATGTTGTTGCAGACGCACTCAGCAGGAAGCCTACGGCTTATTTCTTGACGATGCAGCCCGAGTTATTGAGAGATCTACAGGAGCTACAGATAGAGGTCATCTTACCGGGACAGAATGGCTTGATGGCTAACCTTGAGATTCAGTCATCACTCGTGGAGAAGATTAAGGAGGCATTGCCCACCGATGCTAGATTCCGAAGACTCAAAGAAAGGACAGAAGCCGGTATGCAGACAGGACTACGCATCCACGAAGACGGGACATTAAGGTTTGGAAACCGCTTGTATGTTCCAAATGAAGAATTGAGACAGGAGTTAATGACTGAAGCACATAGCTCTATGTACTATGTTCACCCAGGAGGAACCAAGATGTACCGAGACTTGAGACAGTATTACTGGTGGCATGGAATGAAGAGAGAGATCGCGAGATTTGTGGCCAAATGCTTAGTATGTCAACAAGTGAAGGCGGAGCACCAGAGGACAGCAGGATTATTGTAACCACTTTCGATTCCAGAGTGGAAGTGGGAGCACATCACTATGGACTTCGTCACGGGTTTTCCCAAGAGTCCAAGTGGGAGAGATGCAGTGTGGGTAATAGTGGACCGACTCACCAAGTCAGCCCATTTTATACCTTTTAGAGTGGGTCAGTCTACAGAAGCTCTAGCAGATTTATATATGAGGCAGATCGTGAGATTGCACGGCATACCAGTCAGCATTGTATCGGACAGAGATTCGCGCTTCACATCGCACTTTTGGAGGAGCATGCAAGAGAGTCTTGGTACTCGTCTGAAGTTCAGTACATCTTACCACCCGCAGACAGATGGGCAGTCGGAGCGTACTATTCAGACCTTGGAGGACATGTTGAGGGCTTGCATGTTAGACTTTGGAGGATCATGGGAGGACCACCTACATCTTGTAGAGTTTTCTTACAATAATAGCTATCAAGCGAGTATTCAGATGGCTCCGTTTGAAGCATTGTATGGGAGAAAATGTAGGTCTCCTGTGTGTTGGAGTGACGTGGGAGAACGTCAGATTCTGGGACCCGAGTTGGTGGTCAACACCGTAGAGACAGTCAAGAAGATTCAGGGACACTTGCGAGCAGCGCAAGACAGGCAGAAGCAGTGGGCAGACCTTCATCGTCGACCCTTGGAGTTCAAAGAGGGCGATCACGTCTTTTTGAGGATATCACCGACCAGAGGCACCATCCGATTCGGAGGGCGCGGCAAGTTGAGTCCAAGGTATATTGGACCATTTGACGTGCTCGAGAGAGTTGGAGAGGTGGCATATCGACTTGCGCTACCACCTTCACTGGAGGGAGTATATGACGTATTCCATGTGTCGTAGCTCAGGCGATATGTGGCAGACAGCAGTCATGTCCTCGACCATTCAGAGATCACCATTGGGCCGAGCTTGTCATACCAAGAGCAACCCGTGGGAATCCTTGATCGTCGAGAGAAGGTATTGAGGAACCAGTCTATTCCCTTGGTTCGCGTAGCATGGAGGCATGGCGCGCCAGGAGAATCAACTTGGGAGCGCGAGGACGACATGCGCAAGCGTTTCCCGAACCTATTCGCAGACCAAGGTATGAATTTACATTGTTAATTTATATCTTATACCATCCTTGCATTCTATCGTGGCTTAATTTTAATTTCGAGGACGAAATTTTTATAAGTTGGGTAGAATGTGAAACCCCCTTCCCAGAAAATCGTAAAAGCCTTTTATTTATTAATTATTAATTAAATTGTAGTAATTAGGTCCAAATAGGAGGAATAGATTTTTAATAATTTTTATGTTAGGTGTTCGGACACTTAGAGGACTTGTGGGACCATCAGGAATTTTTCGGAATTTATTCCATGTAGGAGACCCCTTGAGCAGTTGCTAGTCTAACGATGTACAATACCCCATTATATAAATTTTCTTACGTGTGAAAAAAAAAATATATATATATATATATAAAAAAATATATATGTATATATATTTTAATTAAAGAAAGTAAGAAGAAAGAAAAGAAAGAATTAAATAGGTTAATAGAATAATATAATAATAATAATACTTATAATAATACAATAGTTACTACCAATACTTAAGTTCCAATGCTTAAGTTCCTTAGGAACTTGATGCAGCCGAATTCCCAGGGAAACAACAGCAGGGACCCGCCCCTAGTTCGTTGGCATTAGGCCAGCAGCCCCTAACGCGGAAAGAAAACCCGCGGACCATTAAACCCACCCTCTCTTCTAATATATATATATCATATATATATATATGATTAGCTCTCCAAAACCCTAAGCTAAACTACAGACTTCTCCTTCCCATCTAGAGCCGTCACCGCAGCCAGAGAAGCCTCCCCAAGCCATCCAACCATCACGTCGACGCCGACATCGCGAACTGCAGTCTCCCACTCGAGGCACCTTCGCTCCGACGTAATTTCCCGTTGACTCGCTCGACCAAACGCAGATCCGTTTTCATAGGTATGATCTTCCCTTAACCCTCTCAAATATTGGTTTTATAGTCAACCTCGTAAAACGTGTGCCCCTAGGTGAAAAATAGCGCCCAAGTCAGCGCGAGCAGACAGAATTCTGCAATCGCAGAAACTTGCGATGACCACCCATATTGCCGAGTTCGTATCTCCCACCACAGAGATCCGAATTCGGTGATTCTTTTTGATACCTGTAGATTGCATGACCTAGTTTATTTTCTATATAATAACTTTGTGCTATTAGTTGCTGTGGACAAAATTGTAATCGTCACAAAACTGCGCGCACCCACTTTTTCCGGTTTTCGAAAAGTTGGAGATCGGAGCGCGCCCCGCCAAACGGGACCGCCCCGCCTTGTGCCAAGTATACCGAATGGTGCACGCAGCATAATCGGACACGTGAAAATTCGTGGGGACTGATTTGGACGCGTGTGCGCGCCGGAATCAGGCCGTATCCGCGAACACATTCCGTGTCGCCACTTTTGTGGAACTCGTGAGTATTTTGTGCACGCTTGTCAGATTGCGACGAAATTTGTGCCACTGGACTCGTGGTAATATGTTGGTCCTGTGACCCAATTTTCACGCATTTCTGAGACGGTTGACCAGATCGCCAATTGGCGGGCCCCACAGTTGACTTTTTGGACAAAATTATGTTCGGCTCATCGGAATCCAAATTTGGATATACCGTTGGGATCGTATTGACATTTAGAGTTATTTGACCCATAGTTTATCCCATTTAGAGACTGTTACCCTCGGCACGCTTTTCGGTGCAAAGTGGGCCCACCTATGGAACCCGCTTTGGCCCGAAAATGACCTTTTTGCCCCTGTGTCCAAATTGGACGTAAGGACAGGCATTTTCAGCTATTTGACATCTTCTGAGACTGTTGGTGATATTTATTACAGCTTTCGGAGTAGTACCTACCGGATCCACCGATACCAGGACGACAGTTGATATTCAAACATCAGGCAAGTGTACCTTGCCAAACTCTGCAGCTTAGTTATTTATTTTCCTTGCTATATATATATTACTGTGCATGCTCAACCTAGGACCGTGTGACGTACTTAGCGTCCGGTTATCAGTCGGGTGCCGACACTGTACGCAGTGTTGGGTAATGTCATCTAGATATGGACATACGTGACACTTTATCTTCTCGTACTTGTCATACCAAGTATACTTGACCCAGGACACTGGACACTGATCATGAGACAGGATCTTCCCGAGATATTCGTGGTGATCCTGTATAGGATGCAGGACATATAGAGATACTATAATCTAGATACATTATGACTTGTGCATTAGTTATGACCCCGCTGACATGGACGTGAGACGTTATGTTCATGATTTGTGTGGTTACATTGGGTGGGGAGAGACACACAGACTACAGGCTGATCATATATATACACCCCTATTATTGTGAGGCACAAGACTCTATAGCCGAGCTTGGCCCATTACTCATTACTACTGCTACTACCGGCTCCCCTACACAGAGCTTGTAGTATGCTTCAGCCTGAGTTCTAGTGCTGCTCTCATCTTGCATATCACTTAGCTGGTTATTTTAGTATTCCCTTATTGTTCCATCTATTGCTGGAGATACCCACAGGCTACAGGTTGATTATGGTATGCCGGCTACTCAGTCTCCCGCTGAGCTAGACCACCTCTTGACACCCCTGCTACCGGCTCCCCTTCACAGAGCTTGTAGTAGTTCCAACTTGAGTACTGTTGATATTCTCTCTTGCATTTTATACAGATGTTACATACTTACCCTGCTTACTTCATTATTTGCTGCACTGTTTATATTCTGGCTTGTATTATTTTCTGTACCTTGCTATGTCCCCTGAGGACCTGGATATGGATTTTGTCCCCAGATTTTGCAGACCAGGTTTACCCCGAGGTTTACGGGACCGCAGCAGGAGGAGCCGATCCAGGAGCCGTACCACCATCTGAGGGCGAGGTCTTAGCTGAAGACTTCTCTTGAGCATCCATGTTCATGCTCATATTTATTATTTATTTCAGTCTTTTACTTTCTGGTCTGTTGAACCATTGTACTAGATATTTATCGGGTTGTTCCCCGAAGTACTTTGTGAGACTTGCTGATGATTTACATTCCTTATTTATTCTGTGGATCATATTTTATATCTTGTGTGGATGAGATTAGTTGTGCCATGATTGTCGTAGACTTGTTTTACAGCTTAAGTATGCCCTGATGGATCCATTATTTTGAGTTGGTCCATCGGTGCGTACTGCTGGCCATTGCCACGTGTCTAGTCCCACGGTATTTTGGGACTGGGGCGTGACATCGAGTCCACTAAAATTCTATCACCAGTCATAACATGCCCTAAGAACTCCACCTTGTCTAGGAAAAAATTACACTTGGACAACTTTTCGTACAACTTCTTCTTCCTCAGTACATCCAACATAATTCGCAGATGCTCCTCTTGCTCCTCTGGCATCTTCAAGTATATGAGAATATCATCGATGAATACCACCACGAACTTATCAAGGTCCTGGTGGAACACATTGTTTATCAATTCATAAATACCGTCGGGGCATTAATCAACCCAAACGGCATCACCATGAACTCATACTAGCCATACAAAGTCCTAAAAGCCGTCTTCAGAATATCCTTCGGCTTTACTTTCATCTGGTGGTAGCCTAATCTCAAGTCTATCTTGGAAAATATCTTGGCACCACTCAACTGATCGAACATGTCATCAATGTGACAACGAGTATTTATTCTTGATAGTGAGATAATGCCTTCTCCCTACTCCAAGCTCCTCTAGAAAACTCAATCTCTGGCTTCCCTGACAGACTAAACAAAACTCTACCTCCTCTGCATGCCCCCTACTCAACCAATCGACCCCGAGTACAATATCGTAGTTCAGAAGTGGCATTACAAGTAGACACACACTCAGCTCCTGGCCTCCCAGAGTAACTCTTCGATCCTTACAAACCATCACTAACCAGGATAATGTCTACCCCGATCATGATCTTGCAAGTCCTTATCAAAGACTCGGCTACCAAATGATGCTTCAGAGCAAAAAAAATAGATACAAAACTATGGAAAATACCTGAATCAAACAATGCTAAAATTGGAATACAATCAAGGAGAACAGAAGCTGCGATGACATCTCCGGTGGACTGGCCTCCTCGAATCATAGCAAACTCTCGTCCCTAAGGTGCACCTTCTTGATACTGGTGCTGAGCATAACGCTGTTGCTGAGTTAGAAGTGGAGGTCCCCTTGGTTGTACAGTAGGTGGCCTCGCCTGTTCTCTCTGAGCTGGAGCTACTCCCTGAGCTCCACGACGAGGGTTGGAAGGACAATCTCTCATCTAATGCTCATCTGTGCCATAATACAGACAAACTCCCAACCTCCTCCTGTAAACTTTCCAGATATGGCCGGACTTCTTACAATAGTGGCAGAAAGTATGTTGTGAGTGTTTATGCTGCTGTTGTGGTGCCTGGTGAACCGGCATCCTAGTTAGAGCGTGGTACTTCTGTGGTTACTGAAAAGGCCTATACTAGAGATGAAGACGCTTAGCAGGTACTGCGCTGCTATTAGCCCCCATAAAAGAATCACAGTCTCTATTGGGCATCAAGCTTAACTCCCACTCAACCTTGCGTGCCTCCACAAGTATATCAGAATACGTTTTATAGAAAGAAGGAATGGGGATCTTCACTTCCCAGTTCAGACCCTCGTGGAAGCGGATAGTCCAAATCTCTACCCCCCTTACCAATTACTCCATAAATTGGCTCAACCTTCCAAATTCTGTGGTGTACTCCTCCCTGGATATGCTTTCTTGATTAAGGCTCTCAAACTGCCTCCCCAAGTCCAATATGTCTTCCCCAAGAAAATAACTTTCTCTTAAAAAGGTTCTTAAATAGCTCCCAAGACTGTCCCGCATCAATAAGAATTGGCTCATTCCTGAACCAAGTGTGGACGATGTTGAACAGCTGAAATCCCACTGCCTCAACATTTAGATCCTAAACAAGATGGGATACCCTCATGAGATGCTCGATATCATCAAGCCAATCAGCTAGACGATGCCCTCGATCCCCTTGAAAATATGAGGTTCTAGCTTCTTGAAGTCCTGGATATTACCCGGCCAAAGCTAGGCAACCTACGGAGCAATCTGCTGCTGGACTGGAGCTCCTCTCTCTACTGCAGCAAGGGAAAGCTGATGAGCACTCTCAATACCCTGTTGTAACACATCGAACTACCTCTGGTGAGCCTCAGACTAGGCCCTCTGAGCCTTTATTATCTCGTAAAACAATATGCACACCTGAGTCACATTTGTCGGGACGGGAGATAAAGGTGGAAGTCCCTCGGACACAGTTGGAGCAGTCCTCCGTACTGGAGGCGGACCCCCGAATGCAGCTGATATGCCAATCACGAAGAAGTGACTGGTACAGGCTTTCGGGAAGTCGCAGATCCCTCAGAAACTGCTTCTCTCTACTGTGATCGAGTCTTAGGCAGCATCCTGAGACAAAGCGAAAGAAAAGAATTAATATGGCACAAGATAGAATATATTCAAAGAAGGACAGTTAAAGCTCAATTATTAATATAAACGAAGAATAATTAAAATGAACAATAGAGTTTTTTCTAGATGTGATTGAGTATTCTTATCCTATAGCCTATATCCTATATCCTGAAATAGGCTCGTAATAGCACTCAAATCAGAGCACCACTACGAATCACACTAATTACGACCTCGAAGACCGGCATGGGCTACCACTAGAAATGTATCATGACCCGCACCCAGTGTAGGGGCATGAGTATGTGAACAACGCCCAGCCTACGCAGCAGCATCGGTGGTAGAACGCTATTTGGGTAAACTAAACTATCTAACAATAATGATCATCAAGATATATAAAGGCACCAAAAAAATATGAATACTCAATCACAGAACTATAAGATGGAATAACGCACGAATATGATATAAAGAACTGAAGAGTCAAAATACAACTCACAAGGCAGAAGATAATATCTAATAAATCTCAAAAGTAATAAAGTACTAACTGTCAAAGCTGGAGATAAATCCAATACAATATAATCCTATCTACGAAGCTAATGGTAAAGTGTCGTCAGTCTCAACTGGGATGAGTCCCTTCTGAGCCACAGTCTCTAGCTCTTAGCCAACTACTTCCTGAAACCCGTAGTGAGTGGGATACCACTCCTTAGTATCATTTAGAAAAAAATATATCCAGTTAGGATTGGAGCAAAGTACACCTCTAGTAGCAACTCCAATAAATGATAAAGACTATGTAACAGTAAATAGAGAGCATATACAAGATGTGTGCTACATCATAACACTTGTGCAGGAACTGCTCTCCCATCTCTACTATAATGTGTGCTGCTAATTACACACATACTGGTCCTATAGAGCCCGATCTCCCCTCACTTACTTGGAATGCACTACTCTTAAACCCCTTGCACTACAGTGCACCTTGGCACTGCCCACTGCTCATTAAGCTGATGCATACTCTGATATACTGCCTATGCACACCTGTTGATATACTGATACCAACTCCACATCCTAACTTCCTATATGCTTTACTGTACTACTCCTTGACTGATAATAGAGTATCAGCTTTCTCCTACACACCTTGTTGTTAACGCAGCAAGTCCACACTCTCCATTCCCTGTAAACACACACACAAGAACACCTAATACAACACTAACAGTCCCAAATCAACTACTCCACACCACCACTTCTACCTGACACTTGAGTACAAAGGAAATCCTTAGTTGTCAGGTTTGCACTCAAGTAACTGAGGTGCTTGCCCCAACCAAAACCCAGTACTCTTCTCCACCATTCCATGGTCTAGATACTGCTATGATGTAGTTCTCCCATCTGTTGCTCAACTGTGTAACAACTACTAGCTGCCTGCACAAGCTACTACCCGAGTACCTCCTATCATCTGAACATCCTCAATAGCAACCCACCACAACACCAACATAGCAAAACCACCAGAAATGACAGTAACATCAGTAGCTTCATGCTACTGCTACAACTACTATTCATGACACAACACCCCTCCTTCTACTCCACACATACACTATATATATATATATATACACACACACAACATATATCAATTTTAGTAATTAGAATATAATATGATACATACACTCCTTATGGCAATCTTAAATAGATATAAACACCACTATTTAGAGTATTAAATATTTTATCAAACATGTGGAGTGCATCGCACCCGTATCACACTAATTCTATGATATGCTTGTGATACGGCTCCAACACATCACAAAATGTGTCATGAATGATATGTGTAAGTCTAAAATCATAATTATAAGCAATAAAAAATTCTAGCTACTCATCTACGTGCCCATGTCACAATATGACATGTGCAACCTCCCGTGTCGAAGGAAAAACCTATAAATCAACTCGTATCACCAAATTACCATGATACGGCCTATACGTATCTAATTTTGGATACAACACTAGTCCTACACAATCAAACACATTTCAATTTGGTCCACTAGACCTATTGACAAACATATGGTGCACTAATCTCGGATTTCCTCCAAATTGGGAACAAAATAAGATATAACTTCCAAAATATAGGTCCCTAATAGTCAATTCTTCTTCCTATAGGTAGCTCTAGTACATGTGAGGATTTCTAATGAGTAAACTACATATTTAGAGCCTTATTAGCAAAGAAAATCTGAATTGTACCTATTGAAAGATAGATTTCCAATGTAAGTCTCCGATTGTATGCAAAGAGCCCTTAACTTATGAAATCTCCTTCTCCTTCTAGATCATTGCCTCCTCCTTCCTTCTAGAGCTTCTAATGGTTAAGAATGAGAGTAATTGGAAGTAATTTGGTAAAAATTAGTTGATAAATTAAGAAAATTAGGGAAGAACAATTGTAGATCTAAATAGAATAAAATAATAATAGAGGAGAGAGAATTCCTCCTCTTATGGTCGGCCCCTTCCTACTTAGCCTCAAAGCAATGTATAATATCCGATATAACCCTTGGGGCTTATTATCATGAAGAAAAAGATTAAGGAAGAAAGGTTCTAATCATAATAGTTTAACTAATTAAATCATTAACTTAATAAATTGGGCTAGTTATTGGGCTCAAGTCTAACTAAAATAAATATTTGTCCTAGAGTCAATTCTAAAATAGTTACGTCCACTAGCACAAGTCCAAAAATTTAATGTAACATCATACAATAAATAAATATTACAACATGTACAATAATTAGTTAATTATAAAATGACCAAAATACTCCCTGTCAAAAAATATGGTAGTGACTGCCTAAGATCTTCGTAGACAATAGACCATGCCCCGCGTTAAGTGATATATATTCTGCATTAAGGTGCACTAGAGACAGTGTTAGAGCTTGGATTGAATGATAGAGTAATTCAATAAGACAGACCCAGCATACGCATCACGGAACGAGGAAGACGAGTAGCAACTTGTATTCGAAATGGGTCTAAGGATACGTAGTAATATGCTTGATATAGATTCGATAATTTGCATAAAACGGTTTGCACTCAGAAATTCTCGAGGACGAGACTTGTTCTAAGTGGTGTATAATGTAATGACCCATTCCACATTAATGCGGATAGCCGATTCAAATGGCACAAGTGCGATGACCCAACCCGCTTTCCTCGGTGAGAAGACTTTCTTGAGGCAATGGATTCAGACTTGGTCCTTCAGGAGTTTAGACTTAGACTTTCAAAGATGCATTCGAAGTATCGCTCGATCGAGGTGAATCATTGCTAAAGTGGGTGGCTACAATAAACCTGTCTTTGCTTAGCCTACACACCTAATAACTTGGACGATACATGCTAGTCGCTAGGCAAATCACCCATTGCATGCTAATAAGAATGCAACGCACGTATCTAAGGAAATAATCCTATCTTGTATTGCTTATGTTAGAACATGAAAATGAAACTAGGTTTATAGTTGGACCATTGCATGCTACCTTAGCACCGTACAAGTAGACTTCGCTAATGCTTCGAGTAGATTATTATATTCTCTTCGTAGTGCACTTGTCACGTCCCAGTACCAAAATTCGGAGACGGACATGGCCAGCTTTCCCGTACAAGGTATAAAATATCGTACGACGGTTATGGCTGTAACTAAATAAGGGGGTGCATACTACAATCAAGTCATCTAGGGTCAAGAACATCTATGTCTCAATCATCAACCAAGAACCAATAAGAATGAACATGTAAGATAAAGCAGTTAAGCGTCCCTGACGCTCTATCAAAATAATCATAAAACTAGTTATACATGATGGTACACTAGTACATTGCTAAGAGTACATAAATATAAGTCAGCCATGGTCTGAATAAAATACAATCATGTAGAGGAACTAATGTCCAGATAAACTGGCTAACAAGTATCGTCGGCTAAACGCCAAAAAGTTAATACAAAATGATACTCATAGTGGGGAAGAAGAAACCCATTCAAGTTTCTCAGCAGATATCCTCCTGGTGTTCACCATCGGTCAGATACATGACAGATCCTCAGGCTCTGCTACTAAACCTGGCCAACAAAACCAGCGGGGCCAGCCTTGCATGTCATAAAAAATTTCTGAGGTGGCTAATGTGCACGATCTCAGGATTTTATCCCTCCTAATGCTCTACTAATTTTAGTTGCCTAGATTAACCCTATGGTTATGTTAGAAATCCCATAGCGTGGTCACATGATCAATTCTCCTCTATGTCGTATCGTAGTACGGTCTACGCTAGATACGAATATACTTTGTTACTTAATAGTTTAAACTAGATTCACCCGAGCATGATACAATAAATAATAAGTCCTAGCCACACTTTGGTAGTTGACTTATATACTATGCCCGTGCTGGAGAATTAATATAATAATATGTAAACCCCCTCACCCAAAATAGATATTTTATGTGTATTATATATATTATAGATTATTTTAGATATTGAATTTCTTTAGAGTATTCTCTTAGTTAATTAGAAAATAAATTTCTTGATATATTTACTTATATAAATATTTATTTAGAATCATTTTTAGGCTATTTTAGATTTTTGAAAATTTTTCTAGAATTTTAGGGTAATTAAAACATAGAAAACGTAAATTTTTAGGACTTTCATGATTTACTATGAGATCATACTTGCATATTGTTCCTACCAAATATTTATTTTAGGTTAATATATTTAATTATATTTTTTTTGTAATTTATTTAGAATTTTAAGAATTTTATTTTTATTTTTAAATTGTTTAGGATTTATTTGGATATATATAGTCTTAATATTAGATATATGCTAATTTAGTGTTAATAGATATTAATAAGATTATATATATAAATTATTTATATTATATTTAATTCTATTTAAGATTATAAGTTATTGAGATAAACTCAAACTCTATTTTAAATTAATTCAAATCCTGAGCCTACTAGGAAATCAACTTCATGCATATCCTATCCTTATTTAAACTCATCCTAATCATATCCAAATTAGCCAATTCTAGTCGTATTTAATTAAGTAGTCTCCACCATTATAAATACTTATTAGACTAATGGAATAAACTCATCTTTCATATTTTTCTTCACCAAACTCGTTTCTTTTTCGTCCAAAAATAGTCAAAATTTGTCATAAATTCAGCCTCATTTTCTAGTAGTTATAACGAATTAAAAAGATGATATCTCCTAGCTCCGGACTCTAAATGCACTCCAGTTTTTTTTGTTAGAACTATATCAAGGTTAGTTTTTTGAATATATAAATTATTTTAATAATTTATAAACCTATTTTTTCAGAAAATTCTAGAAGTGCCAGCTATCCAAACTCAGATGCATTTTTATGTTTTCGAGATTTCGGGAGATCCTGAACTAGAAATTATGAGCCATTTAAAGTTTTAAAAATCTGACATGATCAATTTCCATAAAATTATTTTTCCAGAATTTAATATGCAATTTTAATCTACCATAAAATTTATGCAACGTTGACGTAAATAGGAAACCACCAAAAACTGTCATCTGTGCGCCCTTGTGGCCATAACTCTTTACCGACTTGTGATTTTATGAAACCGTCAATTTTTGCATTTATATAGCGCTATAATCTATAGGATTTTACACACAAATTCAGGATATGATTTGGTTGATTTTTTGGTCAACGGATTGCCTCGATTTGCGTGCTACATATCACAAATCAGTATAGTTGACTTTCTTTGGACCAAAATTAGGGTTTAAAAATAAAATTAGATTATAATAAGATTAAAATAATATTTTAGATTATTTTATTTAGAATTAAAATAGATTAAAATGGAGGAACCTATTCACCCACTTTTGTAACCTAACTTGTTTAATTTATGTGACGGGTAGATCGGACGACGCCTTGAGTTGGAACTTTATTCTTTTTCAGAGCAGGCAAGTATAACTTATAAAATTGCTTACAGTAATTTTCATGCTTATTATATTTTTATATATTCGTTATATATGTGTTTTCTTTCAGTCATAATTATATACTATATTTATTGACACACACTTGACACATAGTATCATAGGAGGGAAGGAAAATCAGTAGGCGTATGGGCTACCCACTATGGTAAATCGTAGTAACTAGCATACACTACGGTAGTTATGTCGCGATGGTCGCTACCCTCGCGATATGACGGCTTATGATGTTCATGGACGTGTGTGTGAGTTATGAGATAGATAGAGTATCCTACATATACCCATACGTCTAAAGGTTGTCCTCATTATGCATTTCATATAGATTGTCTAGTATATTATACTTATATATTTTTTGTCTATTATGCATATTTTACTGTATTCAATTGGCATACTGTTATGTATCTTGTTACGTCCCTCTGAGGACCTGATCCCTTTCCAGGTGTAGACGATCTTAACTATTTGCAGGAGCACGGATCAGGACTTGCTACTTATCTCTCTTTCGAAGAGGTCTTCTCTTCGAGACTCATTGTTCATTAGATGTACTTATTTTATTTCTCTTATACTCTAGTTGGTAGTGGATTTGTCTCTGCCCAACTACTTGTTCTTATCAAGCATTTTATACTTGATTCAGTTATATAGTTGATTGGTTATTTGATTATGTGGATGAGATCTAGTTTTGTCCTGTGACTTATGATAATATATATACCACATGTGAGTTAACATTCATATTACAGCATTCGCGTGTATTATGGTATCCATGTCACGACCCGCACCCGGTATAGGGGCACGAGAGCGTGGGTACGTCCAGCCTATGCCGCAGCATCGACGGTAGAACGCTGTCTAGGTCAAGTACTTTCTAAACAATCTCACACTAGTATCCAACTCCATAAGGAGACACGGATAACACTATAAAAATGAACAACATACTCAATCACCACTACAGCACGATAAGAATTTGAAGAAAAATAGAATACGACACAAGTCTAATGACAAAATAATCATACCTGCAAACAGTAACAACCAATCCCCAAGTGTGTCGGAAACCAGTCTACTAAGGTCACCGTCTGGAAAAATATTTTCCAGTCAGGAAAGAGCAAAGTACATCTCTAAATAGCAGTTCTATATAAATGACATAAACTATATAGCAGTTCTAGATGGAAATATACCAGATGCATGTATAGGTACGAGAAATGTACAATGAAAGAAATACTGGAAATACTGTAAGTAAATGCAGGAAAAGAAACAATATGTCAATGAGCAAGAAACCTATGACTAAGTGTGTGAGTACTAGCTTTAATATGTGATCGGCTTGGGAACTTGATCAGGCTGGTTACATGTGATTAGCTATGATTCATGGAAGGTCAGGCTAACCGTTGGTTAGCTATGATGCATGTAGAGGTCAGGCTAATCACACGTAACAGCTATGAAGCATGGAGATGGTCAGGCCGCACCCGACGTGAGATGTGGGGTGAGCTATGATGCATGGAAAGTTGGGTATGATCACATATCTACACTAAAATACTCCCCAAACCCCCGACTGGTATAGTAGATCAAATTATGGTACGCTATGGCACGGGATTCCCTAGGGAGGTAGCAAATCTCCCCGGAAATCAGTGTCTGTATATGCACAAGATATCAATGAAACAAGACTTGTACAAGCTACACCATGAATAAGGAATAATATCTCATGACGAGATCTGCCTACACCAATCCGTGTAACCAGCGTGTCAAGAGCATGGATATCTACACTAGATACAGTGAACATAGGAGATATCATAAATTAAAAACTAATCAGAGAATGTACTCGCCTTTGGTCCTTAGCTGGTGAATACTGAGGTCCTGTTCCAGAGTGTCGCCTGGAGGAACCAACAGTCCTAATGACATATCAAAATAATACTTGTATCAGATGCTACGCTAACCCACAAATCCATGAAGTCAGAGGCTCTGCCAGATATGGCACTGGTCAATCTAGGGTCATATGGTAGGGATATATAAATATAAATATATCTATTTTTAACTACATTAATACTTACAATATATATACACCAATATAAATACATATGCAATATATATATGTACCAAAATACTCATTATATTAAATTATACTATGTATACAAGTACACATATACATAAACCAAAATACCAAACAATTATATATATATATATATATATATATATATATATATATATATATATATATATATATATATATATATATATATATATATATATACCAAATTAGCACTTATATCAAAATAAATATACATATATTTATTTACATATACCAAATTAACAATTACCAACATATACTGAAAATACAGATATACATATATACCAAATTTTTATATTGAAATATATTAAGTATATACAAAATATATACATATACATATACCAATATTACATATTAATATTTATTTAATACGTACACACAAAATATATATTGAATACATATATATATAAGTTGAGAAATACGCGATATATATATATATAAGTATATATATACATATACATGTATATATATAAATCATATATATACACTAATAAAAATATGCTATATACAAACATTAACATACATTTATTAATTTTATACTATATAAAAATAACCAATATTCATGCATATACATATATATCTACACATTAACTAACATATACTAATACACAATATTTATATATTAATACATACACTATACTATACATTAATCAATATATACATACACATTACATTAGCTACATATATATATATATATATATATATATATATATATATATATATATATATATATATATATATATATATATATATGTGTGTGTGTGTGTGTGTGTGTGTGAAGAAGGAAAGAGGGGAGAAGGAACTCACAACAGGGAGGAGGATGGATGCTGGGTCGGGCCGCTCCCCGGAGGAGGTTGGCTGACCGGAGGGCTGAGCAGCAGAGGGGAGTCGCAGCGGGGTCTCGCGGAATGCAGGGGAGGAGGAGAACTCAGCAGGGAGGAATTTGGGGTGGCTGACCGGCTGAGCTGCGGCCTGGGGAGGGGATGCAGCAGGGAGTCGGCTGACTGGCCGCCGGAAGAATGAACAGGATGGGTCGACGGCCGCACGGGAATGGTGGTAATGGTGGTGGCGTATGTTGGCAGCGAGAGGGGTGGAGTTTGGCCGGCCGGAGGGGTGAACACAGGGAGCAACTGCGGTGAGCAGTTGCCGGTGGTGGTGGTGATGATGGAAGCAGCCGGGGATGGGTGGTCGAGCAGCGGAGGGAGGAGCTCCGGGGATGCAGGGAGCTGCTGTTGCTGCTCCGGTCGTTGGGGCTCGGGCCGGAGGTCGGAGGGGGATGCCAACCGGAGTCGGAGAGGGGAGTAGTCGGCTCCGCCGACTGAGAGGGGGCCGCCGGAAGGATGGGGCCCGGCCGGGAACAGTATGGGGGGTGAACAGTGTTCCCCCCCTTCTCCTTCTCTTTGAATTTGAATTCAAAAACAAGTAAAAGAAGAAGAAGAAGAAGAAGAAGAAGAAGAAGAAAGGAAAGAGAAGAAGAAAGGAAGAAGGAGAAGAAGAAAGGAAGAAGAATTTGGTTTCCCTACGTTAGAGAGAGGAGAGGTGGGGAAACCTAGGTTGTCTAGGGATTAGGGTTTGATGTAACATGATATTATATAGGGAGAGAGGGTGTATGGAATCAAGGGTGGTGATTGATCCCCTTTAAATGAGGGATCCAGATTTGACATGAAGAGAAAAATAATTCATGTAGGAATGAGGGTGAGAGATTTAATTAAATTATTAGGGTTCCCTCATTGGTTTAAACAAATGGGTGTTTATACCAAAAATGCAAATTTGTAAATTAGCCCCCTTAAATTCGGGTATTTGCACAGACGCATGAAATGACGAAAATTTGGCGGGCGATTCGGTGTCCGGTGTTTTGTAGGGTCAGGGGGCGCTATAAGTTTGGTACGGGCTCAATTAGCAAGGTACTGGAATTAAATTGGGATTTTCAAAATCGGTTAAAATGGTATCTTCAATTTAAATAGAAAATAAATGCAAGTTGTGTTCTAAAATTAATTAGGAGTACCTGGGGCCAAAATCAGGTCAGGTCATCAATACCAATAATGAAGAAGACTCAGAACAGAATATTACCCTAATTTGGGCCGCACGAAAAATAGGTCAAGATTGCCTCCAATTTTCGATTGGAACACAAACGATACAAAATAGGAATTTATTAAATAACGTCCGCGACGATTTTTGTGCGGCTAGAAATAATGCACAGAGAGCATAATTATGAGTTGCAAAAAATAGTAGAATGGAAGGCGGGCATGTCTAGGACAAGATTGTGAAATTGGTTGGAAGACAGAAGTCAGGATACTGCTCCAAATATCGAAGCAAAGGCAAAGCAAAATAATTAATTAAAATACGGTAATTAATTAAAATCTCCAATAAATAAATTCTAGATAAAATAATTAAATCCAGAATTCCACAATTCGGACAGGTGTTCGTCTATTGGGCTTCTAGGTCAATTCTGCTAGCAAAAAATAAATGAACACTTCATCTAATACTATATTTAATTACACATCACACATATTTATTTAAATCAAATATACTATCAGGCAATTAATTAATTGTAACTACCATAATATTAAATATTGTAAAAAGTCGAAAATACCCCTGCTTTCGGAACGTGGTAGTGACAAGTCTACCCACCTTAAAAGAATTTCGTCCTCGAAATTTAAAATCCTCATAGTAGTGTTTATCATACACATTATTATTTCTCTCAAAATTTAAATTCATCATCCATGAAATCAGGTTATAATCCACAATGTCTTTTTACGACTTTTTAAAAATTCTAAAATTGTTGCATTCCGAAAAATCCTCGAAATAAATCAAGGTCTACTTTTTTTTTTCAAAAATTTCCCGAAAGTTTTAGTTAATAATTCAATACTCGGAATTTAATATTCACTCCTCAAATTTGATTTTAATCTATGCACATATATAATTGTAATCTCGTCCCACAAGTTTGAATTCAAACATTAGTCCATCAAAAATTTTATTCCTCGATTTCCTCTTTCCTCAAAATACTTAACAATGCGATACTTAAGGGTTCTCCAACTGCAACATCCAAATATAACATTTTTAAATTCATAACTTGCAATCAATTAAATATATTGATAAATCTCCAAAAATTTCCCATTTTAATAACCAATTTAAACATGTTATAATCTTCCTGGAATTAATAAACCACCAATTATGCCATGTTAATTTCTTAATCCTCTATTTACATCAATGTTTGTCCTCGGATTTTAATCATCTTGTCTCTCTTGTAAAGTCATAACTCTTTCATTAATCTTCGTCATGGTTAAACCCCAATAATCATGGTCTAAGAAAATCTTTACTACAATCCTACAACATGCAACCTAAGGGGATGTGTACAGTCATGGTGTCTTTTGTCATGGTATTGCAGTCTCTGTATCAGGGGTACTACTAACTACATTATAACAAGAATCATGCATACAAGCTACGGTACTAAGGTATCAGTCAATCAATCAAATAGATAGGAACAGAATGAAGGAAAGAACAGAACCTGCTAACACATTACCTGTGGTATCTCCTATCTCTAACATACACTTAACTCTAGCATATTCACTAACTAATTCCTATTTCTGTACACTGGTACCCATATCAACTAGTCATTTATCCACAAGATCCATGAATATATCTATGTGCACACACATGTCTATTAACACCTAAATCTGATGCCAAGAATCTCTAATATAACCATGATTCAATAATACATCTAAGTTGATACCTCTATCTCCTTAGTACCATACCCTCTGTCAGTTCCCGTTCCTACTACAATTGTCCATACTATTTTCTCATCGCTCCAGTGCACACCAAGTGTAACACCATACTAAGTGCTAACCCTTTCTAATATAAATCTAGATGGACACCCAAGTCAGCCTGCGGTGCCATCTCAATCCTGCTCAAGTTATCAGATCCTTACACATGTATATCATCTAATCATATATTAATATTCATATCTCTCATCTACCATAAAATTAATCCTCAAAATAATCGTCAAGGTTTAACTTCTCGATCAACAAAAAATGAATTGTATATACCTCCTCAAAATTAGATACTCAACATCGAAACAAAATTTAATCACTTCTAAAATCTTTGTAGCCTTAACCATGTTTATTGAATTCATATTTGAAATCCTCAAAAAATTTAATGACAAAATCTTAACTCCTCAATTATTCTAAAAATACAATCTTATTTCCACCTTTTAATTTATAACTCCACAATGTACATATCAGTGCTCACGGTCTCTGATACTCAAGGTGCACTCAATGCATCTAATGTCTATAATTGTGTACTAAAATTGTACTGCCAGAATCACTTGTACTCTTACCTCCAATGATCAAAGTTATCATCAACTGTGTTTTCTTTCATGATTTCAATTTATGTCAACTGGTATATCATCTAATTATCATCACACCGAGTGCTTACTGTTACTAGCACCATTTTCAATAATCCTTGATATAGAATCATCGGCACTCTTGGTATTATATTACTAGCTTCATTGATGAGTCATCTCATCAAGCTCATTAGAACTCATATTTACCTGTACCTTCTATAATACTCATGTTTCTTTACTCTCATGGGCATATGTATGGTTCTTCATCTCGATTGATGTATAGGTATTTCCCTTTAACCCTTTACAGCCTGTTAAACTGATCTGTGATACGCCTCACCATTTTCATTACCAATTTCGATATTTCTCTACCCATGACACCTCATTAACTCTTTATGCGTATATATTTCCTTACCTTTAACACTTCCGATATCAATAATCAAATTGAACATCATGCTCCATAAATCCTTAACACAATTCCTGGATACTTAATTGTTCACGTAGATCATCCAATTGCATAATCATGATTATCCAGGACGGGTATGTTGGCTCTGATACTAACTCTCGAACTATCACTGATACTCTATACTCTCCTTCTACTCACAGTCTCTAATGACCTTATCCTAGAACCATTGTTACAAGGTACTATGCTATGGGTTAATTCTAGATCAAGGCCTACTGCTCACATGTCCAACTAGGAAACACTTACAAACTCACAAGCAACACTCAGTCAATACTAATACTCAAGGCACAGACATAATTACAAGTCACTAATTATCATACTTAACAAGGAACCCTCAAGGAATAGAAGCTCAAAAGAAATTGGATTGAGGACAGAAGGTATCTTTACTACTAGTAAAGAAAAGAAGCGATGGAACAAAGTCCTGGAATAACAGAAATAGATAAGTCTTGAGATGATACTTTAAGAACCAATTTTAAGATACAACCTGATAATCATACACGTCTGTCTGAAATCATGACACTCAGAATCCTCACTACGCCAGTAAGCATAGATGCGATAAACGATAGGTTTCGTAACTAAGGTATGCAACTCTATAATCATGTCATCTAGAATCTTCGCCACGCCAACCGGTATGGCTGCGAGAGACTCTAAGTTTCATAACTATAGTATGTACATCCAAGTCAGGTTCCTACTTTCTCGTCACCACAGCTAATATGGCTGCGATAAACTCTAGGGTCCATAACCAAAGTAGACGTTTTACCTTTCTCACTGTCCTCATCAACATATGTCATCAGATAATACCGTAAATTTTAGCCCGTAAAGTTCATCTCGATATGAAATCAACTTCAACAACGATACCAAGAATTAAATTTAACAACTGGTCAATAAGAAGCAAACTCAACAATAATACCAAGAATTAATTTTAATAACTGATCAACAAGAATCAAGTTCAATAACAACAAGCGAGAGCGGACGGAACAAGGAAAGGATTTAAATTGGAATTTATAATGAGATTCTCAAGGGTCGTCCCAGGAATCTCTCAAATAATTTGTGATTGAGTATCCTCTCTCATCCTAGTATCCTATGTCCTATATTCTATAGCAGGTACACAGTAGTACAACTATGACGTCGCACTACTATGACATCGCACAACTAGCGAAGTCTGACCTGCATGGGCCACCACTCAAAACGTGTCACGACCCGCACCCGGTATAGGGGTACGAGAGCGTGGGTACGTCCAGCCTACGCCGCAGCATCGGTAGTAGAACGCTGTCTAGGTCAAGTACTTTCTAAACAATCTCACACTAGTATCCAACTCCATAAGGAGACACGAATAACACTATAAAAATGAACAACATACTCAATCACCACTACAGCACGATAAGAATTTGAAGAAAAACAGAATACGACACAAGTCTAATGACAAAATAATCATACCTGTAAACAGTAACAACCAATCTCCAAGTGTGTCGGAAACCAGTCTACTAAGGTCACCGTCTGGAAAAATATTTTCCAGTCAGGAAAGAGCAAAGTACATCTCTAAATAGCAGTTCTATATAAATGACATAAACTATGTAGTAGTTCTAGATGGAAATATACCAGATGCATGTATAGGTACGAGAAATGTACAATGAAAGAAATACTAAAAATACTGTAAGTAAATGCAGGAAAAGAAACAATATGTCAATGAGCAAGAAACCTATGACTAAGTGTGTGAGTACTAGCTTTAATATGTGATCGGCTTGGAAACTTGATCGGGCTGGTTACATGTAATTAGCTATGATTCATGGAAGGTCAGGCTAACCGTTGGTTAGCTATGATGCATGTAGAGGTCAGGCTAATCACACGTAACAGCTATGAAGCATGGAGATGGTCAGGCCGCACCCGACGTGAGATGTGGGGTGAGCTATGATGCATGGAAAGTTGGGTATGATCACATATCTACACTAAAATACTCCCCAAACCCCCGACTGGTATAGTAGATCAAATCATGGTACGCTATGGCACGGGATTCCCTAGGGAGGTAGCAAATCTCCCCGGAAATCAGTGTCTGTACATGCACAAGATATCAATGAAACAAGACTTGTACAAGCTACACCATGAATAAGAAATAATATCTCATGACGAGATCCGCCTACACCAATCCGTGTAACCAGCGTGTCAAGAGCATGGATATCTATACTAGATACAGTGAACATATAAGATATCATAAATTAGAAACTAATCAGAGAATGTACTCGCCTTTGGTCCTTAGCTGGTGAATACCGAGGTCCTGTTCCAGAGTGTCGCCTGGAGGAACCAACAGTCCTAATGACATATCAAAATAATACTTGTATCAGATGCTACGCTAACCCACAAATCCATGAAGTCAGAGGCTCTGCCAGATATGGCACTGGTCAATCTAGGGTCATATGGTAGGGATATATAAATATAAATATATCTATTTTTAACTACATTAATACTTACAATATATATACACCAATATAAATACATATGCAATATATATATGTACCAAAATACTCATTATATTAAATTATACTATGTATACAAGTACACATATACATAAACCAAAATACCAAACAATTATATATATATATATATATATATATATATATATATATATATATATATATATATATATATAAAAAATTAGCACTTATGTCAAAATAAATATACATATATTTATTTACATATACCAAATTAACAATTACCAACATATACTGAAAATACAGATATACATATATACCAAATTTTTATATTGAAATATATTAAGTATATACAAAATATATACATATACATATACCAATATTACATATTAATATTTATTTAATACGTACACACAAAATATATATTGAATACATATATATATATAAGTTGAGAAATACGCGATATATATATATATATAAGTATATATATACATATACACGTATATATATAAATCATATATATACACTAATAAAAATATGCTATATACAAACATTAACATACATTTATTAATTTTATACTATATGAAAATAACCAATATTCATGCATATACATATATATCTACACATTAACTAACATATACTAATACACAATATTTATACATTAATATATACACTATACTATACATTAATCAATATATACATACACATTACATTAGCTACACATATATATATATATATATATATATATATATATATATGTGTGTGTGTGTGTGTGAAGAAGGAAAGAGGGGAGAAGGAACTCACAACAGGGAGGAGGATGGATGCTGGGTCGGGCCGCTCCCCGGAGGAGGTTGGCTGACCGGAGGGCTGAGCAGCAGAGGGGAGTCGCAGCGGGGTCTCGCGGAATGCAGGGGAGGAGGAGAACTCAGCAGGGAGGAATTTGGGGTGGCTGACCGGCTGAGCTGCGGCCTGGGGAGGGGATGCAGCAGGGAGTCGGCTGACTGGCCGTCGGAAGGATGAACAGGATGGGTCGACGGTCGCACGGGAATGGTGGTAATGGTGGTGGCGTATGTTGGCAGCGAGAGGGGTGGAGTTTGGCCGGCCGGAGGGGTGAACACAGGGAGGAACTGCGGTGAGCAGTTGCCGGTGGTGGTGGTGATGATGGAAGCAGCCGGGGATGGATGGTCGAGCAGCGGAGGGAGGAGCTCCGGGGATGCAGGGAGCTGCTGTTGCTACTCCGGTCGCGGGGGCTCGGGCCGGAGGTCGGAGGGGGATGCCCACCGGAGTCGGAGAGGGGAGTAGTCGGCTCCGCCGGCTGAGAGGGGGCCGCCGGAAGGATGGGGCCCGGCCGAGAACAGTATGGGGGTGAATAGTGTTCCCCCCTTCTCCTTCTCTTTGAATTTGAATTCAAAAACAAGGAAAAGAAAAAGAAGAAGAAGAAGAAGAAGAAGAAGAAGAAGAAGAAAGGAAAGAGAAGAAGAAAGGAAGAAGGAGAAGAAGAAAGTAAGAAGAATTTGGTTTCCCTACGTTGGAGAGAGGAGAGGTGGGGAAACCTAGGTTGTCTAGGGATTAGGGTTTGATGTAACATGATATTATATAGGGAGAGAGGGTGTATGGAATCAAGGGTGGTGATTGATCCCCTTTAAATGAGGGGTCCAGATTTGACATGAAGAGAAAAATAATTTATGTGGGAATGAGGGTGAGAGATTTAATTAAATTATTAGGGTTCCCTCATTGGTTTAAACAAATGGGTGTTTACACCAAAAATGCAAATTTGCAAATTAGCCCCCTTAAATTCGGGTATTTGCACAGACGCATGAAATGACAAAAATTTGGCGGACGATTCGGTGTCCGATATTTTGTAGGGTCAGGGGGCGCTATAAGTTTGGTACGGGCTCAATTAGCAAGGCACTGGAATTAAATTGGGATTTTCAAAATCGGTTAAAATGGTATCCTCAATTTAAATAGAAAATAAATGCAAGTTGTGTTCTAAAATTAATTAGGAGTACCTGGGGCCAAAATCAGGTCAGGTCATCAATACCAATAATGAAGAAGACTCAGAACAGAATATTACCCTAATTTGGGCCGCACGAAAAATAGGTCAAGATTACCTCCAATTTTCGATTAGAACGCACAACGATACAAAATAGGAATTTATTAAATAACGTCCGCGATGATTTTTGTGCGGCTAGAAATAATGCACAGAGAGCATAATTATGAGTTGCAAAAAATAGTAGAATGAAAGGCGGGCATGTCTAGGACAAGATTGTGAAATTGGTTGGAAGACAGAAGTCAGGATACTGCTCCAAATATCGAAGCAAAGGCAAAGCGAAATAATTAATTAAAATACGGTAATTAATTAAAATCTCCAATAAATAAATTCTAGATAAAATAATTAAATCCAGAATTCCACAATTCGGACAGGTGTTCGTCTACTGGGCTTCTAGGTCAATTCTGCTAGCAAAAAAATAAATGAACACTTCATCTAATACTATATTTAATTACACATCACACATATTTATTTAAATCAAATATACTATCAGGCAATTAATTAATTGTAACTACCATAATATTAAATATTATAAAAAGTCGAAAATACCCCTGTTTTCGGAACGTGGTAGTGACAATCCATATATTGGAGTTGTCATATACATACGACTGGCAAGTTTACGTATTCCTGGTCCTACCTATTTTGGGACTGGGGCATGACATATTTTTGTGGTGGCCAATCAGGTCGAGAGAATATTGTCTCGGTTACATTACTGTACTGAGCAAGCCTACACATATGATTAGAGTATAGGATCTCATCTACTTATTTAATCACCTCCCGTGATTTTATTTCGCATTCTTATTTGATTGCTTGCATTGCATCTTGCTTGATCCTTTCACAACGTCAATCTTATCTTTTCTTTCGTGCTTGATAGGGGTTAGATAACTTGTACTAGGTATATATACTATATTATTAAATTACACTATTAGATAAATTCTTTTAAGTTTGGTAGTATGCCACATAACCTAATATCACATAGTCCTTTTGACACATTAATGAAGTATAATTGAATGACACCAACTATAGGCTTGCATAAGAAGATAGTGTTTACCTAGACTGTAGAACTTAGAGGCCCATACTCCCATTTGGTCGACTATAGACTTAGACAAGAAGTTAGTATGGCAACTGTAGAGGCACAACACTGGTCTTCTTGGTAAACTTAAATTATTTTGTACCTTCCTTCATCATCATCCAGCGTACTTATAGTTTTTGGACTACCTCAACTTATGTTGCTATTTTATAGCCTAGTTTTGCAAGCTTATTCTTTTATCGAGCTTGTTCATAAGATATGTATTATTGGGGACGCCCACTAATACATCGTCTAAATCAGAATCAGTGTATTATGGTCTGATCAACCTTAGTATGCTTGGTTCGTTCTTCGCATAACTACTTTACGTGGATTAAGATATAGTTTACTCAGATTGTTAGACGAATATACTTGCCCTCAAGACATATTCGAGCATATCGTATCGGTTATATAACTGTACTGATATGAGCATGCAAATAGGAATTTATCCAAAATAAGATTTCAATCCACAACTGCCCTGACAACTCTCTTTTTGAATTCTTTAATCGCCTTGAACCTCGTACTTGTATTTATCACCTCTTCCTTGAATTCTTTATTATTGTTTTTCTTTTTCTCCTATTTCGGAAAGACGAATGCTCGTTCTTAGTATAAGTTTGATACACGGAGAGTACTAAATATACCCCATAGGCCAATCACATTACTTTGTGACTATCTTTTATAATTAAGGGCATAAAACATGTGATATATTTGGTGTTAAATTTTTTGAGGATATATTGAATAACACGATTAAATAATTTGAGGAAGTCTTTCTTAAAGGTATAATCTTATGTGATAGATCGGTAAATTCTAAGTTGGGTAGAAGTTGTATTATCAACTTGAGGTATAATTTTTTAGATTGTGATTAAGTAAGATTAGATTGAGATATTTAAGTCATTTTAATTTTGAGAATTTTTAGAAAAATAATTTAGATTATGATGGTTTAACTATAAAGATAAGAATGTAAAATTTAAAATTTTGATATTATAGACCAAATATTAATAATTTGAGCACATGATTTAAATTTTAAATATTGGAGATTGAATTAACGATTTAACGATTTAAATCTTGAGAAAAAAATAGAACTCTAAACATGAACATTAATGGATTGAATTCAAAATTTTATAATTTGATGATTTGAATTAAAAGTTAAATTTTGATTATTGGATCACCTATTTGAAATGTTGATAATAGAAGTTGAATTTAAAATTTGAAGAATACAAAATTCTTAAGTTGAAATATAGGAATAATATTTGATTAGAATTGTTTAAAATCTATAGGAGATTATGATAGTTGAAAATCGTGATATAAAATTTGATGTGGGTTATTTAAATCTTCAAGATGTCATATAGAATTGAATTAAATTTGGATGTTGATTATTTAAAAATCTAGAAGAAATTATGATAAGTTAAATTTTGATTTAAACAGTTTTAATTTTAATTTTGAAGAGATTATGACGGATTTGAATAGATTTTGTCATTTAAATTTTTGAAAACATTACGGTTGACTTGCCTTAGATACAAATATGAAAGATTTAACAAATTATTTCTTATTTTTAATTTCGAGGATAAATTTTTTGTAAGTTGCGTAGATTGTAAACCCCCTCACCCAAAATAGATATTTTGTGTGTATTTTATATTATTATAATTATTATAGATTATTTTAAATATTGAATTTATTTAGAGTATTATCTTAGTTAATTAGAAAATAAATTTCTTGATATATTTATTTATATAAATATTTATTTAGAATTATTTTTAGGTTATTTTAGATTTTTGGAGATTTTTCTAGAATTTTAGGGTAATAAAAATATAGGAAACGTAAATATTTAGGACTTCCATGATTTACTATGAGACCATACTTATATATTATTCCTACCAAATATTTATTTTAGGTTAATATATTTAATTATATTTTTTTGTAATTTATTTAGAATTTTAAGAAATTTATTTGGATTTTTAAAATTATTTAGGAATTATTTGGATATATATATAGTCTTAATATTAGATAGATGCTAATTTAGTGTTAATAGATATTAATAAGATTATATATATATATTATTTATATTATCTTTAATTCTATTTAAGATTATAAATTATTGAGATAAACTCAAATTCTATTTTAAATTAATTCAAATCATGAGCCTACTAGGAAAGCAACTTCATGCATATCAGCCAATTCTAGTCGTATTCAATTAAGTAGTCTCCACCAGTATAAATACTTATTAGATTTATGGAATAAACTCATCTTTTATATTTTTCTTCCCCAAACTCCTTTCTTTTTCGTCCAAAAACAGTCAAAATTCGTCATAAATTCAGCCTCATTTTCTAGTAGTTATAAGGACTTAAAAATATAATATCTCCTAACTCCGGACTCCAAACGCGCTCCAGTTTTTTTTGTTAGACTATATCAAGATTAGTTTTCTGAATATATAAATTATTTTAATAATTTATGAAACTATTTTTCCAAAAAATTTTAGAAGTGCCAGCTATCCTAAATCAGACGCGTTTTCGTGTTTTTGAGATTTTGGGAGATTTCGAACTCAGAATTATTAGCCGTTTGAAGTTTCGAAAATCTGACATGATGAACTTCCATAAAATTATTTTTCTATAATTTAACATACAAGTTTAATCTACTTTAAAAATTTATGCAACGTAGACGTAAATAGGAAACCACCAAAAATTGTCATATGTGCGCCCTTATGGCCATAACTCTTTACCGACTTGTGATTTTATGAAACCATTGATTCTGGTATTCATATAGCGCTAAAATCTATAGGATTTTATACACAAATTTAGGATTTGAGTTGGTTGACTTTTTGGTCAACGGATTACCTCGATTTGCGTGCCACGGATCACAAATCCGTATAATTGATTTTCTTTGGACCAAAATTAGGGTTTAACAATGAAATCAAATTATAATAAGATTAAAATACTATTTTAGGTTATTTTATTCATAATTAAAATAGATTAAAATGGAGGAACCTATTCACCCACTTTTGTAACATAACTTGTTTAATTTATGTGATGGGTAGATCGGACGACCTCTTGAGTTGGGACTTCATTATTTTTCAGAGCAGGCAAGTATACCTTACCAAATTGCTTATAGTACTTTGCATGCTTATTATATTTTTATATATTCATTATATATATGTTTTCTTTTAGTCATAATTATATACTATATTTATTAACACACACTTGACACATAGTATCATAAGAGGGGAGGACAATCAGTTGGCGTATCGGCTACCTACTTTGGTAAACTGTAGTAACTAGCATACACTACGATAGTTGTGTCACGATGGTCGCTACCCTCGTGGTATATCGATTGATGGTGTCACGATGGTCGCTACCCTCGAGGTATAACGGCTAATGATGTTCATGGACGTATGTGTGGGTTGTGAGATAGGTAGAGTATCCTACACCTATCCATACGTTGAAAGGTTTTTTGCATTATGTATTTCATATAGATTGTCTAGTATATTGTACTTATATGTTTTGTCTATTATGCATGTTTTACTATATTCAATTGGCATGCTTCTATGTATCTTGTTACGTCCCTCTGAGGACCTGATCCCTTTCTAGGTGTAGATGATCTTGACTTTTCGCAGGAGCACGGATCAGGACTTGCTACTTATCTCTCTTTCGAGGAGGTCTTCTTTTTGAGCCTCATTGTTCATTAGATGTACTTATTTTATTTCTCTTATATTCTAGTTGGTAGTGGATTTGTCTCCGCCCAACTACTTGTTCTTATCAAGCATTTTATACTTGATTCAGTTATATAGTTGATTGGTTATTTGATTCTGTAGATGAGATCTAGTTTTGCCCTATGACTTGTGACAATATATATACCACATGTGAGTTAACATTCATATTACATCGTACGTGCGTATTATTATATCCATATATTGGAGTTGCCATATACATACGGCTGACATGCTTACGTATTCCTGGTCCTACGTATTTTGGGACTGGGGTATGACATAATATCACACATCGCATAGTATAGGAGGCATTCTCGATGCACAACTCAAAATATGTAATCTCATAGCATATAGCAAGTTATGTCGCACCTTAGTGCAGATTATGATATGGTCACACCTCAGTGCACCTTATAACATATGTATACATAGCATGTAGTAATTGTATCAGCACAGATATAAAAAATTGGGTCAAATTACCAAACTTACAGTTGGACATATAAACCTAATCACTTTGGAACATATAGCTCATGTTATACGCATAGTTGGTTAGTCACTTATGATATAGTCAATTTTAGCACATGGTCATGTCTAGCACAAGGTCGGGTTACTAAGTCTGTTCTTCCTTAGGATAAATCACAAGCAATTGTCAAGACCAACCAAATAAAACAAAAAATATTCTAAATAAAATAGCTAAGCCGTATGCACAACTTGGCGCATGAGATGGGTGCCGCATGGACTGTCGACCGTATGTTACTAAGGCCGCATAAGATCCTAGGCCGCATGCTCCTCCAAGCCATATACTCCGGACAAAAGTCTCCTCTTGGAGAAAGTTCCAAAGTGATGTATCAGAGAAGTGACTGAAGTGATGGATGTGACAGGCCATAAAGTGTGTAAGAAATAAAATACAAAACCATAGAAAGATGTGCCAAGGTTTCAGAGCCATGCGTCCAAGAAAAAATGGCTGCATACTCTGCTTGCCGTATAAGTCACTTGGCCACATATTGCTCTTTGGACTTAGCGAATTTCTTATTCATCCAGCGAACAAAATACAAGGAGTTCTATCACTTAGCTCCAGAACACTTTGTGTAATGGTCAGTCATTCATATAAAAAGGTGGACGTATTCTGGTTAGTTATGCGGTAAAGAGTCCAGCCGCATAAGGATCATGCCGCATGGAAGTCTCGGTTGCATATGGCGCTTGCCGCATGAGAACTTCGTCTTCTCTAGACAACAAGTTCAGCCATGGCGAAAAAGTTCCAAAAACTCAAAAAATATTTTCTTCATAAAATTTTATTTTAACTCCGAATCAAGTGAACCAAAAGCTAAAATGCTTAAAATAAAGTGCTCTATCAACCTAAAAAAAACTAATTTTCTAACATATCATGTTTTAATAGATCAAAATCAAGAAAAACTTTAGAACCCATGAAAAACCCAAACTTTAAAACTCAGATCTACTCAAAATTATTTCTCAAAACCAAAAAGTCTAAGAACTAAAACTAATGAGAACATCAAGGAGAATATTTTCCATCGAACCCATTTTATTAATACATATATGCAAATATATATATATATATATATATATATATATATATATATATATATATATATGGCTTCACCACTTTGAGCAAGATGTACTTGCCTTGGTGGACTAACAAACATCTTCCTAGAATAAAGTCTAGTTCTAGGGCTTAGGGTTTTGGTTGCGAGCTATTGAGGGAAGGACGAAGGGGAAGGAAGAAGTAAAGCAAAGAAATAAAAAATGAAAAAGATGAGAGAGAAGAAGGAGTATATTTACACTAGAGGGGAAAAATGTATTCTAATCATGACTAATCCTCAAACAATCCTAACCATCCAAAATAGGCTTAGTGATTCCAAAAGTGAACCGGGTCAGATATCCATCCTACATATGGGTCCTAGTATTGGTTCATGACAATTGCCAATGTGTGCACTACTGGTCTCGAATAGTCTCCCTCAATAAACATAACTATAATTAAATAAAATACAACATAATCAGCAGGAACCAACATGTAAAATATAGCATGAATATATTTACAAGAATTTTTTTAAAATATCATAAATTCAAGAATACCAAATCTGGGAACAAATGTGACAACACTGCTTCACATGTTTACATTACTCATATTAGAGATATGCCGTGATTCAACGACACCTTTATGCTCGTGCTAAGTCATACTGCTAATGTTTTGAGTAGATTTTTATTTGATCAAGTATAACATTTCACCTCTATATGTGCCATGCTTATCTCGTAGACTCGTACCATGGCCTGGAATATGACTCAGGACATGATTTACTTTGTTTGGCTGGAAGCTATCAAAGAGTTATTTCGTGCAAGTTTGAACATGAAAGTATTTGGGATCGTTAGGTCACCAAGATAGTTCCCGAACTAGGGGACTACAACACGACAAGTTAAGTATGAGTTATGATCAGACAGCCCGGGGAGCAACATTCGTTCAGGACTAGATCAAGCGGCTCTGGGAGCCAATTCGTTTGTGAACATGGACGTGATTTAAGCAAGTTTGTGATATGTGATTTATGATTTGAAGTAAGTTTTTGATATGTGATTTGGAAGACTAAGTTCATTTGGTTACAGACAACATGTGCACATGATATTTTGTGTTCCTACGGACGGTATGCCGGGGCACCGAGGCCGATCCGATTCGGACGGAACAATTTTAATAGTCATTTATTTCAGGCATGATGGTACAGACGGATCCACAGTTCCAATATTACAACCATCCGTCCAGAGGCTATAACTCATCCTTTATGGCTATGCTAGTGACATTTTTTTCATATAGACTAAGTTTAGCTCGATTGCGGCAATCTGTGCGCGAGTTCATTTGCATTAAAATGAGTAACATGTACATTTGAACACATCCGATTAAATTTAAGTAGAATATTTAATACATGTGATAAGAGAAATTGATGCACACCACTTTGTACTTAGAGATATGGATGCATAATACGTTATTTAGTACAAGCATAACACATTTGTGGCAAGAACTCATTCAAAAAACTAAGCTTTGTTTGTGCACTTGTCACTACCACATTCTAAAAATAGGGGTATTTTCGACTTTTTATATATTATTAATATTATGGTAGTTATTTTAAATGATTGCATGATAAGTGTATTTAAATTAAATAATTGTGTGAGATGTGTATTTAAATATATTATATATATACAATTTTCATTAATGTTTGAGCTGGTAGACTTGACCTAGAGGCCCACTAGACGAACACCTGACCGAATTATAGGATTATGTATTAATTTGTATTAATTAGAATTTAAATATTTTGAATTGTAATTAATTATCATAATTTATTTAATTGTTGCGCCTTACTGTTGCTTCGATATTTGGAGCGCTACCCTAGCTTTTGCCTTCCAACAAATTTCATAACCTTGCCCTAGACGTGCCCGCCTTCCATTCTGACCTTTTTGTAACTCATAATTATGCTCTATTGTACTTCATTTTAGCCGCACAATATTCGTCACGGACGTTTACTTAATTTCTAAATAAATTCCAACTTTGTATTGTTGTGCGTTCCAACCAAAATTGGAGGCAATCTCGACCCATTTTTCATGCAACCCAAATTAGGGTAATATTCTGTTCTGAGTCTTCTTCACTAATGATATTTGTGACCCAACCTAATTTTGGCCCCATGTACTCCTAATTAATTTTAGAATACCGCTTGCATTTGTTTCTGATTAAATTGGGGATACCAACTTTGACTAATCCCGTTTAATCCCAATTTAATCCAAATACCCTATTCATTAAGCCCGAACAAAACACACAACACCCCTCACCCTACCAAATACCAAATCGCCCACTAATTTTTCATCATTTCATGTGTCTGTGCAAATACCCAAATTTAAGGGGGCTCATTTACAAATTTTGTATTAGGTGTCAACACCCCATTGGTTCAAACCAAATGGAGATCCCTAATCTTTGACGAGTCAACAACCCTCACCCTTGCATGAATGAATTCTCTATGTCAAATCCTGACCACCCATTCAAAATGGGAGCATCATCACCACTCATTTCCCACTCACAATATCCTATTTAATGTCTTCTCAAGGCCCTCTTCCCAACCATGACCTAATCCCCAAACCTAGAGAAGCCCCCATCTTCTCTCTCCTCCCCCTCACATAACCGTATGTTTTTTTATTTTTTTCCTTTCTTCTTCTTCTTCTTCTTCTTCTTCTTCCTTTTCTTCTTCTTCTACTCTTTCTTTTAAAGGAAAGGAAATTAAAACCTTTACCCCCACTGTTCACCCGGGCACCCCGGCCCCCTTCTCCGGCCGACCCGTCGACATCACCCGATTCTCCACCCCAGCCAAACCTCTCCTCCTCTTGCACCTCCAAGCCAACTCTACCACCATCAGCCCGACCACCCGTACTGCTCCTCCCCTCTTCCCGACCCCGATGGAGCTCCACCCGGCTCTTCCCTGCATCCCTTCGGCCCTGCGACCCAAAGCTCCACCAACACCAGCCAACATCCCCTCCGGCCTCTCCTCTTCTTCGAACAGCACCACCCCGAGTCTGGCGCTGCTACTCCGGCCACGTCGACGATCTTCGGCGGCCCGCAGCGCAGCCACGACCCCCTGTTGTCCCAGCGTCGAGCCTGCACCCCGCAGCCGGGCCTGCTGCTCTGACGAACCCGTAACTCCTCGGCCATCTTCCCCTGCGGCCTCCTGCTGCACTCCGTCACCACCACCATATCGAGCCATCACCACCACTATATCGAGCCATCACCACCACCATATCGAGCTAGCACCACCACCATCATCATCAACTATCACCACTACCACCACCCTATCACCACCATCTCCCTCTCCTCTTCTCCGAGCAGCACCACCCCGAGTCCGGCCTGCTGCACCGACCTCGGCTGCTACATCAGAACCACCACCCTCCACCTGTGAGCCTCCCTCTCCCTCTTCCCTCCTTCATTGGTTGAGGAAATCGATACACATAGTGTATATACGTATGTATTAGTATATATAATTTAGTGTATATGTATTCATATATATATATATATGTATGTATTGGTATATTTTCATATAGAATATGTGTAATAAATACGTATTTTTGGTATATATATATATATATATATATATATATATATATATATATATATATATATATATATACATCATATAATTTAAGTATATACAATTATACATATTTGTATATAATTATTGGTATACCCATAAATATGTATTAATTTAATTATTGATAATATGTATAATTGATGAATGTTTTAGGCGACCCGAGTGTAATTACAGATGCGCCGTCTTTACATTGACCTGTAACCCTGTTAATGTTAGTTGACTGCCACATGTACACTGACGTACTGGCGAGCCCCGTACCATTTTGACCGTCTGTCTTGCACAGCAATCACAGATGCGACGTCCGTGCAACTTGACGCACTTGAACCTAGTTGACTAGTGCCATACTTGGCATAGCCCCTAAGTTCAATGTATTATGATTGCGTGTTAGTGTAGCATCTGATGTAAATATTATATTTATGATATGTCTATAGGACTGTTGGATCATCCAGGCGATACTCTGGAACAGGATATTGGTATTACCAGCTAAGGACCCAAGGCAAGTATATTCTCTGATAATTTCCAATTATTTGATAATTTCTATAATTCTAATATCTAGAAATGTTACATCTGATTCTTGACACTGTGCTACATGGACTAGTATATAGATTGGATCTGCAGTCATGAGATGTTACATTGATTATCGTATTGACATTGTATACGACATTGATATTTAGACCTTGTATATGATAGATTGGATATTTCTCGTGCATCGTGATGTGTCATGGTTGGATCCACTGTACTAGTTGGGGGCGGGGAAGTAGTTAGTGAGAAATGTGATCATATCCCTATTATACAAGTATAGAACAATGTTAGTGTTAATCATGCTCCTCACGTATGATTAGCCCGGCCATATAGCTCTCGTACATGTTCCCAAGCCGATCACATTTTGAACTACAATTTCAAACACTTAGAATAGTTACAGTTCTCTATTTTAGATCATATACTACATCACCCGTATATGATATTGTACCTCGTTCTTTTCATTTCATATATGCACTGACTGTATCATATTGCCTATATTGCTTGTCTCTTTACATTACCTGTCTCTTTATTTTGCCATTGCATTTATTCACTGTCTTCTCTCAGTATATAGTATCATTTGTTTATTGTTTTATAGTCCTTATCAATTAAATGGAACTGTTATTTGAGATGTACTTTGCTCCTTCCTGACTGAAAATATTTTTCCAGACTATGCCTTAGAGGACTGGTGTCCGACATTTTATGGACCACAGGGTGAGTAGCTGCAGACTTGGACTTGGTAGTTCAGTTGTGATTCTGGGAGGTCTAGCCGAAATCACTAGTTATCTAGCTAGTTCTTTTAGCAGATTATTTTGGTACCGGATTTGTCTCCGGCATACTTTGTTGAGACATGGATATTTGTTGAGTTAGATTATTTTACATTAGACTTGTGTTGTGTTGTATTTTATTTTATTTCTTCGATACCTTATCGTGCTGTAGTTATGTGATTGAGTATGTTCTTCATATTATATTGTGTCATCCGTGCCTCCTTATGGAAATTGGATGCTCGTGTGAGATTGCTTAGATAGTATCATAACCTTGACAGCGTTCTACCGCCGATGCTGCGACGTTGGCTGGACGTACCCGCGTACTCGTGCCCCAATTCCGGGTGCGGGTCGTGACACATTTTTAGTGGTGGCCCACGCATGTCAGACTTCACAAGTTGTGCGATATCGTGGTAGTGTGACATCTCAGTTGTACTACTGCGTGCCTGCGATAGGATATAGGACATAGGATACTAGGATGAGAGCAAATACTCAATCACAATTCCTTGAAAGATTCCTGGGATGACCCCTGAGAATCTTATTATAATTTCCAATTTAAATCATTTCCCTTGTGTTTGTCCATTCTCACTTGTTGATATTGAATTTGATTCTTGTTGATCAGTTATTAAATAAAGATCTTGGTGTCATTGTAGAGTTTGATTTCATATCAAGATGAATTTACGGACTAATTTATGGTATCATTTGATGACACATGTTAATGAGGACAGTGAAAAAGATTAACATTAGAGCCATTGGACTACAAGATGTGGATTTAAATTATAATTTGAAGATTGAAAATGAATTTCAAATTTTTAAATATTTTTGAGGATTTAAGATATTCTGTTATAAAAAAAAAAAATTTTTTGAGGATTCAGATTCAGTTCGATGAACCTAGACAAAGCTGTAAGGATTTTTGGAAGTGATTAAATTTTTGTTTCAGTATTTGAATATTTGACTTTGAGAAAAGTATATGTATTTTACTTTAAATTGTTCGAGGAGTTAGTTTTGAGGATTTTATTCTGAGGATAAAATTTTTATAGTGGGAGAGATATATATTAGTATATGAGTGGATGAGGTGCATATGTGAGGATCCCTTGGCTTGAGCATGATTGAGATTGCACTGCAAACTGAATTGGGTGTCCATCTAGGGTTGTATTAGAGGGAGCAGTACTTAGTATGGTGTGTTGCATTTGATATGCACTTGAGTGATAAGAATAACTAGTATCAACAATTACAGTAGGTAAGAAAGCTAGCAGTGAGTGTGCTTGTAGTAGAAACTGTGGTACCTAAAGGGATAGAGGTATCAAACCTTTGATGCATCATTGACCTATGCAATCACAACCAGGAATATTTCTAATCTATTTATTTGTTATCCTTATTCCTTCTGAAAGTTGCTTCTTTAGAACTTTACTGTCCTTCCTTGATGATATCGTACTTATTGCCTTAATTGATTCTTTTGGGTCTGTCTTCAGGATGTTGCCGAAGACACGATCTATGAGAGTGGGAGCACCAGCTTTAGAGGGGTCTGCCACCTCTCCACTTGATGGACAGACATCCGTAGTTCCTCCTATATCTCTGATGCATGTGGGAGTATCTAAACTTTTCGGGGATCCTCCTCCCCCAACTGTCCAAAGGATTGCCACAGCTGTGACGGACAACCTTCCTCCTCCACCGACTCTAATTTTCGGAGGTTTGCCCATTGATGGGGCACAGATGTTTACCTTGATCCAGGGCATGGTAGATACCCAGAGAGTGACGGCAGACGCTCAGCGAGTTCAAGCTGAGGCTCAGAGGGTGCAAGTAGAAGCGCACCAGGCATAAACCGAGCTGATGAAAGAGAGTATGGAGAATGCTCATCAAGTGACTCTCCAAGCTTTGGAGAGAGTAGCACAACACCAGCAGTTTCCTGGCCAGCAGCAACAGCAGAGATCAGGGACTATAGTGGACTTTAAGAGGATGATGCCTCGAGAGTTCAAGGGTATCGAAGGGATACTTTACGCTGACGACTGGCTAGAGGACATAGAGAGGAGCCTGTGATTGGCCCAGATTTCGGATAGCTTACGGATAGAGGCGGCTGGCAGTCAGATGTTCGATATCGCACTCACGTGGTATCGCACGGAGCCGAGAGTTACCGTACAAGGACTTACTTAGGAGACCTTCAAGGAGCTCTTCAAGGAGAAGTTCTTCCCCGACGTGGCATTGGGAACCTTGGAAAGTCAGTTTTATGACTTGGTCCAAGGAAATATGTCGGCCGACGAGTACGCTACAAAATTCTGTCGATTGAGCCATTTTGCATCGTCTATGATTCGGGACCCAGTAGATCGAGCCCGGAAAGTTAGAAAGGGGCTGACGAGAGATTAGGTCGCACACTTCTGGTCGTCGTACCGCTACCTTTGAGGGTATCTTGATGGATGCCCAGATTGCAGAAGAGGATCTGGATCTCAGGCCTAAGAGGAGTCACAATATTTCTGGAGATACGAATGGTAGCGCAGGACTGGCCAAGCGTCCCCATATTCAGCATCAATAGCAGTCCAGGCACCAGTTCATATTCAGCAACAGCCATGGACGTTTCAGCATCAACAGCAGTACCAGGCACCAGTTCATATTCAGCAACAGCCATGGGCGTTTCAGCATCAACAGCAGTACCAGGCACCAGTTCATATTCAGCAGGATCAGCAGCAGCCTCCGAGAGAGACACAACAGACTTGTTATTTCTGTAAGAAGCCAGGTCACCTTTGGGAGAGCTGTAGAACAAGGCTAGGACTTTGTTTGCACTACGGCGCTGTGGGACATCGAGTAAGGGATTGTCTTCTAGCCCCTTATCTTTCCGACCAATGTGCAGCCCCAAATTTTAGAGATCCAGTTAGGCTACCTGTGGAACCGTATATTGCTCAGCACTCGTAAAGGGAACCACCCCAGCATGGCGGGGCATTTGCGATGACGGTCGAGGAGACCGATACTGCAGGTAATGTGTTAGCAGGTTCTGGTCTTCCTTCCTTCTGTTCCTTTCTATTTTATTGATTGATTGATTCCCTAGTACCGTAGCTTGTATTCATAATTTTTGTTAGAATGTAGTTAGTAGTACACCCTGACAGAGACTGTAATACCATGACAAAAGACACCATAACCATACATGTTTTTCTTAGATTGCATATTGAATGACTGTAGGTATAATTTTTCTTAGACCATGATTATTGGGGTTGACCATAGTAGATTTATGAAGAGGTTATGACTTGACAAGGAGAGACAAGATGCTTAAAATTTTGAGGATAAGCATTAATTTAAATAAAGAGTTAAGGATTTAATATGGCAGAATTGATGAATCATTAATTTTATCAAGATTGAGATATGATTAAACTATCATTAAAATTCGAGGATAACATTAATTTAAATAAAAGAGTTAAGAAATTAACATGGCATAATTGATAATTTATTAATTTTAGGAAGATTTTGATATAATTAAATTGGTTATTAAAATTGGAGAAAATTAGGGAGATTATCATTATATCTATTTGATTGCAAGATATGAATTTATATTATAAATGTTGCATTGAAGATTTCATAAGTATTGCATTGTTTGAGTTTTGTGGGAAAAGAAACCAAGAAATAAGAGCATTGATGGATTAGTGTTTGAATTCAAACTTTTTGGGACGAGATTTCAATTTTATATATATGCATTGATTGAAATTAAATTAGAGGAGTGGATATTAAATTTTGAGTATTTAATTATTAACTTAAAATTTTGGGGGAAATTGTGATAAAAATGGAATTTAATTTTTATTTCGAGAATTTTCAGGAATACGATAATTACATAATTTTGAAAATTATGAAATAACAATGTGGATTACTACCTGATTTTGTGGTTGATGAATTTAAATTTTGATGGAAAATAATAATGCGTATGAGTAAATACTACTATGAGGATTTAAATTTCGAGGACGAAATTCTTTTAAGGAGGGTAGACTTGTCACTACCACATTCTAAAAATAGGAGTATTTTTGACTTTTTATATATTATTAATATTGTGGTAGTTATTTTAAATGATTGCGTGATAAGTGTATTTAAATTAAATAATTGTGTGATATGTGTATTTAAATATATTATATATAAACAGTGTTCATTAATGTTTGAGCTGGTAGACTTGACCTAGAGGCCCACTAGACGAACACTTGACCGAATTATAGGATTATGTATTAATTTGTATTAATTAGAATTTAATTATTTGGAATTGTAATTAATTATCGTAATTTTATTTAATTTTTGCGCCTTACCGTTACTTCGATATTTGGAGCACTACCCTAGCTTTTGCCTTCCAACAAATTTTACAACCTTGCCCTAGACGTGCCCGCCTTCCATTCTGACCTTTTCGTAAATCATAATTATACTCTCTTGTGCTTTATTTTAGCCACACAATATTCGTCGCGGACGTTTATTTAATTTCTAAATAATTTCCAACTTTGTACCGTTGTGCGTTCCAACCGAAATTGGAGGCAATCTCAACCCAATTTTTGTGCAACCCAAATTAGGATAAATATTCTGTTCTGATTCTTCTTCACTAATGATATTTCTGACACAACCTAATTTTGGCCCCATGTACTCCTAATTAATTTTAGAACACCGCTTGCATTTGTTTCTGATTAAATTTGGAATACCAACTTGACTAATCCCGTTTAATCCCAATTTAATCCAAATACCTATTCATTAAGTCCGTATAAAACACACAACATCCCCTCACCCTACAAAACACCAAACACCAAATCGCCCACCAATTTTTTATTATTTCATGTATTTGTGCAAATACACAAATTTAAGGGGGCTCATTTGCAAATGTTGCATTAGGTGTCAACACCCCATTGGTTCAAACCAAATGGAGAGCCCTAATATTTGACTAGTCAACAACCCTCACCCTTGTATGAATGAATTCTCCATGTCAAATCCTGACCACCCATTCAAAATGGGAGCATCATCACCACTCATTTCCCACTCACAATATCCTATTTAATTTCTCCTCAAGGCCCTCTTCCCAACCATGACCTAATCCCCAAACCTAGGGAAGCCCCCATTTTCTCTCTCCTCCCTCTCACACAATCGTATGTTTTTTTATTTTTTCCTTTCTTCTTCTTCTTCTTCTTCTTCTTCTTCTTCTTCTTCTTCTTCCTTTTCTTCTTATTTTACTCTTTCTTTTAAAGGAAAGGAAATTAAAACCTTTACCCCCACTGTTCACCCGGGCACCCCGGCCCCCTTCTCCGGCCGACCCGTCGGACATCGCCCGATTCTCCACCCCAGCCAAACCTCTCCTCCTCCTGCACCTCCAAGCCAACTCCACCACCATCAGCACCTCCCCTCTTCCCGACCCCGTTCGAGCTCCACCCGACTCTTCCCTGCATCCCTCCGGCCAGGCGACCCAAAGCTCCACCATCACCAGCCAATATCCCCTCCGGCCTCTCTTCTTCTCCGAGAAGCACCACCCCGAGTTCGGAGCTGCTACTCTGGCCACGTCGACGATCTTCGGCGGCCCGCAGCGCAGCCACGACCCCCTGCTATCCCAGCGTCGAGCCTGCACCCCGCAGCCCGGCCTGCTGCTCCGACGAACCCGCAACTCCCCAGCTATCTACCCATGCGGCCTCCTACTATACTCCGTCACCACAACCATATCGAGCCATCACCACCACCATATCGAGCCATCACCACCACCATCATCATCAACTATAACCACTACCACCACCCTATCTCCACCAGCTCCCTCTCCTCTTCTCCGAGCAGCACCACCCCGAGTCCGGCATACTGCACCGACCCCGGCTGCTACATCAGAACCACCACCCTCCACCTATGAGCCTCCCTCTCCTTCTTCCCTCCTTCATTGGTTGAGGAAATTGATACACATAGTGTATATACGTATGTATTAGTATATATAATTTAGTGTATATGTATTCATATATATATATATGTATGTATGTATGTATTGGTATATTTTCATATAGAATATGTGTAATAAATACGTATTTTTGGTATATATATATATATATATATATATATATATATATATATATATATATATATATATATATATATATATATATATATATATATATATGTATGTATTTTGGTATGTATGTATATATATGTAGCATATATATAATTGTATTGGTATATATATGTACTTATATACGTATATGGTATATGTATCAAATATAGTATACGTATATTTTTACTTGGTATATATATATATATATATATATATATATATATATATATTCAGTATACATTTTCTTTTGATACATAAATAGTGGTTATAATATATATATAAATATGGCATATATAATTTTAACATATTGATATATATATATATATATATATATATATATATATATATATATATATATATATATATATATATATATATATATATATATATATACAACATATAATTTAAGTATATACAATTATACATATTTGTATATAATTATTGGTATACCCATAAATATGTATTAATTTAATTATTGATAATATGTATAATTGATGAATGTTTTAGGCGACCCGAGTGTAATTACGGATGCCCCGTCTTTACATTGACCTGTAACCCTGTAAATGTTAGTTGACTGCCACATGTACACTGACGTACTGGCGAGCCCGTACCATTTTGACCGTCTGTCTTGCACAGCAATCACAGACGCGACGCCCGTGCAACTTGACGCACTTGACCCTAGTTGACTAGTGCCATACCTGGCATAGCCCCTGAGTTCAATGTATTATGATTGCGTGTTAGTGTAGCATCTGATGTAAATATTATATTTATGATATGTCTATAGGACTGTTGGATCATCCAGGCGATACTCTGGAACAGGATTTTGGTATTACCAGCTAAGGACCCAAGGCAAGTACATTATCTGATAATTTCCAATTATTTAATAATTTTTATAATTCCAGTATCTAGAAATGTTACATCTGATTCTTGACACTGTGCTACATGGACTAGTATATAGATTGGATATGCAGTTATGAGATATTATATTGATTATCGTATTGACATTGTACACGACATTGATATTTAGACCTTGTACATGATAGATTGGATATTGCTCGTGTATCGTGACGTGTCATGGTTGGATCCACTGTACTAGTTGGGGGCGGAGAAGTAGTTAGTGAAAAATGTGATCATATCACTATTATACAAGTATAGAACAATGTTAGTGTTAATCATGATCCTCACGTATGATTAGCCAGGCCATATAGCTCTCGTACATGTTCCCAAGCCGATCACATTTTGAACTACGATTTCAAACTCTTAGAATAGTTACAGTTCTCTATTTTAGATCATATACTACATCACCCATATATGATATTGTACCTCGTTCTCTTCATTTTATATATGCACTGACTGTATCATATTGCCTATATTGCTTGTCTCTTTACATTGCTTGTCTCTTTATTTTGCCATTGTATTTATTCACTGTCTTCTCTCAGTATATAGCATCATCTGTTTATTGTTTTATAGTCCTTATCAATTAAATGGAACTGTTATTTGAGATGTACTTTGCTCCTTCCTGACTGGAAATATTTTTTCAGACTATGCCTTAGAGGACTGGTGTCCAATATTTTATGGACCACAGGGTGAGTAGCTGCAGACTTGGACTTGGTAGTTCAGTTGTGATTCCGGGAGGTTTAGCCGGAATCACTAGTTATCTAGCTAGTTCTTTTAGCAGATTATTTTGGTACCGGATTTGTCTCCGGCATACTTTGTTGAGACATGGATATTTGTTGAGTTAGATTATTTACATTAGACTTGTGTTGTATTTTATTTTATTTCTTCGATATCTTATCGTGCTGTAGTTATGTGATTGAGTATGTTGTTCATATTATATTGTGTCATCCGTGCCTCCTTATGGAGATTGGATGCTCGTGTGAGATTGCTTAGCTAGTATCATGACCTTGACAGCGTTCTACCGCCGATGCTGCGGCGTAGGCAGGACGTACCCGCGTACTTGTGCCCCAATTCTGGGTGCGGGTCATGACAGCACTACTTTGTTTTATTTTATATATGATATGCTGGTTAACTTGGTCTTATGGTTTGGACAGGAAAGGATAAATAGTAAGTTGGTAAGTTTTACTGTTAGGCTTTTTATCTTATGCCATAAAATTGATCCTGAAACAAGACTAGAAAGATAACTTAATAGTTGGTGCACGGAACTAATTGAACGTGTTTGAATTTTTCGAGCGGACGAGAAGCCTCCCCACCAGTTCGTTCATGTACTGATAACCTACCAGATTGCTTGTAGGGTGCGCAAGAACCTCGTTTAGTGCAAAGTGTCTCCTCGTGCGTGCTAAGGCATGGAGTTTGCTCTGGAGCCTTGGAGTGTTGCGTCCGAAGCTGGAGCATATATACAGGACATAATGTTAGAATATTGCCTATGTATCATCCCATGTTGTAAGCCACTTGGCATGATTTTATTATTTCGAGAGAGAGAGATGAGCGACTTGTAATCTCGGCCTAGCACCACTTATAATAATTCTTGATTATCAATAAAGAGCTTGTTATTTTTTTATACTTGTGTTCATTCAATACTTTCGCTATGGCAACTTTGTGAACTTGTTATCAATCATCTGTTCGGTTTCTTATTCCGCTGCATTCAGACTATCTGTGCGACTCTGTGGCTTAACTATTTCTTCGCCTGCTCGAATTATGGCCTTGTACAGGTACAGCTTGTGCTCGTACATATCACGTCCTGATGGGAACGATCATCTCGCGGGAGCACTGGCACAGTGATTCGCCCCTAGCGGGGATGACCAATCATGAGAGAGATCGGGGTATGAAACTTTAGCCCCAGAATCACCTTCTTGTTCACCAAGTGACTCATTCCCTTCTCGCTGATATAGCTAAGCCGCCTATGCCACAACTCAGTAGACTCATCAGTAGCCGCATTTACCTTATGTGCCCTATGTGCGCTTCCTTCCATATAGTAGAGTTTGGACCTCTTGCTTCCTCTGGCAATCACCATCAAACCTCTGGAAAGCTTCCATTGACTGTTCCTAAAGAGATTGAAGAAGCTCTTGTCATCCAACCCTCAAACCGATACCAGGTTAAAACGGATATCAAGGACATGACAAAAATCTTTGAGAACAAGAACTGCACCCATCTTTGTCCTCAAATGCACATCTCCAATAGCAACAGCTTTCAACACATCTTCGTTGCCCATCTTCAATACTCCACAGTCGCTTGTTGTGTAAGCAGCAAATATTGCCCTATTGTGAGATACATGCACTGAAGCACCTGAGTCCACCAGCCAAGAGTTTTTATCGCAGCCTAGGTTCATGACTAACTATTTACCTATAATGATCAAATTGCCTCTACGTGCTGAGAGCGCCAATGTAGTATTCTATCTTTGCTTCCCCTTGTCTCCATTCTTTTCTCTCTTCTAAGTGAAACAATTTTCTTGATGTGGCCCTTCTTTTCACAATGGTAATACTCCGAGTCCTCGTATCAACACTTGGACCTTCCCCTGCTTTTATCTCTGCCACCGCCAGGACCCCTGCTTTTACCCCTTCGACGGCTCTCTAAAAATAGAGTCTCTGAGTGACCTAAGAACGTCTCTACATCTTTTCATTAAGTACCCCACTTTTTGTAAACTCCAGACCGACCACGCCTTCTGGAGCAGAAGCGATCATAGATACTCGTACGATCTCCCACGAGTCTGGCAACGTACACAGCAATCATAGTTCCTGAATCTCATCGTTGAACTTGACTACAATCGAGTATAGCTGGTCCGCCATGCCTTGGAACTCACTCAAATGATCTATAATGGACTCCCTATCTTTGTACCGCAGACCCACTATCATCCGGATCAAGAATAATTTATTTATTCTGGTCTTCTTTGCATACAAAGATTCTATCTTATTCTATAGTGTCTTCGTATGCTCAATATTAGCATCGTGATTATACACATTTTTGTCAATGAACTACATGATATCCACTAACTTCTGAGGAAGTACTACCTCAATCCCCATCTCCTGAAGGTCTCCAAGATATGACTATGTGATGTTAACATAAACATACTACCCCTTCTGCTGAGAGCATCTTCTACCACATTCGCCTTGCCTGGATGATACTAGAGCTTTACGTCATAGTCCTGCAATAATTCTAACCATCTCCTTTATCTCATGTTCAGGTCCTTCTGAGTGAATACATACTTTAAACTTTTAAGATCTAAAAATCTTTCTACCTGATTGCCATATAAGTATTGCCTCTATAGCTTGAGCGTAAACACTACTGCTGCTAACTCTAAATCATGGGTCAGGTAGTTCTTCTCATGATCCTAAATATGTCGAGATGCATAAGCTATCATCCTTCAGTGTAGTTAGGTCGAGCAATCCATACCGATATTAAACAAAGTTAGGATCAAGCAAGGCAGGAAGGAAATAATAATATCTTTTCCAATAACGATAATTGAGCCAACCGAGATGCACATGACATAGTCTAGGCAAAACCCAAAAACCATATACCTCCACGATCATGTCACATGAAGTTACTGCCAAGCTAGGGTTCATCTGGCTGCAAATAACTTCCTTATTTCATAATACGACAGATGGATGCAGTACACCACTGCCACACCAGATAATACAGGTTAATGAACTTGTCTTCGGCTAAATCCATGAGATATTTCCAAAATAACTTTTATGAAATAAGCTAGAAGAGTCAATCATTATGCATAAGATGTAGTCTAGGTAAAATTCGAGAAACATATACATTTGTGATCCCGTTATCTAACGTTCTACCTCACCAGTATGACTCTAGTGGCAAAAGCTCTCGATTCCGTAATACAAGGATAAAATATTGTTTCTTAAACCCACCCTAAACTAAATCTATGAGATATTTTTCAAAAAAACTCGAGTAAATAAATAAGATGAGATAATCAAGAAGTCAATAACAAAGATTTTTGTCGAAGTACGGAAGCATTCATGCTGGATTAATACGATATCAATCATGCTCGAAGGATCATAGAGAAGCCTATATTTCTAGTTGTTGATGTATCATTAAATATTTCCTCTTTTGGTCACATGCTCATAGTAGTATATATACCTAAGTACTACCATGACTTCATATATTTTACAAAGTCAAGACCTGCATGGGCCACCATAAAAACTATGTCATGCCCTAGTCCCAAACTATGTGGTACCAGGCCACGTGGCAATGGCCAGCTCCACATTCGACCAGACTTGTCCGACTCGTATACGCATAACTTGTCCTAATAAGATAATGTGTTTATAAATCTATAAATAACATCCACAACACTAGCTATATATTGTGAACTAAGAAGATAAACAAACTATGAAAGAGTATATAAGTAGGCATCACTAGCGATACTTGAAATCTTGAAGAAGTCTTCAATCCTACGTCGGCACTCAGCAATAATCTGGCAGAAAACTGGCTCCCCAAAGGGACGTAACAAGATACATGAAAATATATGCTAAATGAAATAAAGTAAATAACAAGCGAGAAAGTAATCAGGAGGTCCAGGTGCCACTACTAAAGATCAATCAAAACAGTCTATAAGTGAAATGCAATTGAGGACAATGTTAGTACACATGAGTAGTGAAGCTAAGGATAATGCCAACTATCCGTAGAGGCACTAGCACCAGGCTAGAACACCCGCACGTAGCGAGTGAGAGGTATCAAGGATTCTACCAACTATGTACACATGTATGATGCTAGCTATCAGGAATAGAACACAACGTACCGCACGTGAGCCACTAAAATGGTAGATAAACTGCTCAGGCACCTAGTCACTATCCTCCCCACCTAATGCCACTACAAAAAAAATTGAGTGACACGACCAGTCCGACTCTAACTGGTGATAAGTAAAGTCAGACATATATACAGACAAGTCCATCATCAAGTAAACGTCAGAAATCATATACGGGTCACCTAGCATGTCATGCAATATAAATTCGTATATTATGCCAATGTGTTAGGAGGAATAATCATGTAACCATATATGTAAGAAACATGTGAAACATATACCAGTATATCCAAAGTAAATGAATGGTAAGAAAACATCTATGTAAATATTGTAAATCAATAGGAAAGGTATACTTGCCTGAGGTTCGTCCACAACTGAGCTGAGACTGCAAGTATCAAAAGTCATATCCAAGCCTAGGCACAAGCTACAGTTGCTATGGTTCTCAAAAAAGCTACCAATCCCAATCAGACAACCAGAAGTCAAACAACATATCCTATTACATAATTTATATAAAGACAAATCTTTATTAGGTTAATTTGGAAAATATTTAGTTGTTTTATTTGTAAGAAAAATGTTATAGTATTTACCAATTATATATATATATATATATATATATATATATATATATATATATATATATATATATATATATATATATATATATATATATATATATATATATATATATATATATATATATACTCGCGGAGCCTCGTCCCCCCAACCGTTGGATCGAGCGGGCCCCACGCGGGTGCACGTGCGGGCCCCCCGATCCGACGCACGGAGTGGGGGGGGGGGGTCCCGCGGGGCTCCGGGAGCGGGTCTTTTGATCCGCCCCCATATATATATATATATATATATATATATATATATATATATATATATATATATATATATATATATATAAGGGTTTTAAAAAATATAACATAAATCCATACGAATAAAGTTTTTATTAAGTTTTATTGAATAAAAATAGTTTTTAATTTCCTATTAGGAGTTTACTATGGAAAATGGCTTATTTTATGTAATAAAAACTTTTAGAAAACTTATTACTATTTTATAAATATATATATATATATATATATATATATATATATATATATATATATATATATATATATATATATATATATATATATATATATATATATATATATATATACACACACACACACACACACTTACGTAACACCCATAAATATTGGTATAGAATAAACCCTATGTCTGTCATACTTATTTATAAAATCATATGTTCAAAGTATATAAGAAACAAAAATATATTTTTAATATATATAACTGTCTAACAAATATTTATTTAAAAAATTATAAATATGTGTGTATTTAGCATATAACATATTCTAACATATTCGTATATACTTATATGAAGTCATCTTAATATAGATATAAATATATATAATATTTACTTAACATACATATAAAACAAAAATATATACACAGATAGGTGGAATATAAATATATTTACTTAGCAATTTATGTATAACATATATTATATCACATCACCTACCTATGTACATATATTAAATGTCTCTGCACACCGACACGTCAACTTCATATATACATTATTATAGGTGTGTGTATAATAAAAAAAAGATAGAACATGGAGTCTAGTCCAATTATTATTTTATGCGTATGTTGCAATATTTAATTCATAGAATTACTTAACCAAAAAAATTACCTAACTTCTATTTTATTACTATGTTTGAATCATGTACGAGAGATGGTCATGATGGAATCTGTTTCTTGACTTGGATCCGACAACAAACTTCCTTGGTAACAATATTTTTTGGCATGGAGTTGGACGCCGCGGTCAGGGCCATGGTGCTCGGTGACGAAGATACTTGGGCCTTGGCACTGCTCGTGGCGCTTGCATGCGTCGTCGACGAGAAAGCCTCAGCGAGGTTAAGTCTTGTCAATGAAAGGAAGGATGATGGAACACACATGCGCGGTGCTCAACGGTCGGGAGCGAGGGACTCGCAGGGAGTTATGGTGAATGGTGGTCGACTCAAAAGGTCATGGATCGAGTATGACTAAATGCAGGGTATGGCCATAGAATTCGTGCGGTAAGATGACCATGAGCTCAGCTCGGATGGCGTCTTTGCGAATAATGGTGCTAATATTCGTTTGTTATAATGGAGGAACATCTACGGATGGTGGTGGTGGTGTAGAGTATTGTCACGCCCCAGTCCCAAAATGCCGAGGGACTGGACACGTGGCAATGGCCAGCAGTACGCACCGATGGACAAACCCAATTTAATGGATCCATCGGGGCATACTTAAGCTGTATACAATAATAAGTAGGTCCAAAGATACAAGTCACAGACTATTCTAATCTCATCCACAACAGATAATCACAGATTAAATGCCAGAATAAATGCAAATAAATATAAACTAACTGATCTCAACATAAGTATCTCGGGGAACAACCCGAGAATAAGTCTGATACATCAAAGCAAATAGACATGAATTAAAGTATCTGGAAATAGAAATAACTGATTATGTAAAGCCAGTACTCAGGAGAAGTCCTCTGGCACGATCTCGTCCTCAGGTACTGGTACTGTTCCGTGAAGTGCTCATATTCTGTATACCTCTGGATAAACCTCGTCTGCTAATCCTGGGGACATAATCCGGATCCAGGTCCTCAGGGGACATAGCAAGGTACAAGAAAGCTCATACCAAAATAAATGCAGTGCAGCAATAAATGAAATAATAGGGTAAACTATATAACCATCTATGTGAAATGCAAGTTGAGAGCATCACTAGAACTTAGGCTGATACCACTACAAGCTCTGTATCGGGGAGCCGGTAGCAGGGTCTACTATATGTTTTACTATGTGTTTACTATGGATTATATATATATATATGAAATCAGCCTGTAGCCTGTGTGTCTCTCCCCACCCAATGTAATCACACGTCTTATGTCCATGACACGCAGGATCAATACTAATGCAGCAAGTCATATAATGTCTAGGAATATAATGTCTATGTCATAAACCTATATCCTATACAGAATCACTACGAATATCTCAAGACGATTCTGTCTCATGAATAGCGCAAGTGTCATGGGTTATGATGTACTTGATTAGACAAGTACGAGAAGTATAGGGTCTCGGTATCCATGTCTAGATGACGTTACACAACTCCGCGTACGGGGTTGGCACCCGACTTTTAATCGGACGCTAAGTAAGTCACACGGTCCTAGGTCAAGCATGCACAACAATATAAATGAATCAAGGAAAATATGTAACAAGACTGCAAAGTTGGCAAGGTACACTTGCCTGTGGTTCTAGCTCCAACTGTGAAATCTTCAGGAACGTCTCCGGATGCTGAAACAAATATTACCATCAGGTTCAGAAAATATCAAATAGCTAGAAACATCTGTCCTTGAGTCCAATTTGGAGACAAGGGTAAAAATAATAATTCCGGGCCAAAGCGGGGTCCACATGTGGGCCGCTTTGCACCGAAAAGCGTGTCAGGGTCAAAGGTCTCCAAATTCGTCCAACTTAGTGTCAACAAGTCAGGAACGATGATACGAACCCAACGGAACTTCCAGAATTGGATTCCGATGAGCCGGTCACAAAATCGCCCGTCAAGTGGAGCCTGTGGGGCCCACGACACACAATTTTGTCAACGTTCTCAGAATCAAACCAAACTTGGGTCACATGACCAGCGTATCGCTATGAGTCCGATGGTGCAAGTTTCGTTTCGATCCGACGTATGTACACAAAGTTATGACACATTCCAGAACTGACGGATAAGGGACGGTGTCCGCGGATACGCGTTGATTCCGGTGTGCACGCACATCCAAATTAACATCTGCAAAATCTCGCACGTCCGTATCAACGGCGCGCACGTATCGGTGAAGACCGCGTGCGACCAAGTTGTCCCGTTTGGCGGGACGTACTCAGTTCCGGGGTAAAACAGGGCGTTGTTTTTCCTGTTTTTGGATCACGGTTCGCGATCGCCACAGGACGCGATGCACCGAGCGGGTTGCACGGGCACCGAGAGGGTCACGCAGGGTTCGCGATGCAACAGACGAAATCAAAAACGGGTCAACGAGCAGAGAGAACGGGTTACCTGAACAGGGCTCCAGAAACTGCATTTTCGTGTCCGTGTCAACATGAAGTGTCCGGGTCGTTCACCTAGGGTTAGGGTTAGGGTTCTGTTGTCGGAGCTCGGGCGGGCCGGAGGGAGCTGGGGGCGGCGCTGGCGGTCGAGGGCGGTACGACGGCGCGCTGGGAGGCGGCGTAGGCGGCCGACGGCTGGGTAGCGGGCCGGAGGGAGCTCACGGAGGCGGTGGAAGGGAGAGAGGAGGGGGCTGGGCGGCTGCGTCTCCGGAGGAGGCTGGTGACGGCGAGGCGGAGCTAAGGCGGTAGAGGCGGTGGCAGCGAGGCGGTGGCGCGGGCGGAGAGGTGGCTAGGGCGGTTTTGGCCGAAGGGAGAGGGGAGAAGGGGGTTTAAATAGGGCTGGCGGCGGGGGTCGTGGCTCCTGGCGAGGCGGAGCAGAGTGGGCCGAGGGGTGCGGGGGCGCGGCGACGTGGCCGGTCGCGGCGGAGGGCGGCGGAAGAACCGGACACGGGCGGGTCGTGCGGGGGGAGAAGGAAATGGGTTGGGGGGGTCTGCGGGTTGGCGGGTTGGGCTGACCCGGCCCGACCCGCTAGGCGGTTCGGCCGGTCGGGTTTAGCTGAACCGGGTTCAGTCCGGTTTGAACCTGGTTCAGTCCGGTTTATTATTTTTTTATTTAAAAATAGTTTTTAGGCTTTTAAAAATATTTTTGGGGTCCAATAAATTCCAGAAAAATTATTCTAAGTCCAGTATTGTATTTTACACCATAAAATATTATTTTCATAATATTTTAATATATTTTAAAAACATTTAATTTTATTTAATGCCAAAATACCTTGTTTTTAATTAGCAAAAATTCCCGAAAAATCCCAAAAAAATCCGAAAAATCCAGTTTTAAAAATCTAAAAAAATTAGGGGGTTTACAAGTATAGATGAAATAGTGAAGAGATGCATTATGAAAGTGAAAGAAAAGAATTGAAGAAGAAGAAGAAGGTGTGAGAGAATGTTGATGAAGGGAGGGTGATTAGTTTAGGTATATATAAAAAATAGAATTATTTCATTATCTACCCAAATAAAGGAGGGGTTTATGTATGGAGGTTGTACGTCGGAAGTATGGACGGATGTTGTGAAAACCAGTTGTAGAAAATTAATAAGATTTGTATGATTTGTTTCTGAATAAGAATGATGACCGTATGAATTTATTTAGATAGGAAAGAAAGAATTTCTATAATGTAATAGGGTAGAGACTTTAAAACAAAATGGTTCATATGTACCTAGATAGAATGGTATTGATGAGGCTAGTTTTGGTAATTAAATGTTGGAGAGGTGGCTTAAATAGATAATTAAGATGTGCATGAATAAAAATAATAATGGAAGATGAGCTTCTATGCAGAATAAAATAAAATAGTGAATGACACATTCAAGTATGTGTGAATGGTGAACGCATTCAATTGGATTAATAACTATTCGTTGGTTGCATGAATGGAATATTATTGTTTGATGGATAGGGGCTTTCATGACAGGAATTTGCATACTTGAGTTGCTTATTGAATAAAATTAATTGATGATTGAGTGTTAAGGAGGGGCTTAATTAAGGAAGTATTTAATAGCTAATTTTATGTACCATTGAAAGGCGAATCAATTTACATTGATTAGAATGGAAAGAGTTGAATTTGAATTGAACAAAAACTGGAAATTTTTAATTAGAATATTAAGAATTTTTTTTAAAATTTGATGGAGAGATATTAGGAATGTTTAGAATTTATTTAGAAATCCCATTAGAAATTGAATGAAGGATAATGAAGATTTATGGATATATTGAAAATAATTTGGAAAGTAATTGAGATAATTTTATATGAATTGATATGTTTTAATAAAGAAAGTTTGGGTTTGTGTAATGGAATTACCATACAGGATTATGTGAGAGGGGGGGGTTCCTATTATAGGGTAATCAATGACTAGGATTATTTAAGGATTGAATGCTTTCTAGTTTTGGAGATTTCATTGGGATTTATAGAGGAGATTTGATATTCAAATAATGGAAGAAAGAGTGTCGGGTTCCTAGGTTCATTATTTTATTTTTTGCCATACTAAACTATTATAATTAAATACTAAAATAGACAAATTGTCCATAGCTAGTTAGCTATAAGTTAGATCATTATGAGATAAATATTTATATAAGGTAATAATAATTAAATAATAACCATAATAATAATGAAGAAAATTAAAATGGATACGAAATCTAAAATTTAAAAGAATTTTTTTAAAGGGGTTTACAATTTACTCACCTTAGAAAAATTTTATCCTCGAAATTTAGGGAAAGTCTCATTTTCTTAGCTACTATCGTCCGATCATATCTTTGATCAACTTTTCACTGAGCATTTCTTAAAAATTTTAATTCCATATCTCGTGATTAAAACTTCCCTCACCAAAAATACAGCCTATATTTTCCTTATTCCTATGAGATCTAATTCATCTTCCCTCTTTCCTTATGGGATTCCGTTCTTTAAGATGCCAAATTTACAGTACCTATAACTTAACACAATAGTGTCTAACGAGACACTGGATAACACCTATAATTTAGGATTTGTTGAGGACTTTCAAATATACCCTTTATCATAAAACTTATTTTTACCAACGCATGGGTAAATCAGTCTATAGTTCAAGCCTATATTTTGCTCCTAAAATATATGCATAACCAAGTAGTATGTAATCTTTATACCTATTTATGATCAACCCTCATAAATTCAACGACTATTAGAATGTGATCTCAATCAGGCCTCTATTGTTATATGATCTATTACTTGAGTCATAAATTTTCCTTTTTGAGTTACGAGATCATCATGTCTTATCCTTCATTATCGCTTCTCCAAGCCCTCATACTCCACAAGGATTTTAAATATTAATTTTAACTACTGGCCTTTCTCAATCATATTTTAGTACCTTTAGCATCAAAGTATAGATTTTTCAAAAGAACCCACGATCATCGAAGATAAAATTTAACATTTATTTATTTAGTACACTCTCCATAATTAATAGCTCTCATGAAACTTTACTTATCATATGTTATTTTACCATATCTTGAACTTGGGGATCCTCACAATTAATCCACCTCCGGTATACTCCTCACCCTTCTGCACATGATTAACCTTAATAGACTCCACCATCCAATAGAGGCAGTTTACTATATCTATTCTAGAACTATATATAACCTTTATGAATATTACTTACCCTTACGTCATATATAACAATCAATCTCCTATTAACCTCATATATAACAATCAATCTCCTATTAACCTCATATATAACAATCAATCTCCTATTACTCCATCTTATATGATAGTTTATCAATCCATAATATTTTATAGTGAAATTGTCTAGCCTAATTATTTGTATTTATCAATGTCAACCCCATCAGTCAAGTATATCTATTCTAAACTCAAGGCCGCACTTCTAGTTATCAAGCATCATGGCCATTGAAACATCAAATCTTGCAATATATTATTAAGGTCTATTTAGCCTAGTCATTTAGCCAACAATCATTCTTTTGAACCATGATTGCAAGTAGCTACTATCCTTAGATCCCCAATAAAACTCTGGTTTCAACATTTAATTGTAGGTGATACATTCTTAATTATCCTATCAACCTTGAAGCCCTCTAATCCTATTAAATTGTCATCACCCTCGAAAAGTCTATAATCAAATATAGTCGATCTGTCATACTTAACCTAGGAGTTATACATATAGAACTTTTAAAAGGCCACATGTACCCAACTATCCCCTATATATTCCAATATCACAATCACCCAAAAACTTTGTCTTGTATAATTAAGTAGCTCATCTAAGGCGATTGTTTAGTCCAGTCTTTAAGGAATAAAGGTAGTAGGGATCTAAGGCTAGGTCGAGCAATCCCAATCCATACCCATATTAAATAAAGTTAGGGTCAAGCAAGGCAGGAAGGAAATAATAACAAATTTTACAGAAGGGCAGTCGTCGACCTTTACCGTAATTCAGACCTCGGTTGCTTTTAAGATCATAATCCATCTTTTAGATGAGGTGTTTGGCTTGAACACTGAACTAGTAGAGTTATATTTTGTCGGTATCGAATTCGAGCTCTTATTCCTCTGGGATAAATGATCGGGGGCATTCAATACTGCCGAAGATGATGGGTTTGTCTTTCCTCCTCCTTGCCAGAATCGTAAAGTAGGAACCTTGTCTAGGGAGAAACTGGTTTACTGCATAGGTAGTAGTCACTTGTATCTGCAGGCGCAGGCCTAGACCGTAATCCATGGAATACAGTGTGATTATGTGTGCCACTTCAGATTAGTTCAAATATAGCCATTTATTCACAAAATAAGGTATCTTTTCTTCAGGAATTATATCGTCCAGAGAAGGGACGTTTGCATGAGCAACTACATACTCCTCCAAATCGTCCTTTCTAAGATCTACCCTTAGTGCGAGCGACGACTTTGGCAGTTTTGTCATGACCCGCACCCGGAATAAGGGCACGAGTACGTGAACCATGCCCAACCTATGTTGTAATCATGACGTAGAACGTTATCTAGGTTAACAAAACTATCTGAATATCTTACACTATATATATAGTATATATCATATCATTTCAACTCCAATTGAAGGAACAATATAATATTTGATAATAAAATCAATACTCAATCATAATATAAACTAGAGGAAGATATGGCACGATATATGGAATAGAAGAAAAGAAATACGAAGATTCATAATACACCACAAGTCCAAATCTAATCTCCACAACACCAAGGTCTCAAAATAATAATAGTACATGCCAAGTCTAAGAGTCAAATACAAGGCAATAATAAAAACTAAGTCTCCTCTGTGGCTAGTGCTACGTCATCCTGTACTAGAGGTATTATCTCTTCTGCTGGCTCACCACCTTGTGCCCCATAATATGTGGGACACATCTCCACTAACCAGACATCTAAAAAATATATCCAAGCAGGATTGGAGCGAAGTAAAAAACTCTGAAAGCAATTCCAAATATATGGTAAAATATATATTACAAGTAATAGAATACAAGATAAACGAGCAACATAAAATGAAATAAACTATAGTAAATAGGTAATATACTAGAAAGGAAGAACATGCAATAAGAAATAACTGCAAGTAATGAAAATAGATAAACTAGCTAATATACTTTAGACTACAAGTTTGTTATATGAATGGGTTAGGTTAAACAAGAATACAATATGGTAACTCGATTACACGTGTGATATGTAATCGACATATACATGAATACACTGGTTGATCACATAACCAACTCCTACTCCCCCATTCCCAACCAATACTCATGGATCCAATCACGTCATGTTACGAACACGAATATAAGCACACTGAACACGAGCAATGTGTGAACACGAAGTACACGATAATCAATACCAAATACACACGATAAAATACATATAAAGGAGTACCCGCTAAACACAGTAGGTAAGCACATTGAACACGAGCAGTGTATGAACACGAAGTACACGATAATCAATACCCGATACACATGATGAAATATATGTGAAGGAGTACCCGCTGAACACGGTAGGGGATAACATCTCATGACAGGATCCATTTAGTACCAGTCCATGTAGCTACTATGTCAGAATTAAGTAAACAGTTCTAGAATATGTGATATATCTACTATCATGAAATAAAAACTATCAGAGAGATGTACTCGTCTGTAGTCCTGAGAAAAGAATGTGAAACGGTATCCAAACTGGTGTCACACTGACCTATATATAAAATAACATGTTAATTAGTATATTATATTGATAAACATACTTAAATAGTCTAAAATATAGTTTATATGTCATTTCTAGGTCAAAACTAGGTCATACTAGTCAAACTAGGTCAATTCAGTCAAACTATGTCGTTATCCCAATTTAGGTTCATAACTAGCTTCTAAGTTGGTTTATAGAGGCATACTAGTTAAAACTAGGTGTTACTAGGTTATATCTAGGTTTCTAGGTCATTATGATAGGTTTTTAGCTTATTATACTATAATATACACTATTACCTACTAATACCTTGGCTCACAGATAATTTTCTTAGTATCCTAATCAAATACCTTAGCCGTATCTCATATACCTTAACTATGGCCAAATACCTTGGTTATGGGTTAATGCCTTAGCTATGAGTTAATACCTTGGCTTTGAGCCAATATCTTATTCTCGTATCTTAGTATCTTATGTCGTATCATAATAACTACTTGATACCTTAGTATAACTCATAACTAAGTATCTTAAATAGCATAGTATAAATAACTTAACTAACAAACACAATGGAATATGGTACCACACACACACTTAATACCCAAATATCACAACACTAACCTTCACTCAATATACTACTTACTTACTAATACCTATCAATATCTTGACACTATAATACCCCTCACTCAACCTTGGTACTTGATATTTTGATATCAAGATACCACTTAACTATGCATACCCTCTAGAATATATTCTCACTAAAGCATACTTGACACAAATACCAACACACTCAAATGCCCCACTCTAACACACACTAACCCTACATATACACTAGGACACAATTGTGCATCACTAACTTCTAACAGCTGATGTTTATGCTGCTGCTTATGCTTATTTTGCTGCGGCTATAAGCTGATGCTTATGTTGCTGTTACTGCTACTTATGCTGCTGCAGCTGTTGCTTATGCTATTTTTGGTATAAGGTATTGCTTATGCTATTGTTATTGCTGCGTATGCTTCTTATGTTGCTTATGCTACTGCTTATGCTGTTGCTGCTTATGTTGCTGCTTATGCTTAAAAGCAGTTAAAAAGCACTAAAAAACTGTTGAATGTTGCAAAAGATTCCCCCCACTTGTATTCTACATACACACACTCCCCAAAACCACACCAAGCACACTCTCCTCAATCCCAACACAAACACACACCAAAATACTACCAAATAATCTCATGATACTCACATTAACACTTGATACCAATTGTCAAACACCTAACATGTACTAGTATCACACTACACCATAGTGCACCAAGATATCCTATTTCTACTCCAACACCACCATGATACTAACCTCTAAAACACATGAAACCCTCTTAATATACAAATTATGATATATAAATATATATAATATCTAATTATCATGTAATTTTAAGAAATTACACCTATTGGCTTAAAATCCCCAAATCTACCGATACATACCATGATGTATCGTGATACGACCTACACGTATCCAATTATGGACACATAGCTACTATCCCAACCTCGATCTAAGTCCTATATAACTAAATTAGCGTCATGACATATACTTGATATTTCAATCTCGTAATTCTCCAAAAATAGACACAAAATACCATGTAGAAATCACAATACACATTCAATTAGCCGAGAACTTGCTCCTATAGGTAGCCCTATGCCATGGAAGGGTTCATAATGGTCAAATATATAATTTAGAACCTACAATGAAGGTGAAATCAGAATTTTACCTATTGGAAGATGGATTTCCAATGAATAATTCCCACGAACACGATCCAAACACGATCTTCTTGCCAAAGCTTCTTCTCCTAGTGTACCATACAATTTTAAGCTCTAATGCTCCTTGAGTGATGAGAATGAGAGAGAATGTGAATGAATTGGGAGGGATTGATGGAGGGATGAAGTGAATTGGGGATCTAAGAATTTGGAAATTTAGAAATGAGTGCACAAATAAAGAGGAGAGAGAGAGAGAGAGAAGGCCTATAAGTGGTCGGCCTAAAGTTTTCCCTCTCCTAAGTAATTGCCAATGTCTAATTTACCCCTAATGGTTAATTATGATGAATAATTAAGGAGGGCTACAATGGAAAGTCTATAAACTAATACAAATTAGTCTTAATCCTTCTAATTAACTAAGGGATGAGTCTAACTTGGCTTAGTCTGTGTCGGGCTCAATTATTGTTACGAAAAGTCTAATTTAGTTCACTAGTATCAAGTTTAAATAATATACTAGTGCACTAACTATAAATAAATAATACAAGCACAATATTAATTAATAGCAGAATATAAATAAATATTAATTCACAAAAAATAAATATCTATAAAATGACTAAAATACCCTCATCCGAAAATGTGAGGGTGACAGGTTTCCTGTGCAGCTTTCTACCATAGGTTCGGACGTTGTAGGAGGCGGCGGAGCATCCTTCGGAGGTTGATTCGGCCTGTGAATGCAAACGACCAGAGGTTCGGACGCGGTGGATGGTGTCGGATCTTCCTTCAGCGATTGATCCGTCCTATCAAGGCGGACGACCAGAGGTTCGTGTGCCTTTCTGTGTTATTTTACGATGAGGAGAGAGATTGTATTGGGAGCGTGTGCCTTTAGAAAAACTCTCAAGGGCTCTTCTGTGTTAGTCCCAGCCTCTACCTCATCATCGGCGTCATTGTCACCTTTATTTTGGTAGATCTGTTTGTAAATGATCAAATAAGAGTAATAGGCTTCGATCCCTTTGAACGGATAAATATCAGCAAACTCTGTTTTGACCGTGCTGTGCTCGTCGACGTATTCAAGCACTGGTACAGGGTCGACGACACGATCATATATTCATGTATCCATGGACGTCCGAGCAAGACATTATAGGATACATTTACGTCAATGACATAGCAAGTGACCTCTATTTTTAAGTCGTCGATCTGGCATTCAGGTGAATCTTTCCCAGAGAGTAGCTCCTTCTTGCATTGAAGCCATTGATGGCAGTATTGGTAGCTGCCAGGCGATACAACAGAATGCCCAATGTCTGAAGCAGACTCCTCGAGATAATATTGATTGATGAACCAGGATCGATGTGAATCCGGTCCATATTTTAGGGGACGATCATGCTAGTTATTATTTAGCAACCTATCCTGTTGCGAGAATGTAATATTGGGAATTGTCTCTATGATATAATTGTAGTGGGGGCAAGCAGCCAGATCCAGAGCTGGCGGTTTGACCTGCGGTAGGTAGATGTCGGCATTCTGAAATGCCTCACTCAGAGCGGCCCGACTGTCTCTGGAGATCCACAGAAGCTCGAATAGTGACAGCTTCGATAGAGTGTTAGCCAGTTAGGCCAAGATGTCAAAGTTGTAGGATTTTTCCAAACCCAGAGCTGCATCCTTGCGCAGCAGTTTATCGAAGCAAACTTTTTTTTGCTTAGAATTGTCTGCTGGTGGAGGCTGGGATTGTCATAACCCACACTCAGAATAAGGGCACGAGTAGTGAGAAACTCCCAGCCTACGTCACAGCATCTGTGGTAGGACGTTGTCTAGGTCAACAATACTAACTAAACACCTCATACAATATATATAAGGTACCTGCCAATATCATCTCCACTCCAAACGGAGAAACAAATATAATAACATGATAATGATATCCATATCCAATCACAATATTAAACTAAGAAAGATAAAGCACAATATGGAATAAGGAAGATAAAATATGATTCAAATTATAATCACAAGTCCACAATAATATATATATGCCAAAAGTCTCAATAAAAGTCCAATACAAGTCAAAATAATAAGTCTAAGACTCCTCAGTATCTGGCACAAGGTTCTCCTGCTCTAAGGGAGTATCCTCTAACGATATGCCGTTCTGCGGCCCGTAGTAGGTGGGATACTGGTTCACGAGCCAATTATCTAAAAAAATATATCCAGTCAGGATTAGAGTAAAGTACATACCTCTGAAAGCAGTTCCAAATAGATAATCGAGTATATATAACAGATAATAGAAAAGGATACGTGATGACTAACTATAAGAAATGGAATAAACTAGAGTAAACAGGTAATGTACTAATAAAGAACAGGCAATGTGAATAAATATAATTTAAATGGAAATAGATAAAACTAACTAATGTGCCATAGAGTACAAGTTCATTATGTGATTGGTTTGGGTTGAACACGAATACAATATGGTAACTCGATTACACATATGATATATATAATCGACATGTACATGAATACACTTGGGCTAATTCACATAACTAACTCCTACCCCCCCATCCCCAACCAATACTTATGGATCCAATCACGACATGTTACGAACACGAATATGGCCACACTGAACACGAGCAGTATGTGAACACGAAGTACACAATAATCAATACCCGATGCACATGATAAAATATATGTGAAAGAGTACCCGATGAACACAGTAGGGGATAACATCCCATGACATGATCCATATAGTACTAGTCCATGTAACCACTGTGTTAGAATCAAGTATACAGTTCTAGAACATACGATATATACACTATCATAAAATAAAAACTAACAGAGAGATGTACTCGCCTCTGGTCCTGAGCAAAGGTGTCTCTCGATGCTCAAGTTGGTGTCACACAATCATATTTATAAAATATTATGTTAATTGGTATAATGAATGATAATTGAGTTAAACAATGCACCAGTAAGCTTCTAGGCCATTAATAGGTCATTCTAAGTTAATTTGGTCTCTAGTGGTCACTAACTAGTTGAAACTAGCTCATAAAAGCTACACTAGGTCATTACCTAAGAGTCCAAGCCATACTTAACATTAACCTTATATATATATATATATATATATATATATATATATATATATATATATATATATATATATATATATATATATATATATTACTAATTAGTACTAGCTAACTGTTATACTACAGATTACTACTACTAGTATCTTAACTAACCATATATTATTAGCTAAACTTACTAAACTGATTAATACAGTATACTAATAATATCTAACTATTATACCTCACTGATACAAACTAACTACTAACTGACATCTAGCTAATGCTATTGATAACTCACTACCCATATTAGGGGTACTTATCACTGACTAACATAGATACTCTAATTGATACACTCTATTAATATCACCCTAACTTACTAACTTAGCTTAACTTTACTGATACATGACTTGTACCAACTAAATTAGCTAATAGTATCAATATACTTGACTATACATATATTCCCATAGTTATTAACACCCTACTTAAACTATCTCCTCTGTTGCTATAACAATCCTTAACTATGAAGATATATACCTGCTGCATATCAGCTAAATTAACCTCTCTACTAGAAGACTCGATTACCCCCAACATGCTCCAACAGCTACTGCTTCCTTCACAATAATTTACTTTCTTGAACCAAGCTAAAATCCAAACTGCAACTGATATCAGGTATCAGTCATTCTTTTCTAATCAAGACAGTGCACAATTGTGTATACTGATGCACAATTGTATATACTGATGTACGCCATTACTGCCTATTATGACTGCATCTCTGTCAGTTCAGATACCTTTTCCAATTACATAGTTGAAAGAATGATACACAGCAACATAACTTATTACATTAAACCTCTAATATGTATATCATGCTTGAGACTAACTTGACAAGCTAACTTCACTAACTATCCAGACTTTCCCTTCCTGCAATTGCTTAATCAATCAGGTACCTGAATCTATCAATCATGTAGTCACATCTACAAACATTTATATGAAATATAAAAACTGCATACAACTTTACACCTTATATACTAGAGTAATCTCCTAAGTTCATTGCATCAGCACCTTCCTAGACACTAGTTAACTATATACTAGAACACCACTAACTATAACTCATCTTAAACACTTATACCAACTGCTTAATATCCAACTCGAGTCTCCACCTTAATGTATCAATCCTATTGACTATTACTCTACGGCTGCCGGAGAACACATAGCAAGGTCTTACTATGCTACAGCTTGCCTGCTCCTACCCGATACACAACTACCCAATCTATACTATAAGCCTAATTTCCTAGCTACCAATCTTCCAATTATGTACTATGCTACACAGACTTACCTGTCTCGAAAGATGCCAGAACTTCAAAGCAAGGGGCCCAAACCCTTACCTATGCACTTAGGTACCCAGGTCTAATTTATACTAATGATACTCCAAGTATCCATACAGACATCATGGTATCCTCCCTAGCTCAAGAACTGAACTTAAGGGTTAGAATTTGACTTCCCAATACACCCTTCAGTCACTATCCTACTGCCATAAAATCATTGAAACAAACACCCAACTAAACTCAGGTAACACTCCCCCTTCATAGTCATCTATGGATTACAAATACACACAGTAAATGGACTCAAGTATATGCATAATCACTTAGCATCTGCACATATGAATATATATACATATACATATTACACTATAGACATATCAACAAACACATAGAGTGAACTAAATGGATGATAATGATATGCTCCTAATGAAGTGTCCAAATTCCTAATTTACTACTACTAAACATTCCTACACATAAATTATATAGAATAACAACTATTAGAAATAGCTATAATAGGAATTAAGGAGAAATTATACAAAACGTCCAAAATAGCGCTCTGTATCACACGGTATCACACTGTATCATTATATATCCTATACACATCCAATTGTGGATACATACTAATTCTTGCAATCCCGATCTAAGTCCAATACGACTAAATTGGTGTTATGACACACACTTGGTGTGTCAACCTCGTAATTCCCCTAAAATCAATATAAAAACCTATGTAGAGACCACAATACTCAACCAAATCAACTAGAATTTATTTCTAATGGTAGCCCTATGTCATGTGGTAGTTTCTATAGGTCTCATGCATGATTTAGAAGCTAGAATAAGAGGGAATTCAAAAATTACTAATTGGAAGATTGATTTCCAATGAAAACCAAAGTGGGCACAATCCAGACATGATCTCTTCGCTCCTTCTCCTCCTCCTCCTCCTCCTCCTCCTCCTTGTGCTCCTTGCTTCTCCAAGCTCCAAGCTCCTTGTGGAATGAGAATGAGAGAAAAAAATAGAGGTGAAATGAGTGAGAATTGAATGGAGGAAATGATGGAAAATTAGGGATCTAATTTCTAAATCTAGAATGAATGCAAATGAGAGAGAGAGAGAGAGAGAGAGAGAGAGAGAGAGAGAGAGGAGAGCCCCCTCTAGTAGTGGCCGGCCCCCTTTCCCCTTTCTCAACTCACATGTAATATTCCATGTACCCCTCCATGATGTATTATGGAGAAATAATTAGGGAGGGCTATTTGGATATTTTTTAACTAATTATAGTTAAACTAATTCTCCCTAATTAATTAGGGAGAATGGTCTAATGGGCTTGGGTCCAAGTTAGGCTCACTAGTTGTCATGACAAGTCTAATTGTGCTTACAAGTGACAAGTCTAACTATTGGACTAGTCTCCTAATAAAAATAATTAGTACAAGTCATAATTAATCTATAACTCACTAATAATTAAATAATTAATATAATCATTAAATAATTACTATAACACACTAATATTAATATTTATTCCTAAAATTATTTATCCATGCCAAATTACCAAACTACCCCCTAGTTAGAAAAGTGAGAGTGACAATCCTACCCACCTTAGAAAATTTTGTCCTCAAAATTTAAGGAAGAAACTAACTACCAATAGCAATCAATATAAGCAAGAAAGAATTATACCATACGGCTTAAACAGATAACTATACAGTTCGTGCATTTTGGTCTCTCGCTTCCAGGTACTCTCTCATGGCGAGTGATGCCTCCACGTGACTTGTACCAAAGGAATCGTCTGGTTCTGCAGCACCTTCTTTCTATGATCCAAAATCTCCATGGGCTTCTCTGGGTAGCTGAGAGTCGGACCAACCTCGATCTCTGAGTGACCTAGTGCATGGCTACGATCTGCCATGTACTGTCTCAGTTACGATACGTGGAACACGTTGTGCACTCACGTGGAATACGTTATGCACTCCCTCTAGTGCAGCGACAAGTCTAGTCGGTAGATCACTGTACTGACCCTCTCTAGAACACCGAAGGGTCCGATGTACCGGGGACTAAGATTTTTGCCTCCACTAAAGCGAATCATGCCCCGTGTCAGAAAAATCCTCAAGAATACTAGATCGCCAACCTAGAACAAAATACAGCCTTAGAACTCTATCTAAAATAAGGCAAACACAAGCAATACAAACAAAACCTATACCTCAAACTCAAATGGTCTCCGGTGGCTATCGGTCCAATGTCGTTGTCTGTCCTGCGCCATCCGAAGCCTATCTCTAATTTTAGCTTTACCTTCTCAGTTACATCTATGACCATCTCTGATCCCAATAAGGCTCTCTTACCAATATCATCCTAAGATAATGGAGTGCGGCATATCCATCCATACAATATCTTAAATGGTGATATCTCAATGCTGGCCTGGTAGCTGTTGTTATAAGAAAACTCTACCAAGTGAAGGTGATCCTCCCAAGAGTCTCCAAAATCCAAAATACAAGTGTGTAGCATATCCTCGAGAGTCTGGATAGTCCTTCCCGACTTTCCGTTTATTTGAGGGTGATATGCGATACTAAACTTTAGCTGTGTGCCCAAGCTAGCCTGCAAACTCCTCCAGAAGTAGGATATGAAACGACTATCCCAATCTGAGACTATGCTCACAGAAACTCCATACAATCTGACTATCTGTCGCACATACATCTCTGCGAGCTTCTCCATAGACGTACCCACCTTGAATGGCAAGAAGTGGGCCAATTTGGTCAACTTGTCTACGATGAACCAAATCGCGTCTTTTCTTCCTAGAGAACGCAGAAGCCCTAATACAAAGTCCATCGTTACATGCTTCCATTTTTACTCTAGAATGGGTAAAGGCTAGAGTAGTCCACCTAGCCTCTATCTCTATGCCTTTACCTGCTAGTATACCAAATATCTGGATACGAAGCTAGCCATCTCCCGCTTCATACCATACCACCAAACATTCTCTCTCATGTCCCTATACAACTTGTTGGCACCTAGATGCATAGAGTACTGAGATCGATGCGCCTTCTGAAGAACCTCCTCGTGCAATGCTCCACTCGGCACACATAATCTAGTACCGTGCTGCAATGATCCATCCTCTGCAATACTGAAATTCTCTGCCAATCCCATCCAGACCTACGCTCTGATGCTCCTCAGAGACACATCCTCAAACTGTGCGACCATGATCCGGTCCATCAACTTTGACTGTACCTGGAGTCCCTATATCTGTGTCATAACTCCAAGAACTTGCACTTCAATACCCAAGCTATCCAGATCGGCCAACAAGTATCTTTCTCTCGTCAAGTACATAGCCACTAGATACCTGATCAAGGCATCCGCGACTACGTTGGCCTTCCCTGGATGATATTGTAAAGAAATGTCAAAGTCCTCCATCAACTCCAACCACTGCCTCTGCCTTATGTTGAGCTTTTTTTGTGTAAACACATATTTTAATCTCTTATGGTCTGTAAAGATCTTTACCCGCTCTCCATACAAGTAGTGCTTTCATAACTTAAGAGAAAAAATAACTACAGCCAAATCCAAGTCATAGGTAGGGTAATTCTTCTCATGAGAAAATAATTGCATGGAAGCATAGGCAAACACCTTCTCATTCTGCTGCAACACACAACCCAAACCCTTACCCGAAACATCACTATATATAGAAAATCCTCCTGTCCCTAATGGCAATATCAACACTGGAGCTATAGTCAACCTCTTTTTCAGCTCCTCAAAAGTAGACTGGCTCTCCTCAGTCCAGACAAACTCTACGTCCTTCCTGGTTAGTCTAGTCATCGGCTCTGCAATCTTGGAGAAATCCTGAACAAATCTTTGATAATATTATGGCAGTCCAAGAAAGCTCCTGATCTCCGCCACTGAACTCGAGGTAGACCATGACTCGACTATTAATATCTTCTTCGGATCTATTAAGATCTTGTCTCCTATAATCACAAGCCCAAGTAATTCGACCTTATCAAGAAAGAACTCATACTTTAAAAGCTTGCCATACAGCTTCTCCTTCATGAGGGTCTCTAAAACTATCCCCAGGTACTTCTCATGCTCCTTCGGAGTCTTCGAATATATCAATATATAATCAATGAAGACCATAACAAACTGATCCAAGTACTGATGAAACACCTTATTTATCATGTTCATGAATACTGTTGGGGCATTGGTCAACCCAAACGACATTACCAAAAACTCAAACTGCCCATACCGAGTCCTGAAAGCTATCTTCAGAATATCTTCCTTCTTTACTTCACCTGGTGGTACCCCAACCTCAAGTCTATCTTCGAGAATACCTTCACTCCGCTCAACTGATCAAACAAATCATCAATCTGTGGCAACGAATATTTGTTCTTGATAGTGAGGTTGTTGAGTGTCCTGTAGTCAATACACATATGTATCGACCCATCCTTCTTCGGTACGAATAATACTGGAGCACCCCATGGTGATGATCTGGAGTGGATGAAGTCCTTGTCCTGCAAATCATCCACCTGATTCTTTAACTCTTCCAGTTCGCTGTTGTTCACCCTATAGACATGCCGTGATATTGGCTCTGCGCCTGACACTAAGTCTATAAAAAACTCCACATCTCTGTTTGGTGGCAACACCGGCAACTCCTCCGGAAAGACATCAATATACTCTGCAATCAATGGATGTGTTAGCTCTTGCTCTACCACCATAGCACCACAAAAGTCTTCCTTGCTCTGCTCTGCTGCTCCTCTGACGAACTCATACTCTGGCTCTCCTTGCGCCTAAAACAAAACTCTGCCTCCACGATAATCGATACTAGTATGGTGCCTACTCAACCAACCTATCCCGAGTACTATGTCGTAGCTCAGAAATAGCATTACGAGTAGACATATGCTCAACTCTCGGCCTCCCAAAGAAACTATTTAATCCTTGCAAACATCACTGACCAAGATAATACCATCCCTGGTTGTGATCTTGCAAGTCCTCGCTGTCACTACCACATTTTCTAGGAAAGGGTATTTTAGTCTTTTCATATTTAATTAAATATTGTGCATGGTAAATAATTATTTGTTGTATTATTTAATTATTGTTAGATGTTATTTAATTATTTTGGACTTGTATTAGTGGACCAAACTAGTTTAGTTTGGACCCATGGACCAACATGAATTAATTAGTTAGACTTGGCCCATTTATAAAGCCCATTGTTAAGGAGATGGATTAAATTAATTAAATCATTAGACTAGAAGCTTCCTTCCTTAATTATTTCTTCATGAGAAGCCCCAAGGGGTATATTGGACATTTCATAATTGCTTGAGAAGGGGTAGGGGCTGACTTATTAAAAGAGGGGGGGAAATTCTCTCTCCTCTCATTTTCATTCCAAATCTAGATCTAGAATTTCCCACTACCAATTTCCTTTCATTTCAATTCCATTTCCCTACCAAATTCATTCCAATTCCTTCCCAATTCACCATTAGAAAGTTGAGAAGCAAGGATCTAGGAGGAGGAAGCAAGGATCTACAAAGAGGAGCAAGGATCTACAATTTGGAAGCAATTTTATCTCAATTGGAGGTTTTATTAGGAATCCATCTCCCAATAGGTATAATTCAATTTTTCCCCTTAAAATAGCTTCTAAATCTAAAATTTAATCATGTAAAATCAACCCATATATATGTACTACCCATAGGACTTGGTTTTGTGTTCATAGGAGACCCATGGAGAAAGTTATGGTGCTTTTGTGTCAATTTTGGAGAAATTCCGAATTGAGATTTTGTTGTGTGTGTCAATTGATCCTATAGATTAATTGGGCATGTGCTTATGTGTTTGGGGCTAGTGTCGTGTCCATAATTTGGTATGTGTAGGTCGTATCCCAACAATTTGGTGATACGTGTTGCTCCGACACGGGACTTTGTACATGTCGTATTTTGACACGGACACATAGATCTACATTTGACACTTTGATTTGTTCATAAATAATATTTGTGACTTGTTTGTGTCCTTCGGGGTGTAATTGGTTGTGTGTTGGACTCGTGTCGCATGCGTATCCTAGATCTAGTGGGATACTGTGTGATACTCTCCATTTGTGTGTGTTTATGTGTAGATCTAATTATTTGTGCTTTAATTCTTGAATTATAATTAAGTATATATATATATATATATATAGATGTTACATATTTATTATAGTATATTTATTATGGTATTTATTGAATCATAGATCTATGTATTATTTGTGTACTAATATAATGTATAAATATATATGTAGCTTTCTTTTACATGTATTTTTATATGTTGCAAATTATGTTAGTAATATAAATTATATGAAAATGTTTTATAAAATATATATGTGTGTTTAAATAAGTAATTATATTAATTATAATTATTATATGATTATTTATATATAAATGGATGTATTTTTATTAAATATATATATGTATGTGTACTTTTAACCATGTTGAAATATGTACATTAGTACATAGGATGTGTATTATAGCTATTAGTATTTATTTATATATATATGTGTAGGATTATATATATATAGAAGTATATATTTATTTAATTGATTTATATATATATATATTTATATATATTAATTTATATATAGATTATATATATTATTTATCTTTTGGCGATAGTGGCATTTAATGACAGTTTCTGTCATTAAATTCCCAACAGCAGCAGCAGCCGCTGTAGCATTAACAGCGGCTATTAATGACAGTTCTGTCATTAATTGTACAGCAGCGGCGGGCGGAAATTTAAGCAGCAGCGGCGACAGTTGGTTCAGTGACAGTTGAGAACTGTCACCAATAGGGTGACAGCAGTGCAATTACACAGCAGCGATGGCGATGGCGTTTCAGTGACAGTTTGAACTGTCACTGAAGGTCTATTTACTGAAAAATCAGTGTTTTTTACACTGTTTTCAGTGACAGTTAGGCAATTTTTGTATATAGTTTATATATTATATTTATATATATGTATATATATATGTATTTATTGTGAGATATAATACTAGTATTGTTATATTCTTAATTGTATAATATTAGTTTATATATATTATATTATGTATAAGGGTAAATACTATATTTAGGTATCTTGAGCATTACCTTGTGGAAACCAAGGTAAGTGGATACTCAAGATACGGGGTTTGGGTATCGAGTTTGTGACTTTGTGTGGATACCAAGTTGGTTCAAAACCATGGTTCCTAATTGTTTGTAATTAATATTCTATATTATTATACTTTATTGTTGATATATAGGTATTGTGAGGTTTACCTTGGATTCACGTATCCGAAGATACGGTATCCTAATATTTTAGGTTGTGGTTCCTATGACTTAGATTTTAGTATTTTGATCCAAGATTTTTGGTGCTAGACTTGTGCAACCTAGAAATAGATAGTTGACATTGGTTTGACCATAGTTGACTTTAGTTGACTTTAGAGTTGACCATAGTTGACTTTTGACTTAGAATTGACTTATTGACCTAGAAGTTGACTAGTTTAACTTATTCTCTTTTTGGGACCTTGTATTGATGTTGTATTCCATATCTAGGTCTTCGAGGCACCGAGTCAGACATTTGTGAGACTGTTCATTGGACTTCAGGCGGGTACATTCTCTGATAGTTTCTTATTTATGATATCCTCTATGTTCACTGTATCTAGTGTAGATATCCATATTCTCTTGACACTATGGTTACACGGATTGGTATATCCGGATCTCGTCATGAGATGTTATTCCTTGGTATATGGTGTATATGGTACAAGTATTGTTTCATTGGTTATCTTGTACATGTACAGACACCAATTCTCGGAAAGAGTCGCTATCTTCTTGGGGAATCTCGTGCCATAACATACCGTGGTTGGATCTATTATACCAGTCGGGGGTGGGGAGTATTAGTATAGATATGTGATCAATATCCCTATTGAATAAAGTACTGATTACTGAATAGTGTTGATCATGCACCGCACGTATGATTAGCCAGGCCGCATTGCATCTTGCCCAAGCCGATCACATGTTAAGCTAGTACTCACACACTTAGTCATTAGTATTATTATTTCATTGGCATATTGTTCATTATTGTATTTATTTCCAGTATTTTCTTATTGTATATATATCTCTTGTATCTATTGTGCATCTTGTTTATCCACAGCTATTTACTGTTACATAGTTTTTATCATTAATTAGAACTGCTGTTAGAGATGTACTCTGCTCCTTTCCTGACTGGATATATTTTTTCAGATGACACTGAGGAGTGGTACCCTACCTATTATGGACCCCAGGATATTGTGGGTTTAGATTCTGAGACCCTGGCTCAAGAGGGACTTATCCCAACTGAGACAGTTGACCCTGGAGTTGTAGCCTCGTAGTATTCTTTTGTACTGGATTTGTCTCCAGCTTATTTCTGTATTTCTTCAGACTCATTGATGTATTATTTTAGACTCATGAGTTGTATTGTGACTATTCTATTCTTATCTGATTCGTGCTCATTTCTATCTTAGTTCTGTGATTGAGTATACTATCATTATTGGTGGTTCATTATATTGTTAGATAGATTATATAGACAGCGTTCTACTGCCGATGTTGCGGCGTAGGCTGGGCGTTGTTTTCGACTAGTACCCTTACACCGGGTGCGGGTCATGACACGTTTTTGGTAGTGGCCCATGCAGGTCTAGCTTCACAAAGTACGTGATATCGTGGTAGTGCGATAATTTAGTTGTACTACTGCGAGCCTGCGATAGGATATAGGAAATAGGCTGAGATACTCAATCACATCTAGGAAAATTCTTTTGATTCAACTATTCTCCTTTGATATTGATACTTGATCCCTTAAATTGTCTTTTCCTTGATGTCTTACATCTTATGCCATATTGATTCTTTCTTTCGCTTTGTCTCAGGATGGCGCCTAAGACTAGATCACAGCAGGGGAGAGTAGTTTCTGAGAGGTCTGCGACATCCCGAGGGCCTGCACCAGTCACTTCTCCGGTGATTGGAGTATCAGCTGCTTTTGGAGGTCCACCACCAACTCAGAGGACTGTGCCAGCTGTATCTGAGGGGCTTCCACCTCCACCTCCTGTGCCAGCAGAGGCGTCACAGATGTTTACACTATTTTGTGAGATGCTCGAGGCACAGAGGGCTCAGTCAGAGGCACATCAGAGGCAGACCGACGTTCTACGGCAGAGCATCGAGAGTGCTCATCAGCTTGCTTGTGCTGTAGTTGAGAGAGAAGTTCCAGTCCAGCAGCAGGTTATTCCTCAGGTTGCTCAGCTTCGGCCAGAGAACATTCAGGACTTCAAAAAACTGGAGCCTAGGGTTTTCAAAGGGACGGAGGGCATCGTCTATGCTGATGATTGGCTCGAGGACATTGAGCGTCTTATGAGGGTGTCCTGTCTTTCTGAAGATCTGAAGGTTGAGGCGGTAGGACTTCAACTGTTTGACGTCGCTCGCACTTGGTTCAGGAATGAGCCAGTTTTGGTTGACGTAGGACAATCTTGGGATGTTTCAAGGACCTTTTCTAGAAGAAGTTTTTTGCCCGGATAGACAGGCTTGACTTGGGAAGACAATTTGAGAGTCTCATTCAGGGGAGCATGTCTGTGGAGGAATATGCTGCAGAGTTCGGCAGGTTGAGCCGATTTACAGAGTATTTGGTGAGAGAACCGGAGGTTCGAGCTATTCGTTTTCATGAGGGTCTAAACTGGGAAGTAAAGATTCTTATTCCGTCTTTTTATGAGACATACTCGGAGATACTTGCGGAGGCACGCAAGGTTGAGCCGGATTTGGGTTTGAAGCCCAAGAGAGACCGTGATTCTTTTTTAGGGGCCAACGGCAGTGCAGTATCTGCCAAACGTCCTCATTTTCAGTCTAAACCTTTCTAGCAGCCACAGCAGAACCAGACTCCAGCTAGTGCGCCTTTTCACCAGGCACCTCAGCAGCAGAGACAGTTACAACAAGCTCCATGCAACTACTGCAAGAAAACCGGCCACATCTGGGAAGTTTGCAGGAGGAGGCTAGGAGTTTGTTTGTATTGTGGTACTGAAGGGCATCAATCGAGGGAGTGTCCTCGTCGTGCAGTTCAGGGAGCAGCTCCAGCTCCGAGGGCACAGACGAGACCACCTGCAGCACAACCGAGGGGACCGCTTCCGACACAGCAACAGCGTTTTGTCCAGCATCAACAGCAGGGACAAGCATTTGCTATGACAGTCGAAGAGGAGGAACCCACCGGAGATGTCATCGCAGGTTTTATTCTTCTTGATTCCATTCCAGCTTTAGCTTTGTTTGATAGTGGTGCTTCCCATAGTTTTGTATCTGTTTCTTTTGCTCTAAAGCATGGTTTGGTAGCTGAGTCTTTGTTTAGGACTTACAAGATCATGACCGGGGGAGGCATTATTCTGGTTAATGAGCAAGGACCGGAGAGTTACTCTGGGAGGCCGGGAGTTGAGTGCGTGTCTACTTGTAATGCCACTTCCGAGCTACGACATTGTACTTGGGATGGATTGGTTGAGTAGGCACCGTGCTAGCATAGATTGTAGAGGAGGTAGAGTTTTGTTTGGTCCACCAGGAAAGCCAGAGTTCGAGTTTGCTAGAGGAGCTGCAGAGCAAGGAGAAGGCATTATTTGTGGAGCTATGGTGGAAGACAAGGAGTTACCACATCCGTTAATAGCAGAGTTCTTGGATGTTTTTCCTGAGAAATTGCCAGGATTGCCGCTAGATCGGGATATTGAATTTTCTATAGACTTGGTGCCAGGTGTAGAACCAATTTTGCAGCATGTCTATAGAGTAAACAATAGCGAGCTGGTCTAGTTGAAGAAGCAGGTGGACGAATTACAGGATAATGGGTTTATCAGATCGAGTTCTTCACCATGGGGAGCCTCGATATTGTTTGTACCGAAGAAGGATGGATCGGTACGCATGTGCATTGATTACAGGGCTTTGAATAATCTCACTATCAAGAATAAGTATCCTTTGCCACGGATTGATGATCTGTTTGATCAGTTGAGTGGTGCGAAGGTGTTTTCTAAGATAGATTTGAGATCAGGCTACCATCAGGTGAAGGTGAAGCCGGAGGACATACCGAAGACTGCTTTTAGAACTCGGTATGGTCAGTACGAGTTTATGGTGATGCCGTTTAGTTTGACTAATGCACCAGCGGTCTTTATGAACTTGATGAACAAGGTGTTCCACCAGTACCTTGACAAGTTCGTGGTGGTGTTTATCGACAACATACTCATATACTCGAGGACACCGGAGGAACATGAGGAGCATTTGAGGATTGTGTTGGATGTGCTAAGGAAGGAGAAGTTGTATGGTAAGTTGTCCAAGTGTGAGTTTTTCTTGGACAAGGTGGAGTTCTTGGGGCATGTTGTGACTGGTGATGGTATTTCAGTGGATCCGAAGAAGATTTTAGCAGTGGAATCTTGGAAGACTCCGAGTTCGGTAGCAGAGATCAGGAGTTTCTTAGGATTGGCAGGCTATTACAGGAAGTTTGTGCAAGATTTTTCGAGGATTGTCGAGCCGATGACCAGACTCACAAGGAAGGATATGGAGTTTGTTTGGACGGAGGATTGTCAGGTTACTTTTGAGAAGTTGAAGAAGAGGTTGACGTTTATTCCTATTTTGACGTTACCATCAGGGTCTGGAGGTTTCACTATTTATAGTGATGCATCAGGGAAGGGTTTGGGTTGTGTTCTTCAGCAGCCTGGGAAAGTGATTGCCTATGCATCCAGGCAATTGCGTCCTCATGAAAAGAACTATCCTACCCATGATTTGGAGTTGGCAGCCGTCATATTTGCTCTAAAGTTGTGGAAACATTATTTGTACGGAGAGCGTGTGGAGATCTTCACAAACCACAAAAGCTTGAAGTACGTTTTCACGCAAAAGGTGTAAACACCCTAAATTTTTGAGAATAAATTTAAAAAGAGTTATTACGAATTCTTGGTATTTTCTGGAATTTAAAGCGAAGGTGATTGCAATTTCAAGAATTTTAAGTGTGGCTAGTTGGTGTTAAAATATTAAGGAAATAAGATTTTATGGTGTAAATTGGAAAACCGGACATGTGGTATTTTTCGGTGAATTATTTGGACTCCGGAAACATGTTTTAAGCCTAAAAAACTATTTGGATGTTAAACCGAGTTAAACCAGACCAAACCAAGCAAACCCGAGTTGAACCAAACTTGAACCAACCGCTGACTGAACCGGACCAACCCAGGTTTGCGGGCCGGGTCGGGTCGGATCCATGAACCCGACCCAAAAAACCCGAACCAGACCAAACCCTAAAACTCTCCGCCGAAAACACTGTTCCCCACCTATATATTCCTCCTCGATGTTCGTGTAGCCCCCGCCGCCAACCTAACTCTCCTTATCATCTCAGCCGACCCCTCAACCTCACGACCGACCGGCCGCCCTCGTCGACGCAGAACCCCCACTCCTCCCTGCTCGAATCCCCGCCGCCGAGTCCAGTCCCAACCCCGGACGCCGCCGCCTCCCAGCCACTTGAACTCCTCCCTGCCGATCGTTCCCTTCGCCGCCACCCGACCCGTCGACAGCCCCTGAACCCCGCCGCCGCCAGGTCGTCGACACCCCGAGACCCCAAGCCGATCCCCTCTGCGGAGTCCCCGATCCCGATCGGCCGACCTTTCCCACCGCTCAGGCCGACTCGGCAACGCCCGTCCACTAGCCGCCCCTCGCCGACCGGAGCAGTTGCTGGCCGACAACTCTCCAGCAACTCCCTGAGCCGTGACCGGACACAGCGTCTCAGCGGACACGAGATGCGAGCAGCAAACACAGTTGTTGGTATTCGGACATCAGGCAAGTGTACCTTGCCAAACTTTGCAGTCTTTATATATATTTTTCCTTGCTTTATTCTATTTCGGTGCATGCTCAACCTAGGACCGTGTGACGTACTTAGCGTCCGATTATCAGTCGGGTGCCAACACTGTACGCAGTGTTGGGTACTGTCATCTAGAGATGGACATACGTGATACTTTATATTCTCGTACTTGTCTTACCAAGTACACTATGACCCAGGATACTTGACAATATTCATGAGACAGGATCTTCCTGAGATATTCATGTGATTCTGTATAGGATACAGGACTTGACATGGACATTATATTCTTAGATATTGTATGACTTGTTGCATTAGCTATGATCCCGCTTGACATGGATATGAGACGTTATGGTCATGATGTGCGTGGTTACATTGGGTGGGAAGAGACACACAGGCTACAGGCTGTTCCATATATATATACATCCACTATTATTGAGAGGTCGTAGACTCTCGGAGCAGAGCTAGACCCACTACCGGTTATTACCGCTACCGGCTCCCCGACACAGAGCTGGTAGTGGCTCAGCCTGAGTACTCGTGATGCTCTCACTTGCATTTTCACTTAGATGGTTACTTACTTGCCCTATTTATTCCATTTATTTTTCTGCACTGCATTTATTTTGGCTTGAGCTTTCTTGTACCTTGCTATGTCCCCTGAGGACTTGGATCCGGATTATGTCCCCAGGATTTGAGGACGAGATCTACCCCGAGATATACGGGACCGGAGCAGGAGCTGATCCAGGAGCTGTACCGCCATCTGAGGATGAGGTGTTAGCCGAGGACTTCTCCTGAGCATCCATGTTTCATGCTCAGTATTTATTATTTATTTCAGTCTTCTCTATTCTGGTCTGTTGAACCATTGTACTAGATATTTATCGGATTGTTCCCCAAAGCACTTTGTTGAGACTAGTTGATGATTTACATTTCTTTATTTACTCTGTGGATCACATTTATTACCTTGTGTGGATGAGATTAGTTGTGCCATGATTGTCGTAGACTTGTTATTTTACAGCTTAAGTATGCCCTGGTGGATCCATTAAATTGAGTTTGTCCATCGGTGCGTGCTGCTGGCCATTGTCGCACGTCCGGTCCCTCGGTATTTTGGGACTGGGACTTGACATAGTTTTTGTGGTGGCCCATGCAGGTCTACGACTAAATTGTTCGATTTCAACTTAGGGACCGAACCAGCCTGCCCTAAGGATAGGATAAGTTATAGGATCTCATCCATTAAATAAACCATTATTGAACTCTATACCAAACTCGAAATTGTCACTTAATTTGTATCCTGTTTGATTCCTCTGAGCGTTCTTACAGTTTATCTTATGATTGCAGAGTAATGGATCCTAGAAACAGAGACGAGATTCTTTTGGATACGCCACACGATGCTGTGGTTACTTATACAGACGGAGTGACCCCAGGGAATGGAGGACAAGCATCGCAGAACGATCAAACCGGTCAGCCTAATCCAAGGTTCCGGAGAGATGACATCCCACCTCCACCACAGTTCACTCCCCAGATGCCAGTTTTCCCGCCCGGACAAGCCATGGACGGGCAACAGATGTTCCAGATAATGTATGCCATGATGCAGGCCCAGCAGCAGATTCAGCAAGAGGCCCATCGCTAGGAGGCAGAGTATCTGAGGACCAGCCTGGTGTCCGCATTGGAGCAGGCAAATCCTCCAATGAGGCGAACAGCGACGGAATCTATCACCGATTTCTGTCATCTCAAGCCTCGTACATTTTTTGGCAAAGAAGGGCCGACGGAAGTTCATGAATGGCTCACAAACATACAGCATCAGTTGGAAGCCGCTGAACTACCAAGAGAGAAGTGGATGACTGCAGTCAGAATGCAGTTAACTGATAATGCGCATCACTAGTGGCTAGCAGAAGAGAGGAGGCTCGAACAGGACCGAGTTACTTGGGAAGAGTTCTCCAGACTCTTCCAAGAGATGTACATTCCGGCAGTTGCACGATCAGAGCTCAGAGACAAGTTCAACCGCCTCATCCAAGGCAGTATGACAGTGGAGGAATACAACGCGAAGTTTATACGCCTAAGTCGCTTCGCTCTGACATTGATCTCGACAGAGGAAGAAAAAGCTAAAAAGTTCTTTGATGGACTGAAGTTCGAGCTTCAGAGATTAATTGGCTCAGTCGCACCTACATTTTATACTGAGGTCCTTGCAGCAGCACGACGCATGGAGCGCGTCACTAGAAGGGAATCGAATCTGAAAAGGCCAAACCCATCCGCACCATCCAAGACAGCACCAGGAGATTCTGCGAAAAGATTCCAGAGGAGTATACCGGAAAGAGCAGCACACAGGGACAGACCTCTTCCTACTTGTCACCACTGCGGCAAAGTAGGACACATTGAGAAGGAATGCAGACGTAAGTTGGGACTATGTCTGAGCTGCGGATCCAACCAGCACTTTTCTAGGGACTGTTCAGAACGCAGAGACGGAGCACCGAGGCTAGCTTTACCTGCACCACGACCAGCTACAGGAGCAGTAGGAGCACAGCAGACAGGAACTGGAGGAGTCAGACCACCAACTACAGGAGGCTACCAGCAGAGACCACTGGCACCACAGGCAGCCCTATTTCAGCAACAGCAGCAGCAGAGAGGACCAGCTCAAGGTCGAGGCCAGGCATTCACCTTAGCTGCTGAGCAGGAGGCTACAGCAGGCGAGGTCATCGCAGGTACTATTTTAGTAGCTTCATTACCAGCTGTAGCATTATTTGATTCTGGAGCATCGCATTCATTTATAGCAGCTAGCTTTGTAGCCACCCATAGAGTAGCTACCGCACCCCTTCCGAAGATGAAGAGAATTCTTACGGGAGGTGGAATTATTCCGGTTAGTGACGTCTGTAGATCATGTTCTATAGTAGTTTGTGGCAGAGAAATGCGAGCTCAATTTCTGATCTTTTCTATGCCGAACTATGATGTCGTACTTGGTATGGACTGGTTGAGTCAGTACCATGCGACTCTTGATTGCCGACTTGGGCGGGTTATATTTAGACCGCCTGGAAATCCAGAATTCAAGTTTCTTCGAGGAGCAGTAGAGCAAGGAGCTCAGCCTACTCTTAGGGTATTATCTGTAGAAGAGGAGACAGGTTATCCAAGAGTCATATCTGAGTTTGTGGATGTATTTCCCGATGATCTTCCAGGTTTACCACCTGATCGGGAAATAGAATTCACAATAGACTTAACTCCAGGAGCAGAGCCTATCACTTCATCGGTATATCGGCTAGCACCCAAGGAGTTAGTAGAATTGAAAGAGCAGGTGGATGATCTTCTAGAGAAGGGTTTCATTCGGTCCAGTGTTTCACCTTGGGGAGCACCCATATTATTTGTGTCGAAGAAGGATGGAACAGTGCGATTGTGCATTGATTACAGAGCATTGAATGATGTGACCATCAAGAACAGGTATTTCTTGCCACGCATTGATGATCTATTCGATCAGTTGAGTGGTGCAAGTGTATTCTCGAAGATTGACCTTCGATCCGGCTATCATCAGATCAAAGTAAGGAAGGAAGACATACCGAAGACAGCTTTCAGGACCAAGTATGGACATTATGAGTTCTTGGTGATGTCGTTTGGTTTAACCAACGCGCCAGCAGTGTTTATGAGCTTAATGAACAGGATCTTTCATCAGTTCTTGGATAAATTCATGGTGGTGTTCATTGATGACATTTTCATATATTCCAAGAATCATGAAGAGCACGAGGAACATCTCAGGATCGTGTTAGAGACCTTGAGACAGGAGAAGTTATACGCCAAACTCAGTAAGTGTGAGTTCTGTATGGACAAAGTACCTTTCTTGGGACACATCATATCAGGAGAAGGACTCTCAGTGGATCCAGAGAAAGTTGCGGCGATAGAGACTTGGCCTACACCCACGTCAGTTGCAGAAGTGAGAAGCTTTCTCGGACTTGCGGGATATTACCGAAGGTTTGTAGAAAAAATTTTGAGGATTGCAGAACCGATGACGAAGCTGACACGTAAAGACCAGGAGTTTATATGGACAGAAGACTGCCAGAAGGCCTTCGAAGAACTGAAGAGAAGATTAACAACAGCCCCTGTCTTGACTCTTCCTTCAGGGTCAGGAGGTTTTGTTGTTTACAGCGATGCATCAGGTAGCGGATTGGGATGTGTTTTGATGCAGCATGGCAAGGTCATTGCTTATGCATCGAGACAGTTGAAGGTTCACGAGAAGAACTACCCGACACACGATCTGGAGTTAGCAGCAGTTATCTTTGCATTGAAGATATGGAGGCACTACCTTTATGGGAAAAGGGTAGAAATCTTCACCGATCACAAGAGTCTGAAGTATGTATATACTCAGAAGGAGCTTAACATGAGGCAGAGACGTTGGCTTGAATTGATGGTAGATTTTGACATCGATCTGCAGTATTATCCGGGAAAGGCAAATGTTGTTGCAGATGCGCTCAGCAGGAAGCCTATGGCTTATTTCTTGACGATGCAGCCCGAGCTATTGAAAGATCTACAGGAGCTTCAGATAGAGGTTGTCTTATCAGGACAGAATGGCTTGATGGCTAATCTTAAAATTAAGTCATCACTCGTGGAGAAGATTAAGGAGGCATTGCCCACCGATGCTAGATTTAGAAGGCTGAAGGAGAGGACCGAAGCAGGCATGCAGACAGGACTTCGCATCCACGAAAACGGGACATTGAGGTTTGGGAATCGCCTGTATGTTCCAAATGGAGAATTGAGACAGGAGTTAATGACGGAAGCACATAGCTCTATATACTATGTTCACCCAGGAGGAACCAAGATGTACCGAGACTTGAGACAGTATTACTGGTGGCATGGGATGAAAAGGGAGATTGCAAGATTTATGGCCAAATGCTTAGTCTGCCAGCAAGTAAAGGCCGAACATCAGAGGATTGCAGGTATGTTACAGCCGCTTCCTATACCGGAATGGAAGTGGGAGCACATCACGATGGATTTTGTCACAGGATTTCCGAGGAGCCCCAGCGGAAGAGATGCAGTATGGGTTATCGTGGATCGACTCACTAAATCGGTACACTTCTTGCCATTCAGAGTTGGACAGTCCACAGAGGTACTAGTCGACATGTATATGCGATAAATTGTCAAATTACATGGAGTACCTGTTAGTATTGTATCGGATCGAGATTCGAGATTTACCTCTCATTTCTGGAGGAGCATGCAAGAGAGTCTGGGCACCAGACTCAAATTGAGCACGGTGTACCACCCGCAGACAGATGGCCAATCGGAGCGCACCATTCAGATCTTGGAGGATATGTTACGATCATGTATGCTAGACTTTGGAGGATCTTGGGAAGATCATTTGCACTTAGTGGAGTTCTCCTACAATAATAGTTATCAGGCCAGCATTCAGATGGCACCATTTGAAGCTTTATACGGAAGGAAGTGCATATCGCATTTATGTTAGAGTGACGTTGGTAAACGTCAAATACTGGGTCCAGAATTGGTAACGCAAACAGTGGAAAAGGTGAAACAGATTCAGAATCATCTTCGAGCAGCTCAAGACAGACAAAAGCATTGGGCAGATACACACAGACATCCCCTAGAGTTCAAAGAAGGAGAGCACGTGTTCCTGAGGATTTTGCCCACTCGTGGTACTATCAGATTCGGGAGCAGAGGCAAGTTGAGCCCAAGGTATATTGGGCCATTTGATATTCTAGAGCGCGTTGGTGAGGTGGCATATCGTCTTGCATTACCACCATCCTTAGAGGGAGTGCATGACGTATTTCACGTCTCACAACTGCGAAGATACGTGATCGACCCAAGTCACGTAGTCGATCATTCAGAGATCGCAGTAGGCTCAAGCTTGAGATATGAAGAACAACCAGTTGGCATCCTCGACGTTAGTGAGAAGACATTGCGGGGACAGACAATCAGACTGGTCCGTGTAGCTTGGAAACATTATTCACCTGGCGAATCAACTTGGGAGCGAGAAGATAGTATGCGCCAGCGTTACCCCCACCTGTTTGAGGAGGCAGTTGTAAACTAAGCAACCTTGTATTTCCATAATTCTTTCTTTAATAGCTTAATCTTTGATTGCGAGGACGCAATCCATTTAAGGAGGGAAGATTGTAAACACCCTGAATTTTAGAGAATAAATTTAAAAAGAGTTATTACGAATTCTTGGTATTTTCTAGAATTTAAAGCGAAGGTGATTGCGATTTCAAGAATTTTAAGTGTGGCTAGTTGGTGTTAAAATATTAAGGAAATAAGATTTTATGGTGTAAATTGGAAAACCGGACATGTGGTATTTTTTGGTGAATTATTTGGACTCCGAAAACATGTTTTAAGCCTAAAATACTATTTGGATGTTAAACCGAGTTAAACCAGACCAAACCAAGCAAACCCGAGTTGAACCAAACTTGAACCAACCGCTGACTGAACCGGACCAACCCAGGTTTGCGGGCCGGGTCGGGTCGGATCCATGAACCCGACCCAAAAAAACCCGAACCAGACCAAACCCTAAAACTCTCCGCCGGAAACACTGTTCCCCACCTATATATTCCTCCTCGATGTTCGTGTAGCCGCCGCCGCCAACCTAACTCTCCTTATCATCTCAGCCGACCCCTCGACCTCACGACCGACCGGCCGCCCTCGTCGACGCAGAACCCGAGTCCAGTCCCAACCCCGGACGCCGCCGCCTCCCAGCCACTTGAACTCCTCCCTGCCGATCGTTCCCTTCGCCGCCACCCGACCCGTCGACAGCCCCTGAACCCCGCCGCCGCCACCCCGAGACCCCGAGCCGATCCCCTCTGCGGAGTCCCCGATCCCGATCGGCCGACCTTTCCCACCGCTCAGGCCGACTCGGCAACGCCCGTCCACGAGCCGCCCCTCGCCGACCGGAGCAGTTGCTGGCCGACAACTCTCCAGCAACTCCCTGAGCCGTGACCGGACACAGCATCTCAGCGGACACGAGACGCGAGTAGCAAACACAGGACACGAGCGGGACACAAACAGTACCCTCGGACACGTGAATTTCAGCGTGCACGGAGCCCTGTTCAGGTACCGATTTCTCTCACCTCGCAACTCCGATTTAGTTTTCACCAGTTTCTACGTGTAGACTGTATAACCCTCTCGGTGCCCGTGCAACTCGCTCGGAGCATCGCGTCCTGTGGTGATCGTACCCCGCGATCCAAAAACAGGAAAAATAATGCCCTTTTTCACCCCGGAACTGAGTGCGCCCCGCCAAACGGGACGACTTGGTCGCACGTGGTCTTTACCAAACGTGCGCGTCGTGGATACGGTCGTGTGGGATTTCCCAGAAGTCGATTCGGAGGTGCGTGCACCCCGGAATCAACGCGTATCCGCCGACGACACCCCGTATCTGACCTTTCTGGAACACACTGTAACTTTGTGTACACACGTCGGATCGAGACGAAACTTATGCCATCGGACTCGTAGCAATACGATGGTCCTGTGACCCAAGTTTGGTCCGATTCTGAAAATGTTGACAAAATCGCGTATCGTGGGCCCCACAGGCTCTACTTGACGGGCGATTTTGTGATCGGCTCATCGGAATCTAATTCTGGAAGTTCCGTTGGGTTCATATCGTCGTTCCTGACTTGTAGACACTGAGTTTGCGGAATTTGGAGACCTTCGACCCTGACCCGCTTTTAGGTGCAAAGTGGCCCACATGTGGACCCCGTTTTGGCCCAAAAATGACCTTTTTGCCCCTGTGTCCAAATTGGACGTAAGGACAGGCATTTCTAGTAGTTTGACATCTTCTGAGACTATTGGTGATGTTTATTACAGCTTTTGGAGTAGTACCTACCGGATCCACTAATACAGGGACAGTTGTTGGTATTCGGACATCAGGCAAGTGTACCTTGCCAAACTTTGCAGTCTTTATATATATTTTTCCTTGCTTTATTCTATTTTGGTGCATGCTCAACCTAGGACCGTGTGACGTACTTAGCGTTCGATTATCAGTCGGGTGCCAACACTGTACGCAGTGTTGGGTACTGTCATCTAGAGATGGACATACGTGACACTTTATATTCTCGTACTTGTCTTACCAAGTACACTATGACCCAGGACACTTGACACTATTCATGAGACAGGATCTTCCTGAGATATTCATGGTGATTCTATATAGGATACAGGACTTGACATGGACATTATATTCTTAGATATTGTATGACTTGTTGCATTAGCTATGATCCCGCTTGACATGGACATAAGACGTTATGGTCATGATATGCGTGGTTACATTGGGTGGGGAGAGACACACAGGCTACAGGCTGTTCCATATATATATACATCCACTATTATTGAGAGGTCGTAGACTCTCGGAGCAGAGCTAGACCCACTATCGGTTATTACCGCTACCGGCTCCCCGACACAGAGCTGGTAGTGGCTCAGCCTGAGTACTCGTGATGCTCTCACTTACATTTTCACTTAGATGGTTACTTACTTGCCCTATTTATTCCATTTTTTTTCTGCACTGCATTTATTTTGGCTTGAGCTTTCTTGTACCTTGCTATGTCCCCTGAGGACCTGGATCCGGATTATGTCCCCAGGATTTGAGGACGAGATCTACCCCGAGATATACGGGACTGGAGCAGGAGCTGATCCAGGAGCTGTACCGCCATCCGAGGACGAAGTGTTAGCCGAGGACTTCTCCTGAGCATCCATGTTTCATGCTCAGTATTTATTATTTATTTCAGTCTTCTCTATTCTGGTCTGTTGAACCATTGTACTAGATATTTATCGGGTTGTTCCCCGAAGCACTTTGTTGAGACTAGTTGATGATTTACATTTCTTTATTTACTCTGTGGATCATATTTATTACCTTGTGTGGATGAGATTAGTTGTGCCATGATTGTCGTAGACTTGTTATTTTACAGCTTAAGTATGCCCTGGTGGATCCATTAAATTAGGTTTGTCCATCGGTGCGTGCTGCTGGCCATTGCCGCGCGTCCGGTCCCTCGGTATTTTAGGACTGGGGCGTGACAGAAGGAGTTGAACATGAGACAGCGTCGGTGGTTGGAACTGATGAATGATTTTGATATCTCTTTGCAATATTATCCTGGAAAAGCCAATATAGTTGCCGATGCTTTGAGCAGGTATCCGGTAGCTATGTTCTTGACGCAGGATCGATATTTGTTGGAGGACTTGGAGAGCTTGGGCATTGAGATGATTGTTCCTGGGTGTGCTATATAGATATGGGGATTGCAGATACACTCAGATTTTATAGACAGGATCAAGGAAACACAGTATGATGATGTATCTCTGAGGAGTATCAGAGCTCAGGTGAGAGCAGAATTGGAGGATGATTTCACTATTGCAGAGGATGGATCTTTAAGGCTTGAAGTTAGATTGTGTGTGCCTAGTGGGGATCTGCAAGAGGAATTATTACAGGAAGCGCATCGCTCTCAGTATTCCATACATCCAGGTGCTAATAAGATGTATCAGGATATGCGAGAGAGTGTGTGGTGGTTTGGCATGAAGAGGGAAGTGGCACCGTTTGTATCCAGATGCTTAGTGTGTCAGCAGGTAAAAGCCGATAGGTAGAGGTCAGGAGGTTTACTTCAGCCATTACCCATTCCAGAGTGGAAGTGGGAACACATTACTATGGATTTTGTGTCCGGACTTCCACGATCTCCAGGAGAGAAAGACGCGATTTGGGTCATTGTTGATAGGTTGACCAAGTCGGCCTACTTCTTGCCTTTTAAGGTGGGTTTGTCTACGGAGAAGCTGGCAGAGATGTATGTGAGGCAGATCGTTAGGACATGGAGTTCCCATCAGCATAGTCTCAGATCGAGATAGTCGTTTCACTTCTCATTTCTGGAGGAGTTTGCAGGAGAGTTTGGGCACTCAGCTCAAGTTCAGTACTGCATATCATCCACAGACAGATGGGCAGTCAGAGAGGACTATCCAGACTCTCGAGGATATGTTGTACACTTATGTACTAGATTTTGGGGGTTCTTGGGAGGACCATCTCTATTTGGTAGAGTTTGCTTATAACAACAGTTACCAGACCAGTATAGAGATGTCACCTTTTGAAGCTCTATATGGTCGGAGGTGTCGTACTCCTTTATCTTGGGACGATGTTGGAGAGAGAGTTTTGCTTGGGCTAGAGATGGTTTTGGATGCAGCAGAAAAGGTTCAGTTGATCAGAGACAGACTTCGAGTGGTGCAGGACAGACAACGGCATTGGGCCGATAGCCATCGGAGACCTTTGGAGTTTGAGGTATAGTTTAGATTTTTTTGTGCTTGTTTTTGGTTGTTTATTATAGATTAAGTTCTTAAGGTGGTATTTTGTTCTAGGTGGGTAGTTTGGTGTTTCTGAGGATTTCTTCGACACGAGGCACGATTCGCTTCGGTGGAGGCGGAAAGCTTAGTCCGCGATTCATCGGACCTTTCACTATTCTAGAGAGGGTCGGTGCAGTTGCTTATAGACTAGACTTGCCACCTGCATTTGAGGGAGTGCACAACGTGTTTTATGTGTCATAGTTGAGACGATACGTGGTAGATCCTACTCATGTATTGGATCACTCAGAGATAGAGGTGGGCCCTACTCTTAGCTATCCAGAGCAGCCAGTTGAGATTCTGGATCGGAGAGAGAAGGTGCTGAGGAACCATAGTATTCCTTTGGTGCGCGTCGCATGGAGGCATCACTCTCCGGGGGAGTCTACCTGGGAGAGAGAGAGGATGAAATGCGAGAGCGTTATCCATATTTGTTTGTACCTTGAGGTATGTTATTTTCTAGTTATGTTCTGTTCATTGTTATATTCTTTCATAGTTAATTGTGATTCTTTAGTTCTGTTCTGTTATTTTTCTGGGGGTAGTTTTTATCTTTGAATTTCGAGAACGAAATTATTTTAAGGAGGGTAGACTTGTCACTACCACATTTTCTAGGAAAGGGTATTTTAGTCTTTTCCTATTTAATTAAATATTGTGCATGGTAAATAATTATTTGTTGTATTATTTAATTATTGTTAGATATTATTTAATTATTTTGGACTTGTATTAGTGGACCCAACTAGTTTAGTTTGGACCCATGGACCAACATGAATTAATTAGTTAGACTTGGCCCATTTAGAAAGCCCATTGTTAAGGAGATGGATTAAATTAATTAAATCATTAGACTAGAAGCTTCCTTCCTTAATTATTTCTTCATGAGAAGCCCCAAGGGGTATATTGGAAATTTCATAATTGCTTGAGAAGGGGTAGGGGCCGACTTATTAAAAGAGGAGGGGAAATTCTCTCTCCTCTCATTTTCATTCCAAATCTAGATCTAGAATTTTCCACTACCAATTTTCTTTCATTTCAATTCCATTTCTCTACCAAATTTATTCCAATTCCTTCCCAATTCACCATTAGAAAGTTGAGAAGCAAGGATCTAGGAGGAGGAAGCAAGGATCTACAAAGAGGAGCAAGGATCTACAATTTGGAAGCAATTTCATCTCAATTGGAGGTTTCATTGGGAATCCATCTCCCAATAGGTATAATTCAGTTTTTCCCTTAAAATAGCTTCTAAATCTAAGATTTAATCATGTAAAATCAACCCATATGTATGTACTACCCATAGGACTTGGTTTTGTGTTCATAGGAGACCCATGGAGAAAGTTATGGTACTTTTTGTGTCAATTTTGGGGAAATTCCGAATTGATATTTTGTTGTGTGTGTCAATTGATCCTATAGATCAATTGGGCATGTTCTTATGTGTTTGGGACTAGTGTCGTATCCACAATTTGGTACGTGTAGGTCGTATCCCAACAATTTGGTGATACGTGTTGTTTTGGGGGTTTTCCTTCCGACACGGGACTTTGTACATGTCGTATTTTGACACGGACACATAGATCTACATTTGACACTTTGATTTGTTCATAAATAATATTTGTGACTTGTTTGTGTCCTTCGGGGTGCAATTGGTTGTGTGTTGGACTCGTGTCGCATGCGTATTCTAGATCTAGTGGGATACGGTGTGATACTCTCCATTTGTGTGTGTTTATGTGTAGATCTAATTATTTGTGCTTTAATTCTTGAATTATAATTAAGTATATATATAGATGTTACATATTTATTATAGTGTATTTATTATGGTATTTATTGTAGCATAGATCTATGTATTATATGTGTACTAATATAATGTATAAATATATATGTAGCTTTCTTTTACATGCATTTTTATATGTTGCAAATTATGTTAGTAATATAAATTATATAAAAATATTTTATAAAATATATATATGTGTTTAAATAAGTAATTATATTAATTATAATTATTATATGATTATTTATATATAAATGGATGTATTTTTATTAAACATATATACGTATGTGTACTTTTAACCATGTTGAAATATGTACATTAGTATATAGGATGTGTATTATAGCTATTAGTATTTATTTATATATATGTTTAGGATTATATATATATATATAGAAGTATATATTTATTTAATTGATTTATATATATATATATATATATATATATATATATATATATATATATATATATATATATATATATATATATATATATATATATATATATATATATTAATATATATATAGATTATATATATTATTTATCTTTTGGCGACAGCAGCATTTAATGACAGTTTCTATCATTAAATTCCCAACAGCAGCAGCAACCGCTGTAGCATTAACAACGACTATTAATGATAGTTCTGTCATTAATTGCACAGCAGCAGCGGGCGGGAATTTAAGCAGCAGCGGCGACAGTTGGTTCAGTGACAGTTGAGAACTGTCACCAATAGGGTGACAGCAATGCAATTACACAGCAACAATGGCGACGGCGTTTCAGTGACAGTTTGAACTGTCACTGAAGGTCTGTTTACTGAAAAATTAGTGTTTTTCTACACTATTTTCAATGACAGTTAGGTAGTTTTAGTATATAGTTTATATATTATATTTATATATATGTATATATATATATATATATGTATTTATTGTGAGATATAATACTAGTATTGTTATATTCTTAATTGTATAATAATAGTTTATATATATTATATTATGTATAAGGGTAAATACTATATCTAGGTATCTTGAGCATTACCTTGTGGAAACCAAAGTAAGTGGATACTCAAGATACGGGGTTTGGGTATCGAGTTTGTGACTTTGTGTGGATACCAAGTTGGTTCAAAATCATGGTTCCTAATTGTTTGTAATTAATATTCTATATTATTATACTTTATTGTTGATATATAGGTATTGTGAGGTTTACCTTGGATTCACGTATCCGAAGATACGGTATCCTAATATTTTAGGTTGTGGTTCCTATGACATAGATTTTAATATTTTGATCCATGATTTTGGTGCTAGACTTGTGCAACCTAGAAATAGATAGTTGACCTTGGTTTGACCATAGTTGACTTTAGTTGACTTAGAGTTGACCATAGTTGACTTTTGACTTTGAATTGACTTATTGACCTAGAAGTTGACTAGTTTAACTTATTCTCTTTTCGGGACCTTGTATTGATGTTGTATTCCATATCTAGGTCTTCGAGGCACCGAGTCAGACATTTGTGAGACTGTTCATTAGACTTCAGGCGGGTACATTCTCTGATAGTTTCTCATTTATGATATCCTCTATGTTCACTATATCTAGTGTAGATATCCATATTCTCTTGACACTATGGTTACATTGATTGGTATATCCGAATCTCGTCATGAGATATTATTCCTTGGTATATGGTGTATATGGTATAAGTATTATTTCATTGGTTATCTTGTACATGTACAGACACCGATTCTCGGGAAGAGTCGTTATCTTCTTGGGGAATCTCGTGCCATAATATACCGTGGTTGGATCTATTATACCAGTCGGTGGTGGGGAGTATTAGTATAGATATGTGATCAATATCCCTATTGAATAATGTACTGATTACTGAATAGTGTTGATCATGCACCGCACGTATGATTAGCCAGGCCGCATTGCATCTTGCCCAAGCCGATCACATGTTAAGCTAGTACTCACACACTTAGTCATTAGTATTATTATTTCATTGGCATATTGTTCATTATTGTATTTATTTCCAGTATTTCCTTATTTTATATATATCTCTTGTATCTATTGTACATCTTGTTTATCCACAGCTATTTACTGTTACATAGTTTTTATCATTAAATAAAACTGCTGTTAGAGATGTACTCTGCTCCTTTCCTGACCGGATATATTTTTCCAGATGATACTGAGGAGTGGTACCCTACCTATTATGGACCCCAGGATGTTGTGGTTTTATATTCTGAGACCCTGGCTCAAGAGGGACTTATCCCAACTGAGACAGTTGACCCTGGAGTTATAGCCTCGTAGTATTCTTTTGTACTGGATTTGCCTCCAGCTTATTTCTGTATTTCTTTAGACTCATTGATGTATTATTTTAGACTCATGAGTTGTATTGTGACTATTCTATTCTTATCTGATTCGTGCTCATTTCTATCTTAGTTATGTGATTGAGTATACTATCATTATTGGTGGTTCATTATATTGTTAGATAGATTATCTAGACAGCGTTCTACCGTCGATGCTGCGGCGTAGGCTGGGCGTTATTTTCGACTAGTACCCTTACACCGGGTGTGGGTCATGACACTCGCCAATGGTTCAGTCACAAGATGATGCTTCAAAGCAAAAGATACAGATATAAAACTATGTGAATCACCAAAATCAAATAAAGTATGAGCTAAAAAAGAATCAAGGTAGACTGAACCTGAAATAATATCACCAACTAGCTCCTCCTCCTCCTCAATGGTCAAGGCAAAAGCTTGCCCTATCGTTGGGCACCTCTCTGCTGTTGTTGGTGCTAAGAGAACTATTATTGTTGTGGTACGAGGGAAGGTCCTCTATGTTGTCCTGCTGGTGGTCTCACGAGTACTCTTTGTGCTTGGGCCCCGCCCTGAGCTGGACGAGCTGGAGCTCTAGGACAAGCCCTCAACTGGTGGTCTCCTGATTTGCAGAATAAATACTGGCCCAATCTTATCTTGTACGCATCACATCCATGTTCCGGCTTCTTGCAGAATGGGCAAGGAATAGCTGGCCTCTGGATCTGGTGCGCCTGCTGCACTGGCGCTCTAACAAGTACAGGGTACTGCTGCCTCGGCTGCTGGAAGTATCTTTGATGATGTTGCTGAAAGTGAGGCCACTTTGTCGGGCCCGTACTAGTACCGGATCCTCCTATGTACCTCGACCTCTTGGAGCCAAGCTCTAGATCATTCTTTGCCCGCTGTGCCTGCCTCAGAATCTCTTCAAAAGTAGCAGTGGAGTCTCCATTAGTCTGTAATTTGATCTCCTTGTTCAGGCCCTTCCTGAACTTCCTGGCCTTCCCTCTAGGGTTTTGTCCCTCCATAAAGTGGCATAATCTGTAATACTCTATCACATACTCATCCACTATCATACCTCCCTGGACGAGGTACTAAAACTGGTTTTCTAGATATGTTAGAGCCATATCTGGAAAGAACTTTTTCTTGAAGAGCTCCTTAAAAGTTTCCCAAGTAAGTCTCGGTACTGAGATCCTAGGGTCCGTCCTGAACCAAGTTAATGCGATATCAAATATCATGCTTTTTGCTGCCTCTACCTACAATATCTCTGGAATCTGTGCCAACCGCAGGCTCCTCTCAATATCTTCTATCCAATCATCCGCATAAAGAATCCCCTCGGTGCCTTTAAAATCCTTCGTCCCCATCCTCTTGAAGTCTATGATTGTCTCCGACCTCGGCTGCTGCAGGGTGAACTGAGGTTGTGCCATCTGTGGCTAGACTAAGGCAACTCTTTCGACTGCGACGAGCACAATTTGGTGGGCATTCTCAATACCCTGCCTTATAACCTCTGACTGGAGCTGATGCGTCTCTATTATCTGCTGAAGAGTGCAAACATATGCGTCTGATCGACTACGGGTGGTGGAGATGGAAGATCCTCTGAGACTGTCGGCGGTGTCCTTTGTACCGGAAGTGGAGCACCCCCAAAATCTGCTGCAGAAATGTCCACTTGGATCGGTGAAGCGGACCTCTGAACTGAAGCTGCTAGAATAGTGCCTGGTGGTGCTTCCCTCAGAGGCGATGAAGTGACCGACCTCGCTGATACTGCGCTTGAGCAGTGAAAACGCATCTTCGGTGGCATCCTGAAGATAGATTGAACAAAGAAATCAATATTAAGTAAGATATGATATCATTAAAGAAGGATAGAATTATTCAAAGTAAAGCAAGTATTCAAATATATATGGATATCAAAACAGATATTTGAAAATATTTCCTAGTTGTGATTGAGTATACTCTCAGCATATATCATATATCTTAAAACAGGCTCGTAGAAGTAGTCTAGGTGAGCACTACTACGATATCGCACTAATTGTGACTCTGAACCTGCATGGGACACCACTAAAAATGTGTCACGATCCGCACAAAGAATAAGGGCACGAGTAGTGAGCAACGCCCAGCCTACGTTGCAGCATCGCCGGTAGGATGCTATCTAGGTCAAAAATACTAACTAAATACCTCACACAATATATATAAGGTACATGTCAATGTCATCTCCACTCTAAACGGAGGAACAAATATAATAACATGATAATGATATCCATACTCAATCACAATATCAAACTAAGGAAGATAAAGCATGATATGGAATATGGAGGATAAAATATTAGTCATAATACAATCATAAGTCCACAATAATATATACATGCCAAAAGTCTCAATAAAAGTCTAATACAAGTCTAAACAATAAGTCTAAGCCTCCTAGGTATCTAGCACTAGGTCCTCCTACTCTAAGGGAGTATCCTCTAACGGTACGCCGTCCTCCCGCCCGTAGTAGGTGGGACACTGGTCCACGAGCTAATCATCTAAAAATGTATATCCAGTCAGGATTAGAGTGAAGTACATACCTCTGAAAGAAGTTCCAAATACATTATCGAGCATATATAACAGATAATAGAAAAGGATACAGGATAACTAGCCATAAGAAATAAAATAAACTAGAGTGAACATGTAATGTACTGGAATAAAGAATAGGCAATGTGAATAACTGTAATTTAAATAGAAATTAATAAAACTAACTAATGTGCCATAGAGTACAAGTTTATTATGTGATCGATTTGGGTTGAACACGAATACAATATGGTAACTCGATTACACTTATGATATATAATTGACATGTACACGAATGTACTTGGGCTTGATCAAATAACCAACTCCTACTCCCCCATCCCTAACGAATACTTATGGATCCAATCACGACACGTTACGAACACGAATACGGGAACACTAAACATGAGTAGTGTGTGAACACGAAGTACAAAATAATCAATATCCGATGCATACGATGAAAACATGGTAGGGGATAACATCCCATGACAGGATCCATATAGTAACAGTCCGTGTACCCACAATATCGGAATCAAGTATACAGTTCTAGAATATGTGATATATATATTATCTTAAAATAAAAACTAACAGAGAGATGTACTCACCTCTGATCCTGAGCAAAGGTGTCTCTCGATGCCCAAGCTGGTGTCACACAATCCTATTTAGAAAATATTATGTCAATTGGTGTAATGAATGATAATTGAGTTAAACAATGCACTAGTATGCTTCTAGGCCATTAATAGGTCATTCTAAGTTAATTTGGTCTCTAGTGGTCACTAACTAGCTGAAAATAGCTCATAAAAGCTACACTAGGTCATTACCTAAGAGTCCAAGCCATACTTAACATTAACCTTATATATATATATATATATATATATATATATATATATATATATATATATATATATATATATATATTACTAATTAGTACTAGCTAATTGTTATATTACAGATAACTACTAGTAGTATCTTAACTAACCATATACTGTTAGCTAAACTTACTAAACTGATTAATACAGTATACTAATAATATCTAACTAACCAACTATTATACCTAACTGATACAAACTAATTACTAACTCACATCTAGCTAATGCTATTTGTAACTCACTACCCATATTAGGGGTACTTATCATTATACTTGACCTTTACTGATACATGACTTGTACCAACTAATTTAGCTAATAGTATCAATATACTTGACTATACATATATTTCCATAGTTATTAACACCCTACTTACACTATCTCCTCTGTTGTTTTAACAGTCCTTAACTTTGCAGATATTCACCTGCTGCACAGCAGCTAAACTAACCTCTCTAGTGCAAGACTCGATTACCCCCAACATGATCCAACTGCTACTGCTCCGTTCACAACAATTTATATTGCCTAAACCAAGCTGAAATCTAAGCTAAAATCAGGTATCAATCATTCTTTTTTAATCAAGATAGTGCACAATTGTGTATACAGATGCATGCCATTCCTGCCTACTATGACTGCATCTCTGGCAGTTCAGATACCTTTCCCAATTATATGTTTAAAGACTGATACACAACAACATAACTTAGTACATTAAACCTCTAATATGTATATCATGCTTGAGACTAACTTGACAACCTAACTTGACTAACTTACCAAATTTGAGGGACACCATGTTGGCGGCGACAGTTTTGTCGTTGAAGTCCAAGGTGAGGTCCTTGGTGTCAAGCAGGCACTGGATGTATCGCTTGAGTGTGTAGCAATCCCGCGTCGCATGGTGGATATACCGATGAAAGTGGCAGTACTTTGGGTTATTTACGTCGACTGCCTCGTCAAGGCATTTGACATCGGGGAGCCAGAGCTTACCACCCTCCATCAGCATGTCGAAGATGGACATGATTTCGTCATCTTTGAAGGAGTAAGTCTCCTTGGGCTTTGGAATCTCAGTCGGCTTTTGCTCGGGGTTCTTGCTTAAGTTGGTTACCAGGGTCTGCTTCCATTTTCTATCGCGACTGTTGTTGCCACTGTTGTTGTTGGAATATTTTCCCCTATCATCGGTGACAGGTATCTGTATTACCAAGAGTCGGACGTCCTTGACCTTTTTCTCCATGCTGACAACGCTTATGATGAAAGTCGTCTAGTCTTTAAATAAACTGTCGCCCATCCAGAGGATAACTGCTGGAAGTAAGTTTATGTGGCACATATCCATCAGTGTCGACTCGGGATTGCCTGGGGGCAACCTCAGCCCTTTTTGTCAAAAATACTCAGTATAATTTTGGGCGAGTTCCCTTTCCCCTTGGGTAAAATCCATCGGGGAGAACATTGTCATATCGCTTCCTTCGTCATAGAATCTTTTGACAAAAAGACTCTTGAGGTCGTCAAACGACGAGATCCAGTTATCTTGTAGGCTACAAAACTATTCGAATGCTACCCAAGATAATGCCTCCACAAAGAGCTTGGTGAGGATTTTGTCACTGAGAGGTAGGTGCCCTGTTACAGTCTCAAAATAACTCATGTATTGACGGGAGGAAGTCTTCCCGTTGAATGGGTACAAGTTAAAGGGCTTATACTTGGGTGGGTGTTTGATAATAAACGAAAGAAATAAAACAAGGTTTATACGAAACCCTCTCTTTGGTTTACAAACAAGAAGTACAATTAATCCTATACGAGGATGTCAAGTACAAATTTTAATCTGGATAAATATTGCTATAGGAGTCTGATCTGCAGTCGATCACTTTGTCCCTTGGACCACACGATGATGAAGAAGTATTGTAGAAGACGGAGATGCTTCAAGGATTGCAAGAAGGAGTGGATGCTCGATGCAAAAATCGTCGATCACTACTCTCTGTCTGAGCTCTTTTCTCTCTATGTTCTTCTATTTCTTCGACTTTTATTCTCCGAATTTTCAACCTTTTTCCCCGACCCTGAACCTCTGTCAACAGAGGTCTCTATTTATAGGGTTTTAGTGACAGTAACCGTCCAGTCGGCGTAGAAGCTGGACAATGGAGCGTGTGGCACTTTTTACGCAGCGGTTATAATAACTGTCACCCACGTATAAATGATCTTCTGAATAAGCGTGTGACGCGTGTCCCATTAAGAGATAATGCGTATAACTGCTGCGAAGATCACGGCATGCAAGCCACGTAGGTAACTGCCCCTTGCGTAGAAAAGGTTGGCGTAGAAGCCAATAACTGTCACCATGGCGTAGAAGTCAAATAGTTGTCAGGTTGGCGTAGAATCCAAGTGGTTATCGAGTCGGCATAGAAGCCAAATAGGCGTAGAAGCCTTGTAGGCGTAGAAGCCTTATGCTACATGGATAGGTAACTAGCATAAAAGATAGCCAGTCCTTCTTCCTTGACTGAGGTCTTGAGCGTATTCTGGACCAAATAGCCTTATCACGCACAAATGCAAATATAGTCTGAGTTGGCATATTTCAAGAAGATAGCATACAGCGTGCTCCTTATAGTTGAAAATAGCCCTGTGACGTATTTCAAGGAGATAGCGTACAGCGTGCTCCTATAGCTGAAATTAGCCTGATGACGTAATATGCAGAGGTGATGATGTGGACGTATTAGCCGTAATTATGGCTCGCCCAGTCTTTGAAAATGTAACCAAATCTCGTGCATTAAATATAGAGATCTGCCCCCATTCTGCACATTAAATGCAGAGACGTGCCTCGAGCTCTGTACGAAGAGCAGCTTTTGACGTGGCAGTTTATTTTGTCTTCTGCTGAGCGTAAATGCTCACATCTGCCTGTATAAAACTAGGCAGCGTATTCCCTTGTATGCGTAAAAGCGCTTTGTATCAGGAAAATTTCACTAAACGACGGTTTGGGTCTGTGTAACGCACCATCATTACAGTCGTCGTCTGGATAGCTGTGCAGTACTCGTTGTCAGGAGTCAGGTTCACTGCATGATCTGACAGATTCATTCGAGGAATACGAAGCGTTCCCTGTACAACTTTCCACCGCATTAAAAGCGAGTAGGTTTTACGCCAAAGTGGCGATGTAATAACCCTCTTACGCTGAAGCAGCCTGAAAATACTGCATTACGCGGATTATCTTGGAGCTTATATTTTACGTTGTACTAGCGATAAAGATCTGTTTGTATGCCGATGTCTCTGAAGTCACGTCTTACGCCATCTAGCACTGAAATACTGTGTATAACTCTACAACATATTTTGTATGCTTCTACAAGACCCCTTCAAAGTTTTTAAATTCCTCGTAATTTGAAATACTTTGAATGAAGCATGAAATGGTCAAGTCTGACTCATTCCTCGAGGCTAATTTTTTGGCGGATTTTTGGGGATTTGTTGGGATTCGGTGTGTTCTCTTTTGCCTATAAAAAGGCTGATAAGTTAACTTGTTCTTCCCATATTTCCTTCACCACACAGAGATGATTGCCGAAGTTTGTTGGGTCGACTTGAGGAAGAAGAAGATCATGTTCTTCCAGCATATAAGGAGCCAAAAAAGAAGGCATCTTCGAGCAAGTGTCCTCTGTAACGATGGATCATGGAAGGATTTCATAGCTTCCTTTGCTCGGGATAATCAGCAACTTCATATAGCGATTCGTCCAGGAGAAAGGAAGGGTCACATTCGACCACACAGCTTGCAAGCTGTATTTTCTCCCATCGTTCGTGGACGAGGGCAGACAAACTAGCCCTGTCTTCCAATATTGAGTTGGGTCTAAAACCTTAACTCAATCTGTCGTGGCGTATGGAGGATGGGCTCTTGAATAATTTAAACAAGCCCAGTTGTGTATCCTTCCGCCATTAATCATTTTCTTGTTCATTGACTGTGGAAGTCGATGAACTGCTGTAGAAGACGAAAAAGATCTCCACCAATACGAGAACCTGACAGAACAGATTCTGGGCGTGATCTTTAAATGAGGATGAGAAAGCCCTTTGTATACGGGATTTCCCTCATATGTAATCATGTAATCATGGAGATGAAAAACCCTTTGTAGACTGGATTTCCCTCATATGTAATCATGATTAATAAAATTATCTTCTTTTACGCATCTTGATGATTTGCCATATTCTTTGCTGTGATAAAGTCTGAATATATGTAGCTTTGCCACGTCTGAATAACTTTACGCCGACTCTGATAAAAAAAGTATCTGATCTCGTCCCATCTTTTATGTGTAACTGAGGACGCGTAGAAAACTGCTTAGCATTTAAGTCGAATATCCGAACTGTCATACTGTTTTGAACAAGGAATTGCGTAGAATTCTAAACTTGTTACTTCTCTGATAAGAAAAATTCTTGTTCAGACCATCATCTTCAAGAATGATTTCCCGAAAATTACTTGAAATAGGGCAAGAAATGGCTGTCAAAACTGAGTCGCCATCTTGAACTGTAGAGAAAATATTCTTAGTGGATTTTGGATGAACTTCCAATCGACCCAAGAAGAAGAGTCATTTTCAATGTTGAACTCTGTATGCTTTGGGTACTTGGGATATTTTGAGACCAAGAAGGAGCATCTTCTGCATGAACCCTTGTAATTGGCCGCCTTGAGAATTATTCAGATATACGCATACTCTGGCCTGCGTATTTTAAGATGTGCAAAAAGTCATAGATCCGTAATGTAGATGAGCATAAAATCATAAGTTTGTAGTCTCTCGAGCGTAAAAGCTGCTGAGCATAAGAGCATCCGGGCGTAAAACTGTAGATTTGTAGCCTCTGACAAGGAAACTTTCGAACGTGAAGTCGTAGATTTGTCGCCTCTGAGCGTAAAAAGCTTTTGAGCGTAAAAAGCTTCTGAGCGTGGAATCATAGATTTGTAGCCTCTGAGCGTGAAGTCGTAGGTTTGTAGCCTCTCGAGCGTAAAAGCTACCGAGCGTAAAAGCATCCGAGCATAAAACCATAGACTTATAGCCTCTGAGCGTAAAACCGTAGATTTGTAGCTTCCCGAGCGTAAAAAGCTCCTTGGCGTAAAATTACGAATCTGCTCTGCCCGAAAACTTTTTGAATTCGCTGACTGTCCGGCTTCCCTGAATAATAGGCTGACATAGTCCCCAATCATAACTACATATTAAATATCGGATTTGGTTAGGGATTCGAAGAGTTTATCTGAACTCTATAAATACCCCAAGGCCTTTAGAGAAAAACTTTTTATCTGTCTTTTGCAAAAGAAAACCTTCGTCTCTTTGAGTACTCTCCTTCGTTTCTTCTCTGAGCATTCTGAGTTTTTTAGCAATGGCACCAAAATAATCTTCCACCACTAAGGGAAAGAAGGCTGCCTCCTCTTCTCGCTCTTCTGCCCAAACAAGAGCGACTCCCATCGGGCAGAGCAAACCTCGCTCGGAACGAAGTATCCCACCGTCAAGTTGTGCACCGGGCGTTATAGGTCAAACTTTTGGGATGACAGGAACGAAGAAAACCCTCCGCACACGTTGTATGTGAATGCGCTAGGTCATCTTCTGTGCTGAACGCCTCTTCGAGGAAGATGATGCACAGAGATATTTCATCTTTCACGCCCACATTTCTAATGTGTCAGCGTAAAAATTTTATATTTTCGTAGTCTGGCGTAAAAGCTTTGACTGTCGAAATTTGGCATATACTACAAATTTTGGGCGTTACGCTCTGGATGAAAACTCCGACGTAATAACTCAAACTTTGGCAATCTGGCATAAAACACAGATTGTCAGATTTTTGTGTATACTGTCAATCTTGAATTTTACGCCTTGGAATGAGATTCCAGCGTAAAAACTCAAGTTTTTTACAGTCTTGGCGTAAAAGCACAGACTGTTGCTCTTTGGCATAAGCTGCAAGATTGTGAGGTCTAGTATAGAAACTGACGTATTTTTCTTGCACTTTGTAGTTAACTTGAAGATATCTCCGTTGGCTGAGGTGATGGGTTCTGCTGCTGGGATGTTGTACTCCAATTACCTGGAGGATTTGTCCCACGTGACATTTCCTATTTTCGGACCCCAGTATCCTGAAGGAAGGGGAATCCTGATATCGCCTCAAGGAGAGCGAATGCTGTTGAGCATGATCAACGGAGAGCCCCTGACGTACATAGACGGGGCAAAATACATAAAACCAGCTTTCCTCTTCGGGGATATGATCGATAAACAATCCCAGACGAAGCCCAAGAAGGAAAACTGGGTTTTTAATGTTGGGGGCATGGTCATGTACCTGTCCAAGATGCTGAGAGATTATCCTATCTCGGCATTCTTCCATGCCACGCATTCGAGGAGGATGTCGTGGACCTTGACCCCTAATCTTCACGGCCAGCCGGGGAAGATATTTTATCAGAAGGGATCAGACCAAGGGTTATTTGTAAGCCGCCCTTCCGGCCCGGTCATACCGTTCAGGGGATTATTTTCGGACAGTGTCCCGAGTGAAGACACTTCGCTGCTTCAACCAGTCCAGTTGCCGACTTTCTGCAATGACTTCATGGGGCATGAAGGAGTATGCCCCAAGGTTAATCCTCGGACCAATGGGTGGGTTACCCCTACAAATCTTCGATGGGCTCGTTTAGCTGCCTGGGCCCTGAAGCATTTTCAGACTGAGTTGGAGAGCATTGGTCTGTATGTGGCTGTGAGTGCTACCAGTGTTGGGTTACCTCTCAACCCCAACCTATTTTTGGCCTTGATAGAGCAATATATCTCACTCACTAGGACTTTCGCCACTCTACTGGGGGAGTTGGGATTGGCCCTTCATGAAATGGCAGAGATTTCAAGACTGCCAATGGGGGATACTCCTTATGAAGAGTATGTTCCCACAAACCGGGAGCTGGGGGATACAAACCCTTGGGTGGTGGCAGTGTACCAGGAGCTGATGAGCCATTACCTTGCGTGCACCACCTTCTATAATGAGCCCTCTGATTTGGCTCATACTAACAAATGGGCATCCTATCTTTTCTTCCATCAAGCTAGAGATGCTAAGCCAGACAAAGTTATGGATAACAGGGATAGGCCCTTGAGCCTTCTGAGCGTGCTTACTGCTCAAGTAGTCGATGACCTTATTGAAGACGCTGGGGCTTTAGATTGAGTTCTCGACAAAGGGATAGGGAAATATCCTGCAGGCACTAAAGCCTACAGTTATTTGAGGCATTACCGCAGGCCTCTGTCAAGAGAAGCTCAACTGGCTGGCTTCCTCTCTTTATGGCTACGTCGACTGGTAGTACCAGGCATTGCATCTTCTGATTGCATTCACCGTAATACCTTATGGCCTGCAGTGCATTTGGTGTTTGGGGCAAGACTGGGCCTGCTCCCTGCCATGGTATGTCACATACAAGCTGGCCTGAGGGCCATTATTGATGGGTTACTTGCCGATAAAACATGGCGTGACAGCTTTCCCCGGGTAGAATTACCGTTCCTGTATTTGATGGGATGGTTAATTCTCCATAACCCCAGGGTGATGTCTCCTGGCTCTGGCAGTAGTTCTAGGAGTAATTTCTTGTTGAATTATAAGAATTCCACCTAGAACGTGACCACAGTTTTAGACTGTCGGCGAGCGTTAAATTTTGCTCACAGCTAGAATTTCTTCTGCACCGTCCCCACTGTACATCTCAATCAACAGGGGAGCAGGCTTCAGGACTCAGGTGAAGGGAAGACCGTTCTTTCTCCTGAAGCTTTTAATTGGTTGGTCTATATTAGACCTTCCTATTTATTGTACAGAAGTAAAGACCAATGCTTCTTGGAGCCCTACCTGCCTAGTCGGTTTGCCAGGCAGTTTGGGTATGATCAATTGCACATGGGCAATGTCATCACCAGCTTCAAGTCCAGGGGTGGACTTATTGATGGAACGAGAGGATGGCGGTACTTCATAATGGGTTGCACTGGAGCAGTTTTTACTGTGCCCGCGACTTCTCTCTCCATAGAGTTGTGCATCCTCCACTCGTACGTCCAGTTTTACGTGGCCATCAATACCTTCCATCACGATTTTAATATGCGTGAAAGTTTTAGGATGCCCTCTTCTAAGTCCGCGAGAATAGACGAAATCCTATCAGTTTCCTCTGACGAGGGTGAAGACTCTGTCAATCCAGATGAGCCTTTGTTGGCAGTACCGAGAGACGAAATACCTCCGCCTGCAGAGCCTCTGGTTATCCCTAGTAAGCGAAGGGCTCCTGTTCTGAAGGAGACTTCCTCTCGCAAGAAAAAGAAGACTGTTAGTGGTCCGGTCAGGACTTCCAGTCATAAGGCTCCTAGAAGTGAGCCTGCTGTTTCCCCTGTTGGGGACGATCCTTTGATTAGAGGTTCCTCGCCTTTTAGAGAGGGAACCTCCACAGTTCTGGCTGGCAGTGCCAGAGAATCTTTGCTCGAGGCTGCTGTCGCTGTTATCGCTTCAGGTAGTGGTACGAGATCGCCTTCGTGGCCGAGCCAAATAAGGATATCTTTATCCAGCCCAATAATGGGTTCAGCCCTTTCTTCATCTGTAGGTGTCCCCAGCGAGATTCTACCTGATGAACCTCGATTAGATCTGGGTGAAGACTTGGATGACGACCCTCAGTCGTCATTTGGTGCACCCTCCTCTCCTGGTATGATAGCTCGCTTAGCATCATTAAGAAATAATTTAGCTGTACTGGCTGTAGACGCGACATATATACCATCGGCCATGGATAAATGTCGTCTTTACGCCTCTTTTAGAAAAATTAACATCATGTTGATATTAACTTTCTCTTGACTTCTTTTCAGGGTTAGACATCTACGGGAAGAGCAGCGTCGACGCAACTTTCGACTTTGTTTCAGCTCCTGTCTATGACACGGAGGTGCCCGACTTTGAAGAGGAAATATTTTCGGGTGTCGGTTCGCCCGAAACAGTTCCGATATCTCGAGAGAAGGATGAGCCTGTCATTACGACTATGCCTCCTTTGAGTACGCCAGCCACTTCGACCATTGTTGGCTCTTCTTCTTTTGTCGCGCCATCTGTTGAGGCGACGACTGTGGCAACATCGTCTGCAGTCATTCTTGGAGGGGGATTCTCTGATATTGCATCCACTCCCAGAGTCCATTCGAATCTCACCATGTTAGTTGAGCAGTTTTCAAGCATTTTCTATGCCACTTTGAAAATGCTGATATCGATGGTGCTGGAGAAGAATCTAGGCTTCGAGGCTCTGAAGACGTCCTCCAACTTTAGTATAGCGCAGATTAGATATTTCAACGATAATGACAGAGCTGATGCGCTAGAGCAAATAGTTAATGGTTTGGAACAACCCATTAACGATTATTTGCAGCTATCTCGAGGCAGCATTGACGGTCTCGTTCAAGCTAGGTATGACTCCTTAACTGCAGAGCTTGCTGGGTAAATGGAATCTCTGAACAAATTCGTCCAAGAACAGCAGCAGCAGATGGATCAAGAGCGTGCCGAATTAGAGTATGCCATTCCCCAGCTGACTCATTGCGAGACCGAATATGAGGAAGAGACAGCGAGGGTCCACAAATTGGAGGATGACCTCGCTAAGGCCAAGGAGAAGGCTCTCTCTTTATCAACAGCTCGAAACGTGTTGAAGGATTGAATGGAGACGGCTCAACAGAACCTGACGCATGTGGGTGTCATCCACACATGTTTTGTACATGCTCGGTCCGAGCTATTTGCTTTGAACAATGAGGCGGCAAGGTTGGAGCGGGCTCGCGCCGACGTTTTGAACTCCAGGGATGAGAGAATGGTTACTCTGGCGCAACAGATTCGTGACTTAACTGCTCCTCCCAAATGATGTACTTTCTTGTTTCTCCTGTAATTTCTCGGAGATAATAAAGACGTATTTTTTGACTTTGTGGGCCCATCATTTTAGAATATGATAGGCTAGGGTGAAAGTGATATCAGAGGTATCATTAACATGACATTCTTTCGTTAAGGTTTTGCTGAATGTAAATCTATTCAGAGTTAACATGAACCTAAAAGAATATAATCCAACTAAATTTGTATACTAAACACTATCAGAGGTATTATTAACATGATAGGTTTACAAATTAGTTAAGGATATCTATTCGGAGGTCACATGAATCTGATAGAATATGATCCAGCTAACCTTTGTGCATGGTATCGTCAGAATAAGATCTTCGTCATACTCCGTTAAACGAAGGATATCAAAGTATAGTACTTCTTCGGGAATTTGCAGTTGATAGTATCCATTGTCAAATTTCTATTAGGCTTGGCTAATCTATAAGCGTCGTTTGCAATCATATAAGGGCCCTCCCATTTCTTTATGATTGTTTGTACGAATTTCGGATATTGTACTAGAGGTAATATGGACGTAGTACGATACCTTATTTATTGAGGACATCCCACTAGGAGATTTTTAGTGGACCTATCATTTGTTGCGCATGAGAGTGCAAATAATAGGTTTGAGACAAATCCTGACAGAGGTAATATAGACGTGATAAAATACGACTCTGTAGGGATGAATAGAGACTGACTCTTTCTTCGCTGGGAAAATGAGGATAGTTCAGAGGTAATATGAACATGACCATTTTGTTTTCCATTGCGGGCATTCCACAGGAGAATTTTTTATGGACCTATTACTTTTTGCGTACGAGAGTGCAAGTAATAAGTTTAGGACAAGCCCTGCTAGAGGTAATATGGACATGGCAGTTTTTGTGGACCTAACACCACTGGCGTACTTAGAGTTAAGTACGGGCATTAAGGTGAGATGACAACCGATATCAGAGGTAATGTGGACATGATAATCGATAGCTACAAACTCGAAAAGTTTGTTCAGAGGTAATATGAACATGACAAACTTTTGGATTGTGACTCCATTGGGGATGGAGGTACATATCTGCTCAGAGGTAATATGGATATGGCAGTTTTTGTGGACTCAATACCACTGGCGTACTTAGAGTTAAGTACAGGTGTTAAGTTGAGATGACAATCGACATCAGAGGTAATATGGACATGATAATCGATAGTCAGACCAGGATAGTTTGTTCAGAGGTAATATGAACATGACAAACTCAGCTGGGGAGATAACGAAATATTTGGACAATAGTTCAGAGGTAATATGAACATGAACTCATGTCCTAAAAATTCACTGTAGAGTGATTTTCAAGAAGAATCCACTAGAGAAACTTTAGGGATTCATCATCCGATATTTTCTGGAGGGACCAAATTGTCACGTTAAAAGTGAAATTAATTTGCAGTGATTGTCCCCTCGTTTACAGATATAAAGTGATGACTTTGGCGTCGATCAACTCCTGAATTCTCATTTTTAGTACATAGCAGGCCCTTGTAGGGTGATGAATGTACCGATGGAAGAGACAATAATCTGGGTCATCGACTTTGCCAACCATCTTAGGGTATCTGATATTGGGTAGCTGAAGTTTGTGTTCCTTCATCAACATATTGAAGATTTCAATGATGTCATCTTCATCGAAGGAGAAAGTTCCTTTCGGCCTTCGGGCTCCCGATGCTTGAGTTTTACGGTCTTCCGGGAAGATCGTCATCGTTGCATCATCTTCAGACTCAGAGGGAATTCTACCCCCAGCTTTGGATGGTGCCCTATTTTGTCGAGGTAGGCTACCCCCAGACATGTCGTGGCATTTGACTCTTGAAGTTGATTTAGAAGAAGCTGCCTCTGGTTGTGCAGGATCAGACTCTCAAGGTTTTGAGTTTGTAGGAGATGCAGTATACCCTAACCCAAAATGAGTTTGTTGACAGTAAGGATTACCATGCAACGGTGTTTGTCTACCTTTTCCATAATTGAGGCCTTGTTTCAACTTCAAATCATAACCCATACTTTGTATAATCTTTAAAGCTTGTGGGCTATATCTGTGGATTTGCATTTTCCCAGCATCAGATTCACGAGATTCTTCTTATACAATCGGACTATTCCGCATGCAACCAAAGACTATTGGATGTTGGTCGTCGCGAGTTGGGGGAACAATAAAGACAAATTCTTCATGTGGCCCACATGTCATGATGACATTAGATGTTGATGCATCTTCCCACATGATCTCTCCCCGTTTGACAGTTAGGGGAACTGAAGCCTGTTTATGACTCTTGTCTTTGCGTTTCTGGATCAGAAATTCACGCAAGTCAGAAGTATTAACATGAGAAGAAGAGAAAGAAGGCTTGTTCCTCATTTTTACATCAGTTGGAATGCGGATATTGGGCACCCCAACCATTTCTCTACCACCTATATACAGCAGTTCAGCCATATGAGTAGCACATGATCCTCGAGGAGCGTATCTCTCTGCAAATCGGGCTTTCTTTACGCTGAAGGGCTTAACCTGGCATAATTTGGAGCTCTTCTCAGGCTGGCATAAAACTGAGGAAGTCCTCAATCGGCCATCCGCTTCTCGCATAATCTGGAGAGCGGGCAGACTCCCCTCTTGATGGCGTATAATCCGGGAAGTCGGGAAATTCGTCACTTGTTTTCCCTTACGGAGATTACTGGGACTCTTTGCCTCCTTTTGAGTGAGAGTGATATTTTTACACACGGAGCGTATTTGAATTTTCTGAATTGGTGCTGAGGCCATGTCAGAAACTACGTCTATCCCATCAGCGATGGGAGACGAGTTTTTACGCACAATGCGCGATGTATACTTCTGGATTGGCGCTGAGGCTTTGCTAGAAGTTTTGTCTGCCCCGCCAGCAACGGGAGACTGAGTTTTACGTGCAAGGCGCGGAGGGAGCGATGCTACAACCTCGTTGGTCGGAGAGATCAGAGAGTCGGCAGGAATGGTAGGGGATGTCCGGGGCATCCACACCTTACACAATTTCTTGTTGTCTTGGACAGAGAGAGAGTGAGAGCTACCCCCTGCTCTTGGCATATCTTCGTAGGCGGATTGGTCGAACTGGACGACCAAGGTCTTCTTCATTGATCCTACTGATACTGCATCGTGTTGAGCAATTGCTTTCTCGTCAGATGAGAAAGAGGTCCCCAGCATAGTCGCCATCTTGTGTTTGATAATAAACGAAGGAAATAAAACAAGGTTTATACGAAACCCTCTCTTTGGTTTACAAACAAGAAGTACAATTAATCCTATACGAGGATGTCAAGTACAAATTTTAATCTGGATAAATATTGCTATAGGAGTCTGATCTGCAGTCGATCACTTTGTCCCTTGGACCACACGAAGATGAAGAAGTGCTGTAGAAGACGGAGATGCTTCAATGATTGCAAGAAGGAGTGGATACTCGATGCCAAAATCATCGATCACTACTCTCTGTCTGAGCTCTTCTCTCTCTATTCTTCGATTTCTTCGACTTCTATTCTCCGAGTTTTCAACCTTTTTCCCCGACCCTGAACCTCTATCAACAGATGTCTCTATTTATAGGGTTTTAGTGACAGTAACCGTCCAGTCGATGTAGAAGCCGGACAGTGGAGCGTGTGGCACTTTTTACGCTGCGGTTATAATAACTGCCACCCACGTATAAATGATCTTCTGAATAAGCGTATGACGCGTGTCCCATTAAGAGATAATACGTATAACTACTGCGAAGATCACGTCATGCAAGCCACATAGGTAACTGCCCCTTGCGTAGAAAAGGTTGGCGTAGAAGCCAATAACTGTCACCATGGCATAGAAGCCAAATAGTTGTCAGGTTGGCGTAGAAGCCAAGTGGTTATCAAGTCAGCATAGAAGCCAAATAGGCGTAGAAGCCTTATAGGCGTAGAAGCCTTATGCTACATGGATAGGTAACTAGCATAAAAGATAGCCAGTCCTTCTTCCTTGACTGAGGTCTTGAGCGTATTCTGGACCAAATAGCCTTATCACGCACAAATGCAAATATAGTCTGAGTTGGCATATTTCAAGAAGATAGCATACAGCGTGCTCCTTATAGTTGAAAATAGCCCTGTGACGTATTTCAAGGAGATAGCGTACAGCGTGCTCCTATAGCTGAAATTAGCCTGATGACGTAATATGCAGAGGTGATGATGTGGACGTATTAGCCGTAATTATGGCTCGCCCAGTCTTTGAAAATGTAACCAAATCTCATGCATTAAATGTAGAGATCTGCCCCCATTCTGCGCATTAAATGCAGAGACGTGCCTCGAGCTCTGTACGAAGAGCAGCTTTTGACGTGGCAGTTTGTTTTGTCTTCTGCTGAGCGTAAAAGCTCACATCTGCCTGTATAAAACTAGGCAGCGTATTCGCTTGTATGCGTAAAAGCGCTTTGTATCAGGGAAATGTCACTAAACGACGGTTTGGGTCTGTGTGCCGCACCATCATTACAACCGTCTTCTGGATAGCTGTGCAGTACTCATTGTCAAGAGTCAGGTTCACTGCATGATCTGACAGATTCATTCGAGGAATACGAAGCATTCCCCGTACAACTTCCCACCGCATTAAAAACGAGTAGGTTTTACGCCAAAGTGGCGATGTAACAACCCTCTTACGCTGAAGCAGCCTAGAAATACTGCATTACACGGATTATCTTAGAGCTTATATTTTATGCTGTACTAGCGATAAAGCTCTGTTTGTACGCCGATGGCTCTGAAGTCACGTCTTACGCCATCTAGCACTGAAATACTGTGTATAACTCTACAGTGTATTTTTCATGCTTCTACAGCGGGTACGACATATCTCTCCACTCGTGGGGGTATAATTTTCGTATCCCGAGCTCGCGCAGTGAGTCTTGGCTACCCATGGAATCTAAACGAGCCCGGACTTTCCTCATTGCTTCTCTAGCTTCATCTCTGGCAGAAGAGGCAGATGAGCCAGGCAGAGGGTGATTACCTCCTATAGGAGGAGCGGTTGAGTCAAAATCTGTGTTAGTCCCAGGGTCCAAGCTTGCTTGTCCAGACGCCCTTGATGGTTGGGAAGCCATGTTTGCTTTAATTTCCAGCATGGTCTGGATTAGGTCTTACATTGATGAACTCACCATCTGCATCATGGTCTCAAGAGCCTCGCGGCATTGTCGGTCACTGGGACCTTCGTGATCGTCCCCTGCCATGTATACAGTCCTCACATGGGGAGAGATGGACGAGGCAGTAGATGTCGCACTTTCTGTCTCAGATTCTTGTCGGGAGTAGTCATCAGGTAGCATCGTCTCCTCCTCGAATTCGGAGAGAATACTACCCCTAGCGTAGGAGGCTACGTCATCATGACGAGGGTAGCCACCCCCAGGAATATCGGAGTATATTTTTTGGGAATCACCTCCTTCTCGAAATGCCGGATTGTTGTATAGGTCCGGGGGATTACTACCCCCAGCTTGTGTAACCCCAGGGGTCCTGAGAAAAAACTATCCCCAACGGTTGATAGTTTTTTCTTCGAGTGGGTACCTTAGAAAATATCTTTCACAGGTCCCATTGCTGGTCCTCCTGATAGTCGCCTTCTCAATGTGCTAGTTGAGAGTGACGGACTGGAGGTGCTTGGCTTTCTTTCTCTCACGGTAGAAGGGTCCTTCCGAGTAGAGTAACATTAGGTGAATGGTAGATCCTGCTCATCTGCTATTTGCACCTAATTTCTAGGTTTTTGTCGGCTAGGTTCCTTCGGATGCAGTCATTGGAATGCCTACAGGCTGTTTGTGGGTCCTACCACTTTATTGCAGTAGCAATTGATGCTAATTTTGGCGCAGTAATGTCCTGGGGAGGACACATCCATGTGTCATAGTTGTCTTGCGCTTGTGATTGATCATGTTGCACAAGTCAGGTGAAGGATGATTCACCTTTTCCCCCTTTTCATGAGCACAGGTAGACCGAGCGCACGGGTGTGTGGGTATTTTTTTTGCTCCCTGATCTAGGGTTCATACAAGAACTTTCCCCAGATCAGCAGTGGAAGACATTTGAGACAGACCATGATCATTTGCCGCTGCAGGATGGACCCACGGAGCGGTCTTATATAGCTTTCCATCAGGGGACCGCATAACAGTTAGCGGTGCCCACCGACGGCCAACCAAATGAGCAGTTGTTTAAGCTTGACGAACTCGCACTGCCCTAGACTTTATTGACGTAGCATGCACAGGCGCATAGTACGAAGAGTCCAAGTTTTGATTTTCCTTAAAGCGGCACATGGAAGCACGACCGGATGAGATTTTGTCAAAGACAGAGCTTCTGGGGGTGTCAGAGATGCATGCGGTTGAGTTAGAAATCGCATACTGCTTTCTTCTCTGCATCCTTCGTTGCGGCCGTATGGGCTGTACATCAACCCCGAAACTCTTCATATCGTATTATTTTCCTATGCCATAGTTCGAGTGTTAAGTATTCTCATTTTCAGGCAAGGAGTCCGCATGAGCGGGGACAACCTGAGTGGACGCATGTTGTGCATCTTTAGTATCAGAGAGAGAGACAGGGGCCGCATGCTCCGCAATTGGGCAAGGTGCAGCGGCCTTTGCTACCCACGTCCTACGGGTCTTCTTAGGCTTTGCTAGCCTTAATAAAGGACTAGCTCTTCCCTCCGAGAGCATCTCCTCAAAAGCCTGCTGGTCGAAGAGGACCACCAGCATTCTTTGAGTTGATTCGAGCTTGGCTGCGTCGAATTGCGTCACAAGTTTTTGATCAGAGGAGAAAGACGTCCCCAGCAAAGTCGTCATCTTTTTCGCCATTTAATGAGTTCTTGTAAAATTTGTATTTAAGCAACGAAAAAGAATACAAAGAATCCTTAAAAGAATTATCTAAGGACAATATTTTGATACCCAGGTATGACAATGGAGGTTGAGAAGTACAATGACTTTTTTACTCCGTTGATGATCTGATGCGGGGTAAACAAGATTATGTTCTCCCTTTTCTCGGTTCTGTATGTTCTTTCTCTATGTTGCCGACCCTTATGTGTCCGTCACCCCTATTTGGCCAGGCCACCCGGGTATATAGAGTCATCCTTGGGCCTATATATGTTGGGCTGTATGGATTCGAGAGGGTGCAACGTGTGCCTCCTTAACATGGTACAACTGTAACCGTAAGTGGGCCAGGCTATCACGTGGGCGCTTGTTGGGATTTTTTATTGCTGAAGATCTGGGTAGTTCTTGTCCTTTATGGGCGTGACTTGGTCAGTTTGACATATGGCCCACACTTGGTTGGTGAGAATCACTCATATCATAATAGCAAGATTTGGTCTTCATGGAATCTGAAACACATGTGGCCAGAGACGCATGGGATGCATGGAGTCTGGGACTCATGGGGACAAAGATCATAGAACACATGGAGTCTGGGATGCATGGGATCAGAGATGCATGGAATGCATAGAGTCTGGCACGCATGGGGTCAGAGACGCATGGAACACATGGAGTCTGGGACGCATGGGATCAGATATGCATGGAACACATGGAGTCTGGGATGCATGAGGCCCTTGTTGTACTGTACACGTGGCGCTGCACATCCATCGAGAGTGAAGTTGTTTGCTGACGTGAGACTTCTGTCGTTTAGTATATTCACGTCTTTTCAGGCATTCAGAAAATCATTTTTGTCAGGATTCTGTGTTAGAGATGATCATGTTGCTAGGATGCCATGCTAGGTCCATCTGCAGCCAAATCTTCTTCTGATGATTGGGACGCATGGATGTTGCCTTATTGGGCCACAGGGTGATTCTGCGGCCCAATATTTTCTAAATTTTACATTAGGCGCATGGTTGTTGGACGCATGGATGCATATTTTTTATGCTTCTACAATGGCATTTCATATATAGGTTGTGAGACACCAGTTTGGACACAGTTTTGTATTCTTTGCTCAGGACCATGGGCGAGTACATTCTTTGATAGTTTCTTTTCATTGATAATTATTATATTTCAAGTATTTAAAAATTTTACATCAGATTTTTGATACTATGGTACACGGATTGGTACATATATTGGATCTTCAGTCATGAGATATTACATTGACTCATCGTATTGATATTGAATATTTTTATCATATTGACAGTGAACATTGAAGATTTTTGACACTATGGTACACGGATTGGTACATATATTGGCTAGTGACGTATTATGGTTGGATTCATCATATCAATTGGGGCAAAAAACGTACTAGCTAGGTATGTGATCAAGAACTATTGGCAAGTAGTGTAATTCATCGGTTACTAGCTAATCATACACTTCATGTATGTTTGAGCTAGTTTTCTCTTATTATAAATTATTGAATCTTTCAAGCCGATCACATATCTAAATAGTATTTCAAACACTTAGAATGGTTACAGATCTTCATATTCAATTCATAGATTACATTATCTTGTACCTAATATTATCATTCCTTTCTCTTTTATTTTATATATGCACTGGCTATTGTAGAAGCATGAAAAATATGTTGGATAGCTATACGCAGCATGTTGGTGCTGGGCAGCGTAAAAAGAGGACTTCAGAGCCATTGGCGTACAACAGAGCTTTTTCGCTAAGTATAGCGTAAAATATAAGCTCAAGGACTATCTGCGTAATGCAGTATGTCCAGGCTACTTCAGCGTAAAAAGGTTGCTATATCGCCTTTACGGCATAAAACTCATCCACTTTAAAGCACCATTGAAGTGTACGAGGAACGCTTCATATTCCTCGAAATGAACCTGTCAAATCATGCAGTGAACCTGACGTCTAACTCCTGACAAAGAGTACTGCACGACTACCCAGACGACGGCTATAATGATGGCGCGGCACAGTGACCCAGACTGTCGTTTAGTGACATTTCCTTGGCGTAAACCGCTCTTACGCATACAAGAGAATACGATGCCTAGTTTTACACAGGCAGATGTGAGCTGTTTACGCTCCACAGAAGACAAACAGGCTGCCACGTCAAAAGCTGCTCTTCGTATAGAGCTCGAGGCACGTCTCTGCATTTAATGCGCAGAGTGATGACAGAGCTCGAGGCACGTCTCTGCATTTAATGCGCAGAGTGATGACAGCATTTAATACGCAGAATGATGGCAAATCTTGAGGCGCGTATCTATATTTAATGCACAGAATGATGACAGATCTTCGAGACACGCCTCCGCATTTAATGCGCAGGATGGGGGCAGATCTCTGCATTTAATGCGAGAGATTTGATTATATCTCCAAAAGCCGTAATTTCGGCTAAGACGTCCACATCATCGCTTTTGCGCATTACGCCATCAGGCTATTCTCGGCTATGGGAGCACGCTGTACGCTATCTCCTTGGAATACACCAACTCAGGCCACATTTGCATCGGTGCGTATTAAAGCTATTCGGTCCAAAATTTGCTCAAGCCTCAGTCAAGGGAGGAGGATCAGCTATCTTCTACGCCCACTCGGCTTCTATGCCTACTCGGCTTCTACGCCCACTCAGCTTCTATGCCTACTCGGCTTCTACGCCCACTCGGCTTCTATGCCTACTCGGCTTCTACGCCTACTCGGCTTCTATGCCGGTTTCATAACTCCTTGGCTTCTACGACATGGTGACCGTTATTGGCTTCTACGCCAACCTTTTCTACGCGAGGGATAACTACCTACGTGGATTTTACGCCATGATCTTCGCAGCAGTTATACGCATTGTCTCTTAATGGGACATGCGTCATACGCTCATTCAAAAGGTCATTTATACACGAGCAATGGTTATTGTAACCATCGTATAAAAGGGTGCTATACTTTCCACTGTTCGGCTTCTACGCCGACTGAGTGGTCACTGTCACTAAAACTCTATAAATAGAGACATCTATTGACAGAGGTCCAAGATCGAAAATTGGTCGCAGATTTCAAGGTCGAAGAATCCAAGATCAAGAGAGAAGGTCAAGGAACTAAGAGTCGAAGAGTCTTTGAGAGAGAAGAATCCAGAGCTCAGGCAAAGAGTAGTGATCGACGACTTTGGCATCGAGCATCCACTCTCTTTAGCAACCTTCGAAGCTGCTTTCTGTCTTCTACGATACTTCTTCATCATTGTGTGGTCCAAGGGATAAAGTGATCGACTGCAGATCAGACTCCTATAGCAATATTTACCCAGATTAAAAAATTTTACTCGACATCCTCGTATAGGATTAATTGTACTTCTTGTTTGTGAACCTAAGAGCGGGTTTCGTATAAATCTCGTTTTATTTCTTTCGTTTATTATCAAACACAAGATGGGGACTCTGCTGGGGACATCTTTCTCTTCTTATGAGGAAGCAATTGCTCAACACGATGCGGTATCCATGGGATCCGTGAAGAAGACCCTGGTCGTCCAGTTCGACCAGTCAGCCTATGAAGACATGCTTCGAACAGGGGGTAGCTCTCACTCGCTCTCTGTCCAAGACAACAGGAAGCTGCGTAAGGTCTAGATGTCCAAGACATCCTCTACCAGTCCTGTCGACTCCCTGATCTCTCCGACCAACGAGGTTGTACATCGCTCCCTCCGCGCCTTATGCGTAAAATTCAGTCTCCCGTCACTGACGGAATAGATAAAACTTCTGGCAATGCCTCAGCACCAATCCAGAAGTATACATCGTGCATCGCGCGTAAAAACTCGTCTCCCGTCGATGACGTGGCAAACAAAATTTTTGACAGTGCCTTAGCGCCAAATCAGAAATTCTAAACGCGCTCCGCACGTAAAAATACATCTGCCCTCCACGGAAAAGCAGATGATCCCTGCAATCTATGCAAGGGAAAGCAAGCGGCGGACTGCTCAACTTCTCGGCCTTTACGCCAGCAAGGGAAGAATCTGTCTGCCCTCCGGATTACGTGAGAGGCTGACGGCCGACTGAGGACATCCTCAGTTTTATGCCAACCTGAGCAGAGCTCCAAATTACGCCAGGGGAAGCCCCTCAGCGTAAAGAAGGCTCAATTTGCGAAAAGACACCCTCCTCGGGGATTATCCGCTACCCAGATGGCCAACCTGTTGTATACGGGTGGCACAGGGAAAACTATGGTTCCCAACATCTGCATGCCCACTGAGGTGAACAGAAGGAACGAGCCTTCTTCTTCTTCCGTAAATCTCCCTGACCTGCGTGAGTATCTGATCCAGAAACGCAAGGATAGGGGATCTTCCAGCATATCTATTACGTCTCCTAGCGAGCACTATTGTAATAGTCATAGGATCGTAGTTAATTATTGCTGTTCTGAAGCAAAACGGTCAGTTTTTGACCGATTGAGCTACTCCCCGTCTTTCCAGGAAGAAGAGCCCACAAATGCATCAGTGAACATGGCTTCACAGATACCTAGAGGAAGATCGAGCTTAAGACATCATCCCTCTAGAACTCCAAGCCGAAGGAGATTCAACAAGCTCCTTAGGAACACTAAAGCTGGGGTATTCCGAAATACCCGTTCGAGGTCACGACAACCGACTTCGTACTCTTCTGATTTCGATGCTGGGGGTCGCTAGTCTCCCGAATCAGATGCTGAAAGTATAGAGTCAACTTCTACAGAGACCTATACTGATCCTTCAATGACACCCAGGGAGATGGGAGTTTATGCCATTGGAGATGAACGCGAGGAAGCTTCCCCGTCGGGGAGTGCTGAGCAACGCATTACTGTACTGGAGACATCTCTGAAAGAGATGCAATCCATAATGGAGAACATGCACCAGATGATGCTGCCTCAACACACAACTGCTATGGCTCAAGCATCGGTCCCTCCAACTCAGATACGTGTGGGGGTGGACTTACCACCATCCAACGCGATCCAAGAGCCTGCTCTAGATCAGGAGTCAGCAGTTCCTCCACTTCCTCACTCGGAGAATGTATTACCTTCCGTTGGAATCGCGATGCGACCGATTCCTCACCACTCCGTGGTCCCGCTACCGGCTAAAAATATGATACAGGCAGTGCGGGAGTTGAAAGTCCAATTTGATGCCTTGAAGCACAAAGATCGGCTCAAAAAATTGGGAATCAACCAGCCTTACCCAGCTATCTGGAAAGAGGCCCCTTTCCCTCCTAAATATAAACCACAGACTATAGCTTTGTTCGAGGGAAAAATATCATCGAGGCAGTACATGAACTACTTCAGTATGATGACAGTGCTATTACAAGGGAATGACTCCCTCCTCACTCGGGTGTTCAAGGGCTATCTCTCAGGAGTGGCTTATCAGTGGTACCGTAGCCTGGAGGATAATTGCATTACTTCCTTCGAAGACTTCAAAGCCTTATTCTTCGCAAGATTCTACGAGGGAGGGATGGACATGTCTATGTCCTCTCTCATCGAAGTGAAGCAGAAGGAAAAAGAGGACGTTCATACCTTCATCGAACATTTTCGTCAAGCCACTTTGCAAATGCCTCCCGGAGTTCCAGACTCGGCATTGGTCGACATTTGCAGGAAGAACCTTCTTTCCGTGATCTCGGTGTTCACTGGACCATATCAGTTCCATGATTGGTCCTCGTTCATCATCTCAGCGGTAGCCGCCGAGGACAACAGTCGGAAGGCGCGTGATAATGGCATCATGATCTCTGCCTCTGATAGAGGCAAGAGGTCATCCCCCAACAGTGACCATCCTCGTGGTTCCAAAGGAAAAGAAGCTCTGGCAATCAATACGTCCAGGCAAAAGACTGCGGCAACCATACAGACGAAACCTGGGACTTCCAGGCCCATTGAAGTATACTCTTTCGACGACGACGATATTCTGAGCATATTCGAGTGTCTCGTCAAAAGCGACAAGATTACCCTTCCTGAGGAGAAGCGGCCTAATGAAGTCGGCAGTACTAACAACCCCAAGTACTGCATCTTCCATAGATACATACACCATCCTACAAAAGTGTGTTATGTACTAAAGAGGAAGATCCAGGAGCTGATCGATGCTAAGGCCATCACTATGTGCAACAGCGAGAAAACGGTCACAGCCAACATGATCTCTCTGCAATTTGGCAATCTGCTCCCCAAGAAGTCCCGGACGGTGTTACACCTATTTCCCGGACAATGATGAACATCGTTAATCTTCCCCCAACTAGGGGTCAAAATCATGACCTGCTACCCCTAACTACCCAGCGGGGCAAGATCATATGGGTTCATCCAGATATGGTGTCAGAGATCGAGAAAGAGACTCAAGCTGCTAAGGCTAAGTCTAAGAAGAACTCGAAGCGTAAACCATGTTACACGGTTACGGTACACTCAGCATCAGAAGACGAGGTCTTGGCTACTAGAACTCGTTTAGGGAAATTTACCTCAAGGACTATGGAGCAAGTCAAGAAGATGCACCGGCAGACGCTTCAGTTGCCAAGCCTTCGGAACCAGAATCCGCCATACCATAGGCCGGTCCTTCGAGACCAACTTCGACGGACAAAGGGAAGCAAAAAAAAGTGCGCTTCGATAAACCTGTAAAAAATATTCAAAATAAAGGTTTAGAGAAGCCATACAACTTCGACATCCTGCCCCAAGGATGAGTTTTCTCTTCCCATCACAGACGTCATGATTGACAATACATGCGGTTTTGAACGTATGTCTTTCATGGACGGATTTTCAGGATACAATCAAATCAAGATGCATCCTGAAGACGAGAAGCATACTGCCTTTCGGACACCATTGGGGGTATATTGCTATACGGTCATGCCCTTCGGATTGAAGAATGCCGGGGCTACGTGCCAACGGGATATGAGTAACCTATTCCATGAGCATTTACGCAAAACAGTAGAATGTTACGTGGACGATGTAGCTGTCAAAAGTTGCCTCAAGGATAATCACATCAAAGACTTGAAGACAGTATTTGAGTTGATGCGCCAACATCAACTCAAAATGAATCCTACAAAGTCCTTTCTGGGTGTATCTAGTGGCAAATTTCTGGAATTTGTCATTACTGCTAAAGGCATTCAAGTGGACCCTGATAAAGTCAAGACCATCTTAGAAATACGATCGCCCCATAATCTGAGAGAACTCAGGGGATTTCAAGGTCGTCTGGCTTATATCCGGAGATTCATATCCAACCTCTCTGAAAGATGTCAGCCTTTTTCTCGTCTCATGAAGAAAGGTGTATCCTTCGTGTGGGACGAAGCCTGTCAGCAAGCGTTTAATGATATCAAACGCTACCTCACTAATCCGCCAGTTCTGGTGCCTCCCGTCATAGGAAGACCATTCTTGCTGTACGTTCGAGCGATGGATCATTCTCTGGGAGCTCTTCTCGCACAGAAGAATGATGTGGGTCATGAACAGGCTATCTACTATCTAAGCAGGATGATGGTCGGAGCTGAACACTGGTATAGTCCAGTAGAAAAAGAATGCTTGGCTCTGATGTTCGCTATTCAGAAAATGCGACACTATGTCACAGGCCAGACTATTCATATCATCTCCAGGATCAATCCTCTTCGGGTACTGATAAACAAGCCAAGTGTTCTTAATTCCTGACTCACGACTTGGGCGATGTTATTAACACCGTATGACATGGTGTACGTCCCTCAGAAGTCCATCAAAGGCCAAGCATTGGCTGATTTCCTAGCTGCTCATCCGATCCCGGAGGCCTCCAAACTATACGAGGACATTCCCGACGAAGTTGCAGAATGTAATTCCGCAATAGAAAGTGATGCATGGCAACTATTCTTCGATGGTGCCTCAAGGACTGGTCCCAGGGAAAACATGGTTTCAGGAGTAGGAATTGTCCTGGTTACTCCTGATAAACTCGTCATCTATCGGGCATATTCTCTTAGCGAGCCATGTTCCAATTATGTGGCAGAGTATAACACTCTACTAATCGGGCTCCAAGTCGCTAAGGAATTGGGCGTCGAATCTCTGGAAGCTTTCGATGATTCTCTGCTGATCGTCAATCAAGTCAGAGGAATATATGAAGTCCGGAATCCAGACCTCATCCCCTATCACCGAGCAACGGTCGAGATAGCCATGACATTCAAAGGGTTCTTCCTAGAGCATGTACCTCGATCTCAGAATCTAGAAGCTGATGCCCTAGCCAGTCTAGCTGCAGATTTAGCTACTCCTATAAGAAGGCAGAATTCGATGATCCTTCTTAACAGAGATTTATTCTGTGTGAAAAATAACTTTCACATAGAACGCAGCTACGCTGAGAACACCGATTCTCCCAAGAGAGACTGGAGAAGTCCCTTTATAGATTTTGTGGCATACGGAGTCTTGTCGGAGGACCCTAAAAAAGCAGTATCTGTCAAAAGACGATCATTACGCTTCTATTTTGATGCGTCTTCACAGTGTCTATATTGCCGGACCTACGATGGACTGCTATTGAGATGTCTCTCCGATGATGAGGCACAGCGGATTAACCGTGAAGCTCACAACAGCATATGCGGAGCGCATCAACCCGTTCCTAAGCTATAAGATCGTATCAGGAGGATGGGCTATTACTGGCCTACTATGATTACAGATGCAATAAGGTATGCAAAGCAATGCAAAGCCTGTCAGGTTCATGCAGACTTTATACATCAACCTTCTGAACATCTTCATCCTACGGTTGCATCCTGGCCTTTCGAAGCATGGGGTATGGATGTCATTAGTCCTATTCACCCGTCTTCTTCCAGAGGTCACCGGTTCATACTGGCCATCACGGATTATTTCTCCAAATGGGCAGAGGCGATCCCTTTTACTGAGGTGAAGGCATCTAATGTGATCAGCTTCATCAAGCATCATGTCATTTATCGCTTTGGGATACCCCGGAGGATAATTCATGACAATGGGCCTCAATTCATCAGCCAAGCATTTTATCGATTTTGCGATAAAAATCGGATACAAAATGTGGCATCTACGGCATATAATCCTGCTGCTAATGGTTTGGCAGAAGCTTTCAACAAAACCATTATCAAGCTCTTGAAAAAGTTCGTCTCTTCGAACAAGAGGGATTGGAATGAGAAGCTGGGAGAATGTCTCTGGGCATACCGCACAACGGTACGAGCACCGACGGGTTATACCCCATTCTCATTGGTTTACGGGAGCGAAGCAGTTCTCCCCATCGAAGTCCAAATTTTGTCACTCAGGATAGCAGTAGCTAATAAGCTGACTCAAGAAAAGAATAACCTGTTAAGGCTTCAAGAGTTAGAAGGATTAGACAAGAAACGCCTCCAAGCTCAACAGCGCATCGCGTTCAACCAGGCACGCATTTCCAGATCTTTTAATCAAAAAGTAAAGAAAAGAGTGTTCAAAGTTGGCGAGCTAGTTTTAGCTGTGAGAAGGCCGATGATTCTTACTCACAGGAGTAAGGGTAAATTCCAACCCAAATGGGAAGGCCCTTATGTGATCGAGACGACGTTCTCAAATGGCGCTTACAGGTTAGCCAAGCCTAACGGAGACTTGTTGATGGCTCCTATCAATGGCAAATTCCTGAAAAGGTACTACGCTTAACCTCCTTTGCTCAAATGGAGTATGGTGAAGATCTTATTCTGACAATACTACTTCCAAAATGAAACTAGTTGGATCGTATTCTATCATGTCCATATAACCTCTGAATAGATATGTTTAACTAATTTGGAACTTCAAGACCTATCACGTCCATATTACCTCTGATAGTGTTTTGTGTACAAATTTTAGTCGGAGCATATTCTATCACGTCCATATAACCTCTGAATAGATATGTCCTGCTGAAGCTTACCGAGAGTATATCACGTCCATATTACCTCTAATATCACTTTCACCCAAACCTGTCATTTATATTCCAAAATGATGGGTCCACAAAGTCAGATAAAAACCTCTTTATTATTCCCAGAAAGAGCAAAAGTACATTTAAAAGAAAGAAAAAAAAGTATATCATTTGGGGGGAGCGGTTAGGTCGCGAATCTGCCGTGCCAGAGCAGCCATTCTCTTATCCCTGGAGTTCAAGACGTCAGCGCGAGCCCATTCCAACCTTGCCGCATCATTGTTCAAAGCAGCTAGCTCGGACCGAGCATGTGCAAAACCTGCGTAGACGACACCCACATCCGTCAGGTTCTGTTGAGCGGTCTCCATTCGATTCTTCAGCACATCTCCAGAAGCTGACAAAGAGACAGCCTCCTCCTCCGCTTGAGCGAGTTCATCTCTCAATCTGTGGGTCCTTGCTGTCACTTTCTCATATTCGACTTCGCACCGAGTCAGTTGAGGAATGACATACTCCAGTTCGGTACGATCATGATCCATCTCCTGCTGCTGTTCCTGGACGGATTTATCCAAAGCTTCCATTTGCCCAGAAAGCTCTGTAGTCAGGGAGTCATACCTAGCTTGAACGAGACCGTCAATGCTGCCTCGAGATAGCTGCAGATATTCCTTAATGGGTTGCTCCAAACCATTAACTATCTCCTCCAGTGTGTCAGCTATCCCAGTGTCGTTGAATTCTCTGATCGGCACTATCGCAAACTGAAAGGACCTTCTCAGCGCCTCGAAGCTCAGATTCTTCTCCAACACCATTGATATCAATGTTTTCATAGTGGTGTAGAAGATACCAGTATACTGCTCAGTCAGCATGGCTAGATCCGAATAGACGCTGGGAGTGGTTGCAATATTGGCGAATCCCCCTCCAGGAATGACCGCAGACGACGTTGCCACAGTCATCGCCTCAACAGATGATGCGACAAAAGAAGATGTGCCAACAACGGACGAAGTGACCGGCGTACTCAAAAGAGGCAATGTCGAAATGACAGGCTCCTCCTCCTCCTGAGATATCGGAACCACTTCGGGCGAGCCGGCACCCGAAAATGTTTCCTTTTCAAAGTCAGGCACCTCCATGTCATCGCCAGGAGCTGAAACAGAGCCAAAAGGTGCGTCAACACTGCCCTCCCCGTAGATGTCTTCCCTGAAAAGAAGACAAAAGAGAGTTAATATCAAAAGGATGTTAATTTTCCTAAAAAGAGGCATAAAGATGACATTTACCCATGGCCGATGGTGTATATATCGCGTCTGCAGCCAGTACAGCTAAATCATTTCTTAATGATGCTAAGCGAGCTGTCATACATGGAGAAGGGGGTGTGCTAACTGACAGCGGCAGGTATTCTTCTGAATCTTCACTCAAATCCAATCGAGGTTCGTCAGCTGGAATCTCGCTGGGTGCGCCTACAGACACGGCAGGAGTTTCTCTCGATGCTGATCTGGATAAAGATATCCTCATTCAGCTCGGCCCCAAAGGCGATCTCGTACCACTACCTGAAGCGGTAGCAGCGACAGCAGCCTCAAGCAGGAATTCTTCGGCACCGCCAGCCGAAACTGTGGAGGTTCCCTTTCTAAAAGGCGAGGAACCTCCAATCAAAGAATCGTCCCCGACAGGGGAAGCAGCGGGTTCACTTCTAGGAGCCTCATGGCCGAGAATCCTGAGAGGACGAGTAACCGTCTTCTTCTTCCTCTTGCGAGGGGAAGTCTCCTTCATAACAGAAGCCCTTCGCTTACCAGAGATGACCAAAGCCCCTGCAGGCGGAGGTATTTCACCCCTTGGCACCACCAACAGAGGCTCATCTGGATTGACTGAATCTTCACCCTCGTCAGAAGAGACCGAGGGGACTTCGTCTCTTCCTGCAGACTTGGAGGAGGGCATCCTAAAACTTCCACGCATATCAAAATCGCGATGGAAGGTGTTGGTTGCCACATAAAACTGGGCATACGAGTGGAGGATGCGCAGCTCCGTGGAGAGTGAAATGACGGGCACGATAAAAATTGCTTCAGTGCAACCCATGATAAAGTATCGCCATCCTCTCGCTCCATCAATAAGTCTACCCCTGGACCTGAAGCTGGTAACGGCATTGCCCACATGTAATTGATCATACCCAAACTGCCTGGCAAACCGACTCGGCAGGTAGGGTTCCAAGAAGCAATGGTCTTTACTTCTGTACAGTAAATGGGAAGGTCTAATGCAGACCAACCAATTAAAAGCCTCAGGAGAAAGAACGGTCTTCCCGTCGCCTATATCCTGAAGTCTGATCCCCTGTTGATTAAGATATACAGAGGGGACAGTGCAGAAGAGCTTCCAGCTGTGACTAAAATTTAGCGTCCGCCGACAGTCTAAAACTGTGGTCACGTTCCAGGAGGAATTCTTGTAATTCAGCAAGAAATTACCCCCCGAACTACTGCCAGAGCCGGGAGACATCACCCTAGGGTTATGAAGAATTAACCATCCCATCAAATACAGGTATGGTAATTCTACCCTGGGAAAGCTATCACGTCGAGTTTCATCGGCGAGCAGCAGGTCAGTAATGGCCCTCAGGTCAGCTTGTATGTGGCACACCATGGCAGGGAGCAAGCCCAGTCTTGCCCCAACACCAGACGCACTGTAGGCCATAGCGTGTTGCGGTGAATGCGGTCCGCAGATGCAATATCGGGTACCACCAGTCGACGCAGCCATATAGAGAGGAAGCCAGTCAGTTGAGCTTCCTTGGACAGAGGCCTGCGGCAATGCCTCAAATAACTATAGGCCTTAGTGCCTGCAGGATATTTCCCTATCCCTCCGTCGAGAATCTGATCTGGAGCCTCAGTGTCCTCCATAAGATCGTCGAATACCTGAGCACTAAGCACGCTCAGAAAGCTCAGAGGCTGATCCTTGCTATCCAAGACTTTCTCTGGCTTAGCAGCCCTGGCCCTATGAAAGAAGAGGTAGGATGCCCATTTATTTGTATGAGCCAAGTCTGAAGGCTCATTATAAAAGGCGGTGCAAGCAAGGTAGTGGCACATCAGCTCCTGGTACACTGCCACTACCCGAGGGTCTGAATCCCCCAGCTCTCGGTTCGTGGGAACATACTCTTCATAAGGAGTATCCCCCATTGGCAGTCTTGAAATCTCTGCCATCTCGTGGAGGGCCAATCCCAACTCCCCCAGTGGAGTGGCAAAAGTCCCGGTGTGCTAGATATATCGCTCCATCAGAGCCAGAAACAGGCTAGGGTTGAGAGGTAACCCAACACTGGTAGCACTCACAGCTGCGAACAGACCAATGCTCTCCAGCTCGATCTGAAAATGCTTCAGGGCCCAATCAGCCAAACGAGCCCATCGAAGATTTGTTGGGGTGTTCCACCCACTTGTCCGAGGGTTAACCTTGGGGTATACTCCCCCATGCCCATGAAATTATTGCAAAAAGTCGGTAACTGGACCGGCTGGAGCAGTAAACTGTCTTCACTCGGGACACTGCCCGGGTACAATCCCCTGAACGGCATCACCGAGCCGGAAGGGCGACTGATAAATGACCCTTGGCCAGATCCTTTCTGGTAAATATCTTTCCCGGCCGGCTGTCACGCCCCGATCTCTCGCAGGCTATTTCGGCCGTTCCCGCTAGGCGGGAATCACCCTCGCCAGCGCTCCCGCGGAACGATCGCTTAACTCATCCGGGCGTGATGCCGCACGAGCGTGAGCCATGCCCGTGCAAGGCCATGGTTCATTGGCTGGCGGCAAGAGTTCTAAGCCACAGAGTCGCACAGATTGTCCGAGTGCAGCGGAGTCATGAACGCATAGGCAATCGGTAACAGGTTCACTGAGTCGACAATATAGCGGAAGCATTGAAACAAAGTAAAGTAATCTCTTTATTGATATGAACAAGTGTTACAGGCGGCGTATAGCCGAGATTAAAAGTCGCTCAAGCCTCTCTCTCTGAAACAGTAAAAGCGTGCCAAGTGGCTACAACTGTGGAATGATTGTACAGGCGATGGTCAGGCGACGCTCCAACATTATGTCTTGTATATGTGCTTCAGTCCCGGACGCACCGTTGCAAGGCTTCAGAGGGAACTCCTGGCCTTAGCACGCACGAAGGAGGCATCCGCACCGAACGAGGTTCTCCTGCACCCTGCAAGCAAACTGGTGGATTATTAGTACATTGAATGCACTGGTGGGGAAGCTACTCGCCCGTTCGACAAATCTAAACACGTAATACAGGTTCCGTGCACAACTATTAAGTTGTCTTTCTAGTTGCCTTAGGATCAGTTTCATGCAAGCATTGAATAGCCTAACGTGTCGGTAGTGCGCCGTGCAACATGAGAGGAAACACGGCAAGACTTACCAACTTACCATTCCTTCCCTGTCCAAGGCAAACATTGAGGCAAATATGTTAATTCAAGCACGGACAAGTATAAGCATTCAGGAGGCAAGCATATGCAACACGAGGGTCATTTTTAACATGATCGTTCAGGTGTTCAGTCGATGCGATGCAGTGACTCGCACGCGGATAGCCGCTAAGCGAGGATGACTTATCAATATGAACAGGAGTCGCTGGCATAGCCATAAAGGACAATAGTCACTGGCGGTAATGGTATGCAGCAATAGTACAAGGGGCACTACATGCCATTCCGTCCAGCACAATGGACTATACAATATGATTCAGTCACTGGAGAGAATGGTATGCAGGGAAAGAACAAGGGGCGCTACATGCCATCTCGTCCAGCACAATGGACTGTACAATAACATGAGTTCCATCCGGATCGGATCGGTCCTGGTGCCCCGGTGACCGTCCGTGGAACTATACCTCGTTTTCGAGTTGTCCGCGACATGCAATCGTTGGATCTTTCCAATTATCACAAGATACACGAGAACAAAAGTGTACTAGAACAAGAGAACACGAGTGCACACAAGAACACGAGTACAAGAGATACTTGAATCATGATTCTGTACAGTCAATAACTTGCCTTCATGCATTCCCCTGGTTCGGGGCTGCTTGATGACCTAACGGTCCAGGATACTTGTAGGGTCAATCACGCACGGAACGACTACTTAGTAGTCTTCCAGGGTTTGGATGAAAACAAGGCAATATTCAAGCAGACAAGCATGCGTTTCTAAGGAACGTAAGCAGGCACGTTGCTCGGACCCGAAGGTAAGCCGAGAGTTGAAACCGTTAAGGGACTTAGCATGCGAGGGTCTGAATATAAGCAGTATTTTATTTTCCATGTTCTAACAAGCAATACAAGTTGGGATTATTCCCTTAGCTAGGTGCGTTGGATTTATTAGCATGCAGGGGTGAATCACCTAGCGACTAGCATAAATATTCCAGATTTTATGTGTGCTGGCTAAGCAAAGACAAGTTCACCGAAGCCACCCACCTTAGCGTTGATTCGCCTCGGTAGAGCGATACGCCTGAGCGAGCCTCTGAAAGCCTAAGCTAATTTCTGTAGGGGCAAGTCTGGATATCTTTTGCTTCTTGTTCGAGGCAAAGCAGGTCGGGACAGCTGCACGATTGCCGTTTGAGACGGCAGTCCGCTTGAGCGGAACGGGGTGTTACATCCTACCCAACTTAGAAAAAGTCTCGTCCTCGAGACTTACTAAGGACAAGCAGTAATCTAGGGTTGAGGCAATCCTAGACAAGTCGTTGTACTTGTTCATTTGGATATTCACTTGTACAAGCGTCGATCTTAGCATATCGCTTAGACTGGATCGTGCGCACTTTCAAAGGTACCCTCTAGCGTGAACACGTCAACCAGCTCAGTGATAGTGAAGTCTTAGCACTCGAGTTTCACCTTTTCTTAAGTCTTGGATGGTGCACTAGTTCAAGGCGTCCCTCGAATAGATGCATTCAACCAAACTTAGAGTTAGTGAAAATTGGACAAGCTACTAGCGATACTCTCAAGGTTCGCACAGGTTGGCACAAAGGCCACTCGCAGCATACAACCAGACAAGCAAGCATATCGTTCAAAATGCATTTTGAAAGTATTTAGACTTATTGTTGGAACATCCCATCGAGGCATTGAGAGAGAGCGTGCACATAACCCACGAACGAGCTTTCGAAACAGAGATATCGAATTAAATTCCAAAGGCACAGAAGCCGGGCTCTGATACCAACATATCACGCCCCGATCTCTCGCAGGCTATTTCGGCCGTTCCCAATAGGCGGGAATCACCCTCGCCAGCGCTCCCGCGAAACGATCGCTTAACCCATCCGGGCGTGATGCTGCACGAGCGTGAGCCACGCCCGTGCAAGGCCATGGTTCATTGGCTGGCGGCAAGAGTTCTAAGCCACAGAGTCGCACAGATTGTCCGAGTGCAGCAGAGTTATGAACGCATAGGCGATCGGTAACAGGTTCACTGAGTCGACAATATAGCGGAAGTATTGAAACAAAGTAAAGTAATCTCTTTATTGATATGAACAAGTGTTACAGGCGGCGTATAGCCGAGATTATAAGTCGCTCAAGCCTCTCTCTCTGAAACAGTAAAAGCGTGCCAAGTGGCTACAACTGTGGAATGATTGTACAGACGATGGTCAGGCGACGCTCCAACATTATGTCTTGTATATGTGCTTCAGTCCCGGACGCACCGTTGCAAGGCTTCAGAGGGAACTCCTGGCCTTAGCACGCACGAAGGAGGCATCCGCACCGAACGAGGTTCTCCCGCACCCTGCAAGCAAACTGGTGGATTATCAGTACATTGAATGCACTGGTTGGGAAGCTACTCGCCCGCTCGACAAATCCAAACACGTAATACAGGTTCCGTGCACAACTATTAAGTTGTCTTTCTAGTTGCCTTAGGATCAGTTTCATGCAAGCATTGAATAGCCTAACGTGTCGGCAGTGCGCCGTGCAACATGAGAGGAAACACGGCGAGACTTACCAACTTACCATTTCTTCCCTGTCCAAGGCAAACATTGAGGCAAACATGTTAATTCAGGCACGGGCAAGTATAAGCATTCAGGAGGCAAGCATATGCAACACGAGGGTCATTTTTAACATGATCGTTCAGGTGTTCAGTCGATGCGATGCAGTGACTCACACACGAATAGCCGCTAAGCGAGGATGACTTATCTATATGAACAGGAGTCGCTGGCATAGCCATAAAGGACAATAGTCACTGGCGGTAATGGTATGCAGCAATAGTACAAGGGGCGCTACATGCCATTCCGTCCAGCACAATGGACTATACAATATGGTTCAGTCACTGGAGAGAATGGTATGCAACGAAAGAACAAGGGGCGCTACATGCCATCTCGTCCAGCACAATGGACTGTACAATAACATGAGTTCCATCCGGATCGGATCGGTCCCGGTGCCCCGGTGACCGTCCGTGGAACTATACCTCATTTCCGAGTTGTCCGCGACATGCAATCGTTGGGTCTTTCCAATTATCACAAGATACACGAGAACAAGAGTGCACTAGAACAAGAGAACACGAGTGCACACAAGAACACGAGTACAAGAGATACTTGAATCATGATTCTGTACAGTCAATAACTTGCCTTGATGCATTCCCCTGGTTCGGGGCTGCTTGGTGACCTAACGGTCCAGGATACTTGCAGGGTCAATCACGCACGGAACGACTACTTAGTAGTCTTTCGGGGTTTGGATGAAAACAAGGCAACATTCAAGCAGACAAGCATGCGTTTCTAAGGAACGTAAGCAGGCACGTTGCTCGGACCCGAAGGTAAGCCGAGAGTTGAAACCGTTAAGGGACTTAGCATGCGAGGGTCTGAATATAAGCAGTATTTTATTTTCCATGTTCTAACAAGCAATACAAGTTAGGATTATTCCCTTAGCTAGGTGCGTTGGATTTATTAGCATGCAGGGGTGAATCACCTAGCGACTAGCATAAATATTCCAGATTTTATGTGTGCTGGCTAAGCAAAGACAAGTTCACCGTAGCCACCCACCTTAGCGTTGATTCGCCTCGGTAGAGCGATACGCCTGAGCGAGCCTCTGAAAGCCTAAGCTGATTTATGTAGGGGCAAGTCTGGATATCTTTTGCTTCTTGTTCGAGGCAAAGCAGGTCGGGACAGCTGCACGATTGCCGTTTGAGACGGCAGTCCGCTTGAGCGGAACGGGGTGTTACACCGGCCGTGAAGATCGGGAGTCAGCGTCCACGACATCCTCCTGGGATGTGTGGCATGGAAGAATGCCGAGATGGGATAGTCTCTCAGCATCTTGGGCAGATACAGGACCAAGCCCCCGGCAGGGAAAACCCAGAGTTCTTTCTTGTGCTTCGTCTGGGACTGCTTGTCAATCATGTCCCCAAAGAGAAAAGACGACTTTATATATTGGTCCCCGTCTATGTACGTCAGGGGCTCTCCGTTGATCATGTTCAACAGCGTTCGCTTGCCTTGAGCCGATATCAGGATTCCCCTTCCTTCAGGATACTGGGATCCGGAGATAGAAAATATCACGTGGGACAAATCCTCCAGGTAGTTGGAATGCAGCATCCCGGCAGCATAACTCATCACCTCGGCCAATAGAGATATATGCAAGTTAACTACAAAAAGCAAGAAAGACACGTCAGTTTCTATACTAGACATTACAATCTTGCAGCATATGCCAAAAATTAACAGTCTGTGCTTTACGCCAAGACTGTAAAAGACTTGATCTTTTACGCTGGAATCTTATTCCAAGGCGTAAAATTCAAGACTGGCAGTATACACAAAAAAACCTGACAGTCTGTGCTTTTACGCCAGACTGCTAAAGTTTGAGTTATTACGCCGGAATTGTCATCCAGAAGTGTAAAACTCAAATTTTATAGTATACGCCAAGTTTCGACAGTCTAAGCTTTTACGCTCGACTGCAAAAATATGGAGTTTTTACGCTAACACATTAGAAATGTGGGCGTAAAAGATTAAATATCTCTGTGCATCATCTACCTCAAAGAGGCTATCAGCACATAAGACGACCTAGCGCGTTCACGTACAACTTGCGCAAAGGATTTTCGTCGTTCTTTTCGTCCCAAAAACTCTACCTTTAACTCCGGGTGCACTGCTCGTCGGCGGGACACTTCGTTCAGAATGAAGCTCGCCTTGCCCGACGGAAGTCGCTCTCGCTTGGGCAGAAGAGCGAGAAGAAGAGCCAACCTTCTTTCCCTTAGAGGAGGAGATTGGTTTCGGGGCCATTGCTGAAAACTCTGAAGGCTCGGAGAGGAAAGGAAGAAGAACTCGAAGAGTCGAAGGCTTTCTTTTGCAAAAGACAGATAAAAAATTTTCTCTGAAAGCCTTGGGGTATATATAGAGTTCGGACGGACTCCTCGAATCCCTAACCAAATCCGATATTTAATATTCGGTTATGATTGGGGACTACGTCAGCCTATTACTCAGGAAAGGCGGACAGTCAGCGAATTCGAAAAGTTTTCGTGCAAAGCAGATTCGTGGTTTTACGCTAAGGAGCTTTCTATGCTCGACAGCTACAAATCTACGGTTTTACGCTAAGAGGCTATAATTCTATGGTTTTACGCCCGAATGCTTTTATGCTCGATAGCTTTTATACTCGAGAGGCTACAAACCTACGACTTCACGCTCAGAAGCTACAAATCTATGATTTCACGCTCGGTGGCTTTTACGCTCAAAGGTAACAGATCCACAACTTCACGCTCGGAAGATTTTCTTTTCAGAGGCTACAAATCTATAGTTTCTATGCCCGGATGCTCTCATGCTCAGCAGCTTTTATGCTCGAGAGGCTACGAACTTATGATTTTATGCTCATCCACATTACAAATCTATGACTTTTCGCATATCTGAGAAAACTCAGGCCAGAATATGCGTATATCCGAACAACTCTCAAGGCGGTCAATTGCGAGAGTTCACGCAGAAGATACTCCTTCTTGGCCCCAAAATATCCCAAGTACCCAAAGCATAAAGAGTTCAACATTGAAAATAACTCTTCTTCTTGGGTCGATTGGAAGTTCATCCAGAATCCAGTCTGAATATTTCATCTACAGTTCAAGATGGTGACTCAGTTTGACAGCCGTTTCTCGCCCTATTTTAAGGGATTTTTGGGAAATCATTCTGAAAGATGATGGTCTGAACAAAAATTCTTCTTATCAGAAGTGACGATTTAGAATTCTACGCAGCTCCCCATTCCTAACAGCAAGACAGTTCGAATACTCGACTTAAATGCTAAGCGGCTTTCTGCGCATCCTTAGTTATGCGTAAAAGACAGGACGGGACCTAATAATCTTTCTATCAGAGTCGGCGTAAAGTTATCAGACGTGTCGAAGCTACACATATTCAAACTTCACAATAAAGTATATGGCAAGATAATCATACGCACAGAAGAAGACGATTTTATTAAATCATGATTACATATGAGGGAAATCCAGTCTACAAAGGGTTTTTTTTCATTTTCATGATTACATATGAGGGAAATCCCGTCTACAAAATATTTTCTCATCGTCATCAGAAGGACACCCCAAGAATCTGTTCTGCCAGGTTATCGTATTGGTGGAGATCTTCCTCCGTCTTCTTCAGCAGTTAATCGGTTTCCGCGACCGATTAACAAGAAAATAATTAATGGTGGGAGGATACAAAACTGGGCCTGCCTGAAGTATTCAGAGCCCATCCTCCATACGCCATGACAGATTGAGTTGAGGTATTTAACCCAACTCAATACTCGAGGATAGAGCTAGTTTCTGCTCTGGTCCACGAAAGTATCAGGAGAGGATACAGCTTGCAAGGTGTGTGGTCTAACATGACCCTTTCTCTCTCCTAGATGAACCGCTATACAAAGTTGCTGATTATCCCGAGCAAAGGAAGCTATGATATCCTTTCATAATCCATCGTTGTAGAGGACATTTGCTCAAAAATGCCTTCTTTTTCGGCTCCTTACATGTTGGAAGAACATGGTATTCTTCTTCCTCAAGTCAACCCGACGAACTCCGGCGATCATCTCTGTGTGGTGAAGAAAATATGGGAAGAACAGATTAACTCCTCAGCCTTTATATAGGCAAAAGAGAACGCACCGAATCCCAACAAATCTCCAAGAATCTGCCAAGAAATCAGCCTTAAAGAACGAGTCAGACTTGACCGTTTCATGCTTCATTCAAAGCATTTCAAATTACGAGGAATTTAAAAACTTTGAAGGGGGTCTTGTAGAAGCATGAAAAATACGTTGGATAGCTATACGTAGCATGTTGGTGCTGGGCAGCATAAAAAGAGGACTTCAGAGCCATCGGCGTACAACAGAGCTTTTTCGCTAAGTATAGCGTAAAATATAAGCTCAAGGACTATCCGCGTAATGCAGTATGTCCAGGCTGCTTCAGCGTAAAAAGGGTGCTACATCGCCTTCACGGCGTAAAACTCATCCGCTTTAAAGCAGCATTAAAGTGTACGAGGAACGCTTCGTATTCCTCAAAATGAACCTGTCAAATCATGCAGTGAACCTGACGTCTGACTCCTGACAAAGAGTACTGCACGACTACCCAGATGACGGCTATAATGATGGCGCAGCACAGTGACCCAGACTGTCGTTTAGTGACATTTCTTTGGCGTAAACCGCTCTTACGCATACAAGAGAATATGCTGCCTAGTTTTACACAGGCAGATGTGAGCTGTTTACGCTCCAAAGAAGACCAATAGGCTGCCACGTCAAAAGCTGCTCTTCGTACAGAGCTCGAGGCACGTCTCTGCATTTAATGCGCAGAATGATGACAGAGCTCGAGGCACGTCTCTGCATTTAATGCGCAGAGTGATGACAGAGCTCGAGGCACATCTCTGCATTTAATACGCAGAATGATGGCAAATCTTCGAGGCGCGTATCTGCATTTAATGCGCAGAATGATGGCAGATCTTCGAGATACGCCTCCGTATTTAATACGCAGGATGGGGGCAGATCTCTGCATTTAATGCGAGAGATTTGATTATATCTTCAAAAGCCGTAATTTTGGCTAAGACATCCACATCATCGCTTTTGCGCATTACACCATCAGGCTATTCTCGGCTATTGGAGCACGCTGTACGCTATCTCCTTGGAATACGCCAACTCAGGCCATATTTGCATCGGTGTGTATTAAAGCTATTCGGTCCAGAATTCGCTCAAGCCTCAGTCAAGGGAGGAGGATCAGCTATCTTCTACGCCCACTCGGCTTCTACGCCTACTCGGCTTCTACGCCCACTCGGCTTCTATGCCTACTCGACTTCTATGCCCACTCAGCTTCTATGCCTACTCGGCTTCTACGCCCACTCGGCTTCTATGCCTACTCGGCTTCTACGCCTACTCGGCTTCTATGCCAGTTTGATAACTCTTTGGCTTCTACGCCATGGTGACAGTTATTGGCTTCTATGCCAACCTTTTCTACGCGAGGGATAACTACCTACGTGGCTTTTACGCCGTGATCTTTACAGCAGTTATACGCATTGTCTCTTACTGGGAAACGCGTTACACGCTCATTCAAAAGGTCATTTATACGCGAGCAACGGTTATTATAACCATCGTGTAAAAGGGTGTTATACTTTCCACTGTTCGGCTTCTACGCCGACTGAGTGGTCACTGTCACTAAAACTCTATAAATAGAGACCTCTATTGACAGAGGTCCAAGGTCAAAAATTGGTCGCAGATTTCAAGGTCGAAGAATCCAAGATCAAGAGAGAAGGTCAAGGAACTAAGAGTCGAAGAGTCTTTGAGAGAGAAGAATCCAGAGCTCAGGCAAAGAGTAGTGATCGACGACTTTGGCATCGAGCATCCACTCTCTTTAGCAACCTTCGAAGCTGCTTTCTGTCTTCTACGGTACTTCTTCATCATCGTGTGGTCCAAGGGACAAAGTGATCGACTGTAGATCAGACTCCTATAGCAATATTTACCCAGATTAAAAAATTGTACTCGACATCCTCGTATAGGATTAATTGTACTTCTTGTTTGTGAACCTAAGAGTGGGTTTCGTATAAACCTCATTTCATTTCTTTCGTTTATTATCAAACACAGCTATACCCTCTTTACTATTTACCATTGCATCAGTTTATTGTTTCTCATTACTTATAGCATCCTCTATTTACTGTTTTATAGTCTTTGTCAATTAATTGGAACTACTATTGGATTTTACTTGTTCCATCCTGACTAGATATATTTTTCAAACGATTATTTAGAAGATTGGTGTCCTACGTACTACAGACCGCAGGAGGGAGTAACAACCATGGGCTCTAAATTTCAGGAGTGATTACCTAGAGGTCTAGCCAGTTTCACCAGTTTTTTTAGTTATATTTGCTAGCACTATCCATTTTACTGGATTTGCATCCAACTATTGGACTTAAGATGTATTTGATACTTTAGAATTTTAATGATGTTGATAGACTCTTAGACTTGGATATTGGTTGTAGTTATTCTAGCTTGTGACTTTGTGATTTATTTTCCTTATATGATATCATGCTACTTCTTTCTTATAGATCATTGTGATTATCATTATATTATTATCATATTGTCCTCCTTTTTGGAGTTGAGATATCATTGACAGGTTATATATATTATTGTGTGAAATGGATAGATAGTATTGTTGACCTAGATATCGTTCTACCTTCGATGCTGGGGTGTAGGCTTGACGTACCTACGTACTCGTTCTCGATCATCTGGACGCGGGTCGTGACAACGAGTTGAGGCATTGGAGCTCGATTGTCGCTTGAAGAGTTACGTGCATAAAAGTTGCCTTCTTTTGTATATAAAGAATATAATGTATAGAATATTATCTTTTGTATAGTTCTCGAGTTGTAAGCCTTGTGACATAACTCATTATATTGAGCCGCAGATAGATAAAGTGATTTGTATTCTTGGCCTCGAGCCATTATAATTTTAATGCATATTAATAAAGAGAATTATTCTTTTGTATATCTTATGTCGATTCAACTTCTCTGCTTATTATTTCAGTTGTGATGATCATATGCTTTAGATGTTCAATCAGATGTTTTGGTGCTTGCATTGTACGAATATAATTTAGACTTGTACAATATCACGTCAAATGACGACGTTTGGTTCTGCAAAACTAAGATGTGACATTTTTGTACCATAGCACTTCTTTATATCCATGGACCCTTATCGATTCTCTTATCGTTGCCTCCCTCTCAATGTTCTACTGGATATTACATACAATAAGTCTAGATATATTATGAATTTCATGTGGATATTTTGTTGACCAAGGATAGCTTTACAGAGCGCAATGTTGGTTGAGTTATTTTGGGACATAATATTGGTTTGAGTAGTTTGTGTGATAAGGATATTTAGATACAAATATTTTCAGATGAGCATTATCTAGGATGGACATAGGCTTAGAGTATGGAGCAGATATTGGTTTTAGTATGATTTTGAGGATTTTTATAGTGGCTTGATCCCTAAGTGGTGTATCGGGTAGCCCTAACGATGTTTGATCGATTGAGGATTATGGGTATGGATGACTCTATCAACAAGTTATGTGTTAGTGCAAAGTCTTGAATAGAGTTTTTCATGATAATTGGTGATTTTGAATGTTTTATATAAGTTTTTTCCAGACGATTGAGAATGATTTGTACAAGATCGAGATTATATCGGATAAGGATTCGGAATGGTGTAATTGATGGCTTGGTCGAAGAAATCAATATGGATTGTATATAGAATTATGGCTTGAATTAAATGTAATTGAATTTTGATTTGAGTAATAAGACTCAATGGTGCAAATAGAAAATAGTACGATTTGAAGTTTGTTTGAAAGATATGAGGGTGACTCGAAGGATTGAAAGTTGTATCGTTCGATGACATCAGATAGATGATAGTTGGTTTGATCTTGAGTATAGATGAGTAAATTTTATATCCAGTTCAAAAGATAGCATTTGTTAAACAAATTTGAGTTATCGAATGGATGATTTCTTGGTTATACAAATAGATGAGGTATATCGAAGGATTGATAGACATGTACTCGAGGATATTCTATTTGGATAAACGATGATGTATAACATGTTAAATCTTTGAGTATTATTATCTTGATGAATGATAGCTTACAGACTATTGGCGGATTGATTAATATTGTTAATGTTTTGGATGACTTGGCAAGGTAAATCTTGAACATGGCATGAATGGATATTAGTTGAACTCGACTTAGGGAGTATTGGAATTCTCAGTGATTGATCATTGATTCAGTGTAACAAGATGGATGGTTAAGACTATTATATTTGATATAGATAACATAGCTGGGATGAATACAAAGATTGAAGCAATTTGGTGATGGTAAGGATTATCTGGACTTGAGGATGGATATCAAGTTATTCGGATGGTACCATTAGATTTAATGCATCGATCAAGGATGACCAGGATTTGAATTAGAAGTAGGTTATGCTTGATTGATCTGTGAATGAATGTACAACTTATGATTGGTGACTTAGATTTTATGATTTGGGATTGGTGACTTAGAATTTTGACTTATTATTTGGTGACCAAGATTTGTGAAACTGGATTGGTGGATTCTATCGCATAAATTTGAGGACTTGGACTATGAAAGTTGTTCGGATTAATGTTTGTCGATCATGATATATCGAGGATGATGGTTGCATGAATACCCTAGTAATGGCTTTACTAAATAGACTCTAACCATTAGATTTGAGTTATCGATGTTGGTAGGATGATCTATGCTCGATGTTTAGAAGTTTGGATAGAATCTCCTATATTGCTAACTATGGTTTGACCCTTGGATTGGAGTGAGTGCAGTAATTCTGATAGCACATGTTGGAGATGGTTATCTTGATATTGGACTATAGCCTGGTGAGGTAGCCAAGTGGTTAGGAAGTCGTCCCTATGTCGAGAGATAATATGATTGGTTTGATTGACCTTGGAAAAGTTGCCTGCCTATAGAGATGTGTAGCAATATTTAGAGTTGAGGTTTGAATTTAATATGGATTCTTGAGAAATTTGATGATTGCTGCAATTGGAATAGCATATTATAATTGGATTTTAGTTGCTTGATTTCTTAAAGTTGTGGATGGATTACTTGTGATCAAAAGAATGAGATGGTATCAAGGACGAGTCGGATCAATTGCATATTGATTGTTTGTTTGTCTCATTGGATTTTTACTCAAGTAAAGGTGATAGATGATTCAAAATCATATGCTTAGAAGAATCTATTAATGGTAGTACGATATTTGAATTTGAATCAGCTTCGATTGGATTGATCTTACTTGAGGTAACGTTATAATTTTCATTGGCTGGATACTTGGAATATAAATCGTGTCATCATAATGATTGGATATGGAAGAATTGGTTGTTGTCTAGCAAAATGGATTGGATTTAATGGTTCAATATTCCATGTTATTGGGAGAAAGCTAATGAGCAAGATGGATATAGGTTTCGTTGTGTTGCAAACTAGAAGATGGATTGAGATTTTTCCATAGGAATCGAATAAAGATGAGTTTATACTTAGTCAAACTTGGATAATGTTATCATGAATAAGATCATGTTTGGAAGAGTTTTATCAAAATATGCATAGTGAGGGATTCAGATTTTGGTTGGTTATTTCATAGATTGAAAATTTCTCCGAGGATGGAATGTGGATCGATTCAATGGTAACTCCAGATATGGTAAAATTTCTTAGCGAGAGTTGAGTATTGATATATAATTGGATTTATACAATGATGCGGTCAGGTTTGGATGATTTGTTAGGACTTGAACTTGATGTTTTGAGAATTATTTGGATTGGTTGAGGTGAAATACTTGGATTTGTTTGGAGATATCAGTTTGTTTTAGGTTTTGCTCTTTGAATTCGGAATGGTTGGGGTATAGTTCTTAGGTGGGTTTGCCTAGTCCTAAGTTTGGCCCCTTGTGTTGTGGGGTATTAGTTGTCTAGTAAGTTGAGCAGTATAGTTTTGTACGAGGCACATTGTTGATGGAAGCAGAGGATTGATGGTGAGTTTGGATATGGTTGGATTGATTTTGATGGTGCAGCTATTCGATGGATTTGGCTAAGGTCTGAGGACCTTGAATTTATTAAAGATTGAATTGGAAGTTAAGTTTGATTGATCTTTAATGTTATGCAAGGCATATTCAAGATGGATACAGAGAAAATGCTTCATGGAGTTTGTTGATGTTCAACTTTGAGCATTATTGGAGCAAGCATTGATCAGAGTTTAAGTAGCAGTTCCTCGATGTTTAGTTGATATAGTGGGATGAGTTTGTTCTCTGAAGATCCGAGGACAAAACTTTTTTCTGGTGGTATATTATATAATACCCCTCTCTGCTTGCCTTGAGATAGTTAGTTGGTGAAGTACAGTTTGTCTTGGTCTCATTCAGTAGAGTGCTCAGAGTTTTGCTCGGGGAAGTAAATAGTTCCCTTCAAGTGAGTGGTTTCGATGACCATTCCTTTGCCTTACCTTGACACTTAATAAAATTTCTGCTAGTTTCTGTTGCCATGATTTGATGCATGCTAATAAAAGAATAGAACCCACAAAGATAAGAGAGTAATCCCATTCTATATCATATTGTATAGAACTTGGAATATTAACTTGCTGCATGAGATAGCCTTTCGTAATACTGCTTTAGAACATGAAATTTAAAACTGTTATTGTAGACTTGGTAATTTAGAGATGTTCTTATCATAGCACTTATATTATCAAATTAATATACAAATATAAATTTTGTGCCTTGTAGTAACTCATCACTTGGAGTATATCACTATTTTAGAGAATCGTATAGAATATTGTTCTATTGCTTAGATAGGAAGACTATAATACTTCTATTTTGGAGAAGTAACATGAAAATATTTTGGGACCATCAGGCAGTATTCCTGAACTGGGAGCTGTATAGATAAATCCCTAGACTGTGAAGAATTATGCGAGCGATAGATCAAGGAAGAAAAATGCTGAGTATAGAATTATAGTATACTTATTTCAAATTTGTACCATCCATTTATGTAGAGTCTAGATGTTCACACATTTGCATGGTCATGGACAACTTGTGCATAAGGTATGTTCTCGAACGATTGTCAGGACACCAAGATCGTATCAGCTCGAGAGAACAGCACAGACATACTAGTATGATAGTGGTGCTAGCTGAAGTACTAGCCCAGGTGATTCAGGAACTTTAAGTGCAGCTAGCTAAAAGGATCGCAGTCTAACCAGCTATAGTCCAGAATGGTTTGTGGTGCCAGTGACCTTTATATAGAACTAGTCTTCATGGTAACGTTTATCAGAGTATAGGGCTATCGTTGTGGTTGCAAAGGAATGAGTGCACTGCACACTGTATATATATCTTCATGATCCTAACGATTATCTTCTGTAGGGACACACTTGTGACACTAGGTATAGTTTTTGGATTAATCTTATATGTAACTGACAGGGAAGGATGTGTGGTAAGTATTGATAAATTCAACTCTATTGAGTGACACTTATATACCTGCAGTACAACAAAAATATATTTTAACGACACTCAAAAAGTGCCATTAATGACTTTTTATGACACTTTTCGAGTGCTTCGACACAAGTATTATTTTTTTTGTTATGTCATGTAACTGATCCTAAGGCAAGATTAGAAAGATAATATATAAGTTTTCTTGCACTCACATGATGAACGTGTTGGTTCTGTTAAGTGGGTGAGAGGTCATTCACTAGTGCATTTCTATGTAATGATCCCCTACTAGATCCTCGCAGGTGCAGAGTTAGCTTGGACGAGTTGAGATGTTACAGCTCGATTGGCGCTTAGAGACTTGTGACCATAAAAATTTTCTTCTTTTGTATATAAAGGACATAATGTATGGAACATTATCTTTTATGTAGTTCTTGAGCTGTAAGCCTTATGGTATGACTCATTATATTGTGCGAGATAGAGATAGAATAATTTGTATTCTTGGCCTCGAGCCGTTATAATTTTACTGTATAACAATAAAGAGAATCATTATTTTGTATATTTTGTGTCGATTAAACTTCTATGCTTATTATTTCTGTTGTGATAACCATATGCCTTAGATGTTCAATCGGTCATTTTGGTGCTTGCCTTAAATAAGTGTAATTGAGACTTGTACGACATCACGTCTAGTAGCGACGTTTGGTTCTACGAAACCATCAATATATAGATAAACATGGAATGTATTTGCATAAATGATACAAAGCCGTATTGATAATATTAGACCTTAGCTTGAATCATTCTTTAAAATTCAACACTATGTAAGTTTGGAATACCATAATTGACTTGTAGAATTAGGAAATCTTTGGCATAGCATGATATAATCCATTTCTTAGGTTCTCGAGACTGTATCGACTTCAAATTAGTCAAATTAGATATTAGAAGTTAAGTCGATATAAAATTCAACATTCATATTATATCAGAAAAATCCTTATCATCATTTTTAGTATTAAAATGACTAGAATATATAAGTTTGGTTCTTCTACCTTAACATAGACTAGGATATAGGATTCAGAATCGATATTTTAATAGTTTGAAACAAATTTCATAGAATTCAACCTAAACATAGTTTTCTATTATTTTAAATTTATGTACCTAGATTATGGACTCAAGGGTAAAATTTAATTAAAGTTGTCAAAACAATAGAAACCTTCAAAAACATGGAATTTAGGTTATTTATAACTATTTGTGGTTAATAGTATTCATCTTTAATTAAAATCACATTAGTACTTGAACTTTGAATGATCAATACTATACAAAAGCAATACAAGTATAGATTATTTTAATTATTGTAAAATTTGTTTCCTTAACTTATGGTGAACTAATGAGAAGTGTTAGTCTTGTTGATGTTTGTGATAGAGTACTGGAGCGCTAACCATTTGCAACTACCTAGCACTGCAAATAGATATAAAAAAATGCTAAGCACACTTGCTAGGTAAGAAATTGGATATTTCTTGCTTTATGGGTTTAATTCATAATATATTGCATTTGATTCCTGCGTTGAGTGTTCTACCGAAGGGGTCGACGAATCGAGTAAATTCTATGGAGAGTTACTCTGGGTACTATATAAATTATTTTTGGAGCCAAAATACAAAGAAGAGGCTGCCAAGATTTTCAGTAATTTCGGGAGAGAACAATTTTCGAATATTCAAAATAAGTCAAACATGTTTAACCCTGAACTTTAGTATATTGAGTCAGTTTTTCCTAGAAATGGACTTATCGGTAACACTTTAAAACATAGGGGTCAAACTCTTCAGAATTTAGGAAGCGTAGAACATTGACACGGAGAAAATGGAAAGCGCGACTAAATAATTTTAAAATTTTGCATTTATGACTTCTTGCCAACAAAGTATTATCGTATGGTGTGATATCACTAATACCTGAGATGACATACAAGTCAGAACCATATATTAGACATAGGAAATAATAGATAGGTTGTTTGTGATTGTAGTTGCATCATGGAGCGGGAGAGAACAGCTGGATCACATCTATCAAAATTTCTACAATATAATAACAACTCCAATGAAAGCTGGTCAGTGGTTTTTCCGCCATCCATAAGCCCTTACGAAGCCAGGGTGAGGCTTAGCTCACCAACAGAATTTCAGTCCAGTAAATTCTTGGTATAAACCAGAATTTAATAATCCATATTTCAAGTTTCCATATTTTATGTAGGGGTCAGATCTAAAGCACCGTACCCATTCAGACACCACCTGATCCCGAGTAAATAAAATTATTGGAAAATTAGACGATGATCATGATCTACATATGTTCTCTAAATTAGATCATCATATATGAAACTTATTTGTGATTGTGGTAGTGAATCTTACGATGTACTAATTGATCAAAAATAGAGATAATTACTAGAATATCATCAAGTCAGAGCCGTATTTCAAGTTTACACTATAACAAATCCTAAAAATTAAATATTCTATTTTTTAATCTTGGAATTCGAGAATCCAATCATCTCTCATATTCTCGATTTATTTTATTTATTTTCCTCTTCCTTTACCGAAGGCTTGCATGTCGTTTGACGACTAAGTATTGTTTACTAGATTTGTAAAAATATTTCCAAGGAAGCTGTTATTGTACCTGGAAGAGAAGTTGAAGAACAAGAACAAGATTGCATAAATTGAAGGCGATCGAGTTGGAACCTAATTTCTTCTCATCATATATATATATATATATATATATATATATATATATATATATATATATATATATATATATATTGTGTTAATAATTGTAATTGGATAGTATAACCAATTTCCTTTTTATAGTTTAGAATGTCCTTTAACCAAATTGCCAAATTATTATTTATTATATTATACAATATGTGATATATGGAAAATCTATCCAAGAACCTTACAGGCGACAATTACAAATACAGGTACTAGAGTATTTGTATATCGTGTAGCCTGGAGATGTTGTTCCGTGCTCGGCTCGCTGTATTTTGGGAGCGAGGCGTGATAGTAGTCCACTTATCTTTACAAATATTTGGATAGGCAGACAAGCAGATTGATGTTAGAATACAACATAACTCTAAATGAAGGTCACTGATACCACAAGCTATCTTGGACTATATTCTATTAAGACGGTGATCACTTTGCGTGCATGCACGATCTACACCGAAGGTCCTAAAATACATATATTGCAATGCGTCCTTCCAGTCCAGGTTGCACACCCTACTGAAGGTCCCACAATATACGTTCCTCCTAGGTCGATACGAACCCAGTACCCCGACGATCGTTCGAGGAATCAAACCTTGTGCACAAGTTGTCCATGACCATGCAAATGCGTGAACAGTTAGACTACACATATGCATGGCATAAAACTGAAACAATTATATAAGGCATCTCTACTTAACATATACAACAACATATCTCTTCTGTTTTACCATTTCCTCGTGCCATCGCTCGTCTCATTCTTTCCACTAGAAAAATTTATCATATCTACGTAGCCCTCATTCTAAGTGCATTGGTGACCCAACGGTCCCAAACCTATCCATTTTTCCTTCTTCTTAAGCTATGATACTATACTCCACAAGATACATCATTTGCAATATTATATTCCACATGTAAGACATAGCCAAAGAATTATACTTCATATTATAATATACTACAAAGGTACCAAAATCTGCATCTATACAGCAAGTAGATAATCCATGTGATAATATAAAAGCATCACTACATTACTCAAGTCTATTTCAATAGTTTACAATTCCATGTTCTATAGCAGCAAGTTAAAGAAATGATATTACTCTCTTTATCTTTTTTTTTTACCTAGAATTACTATCTCATGGCAAAGGAACATAAACTAGCAACATCATTTGTTAAGTATGAAGGTAAAGCAAAAAAGGATCATTTGTCACAACCCGTACCCGAAATTTGGACATGAGTCATGGGTACGTCCAGCCTACACCGCAACATCGACGGTAGAACGCTGTCTAGGTCACGATACTATCTATCACAGCTCACAATAATATATAACATGTCAATGATCTCAACTCCATAAGGAGGACAAGATGAATATAAATATGATGACAATATCAATACTAAATCACAATAATTCTATAAGGAAAAGGAATGGCACGATAATGATATAAAGGAAATAAGAGAAGTATATAATATATATCACAACATCAATAAGTCTAGCTATCTCAAACAACTCCAATAAAATATAACTCAGAGTATTTCAAAGTCTAATAATCTAACTACAAAATGAATGCCAGACTCTAAGTCTCTACTAATGGATCAACTACTGGAACGGGATCCTCCTGAAGCTCCTGAGGGTAATCCTCGTCTACTTCGGGTCTATAATAAGTGGGGCAGAAGGCCTTGAGATCCTCTGAAAAATATATCCAGTCAGGAAAGGAGCGAAGCACATAAACTAACAGCAGTTCCATTAAATTAACCAAGACTATAAAACAATAAGCAATGAATATAAAAGATGGAAGAAATACTGGAACAATAAGAAAACTGGTACACAGATAATCATGTCACGGGTAAATAATGAGCAATAAATAAACAAGGAATATCTGTATTAGCATGTATAAACTAGAATAGAAATAAACAAATACTAAGTGCCTTAAAATATTAATTATTATGTGATCGGCTTGGGACAAGATCAGGCTCTACCATATATGATTGGCTATGCACAAGTACAATAAGGGATCAGGTCAATCAAGTATGATTTACTATGCACAAGTACAGGTAAGGGGATTAGGCCAATCATACACAGGGAGCTATGCACAAGTAATAAGATCAGGATACACCCTCGTGTAGTGAAGGTGAGTATACACAAGTAAGTGGTGTATGATCACATAATCAACTAATACTTTTCCGTCCTCGGCTAGTACAATGGATCCAATCACGACTCCTCATGACCGGTATCTATGATACTAGCCCGTGTATCTACTGTGTCGGAAATCAAGTATAATACTACATACTAGAATTATAGTAGTCGTCAAAATAAGAAAACTGTAAGAGAATATACTCGCATGTGGTCCTGAGCAATGTGTGAGGATCGGGATCAAAAAGGAAGTCACAAATACCTAAATATCAAATAATAATGTTAATTGGGTGAAATGAAAGATGAACATGATTAACTAACTAAATATGATGCTTCCAGGACAGTCCAAACTAGGTTAACTATGTCCACTAGTCAATTTATATATCATAATAGTCTATAATAGACAATATTTACTAACGCTAGTCATTAATAGCTATACTAACTATTAGTAGCAATTATTTATATAATATTAGATAATATCTATATACTAGAGTCTAGTTAGTATATAAATAACTTATAATACTTACCTTGCTAGTACTCCATCTTAAATAGTATTAATACTCTAGTGTCCACCTCACTCTAATACCTTAGTCTATATTAATAACCAATACCTTACCTCAACTAACCAATACTTGGATATTACCTACACACTCTATCACTAACCAATAATATGTAGTGCCCCGCTCCGCGTAGGCACTGTGTACAAGTGATATCGTCTTGCTTGCTCGAACGGAAGTCTTCTCGGAGAGTTTCCGACCGATTGATCAATGTGAGTGGGCAGAACTGTATTCTCTGATTCTTGCACGACTTAATAATGAATCTGAGTTTTGAATGCTTGATTGCTTAAAAAGGTTGTTTCATAAGAAGAATGATAGAACATGCCTCAGCATGCTTAATAAGAGAACTCACATAGCTTGTCATTGAAACGAATCTGCTTGCTTGCCTAACTAGAGAACTGGAAAATCTTGTCTGAAATGAGATAGAACCATTGCCATGCTAAGTCCAGAGTATAAGAAATATTGCATGCTTAGTTACACGGACACCGCTATCGAACGAACCGCTGCCATGCTAATAAGAAAGAATAAAATATTGCTTGCACTTATTCTTGATATCGCATGCTAAACTGGAATACTTGAATGCTTGTCCAAAGAAATAGAATTTGCATGCTATAGTTTATAGAACTATTCTTGCTTGTTACTTGTTAAAGAGTTATCTTTGCTTGAACATGTTTCTTTGTCTGCTTGTGAAGAGATTGAATGGGTGAATGGCTAGAACTTGTGTATATAGACTAATAGTCCGCCCTGAGGCTTAAAAACCTTACTTATGGGAGGGTGTGACTATTAGGCAAAGAGTATTGAGAGCTTCGGCCCTATCGTTGGATTGATTTGCTTGCTTGCGTGCTTGTTCAGTGTTCATCAGTTGCATGATATAATAATTATCTGATAGGAGCTTGCATTCATGTATATGGTCAGGACAACTTGTGCACAAGGTCATCTCTCGAACGTTCCTGGGGCACTGGGATCGTTCGGCCTAGGAGAGATCTAGATACCCTGAGGCTTAAAAACCTTACTTACCGGAGGGTAGTCCCGTCTATTAGTGAGATGGGCTTGTACGTCCCAACTGTTAATCCCGTGGAGGGGACCATCATGTGGTTAGGGCGCATGCTAGGCTAGCCTTCTTGCATACCTAACTGTTTGATGCAGAGACGGACAGGGAAGGAGAACCTTATGCACCAATATGTATATGAAAATTGTTGCTAACTTGTATGTCTGGTGCAGGGATAACCGTTCGGCTTTGGGTAAGGATCACTAAATAAGTTATCACTGATATTTTCTCATGTCCCTTACATTATGATAAATGTGATCCATCTGTTTTACATTGAGTATGCTACTGCCCTATTGCTTCGAGTTAAATGTCCACTGGGAATACTTGTCTTGATATGAGATGAACAATCCACTAGAGAACCTTGTTCCTAAGAGTATCGAATATAGCTCACAATACATGATGCGCACTACACGATGAATATTGCCTTTATAGCTTGCTTGTGTGTATTGAACATGCAAAACAGGTTTCCAACTTGTGTTTTCAAAAAGATGTAATCTGACTATAATCCCGAGCTGCATGAAATGAACTTAGGTAAAAGTAGCAAGATCACTAGAATGAAATATTTTGCCACATGATTACTTAGTGTGGGTTTTAGGGGGTGTAGCTTCTGTTAGTTTTTTATATTCACCAGTACTTATAAAAGTGCTGACCCACCAACAGTTTGCTTGTTCTCAGGTGCCTGTTCGTCCGAGGAAGCGATAGCCGTGCCTCATCCCAAGGAATCGAAAATCTGGAGTCGATGCCTTGAGCCGTATCGAGATTGCTTTGAGCTGCTTTTGTATATAGGAACATAATGTATGAACAATATTATTGTAATCGAGAGAAGAGTGCTTGAGCAATCTGTAACCTCGGCCATGCGCCGCTTGTAATACTTTTGATTATCAATAAAAGAGCTTATTTTCATGTGCCATTGTGTTCTTTACTTTTCTACAATATATATGTGTCGCTGCTTCAGTATTGTATAGCTTACTTGCCCTTGTTCAAAGCTTTAGCCTTGTGCAAGAGCACTTTAGGCTTGCACGGCATCACGCCCGTGCGAGGATGATCGGTTCCGTAGGGACCAGATCGAGGATGAACGGTCCTATGGGACCGGGGCGTGACAGTTAGTATATAAATAACTTATAATACTTACCTTGCTAGTACTCCATCTTAAATAGTATTAATACTATAGTATCCACCTCACTCTAATACCTTAGTCTGTAGTAATAACCAATACCTTACCTCAACTAACCAATACTTGGATATTACCTATACACTCTATCACTAACCCTTGGCATTGCCTGATACTGAACCTGCTAAACCCCCAACTGATACTCTACTTCCCCTGACTACAACCTGGGACACACTTAATTAGAAAACTAGGATACTGCTATAACAGAGAATCAAATACATACACTCAAAGATTCATAAATATAAACATACATACCCTTAACTATTTCCTAATACTACCTGCAGGTAACTGGCTGATGCAAATACTCAAGTGAACTCACATATACACCTTGCTGCTTCCCTTCATTTAGCTGATACCTATGTATCAGTCCCCCCTTACTATGTAATGTACCTTATGCACTCCATGGCACAACCAGTTGTTGCTGCAACTGTTGGCAAAATAGCTTGGGGTAGCTGTCAAACTGAATGAATGCAGTGTAGTAAGAGCACTGAAGCAAGTGCATTGCAAAAATAGCAACACAGTTGCTCAGGTCCAGGTTGCACTAGCATGTTGCCTAATGAGGCTCCAAACTCCTAACAACCCCCTTCCAGTCTCACTGCAGTGTCTCGAGTAGTCGTTTCTACTGCAATATGCTGCATTAAGGCAACAACACAAAACCAAATCTGTTGCACGCATGCCGAGTTCATTCAACCCGATATCAGTGTGTAACAGGTACACTGCCTAACTGTTATTGCTGCTCATAATCTCCACTTGAAATCTCAACTCCATCAAACCAAGACACATGCACTTGAACACAAGCATGCCTCTATGCTTCCAATGTACTGCTGCTCGACTGGAGCTCTACCTGCACACTGAAATGCACAAGTGCAGGCCACACGTCTTCCCCCTTCTCATCCAAACATCAACCCACACATTAAATATATAGATACACCCATATATATATATATATATATATATATATATATATATATATATATATATATATATATATATATATACTTATCTATAACTATATATACATATATATTAACAGTGAATACAACATCAAATAGACCCATTTTCAATAGGAGTCAATTTGTCAAACACTTGGCATGCATACGCATTGTCCATGCACCAAATTTATGATACGCTAAGATACACCCCTCTAATAAACATGAATCACCTCATACATATAAATTATATCATCTAAAAGATTATACTAGCTAATTAAAATACAAATAATGAAGAATTAGCTCCACATGAACAAAACCCTAAAAGATGAGCCATGTATCATGACATATCGCAACGTTTCACGATACGCTCTACTCGTATCCATTTTTGGACACGATTTTACCCCCACATGACCAATCTAACTCCAATTAGGTCTACCAAACCTAATGACAACCATTTGGTGTCCCATTTTTGGATTTTTCCCAAAATAAATACCAAACTCAATGTAGAAATCACAAATAAGGTCAATAAGAGTTCAAATTCCTCCCTATGGGTAGTCCTAATGCATGGGTACATTCTATATGCTCTAAAATACTAAATGAAACTAATTAGAGAGAGAGATTTCAGAATTTACCTATTGGGAGATGGATTCCTAATGAAAGCTCACTAGGATACGAATTGGACACAAGCACCAAGTTCAACTCCTTCTTCTCTAAGCTTCTTGCAACCACTAGCTTCTAGTCTCCTTAGATGGTGAGGATGAGTGAATTTGAGGGAATTTTATGGTGGATTTGGTGGAGGGATGAACTATTGGGGAAGAATACTAATTAGAAATTATTTGTGATGAGAAATGATACAAAGAATCCCCCCTTCCCTAATTAGGGTCGGGCCCCTTTTCCTCCTTGTCCAAGCAATGAAAAATGACATATGTCCCTATTGGGTTGTCATGAAGAATTAATTAGTGAGGAAGCTTCTAATCCTAATGTGGGTTCTCTAATTTCCATTAATGAGAAGGGTTAACTTAATTTGAGTCTAATGTGACTATTCCAACTATGGGTCCAAGTTGTCATATAAAGTCTAGTTCATACACAAAATAAATAAAAATTACTATGTATATAAAAAAATAACATGCAAAATATGAATAATACAAAATGACAATATGCACCACTAATTACAATCCAAGCATCCCCAAACTTCACAAATATTCATTGCTTCCGACAATAGCGGCATCTCACGCAAAGCCAAACTTCCAAAACTCACAAGGCAAGAACTCTCTAACAAACTCAACTATAGACCGAACACGAAAAAAATAAATCTAGAATAGGACAATCTACCCAAGCAATATATTGACATCTGAATCCAAAGGAACATAACCAAAATCAACTAGATCAATTCCTATTAAACTATCATATTCCAATCTATCCATCAATGCCAATCTATTTATCTTAATCTCTTACAAGCATTCAAGAACTTACAACACTGCCTAGAATATCAAATGATTTTATTAAATTCTAAAAAAATTATTATGTTGTAGATCTCTGTGTCAGCATTTCGAAACATCAAATAAATGGCGAAAATGAGTTCGGGGTCCCCAAAAATCTCAAAAAATAATATGACATGTTGAATATTGGACAATTGGCACTCAAACAAATTTACAAAAAAATAGTCTTCTAATGACTGGAAATAAATTATGGAATATCGTAGATAACCTTAATACGACTCTAACAAAAAAATTTGAGGCAGATTCGGATACCGGAGCTGCTTGAAATCTCCCTGCGAATTTGAAGGTATTCAAAACTCTCTCTCTCAAAATCCCTTTTCTCTCTCTCTCTCTCTCTCTCTCTCTCTCAATAATTTAATTCTGCAGAATAGGGTTATAATAAACCATATTTATAGGCCTTGTCCAACTCGGTTAGGGGGCTGCCATGTGGCAGGATCTGGGTGCTTCCCGCCATGGTCCAATGACTAACACGACCTCGACTCGAGTTTCCTTCTTAGGACCTTCTTAGGATTAGGCTCGGCTGCCTAATTCGACTCGAGACCGGTCAACCAAGCCCACATGGCCAGCCTAATTCCACTCGGCTGCCTAATTCGGCTACACCGAAAGCTGGGGAACGTTGTGTTTGCTGCGGTAGCTGACACACGGGCCCTAGGCGGGTGGATGCTAACAGGAAGGTTTGGTTTTATTTTATTTTTTTAATTTTATTTTCTAATTAATTAATTCTAGAAACTCATTATTAATTGATTTAATTCTAAATAAATTTGAATAAATCCAAATAAATTTCAGAAAAATCCAATAAATTCTATAAAAATATATGTCGACATTCTAAACCTAAATTAAAAGTTTGGTACTAAAATATTTTTGTGCGACCCCGTAGTAATTTTCGAAAGGTCATAGGTAATTTGGTTCTCTAGATTTTAATTATCTAAAATTTATTCTCAAATAATCTAAAATATTATAATTAGGTATTTGAGACTGTATATGGGTTTCTAATGACCATATCTTGCCTAATGTTATCAAGTTGCACCTATAGACTTAGGTACAATATCTCGTGAACCCGAAGCAAAAATTTTAGCTTTTAATGATTCTAGTACGTTCTATGCTTAATAGAATTAAAAAAATTATGAGATTTTAAATAATTTCTAGAAATGTGGATGCTACAACGAAAGAACACATAATGATAATTTCCTTCAAAACAAGTACTTTGTAACAGAATTTAAGCAAATAAATTAAAGTCACAATGGATATATGAAAATTGTATCGCTTTATTGATAATTGGAGCGGAATACAAAGCTCTCAACTAAAATATTGCCAACTTGGCTTACATTGGAGCTTATCGAATATGTTTACATCTCATTGATATAGAAAATTTACAACATTCCATACTACCCTTTATAACAGAAGACCACGCCTTTGGCAAGAAAAGCTCCAACTCGGCCAACAAATTTTTCGATGTCTCAGAATTGTCCAAACTACTTCCTGCACCTATATAGCTGGGGGGTAGGTACATTGTCATATACTAGTGAGCGGCGCTAACCCAACTCACCTAAAATCAACATAGTAATCATGTGATAGAAATATTATTAATACTGATCTTGCTATCTTGTCTTAGAGTTATTTAACAATTCAAATATGATAGAAACATAAAAGGAAACATCATAAATTTCACCATTCGGTGATTCTTATCAACAATCGATTGTCCTTTCCTATAAATGAGTAATAATAACTTACTCTTCCTACATAAGATATCACTACCATACTCTTCCCCATATAAAGACATCATTAGCATGCAGCCCGTCTATATGAGGATCACTGACCACAAGCTATTTAGACTATTATAGTAAGATGATAATCCTTACAGTACAATTAGCGAGTCCTACCAAAGGTCCTGACTGTGCTAGTACATCAACACAATATCCTCATTTCTCCAAGGCTGAATCGGCTTTGTGGTCTCGAATTATCGTTCGAGAAAATAAACCCTTGTGCACAAGTAATCCATGACCATGCATGCATACGCAACTTTAACTATAAAAAAAATTATACCATGCGTGATCCAGAAAACTTAATAAATATGCCACCAATATCATTGGAGCAGTATCCAGCTCCAATGAGCTCCGCTTCATCACCTTGACTTTACGAGTTTTCCCAATACATAGGTGACACTTGAGCACTCCGGAGTGCTCATATAGAAGTTCCAGATGCTGAGTAAAACTTTAGCTGGGCAGTACAACAGATACAGATGGCAGGCAGGAACAATCTGAATGAACCAGAGAACGGAATGATTAACATCTGGACTATAACAAAATAATGGTATCGAGTCAAATCATGGTTTACATACAACAAAGATTTAGCGAGATTTAAATTCAAATCTTCTCATGAAGTCAATCAGAATCAGTTCTGTGTACACCCCAATCTCCATATTATTTTCTCCACAGGCATTTAAAGAGAGAAATTTTTAAATACATCTGAAGAGGGCTTCCTTCATATATACTGTGTGATATGGGGACTTGTTACAATGAGCAATGGCTCCTGACTCGGTCCCCTCCTTAATCACTTGCCTGTTTTCGCATGGCTAGTAGAGTGCCAGAACCATAACTTTGGGGGGCTGTCATAGCTATCATGGATCTCTACTATTATCGTCTGGGTTTTGTAACTCCGGTAGATTCCCAGCCAAGTCTGAACCATACACATGTCCCATCTTAGTCCGTTTCGTCTCCAGGTATCTCTTGTTTTCCTCTGTAATAGGGGATATGACAGGAACTCTTCCGACCACAGCCAATCCGTAGCCTTTGAGGCCAACGAACTTTGCTGGATTGTTGGTCATCAGCCGCATTGTGCGCACACCAATGTCTCTGAGAATCTGTTTGCAGAAGATACAAAAAGCTTCAAGCTTCTAAGAATCGGTTCAAAGGAGAGAATGAATAAAACTGTCCAGTATTTCTAACAATAACAGCTACATAATCAAGACATCACTAGTATTTAGGAGCCCATGTCACAACATATTGCAGAAAATTTGAAACTCATAGCTGGGCTGCAATTTGAAACATACTGCAGAACTCATGAGAAATCAGGGCTGGGGAGCAGAAAATGTCGGTAAAGCAGGTAAGGAGTCCTTTGTAGAATGCATATTGGTATTAGATGCATGAACAGGGAAAGTTTGGGGCTGTGGCTCATTCAAACGCAATAAAGTAAGGCAGTTTCACTAGCCTTTAGTTGCTTAATAGAATGGAACAGGTTTGCACTTTCCAGCAGATGTTTGACATTAAATAACTTGTAAAATATTTTCTCCAGATAACGACCTTGCAATATGAGCAGATAACAACCTTGCAATAGGAGAGGATAATGAAAAGGAAATTTGCTGCTAGTATCAAACTTTAAATTTAGACTGTTCAAATACGTAAAAGGGCATTACTTCTCTACGGAGATTATGGAACAAACTACACACACACATATTATTTGACTTGTATAACTTGATGGCATCCAAATCAAAGTGGTCATGAGCCTAAAATGTCACTTGATGTCAGTAGGGGTATTTTTAATGTATTTTTAACCCACTACGACCTCATCGGTCCTCTGCATATCGATATAGTCAAACCCTATTGTATAAGTACATAAGTTAGATTTTCAAGACAAACCTGGCTATTTTCTAGATATCTTGCCCTAGTATGAAGATGGAAGATTCGAAAGAAGACAGGACTACTACTTTTTTGTTAAACTGGTCTCTTTCACCTCTTGATTAATTATGCTTCCTTTAAGGGAATTTAGATATAGTCAGCTTAATACAGAGTTATATGTAACTGAAATTATGCTTACATAGGGAACTTGAATATAATTAGCTCAATACAGCCATAAAAGTGACATGAACAATCAAGAAAGATGACACTTCATAGTTCATTGCAGCTTTACCTGAGCACCAATGCCGTATTCACGAGAATCAACAGCCAACCCGAGTTCCAGATTGGCTTCCACGGTGTCATGACCAAGGTCTTGCAAATTGTATGCTCGAAGCTTGTGCCCCAATCCAATTCCCCTGCCTTCATGGCCACGGAGGTAGACTAGAACTCCTCTACCAGCCTGCTCGATCAGTTGCAATGCAAGATCTAGTTGATCACCACAATCACACCGAGCAGATCTAAGTATGTCTCCAGTCAAACATTCAGAATGCACTCTCACGAGGACATCCTGCCCATCCCCAATATCACCCTGTTGCAATTCAGAAGAAATTTTAGTGACCCTTGTGTAATTTTGGAGTAGCCACCCTTCTTTTTTCGAGCTTGCTCTTCTACATGAACAAAAAAAAGAGAGTGTCTTGTACCTTTACAACAGCAATATGTTCAGTCCCATCTAATTTTGAATGATAACAATAAGCCTGAAACAGGCCCCATTTAGTTGGCAAACGGGAGACTGCTATCTTGTCTACTAGGTTTTCTCGTTTCCTTCTGTACCTGAAAGGAACAACATTTCAGAAATGTGAAAGACTTTACACCAATAATAAATACATCAGGAAACATGAGCAACATCAAAGAAGGGTGAAATGGATGCGTATAGCACAATGAAAAACCAAAAGCTGTGCATCCTTGAGCTGTGTGGAACTTTATATGGGAGTTTTATGGACTGAAAACAAACAAAGTTGTCATATAATTGTAACGTGAGACTCACTAGGAGGATGAAGCAACACTACAACAAGAATACTAACCTACATAACAAAAATTATAATAGGCTTGATACCTTACCAGCAACATAACTAGCTTAAAGAGAGAATCTGACTTGTATGCCATATCCATGGTCCAGGTTGAAGACTGGAAGTAGGTGAGTGGATCTACACTAGGGTTACCAGATCTAAGGGCAGCTGGTTAACCAAGCCATGGTAGATGTGGAAGTAGTTTAGTCTTTCTAGTTGTACTGCTGACTTACTATAAATTGCAGCAACTCCCCAATAGTTGCCAGATGCAAAAAGTGTACGTAGGCGCCAAGGTCCTTTAGGGCCTTGGGGCAAAATGTAAAGGCAAGGAGTGTGCCTGAGTAATGCCGGGCACATGCATCATAATAAGAACATAGGCCCTTGACCTCAAAATTTTCCTGTGTTGCTCAATCCCAGGACACGCTTGTTAACAACAAAAAAAGGGGGAAGCTTCAGCAAAGCTTGAACCCTAGACGTGAGGGTCCATGATGCTATTGCTTTCCTCTATAAGGTTGCAGTTTTATCAGCACAAGCACACCCCTCGCTGAAGCAATCACGATCTCCTTTAGCACTGAGCTTGTCGTCTAGGTGCACCTTCTAATAACTACGCAATTCCCTGGTGGGGATGTATGCTGCTATTTTATAAATTTGTGAGCTTTCTCCAAGATAGAGATCTCCGACCTCTCATCTTCTTCTCCCTCCATCCTCATGCCTACACCCATCTGAAAAATGACAATATCTATTTGATTTATGCTTTGAACGCCAAGTATGAGTAAGAAATAACTAAATAAGAGCTATGTTTCATAGAAAATGGATTGAGCAATGCAGACATGGTCGGAGAAACATCAGGAGTACCATTGCTTCATTTTTCCTGTTAGAAAAAAGGAAGGACCAGATGCAGGATTTTCAATCCAGGACTTCTGGCCAATTAAACATTGTGGCCAGTCTTCTAAATTATTTTGGTTGAGGATTTCCATGGCAATCTCCACTTCTATCTATATGCAAATATCAGTAGCCCAAATTCCAGAACCAGTTTATGTGCAAATAAACAAAACGGCATGAAGATATTACAAACTAATATACAAATACTAGCACATTATCTTGCCTCACAACCAGACAAATACCTGATAAGATCAGTGATAGAGATAATTGGTAAACTGAACTCCTCGGCCATCGCCTTTAAAACAGACAAACTTGCCATGGATCCATCCTCTGGATCTAAAATTGTAGAAAGGACTGATATAGACCGCAACCCAGCTAATGCAACCAAATCCACAGATGCCTCTGTATGGCCAGCTCTCTCCAAAACACCTCCATCCCTATACTTGAGAGGAAAAACATGACCTGGTCTTCTAAAATCTCCAGGTTTAGAATCCACGGAAGAAAGAGCAAGAATTGTTTTTGCCCTGTCTATAGCTGAAACACCAGTAGATGTGCCTACTCTGGCATCCTGAATGGACATGGTATAGAATTTAACTGGGCCTACAAACTTGGAATTATATTTCACATTGAGAATTTATTACATACCACTGTCACTGTGGAAGCTGAAGCAGAGCCATCTTCAACTTCAGTAAGAGGTGACATCATAGGAATTCTGAGCCTCTCCAGATCCTCTTCCTTCATTCCTACAGACACAATTCCAGAACCATGCCTAATCATGAAAGCAATGGCCTGAGGGTTTGCAAGAGTTGCTGCCATGATAAAATCTCCTTCACAATCCCCGTTTTCATCATCTACAACAATCACAAACTACGCAGTAATGATTGGGTTAACATGATTTCTGCTGCTCGTGAGAATCATTATCTTAACTAAAATGGTTTAGCAGATAACAGCAAGAAAAATGTGCCTGGAGTTTAACGCCCAAATTGCCTGTGGGTCTGCGACATACAGAATTATCAGCTTGGAAGGCCATATTAGAAAATCTAAAGTTAGGCAATGCATGGAAAAAGGATAAATTTGTTCTTCATGCAGTTCTTTGAACCTTGAATCCAAAAGTAAAAAAGCATCAAACCAGTGCCAGATTGTTCAAATGCAGTTCTTCATGAAAGATGATTGTTCCGATTCAGATAAACTTCAATACTCGATGTTATATTATTAAGCTCATATATGGTTTCACTCACAAACCCCAAAGATAGGACTCTCCTGATTAACTAAAAGCAGAGACCATCGCACAGATTGTACAATGAGAAAAGTAAACTGAACCATTGTAGCAGGAACATAGACATAACTTGGAAAACCTTATCCCATCAATTTGGGGGAAGCAAACAAAAATAAATTCTTACTGTTGGCCTTTGCTTTCATTGTCATCCTATGGCTAACAGCTGCTCCGAGATACAAAAATAACCAATCTGAACAGTAATATTGATAACTAAAAAGGATAGCATGGATATATAACAACAACAACAAAGCCCTTACACAAAAAATTTGGGTTGCTAAACAGGATTGCAAGCTTAGAGCATTCACAGTGGGAGTGATCTCAAGTGATACATTTTTGTTTTAGTCAAAATTTGTAGCACTTGAGGATTGCAGTGGGCTCTTGTCCACACTTGAAAAATGCTAGCAAGACAAGAGGCTCTCCAAATTTCAAGTGTGTCCTAACAAGTGAATAGTAACCCAACTGGGCCCACCAACAAGGAAAAATAAAGAGGAAAAAGAGGGAGGAAAAATATGAGGTTAACTTGGAGTATGAATTTGGTGTGTTATTTGGAGTGTGTCATTGTGTGCCAATATCAAGGGGACACTCCAAAAGTAGTAATCTGCACAATTTCCAAAAAATTTGAAGTATGGCATGGAGTGTCCCCACCGTGGATGCTCTTATTAGAATGCTTGTTGCCTTAGTTAAACAACATACATGTAGTGAACTTTGCTTCCTCTTTTGAGATAAAGGACAAAGAAAAGACCAGACTTGTGGTATCCCTTGCTTTCTTATGTACTCTGCTTCCAGCAAGGCTGCATCATCAACGTTTTCTTCATAAATGATAAATGCATGAGAAATTAGCAAAGTTTTGTTTTGTGATACGTCATGAAGATCTATCAGTAGCAAGAAATTACAATGATCTAGCACAACAATAAATAGTACAACTGAAAGATACGACTCCGAGCTTATTGCGAGATGATGTAGCAATACAAACACTTAATGAGCTACTGACAAGCTCGCTAACCTTTTTCTTTTCATTCATTCACCATAGTATCATACACCAGGCTAACATCGGAACTTAATTTTCAGGGTAAACACACAAGAGCACATGACTATTCATAAAATAATATATGAGTAAGAGGATAACATGTATTAACAAATCAATCAACTGCTTTTCTTTTAGACATTCACCAAAAAACAAGATCGGTATATATATATATATATATATATATATATATATATATATATATATATATATATATATATATATATATTTGTGTGTGTGTGTAGCAATCATCAAAAAGGAAGAAGGGTATTTAACAATATAGGACCATATTTAATAAACATAGAAATCTAACCTTTCCTTGGCGTAAGGCATTAATGGCCTGGTCAATTGAGGAATAACCTTCAGAAGGACAGTCTGGGTCACCTTCTGAATCGCTGACAAAGAAATCAACTGTTTCCTGAGTTATTTCAGCACTTACGGTTCCAAAAGATATCGATGATCCATCAAAGCCACCAAGAATAGACCCATTATCTTTTCCCTTTGAAGAGCCTTCCAGAAACTCTGCACCCCCTACTCCATCTCGACCAACCGCATAGGATCCAAATTTCGACCATGCCTTACTGTGTGTACCAAGGAAGGATCTATAGAAGCAGTTTCGTTTACAAATCAAATCATAACGCGGATCATACATGTTGATGTTAAGAGATTACGAAAAGATTAAAAAAAAAATAGGAATTGAATTTGTCACCTTTGGCTGATGACAGGATGGGGCAATAGTGGGGAGCTCAGGCTCAGCAATAGGCAATCCATCCAGACAGCCAAAAATGCAGACACTCCATGACTCCACAAAATATTTATATACTTCCCGTTCACGTTTTCAGCCTTTTAAAGGTTTTGCTTTTGTGGATGTACACCAACCTCATATTCTGGATATATATGATAAGAACAATGGAACCACATGGATGAACTTTATCCTTTCATCTTTTAGCCATGAGAAATATCAGACGTCAATGCAGTAAGTACTAGAAAGCCCCGGTCAATTTATACTTTGAAAAAATAAAAGAGTTATTTGTATTTATCCTATTATTAATTACTAACTCTATTTTTTTTTCTTATTAATTTAATTAATTGTATCTATTTTATTCCGTTCTCAAGTGTTAAGACTGGCAATTGGCCATTTTCTTCTGTATCCTCTCTGAATACAAATCAAAATAATGGAAAGAATACTAATTAAATTAATAATAAGAGGAAAACAAAATTAGCAATTAGTAATGGGGAGGTAAATATAAATAATACAAATAAAATAAAACTTGTGTACAGCAAATTCCCATGAGTCCACATACTGCAGTCGTTTGTCTCCTTAAAAGTTTAACTACCATTTTTTTTTTACATAAATATCAATTAAGTAGAAACTTAAATGCATCACACAAAAACTACTTGTGCAAATGCATATATCTGCACCTCTCTTTTTTTGGTGAGTAAAGCTTATCCATTCAATTGAAGATGCTTTTTGACAGTAGCAGTTTCCTCTTGCTTATTATCCTCATATTATTTGCTCAATTCTCCTGGATTATACTTGATGTTTCTATCAAAATATACTTCCTACAGTTTCTAGATCTGCCATTGGAGAAGGATTTGGACACAGGTCACTTTCAATCACGTAATGACAAAGTGACTGTACGACTAAAATGCAGTTGCACTGACAATTAAGCCCATACACTGTAGCTGTAGCGGATGTTACTTTTTGCTAATTACAGATTTGCTAGGTCCCAATGCTGCTATATTGAATTGAATGAATGTATTTGTGAAAAGTTGGATAAGATTGTGAAAAAAACGCCTTGTGGAGGTTTTTGGTTTTGTGTAACATGGACCAATAGATACACTTGTTTGAGATAACAGTTAAAGGAACTTTTAGCTAGGAACAAAGGCCACACCATAAATAGGCGTATTGTCTGCGTCATATCGTGTTAGACCGTATCAGACATGGCATAAAAATATCAAAATACACTAGGACACGACAATATTAGTGTCGTGCGTCCGTGTCCATATTTACATGTAAAGAAAGTTTGGAATTAAGACTGTAAAGAAAGTTTTTTTTTTTTTTGACGTTATATAGGATAGGACCCTTAACAAAGCTAAATGAAAGAAAATGACTCAAATAGCCACCGTAAAAAAATTGGGATGAAAGGTTCTGTTATTGTTGTTGCATTTGGAGCTACGGTTATGACTATATTTATGGTTTGTTTATTCGCCAAATATCATTTTAATAATGGCAAAACAAACGTTTAAAGAAATAAATTATTTATTTAGAATATTCAACTAATAACATAAAACTACAAACACTTCAAAAATATGGTCGTGTCGTATAGGACACTTATTGGACACTCCATGGATGATGGAGGACGTTCCAAAGACACTCAAATATGTACTAGGACACACCAAAATAGGTACCGTGTCCGTGTAGTGTTGTATCCATGTCCGTGCAATATTGCAAAAACATCGCAACAGTATCAAACCTTGATCACGAAGAATCAAATAATACTCGGACGATAGTGCACGCAAATGGGTAAAAATAAGACACTTCCATGCAACCTAATCAACCCTGTGCTGACATAAATTGCGTCAAGTTTCAGTCTAACCAAAAGAGAGAGAGAGAGAGAGAGAGAGAGAGAGAGAGAGAGAGAGAGTACTCGTCATCACGAGTTGTCAGGATGGAGCCCGTCGCTTCCCCATGACAGGAACATAATCGCCGACCGATTGAGAAGATCCACATCCCAGTTTCGAAGAAGGGGAGGATTTCGCCATTTTTGGAAAGAGTTGAGGTTTATTTTGGCTGATGATAAAGGCACTACCAAACTTCATCGTGGCTGGTCTAATTTTTTTTTTTAACTTTTTCACACAAAAGTTTATTAAGCACTGGTCCACAAAATTTTCATAGTCCATTGGACTATAAAAAATTTGATACTCCTAATAAATATTTAGGTTAGTCCTGAATAAATTTTTGTGTAAAAAAGTTATAAAAAAAATTAGACTAATCCCGATCAAGTTTGGTAGTAAAGTATGGAGTTCAATGGACTGTCAAAATTTTGATAGTCCAATCTATTGAAAGGACTGTCAAAATTTTGACAGTTCTAATAAATTTGTTGGTTAGTCATGACTAAATTTTTGAGCAAAAATAATTATAAAATAAATTGGGCCAGTCCCGATCAAGTTAGGTAGTGCTTTTATCAAGACTTTTGATAAAGCCACTACAAAAATGACTCAGGATAGTCCAAATTTTTACCATTGATAATTACAAGTTTGCCACTCCAAAAAATTACTCACCGGGCTGTCCACTTCCAATTGATTTTTTTTATAATAAGGACTGTCAAAATTTTGACAGTCCTACAAATTGTAAGGACTGTTTGACAGTCCTAAAATATATATGTTGATTTTTTAGGACTGTCAAAATTTTAATAGTTCTTCCAATTGGTAGGACTGTCAAAATTTTGACAGTCCGGAGAAAAAGACTACGCGAGGTGACACAAGAGGGGAGGGGAGGGGGGGGAGGGGGGGTTGCATGGAGGCCGAAAAGGGGGAGGGAGGGACGAGACGGAAGAACGGGAGGGGGAGGAGGAGGCGGCGACGACGGGAGGCGGGGGAGGAGGTGGAGGCGCGCGCGCGGGGGCGGTGGCGAGACGTAGGCGCACGCGTTCGCCTCCGCTGCTGCTGCCGCTTCTGTTGCCATCGCCGGCACGAGACGTAGTCGCACCCCCCGAGAGCGCCTGCCTCCGTCGCGCGTAGTCTCCCGTACGCTGCTTCTTATTCTTCACCGCCTTCGTGACGGAGCCAACGGGAAGGTGCTTGAGGTACGGCTCGACGGCAGCAACACGATTGATGACGAGGTCGACGATGCGAAGAGACGAAAAATCGCGAGAGGAGGAAGGAGGAGAGGCCAGAGGGGGTGGGGTGAGGGAGGAGCAGGAGGAGGGAGGTGAAGAAGGTGGACTGTTCTAGTAAAATTTGGACTAGTCTGAATAAAAAAAAAAATCTAACTGAACTAGCATCAATATTGAACTAGTTAGTTTTTTTTGTAGTTCGTTTATTTTTTTTGCTGTTGATGGCGGGGAGCGGGTCGTTCGATACGACTTGTATCTGACATGTGGTCCATCTATCTCATTCGTAACGGTTATCTCATTCGTAACGGTTGCAGAATTGTAACCCTTTTCGTATCAACTTCACGTGTATTATGGGCCAGACCCTTATAGGTCCACATGTTAGTGAGTCATAGTGGCGCCAGTGTCAAGAAGAATAAAATTCCACTACGGATGCAAATCATGTAATTGATGATATTTTGGAGTTTGATACAAACATTACTTAATATGATTATTGAAAAATATAGCTTCATATTAGCTTCACTAAAAGCAGGGTCGGCCGTGGTTATTATGGGCAATTTATAAGGGCACTACACAATTTATTCGGGCTAGTCCATTGAAAAATTAGAAAAAATTACAAATTTGCCATCATGAAAGTTACTCGGGGCTAGCCCACTGTTATAATCAGGACTGTCGAAATTTTGACAGTCCTACCACATGGAAGGACTGTCAAAATATCGACAGTCCTAAAAGTAGGAAGGACTGTCACAATTTTGACAGTCCTAACCTAGTTAGGACTGTCAAAAATATGACAGTCCTAAAAATTGTTAGGACTGTCAAAATTTTGACAGTCCATTTTCCAAAATTACAAATTTGCCACACTTGGGGCTGCCCCACACCAAAGTATAAAAGTGGAATGGGTTTCTATTTTTGGCATTCCACCTAGACTTAAGAAACCATCATTCCACCAAGGCCAAACCTAAATTTGGAAATAGGTAGTTGTGGTTGGAGGAGTATTTAACTTTGGTAATACTCCAAGGAAAATACTTATAACGGTATGTCTTCGACAAGCTACGTTGAATAAGTTTTGCAATTGTGCGAAAAAGATTTAGTTTCTTTTGATTAATGTAGGAACAATGCATGAAAAAATGTTCGATGACGAAGTCGGATCGTCCAATTCATTAATTATGCACTCCGGACGTTCCGAAGAACAAGTTGGTTGTTCCGAAGCACGTTCGGTACGTAAAACGACAACCCTAATTTGACAGTCACGAGTTAGGACTGTAAACATTAGACAGTCCTATATAAATATAGGACTGTCAAATATTACACAGTCCTATATAAATATAGGACTGTCATAAATTCGACAGTCCTAATTAAAAGTAGGACTGTCATAATTATGACAGTCCTATATAAAAATTGGACTGTCAAAATAGTGACAGTCCTTGATATTTAGATGAAGTTATTAATTTATATATTTTTTTATATTGGTTATAGGAACCTTGTTCAGAGATTGTGGTACATCCTGGCGTTGGTGTTGATGTGGATGATATTTTCACAACGGATATTGAATTTGCAAGCCATGAAGAAGCAATAGAGTGGTACAGAGAAGTTGGGAGACGACATAACGTAGTTATTGTCATTGCAAGATCCATCCGATCTAGGCCGGGCCGAAAATATCTTGAGCTTGGATGCGAAAGAGGAGGTGTGTTTAGGGATCATAAAAAAAAGGGTGTTGTTGAAAAAAAAATCCCTAAGAAAAATATTGGGACGAGAAAATGTGGTTGTCCATTGAAGGTGTTGATTGTAAAAGTTGAAGATGTGAAGTGGATAATCGAAGTTAAGAATGGAAGACACAATCATCCTATTCCAGGGACGGTTACGGGTCATGCCTACGTGGCACGTCTGAAGGAGGATGAAAAAAAGTTGGTTGAAGACTTGTTCCTTTCAGGAGTTGCACCGAAACAAATTTTTTCTGCTGTGCGACAAAAACAAGATGGGAACAAGTCTACCATGAGGACGATCTATAATAGTTTGGCCAGAGCGAAATGCAATAGTATGAAAGGAAGAATGGCGATGCAGCAAGTATTGAAGTTGCTTGGGGAGCATCACTACGTGGAGTACCATAGAAGACATCCACAAACTGATGAACTCCTTTCATTGTTTTGGGCTCATCCTGATTGCACATATATGGCTCGGTCCTTCGCAGACGTGTTGGTCCTTGATTGTACATATAAGACCAACAAGTTCAAGATGCCTCTTTTGCATGTTGTCGGGTTTACGTGTACGGGAAAAACATTTGCAGTCGCTTTTTGTTTTATGAAGAGTGAGACAGTAGAGGATTACACATGGGCATTGAGGAAACTACAATCCCTTTACACAGGTTACAAAGAGCCGTCTGTTTTTGTTACTGACAGAGAATATGCGTTGATAAATGCTATAGATATTGTATTTCCTCATGCGCATAGACTACTATGCACTTGGCATATAAATAGAAATATCCATGCTCAATGCAAGAAAAAATTTGAAACTGTGGACGGTAAAATAGACATGCTTCGCTTCGAAGAATTCTACAGTGATTGGAGTCTTGTATGACGAGCAAGTACTACAGACAGTTACGAGGCAGCATGGTACATGTTCCAACAAAAGTGGGAGCCAAGCAACCCGACATGCATATCTTATATCAAAGATACTTGGCTAGGACCACATAAAGAGCAATTCGTGTTAGCATGGACCAACATGGTGAAGCATTATGGTACGATCACTACGAACCGGGTCGAAGGGGCACACTCATGTTTAAAAAGATATCTACGCTCATCGGTCGGTAATTTTGTCTCTGTTTGGCAATCGATTCATTTGATGACTATTGCCACGGTGAACGATATTGTAGCATCATTTGAGATGAGCCTCAATATTGCAAAGCATGAATACAAGCAAGAAAACCTCTTGGATGGTTTAACCCATGTGGTATCTCACAAGGCCTTGGGGTTATTGTTTGAGGAGATTCGTAGGTCGAAGTCGGTGGGTTATGATCCCGAGGTTTGCGGTTGTTCATATCGACATTCACTGGGACTTCCGTGTGCACATGAAATCAACGAATACCGTCGTGAATCTATACCTATTCCAATAGACGGTGTTGATCAACGTTGGCGACAGCTGTCGATAATGCCGGCGGTGGAAGTGCAAGATAATTTCTTTGCGTTGCCCCAAGTTAAACTACTTCACGCAAGGTGGTGTGGCGCAACGGAACCGGAGAGAAGATCCATTGAGTTTAAAATCCAAGAGATTGCAGTCCCGGCAACTACTCGATTGCAAGAGCCATCCGTTGTTCGAACTCCTAAGGGAAGACCACACTCAGGAAAGAGTAGAGCCAAAAAGAAGGAGGAGGAGTCAACTAAAAGAGATCCATCCTTATTTGAACTTGTCGAACGCAGTTTGGAGGCGAAGTCCCTTGTTCGAACTCCTAAGCTAACTATTCGAAGGGGGAAGAAACAGAAAACGATAGATGCAGTCACGGCGGAGGGTGTTCAAAACTTTTATGTTTCTTATAGTCTATACATTAAAAAATTCCTACCTGAGATACGGAACTTCATTTGGACTATTGATGATGTTCCTGCGGATGGCCACTGTGGATACCATGCACTAGCAAGACAACTAGGCTATTCAGTGGAAGCAGGATGGCGACAGGTTAGGGCAGAGCTGTACGAGGAGTTGGAGTCGCGACTAGCCTTCTATAGCCAGATACTTGGCGAAGAAATTGTTGAAGATTTGTTGGCAGGCATACCTTGTACGGAAACAGTTACCGGACCAGAGCATTACATGGATGTCCCGCCTGCTGCTTATGTCTTCTCTAATAGGTATAAGTTACCTATTGTAATTATCTCACAGGGTATTAACAATACTTTCTTTCCAATGTGTGCCCCCCCGGCCGAACACCGAGTATCCACTCTATGTTGCATTGGGCTTGTCGGACAACACTTCGTCATCCCAAGGTTGATCACTCATTCTCCTATTCCGCCACCTTCTACGCTTTGGTATAAACACGCACCTGAGGAAGCGATCGCATGGACGACACCCTACATGGATGCAATGGCGGCCTATAAGAAGATGATGAAGATGGAGGATCCAAAAATTATGTCGGACGACTACTTTGATATTTTAATCGATTGATACTGCCCCATGTGAAGATGTATATTGTGTTGATCCATGTATGTTTAAGTGTATATTGAACTATATGTTGTACCTATTGTAATGAAAAGAGTTATGAAGATTTTGATTGTATAATGCGCATTGCTACCAATAACTTAGGACTGTCATTATGGAAAACTGCCAGGACTTTAGGACTGTCACATTTTTTACAGTCCTGGTGTAAACTAGGACTGTCAAAATTATGACAGTCCTAAAGTTTACTCACTGTCAATATATACATTTATATAACTTTGGAGTTCGTCATTGATTGTCATATAATTGGAACCCTGACAACTGACGAGGCTTCTTCCCAACTTCTTAACTTTCCTTGCCTATTCATGAAAAATGAAAATAATTGTTAGCCACAGTGACAAATATCAAACTTAAACTCTACAAGTAGGCTCACCATCTTGACCAGTGCAGTATATAAGACCGATTTGGGAGGAAGGTCTGACGGTACACGCACAATATCCCCTCCGCGTTGGAACAAGGTCGGTAGTCCGACACCGGCGTAGTAGGCGAGGTAGTCGTCGCTGCACTCCGCCATATTGACTGCTGCTAGCCGGCCGGTATCTCTAATGACGTGGCGTTGCCACTCGGTGAAGAAGTGCGATACCCAGTTGAAATGTGCAGGTATATAGTTTAGCGGTTTTGTACCGCGCGGAGGAGTTATCATTTGCAAAGTTCGCCTTGGGACAGTTTGTACGTAGCCAAACTGACATAGCACTCTATCCGGCATATAAGCCTCCTCGATCTCATGACAAGTGATAACACCGTGATATAAGGCGACTGGTTGCAACGGACGGGTAGTTTGTCGCAAATCACGGTATGGATCCCATACAATCTGCACCGCATAAAATGTAGCATAACGTCATTTAGCATAACGTAGTAAATTCATACCAATTAAGTACAATATTAGGTCTAAATTCACCTCTTCTGTCGTCATTTCTTCGAGTGCATGCCGTAGAGCGGCCAATGTGTGAGAACGTTTGGCATCTACCTTACTTGGCTTCCATCAGCACATTCTTGGCATGTTCTCGTCATACCCTCGGTTCAGGCTCGCCCGCTGCAGGGTTGGAAAGTGCTCGTATATCCATGCCTACACGTTACCGGAAATATATTAGTCCAAAAATAAACAACACAATTTTAATTTATGTAAACAAGTTGACAAAGATATATCTATACATGGAGTAGAGTCTGGCATCCGGAAATAGTCTTCGAACCCACACGGGATGCCGTACCAAGCTCGCGGTAAAGGTATGCCAGTATACCGCTTCCCCAAGAAATTTGCTCCACCGTATCAATGTTGTCCAAATTGATGAGATATTTCGCATTTATGGACGTTCCAGACTTATCGGTAATGCCGACAGCCCCTAAGATGAACTGAATATATCCGCGGGCCACATTTTCGCTATTATCAATTTCAGGGGCCGTCTCAGCGAATATCTCCTCCAAATATTTTAGAGGAAGTCCGTAGGACTTCTTGAATTCTCGAATACTAGTAAAACTAGTGGCATCAACTCCCAGACACCCTGATACATAATCCACCATATAGTCGTAATAGTTGATGCTCGAATCATCAAAAGTATGATTCTGCATGGGACGACCATCAACCCTAAGTCCCAATATATGATGGACGTCATCAAGGGTAATCGTCAACTCCCCATTGGGTAGATGGAAAGTGTTGGTCTCTGGATGCCACCGTTCTACAAATGCTGAAATCAGTGCATTATCCACCGTCGTATATGAGTAGCTACCCAAATATTGCAGACCGGTGGGACTAATTTTTGACTTCACATCATCTTCCAGTAATTCATACCGCCATGAATTGCATTTTTTGCCATGGTTGATTACCGTCAACATACGACCACTCTCCTGAAAAGTCAACAATTGGATGAAATTAAACCTCTATGTAAAATAAACTTTGAACTTACAACTATATATAAATGTATCATAACGTAATGTACTTACCGGATTGTTCCATATTTGGTATGCAATATGGTTTTCGATCGACGGTAACATAGAGCAACCGTTTGGACGAGTGTCGCCTGGACTATCTGCCTGCTCAGAAGGTCCCGAACCATCAGTAGGCCGGTTTCCGAGAGTTCGTGGAAGACTCTCGACAGGACTATCTGCGGGCTGAGAAGGTCCTGAACCATCAGTAGGCCGATTTGGAACATTTGGCATGTCCTCATCGGAGGAGGAAGAAGAGCCGGAAGAACTAGGAGGAGCACGTCTCTTTGTGGCAATCTTCTTCGTCAATGGACGTCTCCTCACTTCAGGGCGTGCCTCGGCCTCGCGGATAGTCACGCCTTGCGAAACTATGCGTTGCTTACGCATCGACGCAGTAGGGCGTCTTCTCATTTCTTCATCCACAGTGTCCTTTCCAGGGGCATGACTATAAGATACAGACAAAAATTAATTTCTATTTTAACATAATAAGTGAATTTTTTCCCAGGACTGTAGCCATTTCTACAGTCCTGTAAGTATACAGGACTGCAGTTTTCTCAACAGTCCTAATCTTTTAGGACTGTAGAATTTCCTACAGTCCCATATATATTTAGGATTGTAGGAAATTCGACAGTCCTATATATATATAGGACTGTCGAATTTCCTACAGTCCTAAATATATATGGGACTGTAGGAAATTCTACAGTCCCGCTCGATACAGCTCGACAATGTCGAGCAGTCTCGACATTGTACGCCCTAAAATCATGTTCCAAACGACTTCTATGTCTAAACTACATTTTAGACTCCGCCAAGGACTAGTATGCCCTCATTTGAAAGAAAATAACTCAAAATTTTCAACATGCAAGATGATTTCTTATAATTTTTGGACAATTTTTCAAATACAATAGCACAAGGAGAATGATGATTTCTACCTTGCTTGTTTCGAGACTTTGGGAGCCATCGACAAGGAGGAGGAGGACAGCGGAGTAAGGCCGGCGGGAGGGGGGCGGCTGAGGGGGGAAAGCTCCGGTCGGCTGAGGGAAGAAACAATGTTTTTTTTCAAAAACCTGGGCTAGCCCCAAGTATAAACTTGGGCTAGTCTGAGTAAATGTTCCTCTCTTGTGGGCTAGCCCCAATCCTGGGCTAGCCCCAAGTAAAATGGGCAGTGCCCTTATCAAAAGCCTTATTATGGGAACTTTTCGTGGAATAGACCCGGTCTGAATTTTTTTTCTGAAGAACTTAGTTTTAATCCGATAAAAATAATATATCAAAAAAAAAAAAAAAAAAAAATTGTAAAATCAGTCCTAAGGTGAGCTAAACAAATCCGCGGATTTGAACAACTTACTTCTTCTTAGGAAAATTTTCTTCTTCTTAGCACTCTTAGCACAATCTCTCAGGTCCCATAGCAGATAATAAAATGTTAACAGAGACATGACAAACTAATTGATAGCTACATTAATTCAAAATAACAAAAATATATTTTTTTTTTTTGTAAAATAGAATTATTTTTTGACTGTCACAGGTGACGTTGGAAAACAAAAAAATAATTTCGACTAGAACAATCCAATTTCCATCGAAAATGTAACTGAGTTAACCGTTTGACTAACATGAACCTAAATCAGGAAAGTGGAGAAAACCCCTTGATGAAAAGCCTAACTCTTGTTGTGACTTATGTTTGGAATTGCTTATTAGAGATTCTTTCAGCTTATTTTTAAAATAGTATGGAAATGTTTCATAACAACACTTTACAAACTTTTTTTCTCTTCTAAAAATTTAGTTTGATTTTAGTACAAGTTTTAACAGTAATTTCTTTTACATGTTATCAACAAGCTGTTTTGTTCTTTTAAAAAACAATCCGAAATCTGGTCTAGGTTCGTCTAGGGGTGAGCATTATTCGATTTTGGACCGAGATTCGAACCGAACATAATAAGATATTCGGTTTAGTTTTGACAAAAATTCGGTTCATTTTAAAAATACTAAAATTTTATATTCGGTTTCAGTCCAAAATCTAAAATTGAATAAGACTTATGCAATTAGATAAATAACCTCAAATTTATGCATATTTTGTGATTAAAAATGTGTATATTTTGACAACAACAATTGTATGAATGCATTTTAAAGCCCAATTTTGATAATTAATAATTAGTCCAATTTTAGGACCAACTTTGAAATATATGAATAAATTTTACATTTTTAAATATAATTTAATCACAATTTTAACTTTTCACCGGCCCATTAAATAATAAAAATAGTCCAATTAAATAAAACGAATCGATTATCGGTTTGGTTCGATTTCGGTTATGATTAATTTTGGTTCGATTTCGATTTTAGAATTCTATATATTCGATTTATTCAATTTGTACTTATTTAATTCTGTTGAAACCGAATAAACAAAATGTTCAACCTTGGTCGGTCCCAGACTTGAAAGCACAGGGCCAAACATGTTCCCCACCCCAAGGAGCCCTATCCGGCCCAATTCCCAAGGGCAACCCCTTTCCCTCTCTCCTATATAAATAAAACTCATTCTCTCTCCAAACCCTAAGAAAAACTACCCTAGCCGAACCCAAGCAAAACCGACCTCCCCCTTCAACCCGATCACCCATCTTCCCCCTTCCCTGATCACCTCAACCGCCTCAGCCACCACCTTCTCCGCCTGCCCTTCTCCGTCGACACCGGACCACCGCCCCCAACCGCCAGCACCATCGCCAGTCCACCTCTATCAACCAGCATCACCATCCTCAACACCATCAACCACCCGACTCCCTTCCCGACTTCCCTCCACCACCTTCATCGCCTGACTACCGACAACGCCGCCACCAGCCTCACCGTCACCACCTCCCCAACACCACCAGCCACCAACCCTTGCACCACCGACAACCGCCGCTACCGCCAACCGCTGCAGCTGCCGCTGCAACTGCTGCCGAGACTGCTGCTGCCGCTGCTGCTTCTGTCATGCCCCAATCCCAAAATATATGGAATTAGGCCACGTGGCAATAGCCAGCTGTCACGTCTCTGAGGATATCCCAATTTAATGGATCCAACGAAGAGTGTTACGCTGTCCTAAATAACTAACATGTCTCAATATCAGTCAACAACAGGTAAACTAATCTCATCCACAATATAAATAGCAAGAAGTACTAAATAAACTGCTGGAAGATAAATGACAATCTTAAATATCATAGTACAACCAAGAATGTCTGGTGGGGACAAACCCACTACTATGACGAAATAAAGTACTGAAATGATAGATAAAAGATAATGATTAGGGCATCGGCTGACTAGATAATGATGCACCCAATCCTAGGCAGAAGGCCTACAAGTAATCACGGAAACTCTGACGGTAGTACCTCTAGCTCCTCTGCGGTAGCGAACCTCGTCTCCTGTCCTGGGCCGTACACTGTGGGGTAATATGCCTCGTCCAAATCTGGAAAGGTACCAGGTCCTCAGAGGGACGTAACAAGATACATAGAAACATGCCATATATAGATACTGAATAAAATAAATACAATAAAGTGTGTGCTAACCATCTAAGTGAATGCAATGTGAGGACAACGTTGGTACGTATGGGTAGGCATAGGCATAACGTCCAACACCCCGAAGAGCGTAGCAGCAGTACAGTATATCGTCAATATCGCTCCGAAGAACGTGGCAGCAATACAGTATATTGTCCATATCGCTCCGAAGAACGTGGCAGCAGTGTAAAGGGAGTCCTTGGATCCGTGGCTCCTCTGGAAACTACGGACTCCAATGGGTGTATCCCATACGCCTACTAATGTCCTCCCCGCCCAATGTAGATACACAAGTTGAATACTCGACGTGCGTACCACGTATCTATATGCCAAGTCTATACCAAATAAAACATAACCTGAACTACGTACTAACCGTGATGTAGGTTACACGTACCGATAGCTAGTCGAGTACGCAAACCCGCATACCAATATGAATATGTCTCAGTGAACGTGTAAGGTGTCAGGTCTCAGAAGATAACAGAGTATCCTCCAATGGGGTGAGTCTGCTAATGACTAGGTCAGGTATACTAATCATCGACGTATCCGTCGAATGCACCCGAGTCAATCTCGGACGCACACAGTTGTATAAAGTAAAAGCAACAAGAATACAATACAATATATGCATAATTTAAATTAGACAGTAAATATGGCAAGGTATCTTGCCTGAGTCCTCAAGCTGTGAATGCCAATAGCCTGCTCCTGTGGTGTCTCCTGGCTGATCCAATGATTCTAAACACACCAATATAATATAGCAATCCATCATCAGACACTAAGTAATATATATACTATGTTGCTCTTCAGTATTGACGCAAGGATCACGTCGGTCGAATACAGAGTCGCGGGTGTATATAGCTAAGATACACATGTGCCCTGTCTCCAGTCACCGTGTATCCCGTGTTAGTAAAATGCTAAGGTCATAAGTCACCAACTAGTTATGTTTAGTATAATTAATGGTCCTTATCATCCGTATTTAGCATTCTTGTTGATGTCCAGGTTTAATGATGCTTTACAAGTTTTAAATAACAATTCTTCTTACAAGGACGTTCACTAAGTTATTGATTACTAACTTATTAGTTATTAAGAAATCTGATTAGGCATACATAAATTCATAATTAGGGTTTCCAAATTACTATTTCGTGTCCATGCCAAAACATGACACGACAACACGGTGATAAAACTATTCATGATACAAAGGGGAAGGAGGCCAACGAGAGTTACCTATTTGAGGATGAACGGGGGGGGGGGGGGGTTCTGTTCGTCGCCGTGCGCACTCGCCGGTGGTCAGCGGGGCTCCGGCGTCGGCGGCAAGTCTCGGCAGCAGCGGAGGCAGCTGCTGCAGTTATAGCAGCTGCAGGTGCGGCTTTGTAGCAGCGGCTGAGAGCGGCGTGGGGCGGCTGACACGTCGTGGGGGTAGGTCGGGGTAGACCTCACGGTGGTGGTCGGCGGTGCCAGAGGTGACAGGGTACTCGACAGCGGCTATGGCGAATGTGGATGGGTGAGTTGGTGATGGTGAAGTCGACGGCGGCGTTGGGCGGCTCGGAGGGTGGTCCAGCAGTGAGGGGATCTAGTGACCGCGGTGGGCCGGTGATGTCGGGCAGTCGGGGGAGCTCGAGTCCAAGGGGGAAACGGCTAGGTTTAGCTAGGGTTTTGATGAATAATAAAAATTAGGGTTTCATGTGGGAGTATGTATATTTATAGGTGTTGGCTCTCGTGGGCTATCCTTGATATTTGGGCCGGCCAGGGCTCGAGGGTGGAGCTGGTCCATATTTAACGTGTACACGGGCTTGGTCTAGTCCTGTTTTTGGTGAACTTGGCCTCAACTTAATTAAATTACAAATTAATGCGCAAGGCGCTCACTTACGAATATTGCGAAGCTAAGGTGAGACGCAATGACGAGTATCTAAGTTTGCACAATGGTCAGAGGAGTAGCCTGGCATGTCTAAGAGATGTTCGTGACCTTCGGTGAAAGATAACTACTAGTGTGGTGCTTCATCCTCGAAACAACGACAAGGTGTATTATTGCACATTTGTTCCAATTGCATCCAATTAAATCTAAGTCTCTTAATTTAATTCAAATTGAACCCTAAATTGGTCGAGGGGCTTTACAATCTACCCTCCTTAGAGCATTTCGTCCTCAAAATTAAAAATATACGCATGGTAAGAAATACTGACTGAATCTAAAAAGCTAATACGTACCTAGTCTTTCGAAGAGATGGGGATAGTGTTGTCTAATATCCTCCTCGCGTTCCCAAGTCGACTCTCCTGGTGTATGATGCCTCCATGCGACACGAACTAGGGGGATAGTCTGACCTCGTAATACCTTCTCGCTCATGTCCAAGATCTCAACATGCTCCTCTTGGTATGATAAACTCGGGCCGACTGTGATCTCTGAATGGTCAAGTACATAACTCGGATCCGGTATGTACCTCCTCAGCTGAGATACATGAAAGACGTCATGGACTCCTTCCAGAGTCTGCGGCAAGGCTAATATGTAAGCAACCTCTCTGACGCATTCTAACACATCGAATGGTCCGATGTACCTCAGACTCAGCTTTCTTCTGCCTCCAAATCTGATAGTCCCTCGAGTAGGCGAGATCTTTAGAAATACGTGATCTCCAACCTGGAACTCTAGGGGTCGTCGATGCGCATTCGTCCAATGCTTCTGTCAGTCCTGCACTGCTCGTAGGTGCCCTTGGATCTTCTTCATCTTCTCTACTATACGAACAACCAACTCAGGGCCAAGAATATGTCTCTCGCCTATATCGCTCCAACATACGGGTGGACGACACTTCCTGCCATACAATGCTTCATAGGGAGCCATCTGGATGCTCGCTTGATAGCTGTTATTGTAGAAAAACTTGACCAAATACAAATGGTCCTCCCATGATCCTCCGAAATTAAGCATGCACACTCTTAACATGTCTTCCAATGTCTGAATGGTGCGCTCTGACTGGCCATCTGTCTGTGGATGATATAATGTGCTAAACTTTAGGCAGGTACCGAGACTCTCTTGCATACTCCGCCAAAAGTAAGAGGTAAATCTCGTAACCATGTCAAATATGATACTAACTGGCACTCCGTGCAGTCGCACAATATCTCTCATGTACATCTCTGCTAAGACCTCTGTAGATTGTCCAACTCTGAAGGATAAAAAGTGGGCAGACTTGGTGAGTCTATCTACGATTACCCATACTACATTGTGACCACTAGGACTCCTCCGAAAGCCCATAACAAAGTCCATAGTGATATGCTCCAATTTTTACTCTGGTATAGGGAGCGGTTGGAGCAATCCTGCAGATCTCTGATGTTCAGCCTTGACTTGCTGACATACCAGACACTTAGCCACAAAATGAGCTATCTTTCTATTCATTCTATGCCACCAGTAGTACTGCCTTAGGTCTCTGTACATCTTCGTGCCTCCTGGGTGAATAGAGTAGGTCGAACTGTGTACCTCTGTCATCAACTCCTGTCGAAGTTCTCCATTTGGAACATAGAGACGATCTCCACATCTCAAGGTTCCGTCTTCATGTATACGCAGTCCTGTCTGTATTCCAGCCTCTGTCCTCTGTCTAAGCCTCTGAAATCTGGCATTTGGCGGTAAAGCAACCTTGATCCTCTCCACTAATGTTGATTGCAACTGAAAACTCGATAACTGTCCATCTACTCCGGGCATAACGACCTCTATACCCATTTGCTCTAGATCTCTCAACAAATGTTGTTGAGTAGTCAAGAAGAATGCTATGGGTCTTCTGCTCAAAGCGTCAGCTACTACGTTGGCCTTTCCCGGGTGGTACTGTAGCTCAATCTCGAAGTCTGCCATCACCTCGAGCCAACGTCTCTGTCTCTGGTTCAGATCCTTCTGTATGTAGACGTATTTTAGGCTCTTATGATCAGTAAATATCTTCACTCTTTCTCCATATAGGTAGTGTCTCCAAAGCTTCAAAGCAAAAATCACTACGGCAAGCTCCAAGTCGTGGGTGGGATAGTTCTTCTCATGTGTCCTCAACTGTCTAGAAGCATATGCTATAACTTTTCCATGCTGCATCAAAACACATCCTAATCCTTTCCTGGATGCATCGCTATAGATCACGAATCCTCCGGGTATAGAAGGTATGGTCGAGATAGGTGCTGTAGTCAAACGCTTCTTCATCTCATCGAATGCTTTTTGACACTCCTCTATCCAAGTGAACTCCTGCTCCTTACGGGTCAAGCGGGTCATCGGTTCTGCAATCTTCGTAAAGTTCTCCATGAACCTCCGGTAATATCCGGCAAAGTCCTAGGAAACTTCTCAATTCTGAGACATTGGTAGGGGTTGGCCATGTCTCTACTGATGAAATCTTTGCCAGATCTACTGAAATACCATCTCCTGAGATGACGTGTCCAAGAAAAGCAACATAATCTGAGAGAAACTTGCACTTGCTCGGCTTAGCATAAAGCCTCTCTATCCTCAGCGTCTCTAACACTAGTCTCAAATGCTCTTCGTGCTCCTCGTGGCTCTTCGAATACACTAAGATGTCGTCGATGAAGACTACCACGAACCGGTCCAAGTATTGGTGGAATACTCTGTTCATCAAGTTCATAAATACAGCTGGCACATTCATCAGTCCAAAAGGCATCACTAAGAACTCGTAGTGTCTATAACGAGTCCTGAATGCTGTCTTTTGAATGTCTTCTCTTCGCACCTTTACTTGATGATAACCCAATCTCAAGTCAATCTTTGTGAACACCACTGCTCCTGTCAGCTGGTCGAACAAATTATCAATCCGCGACAGGGGGTACTTATTCTTGATAGTCAAAGCATTAAGGGCTCTGTAATCAATGCACATGCGTACTGTCCCATCTTTCTTAGGTATAAACTATATTGGTGCTCCCCAAGGCGATGCACTAGGATGGATAAATTCCTTGCTCTACAACTCCTCTAATTGTAGCTTTAGCTCATCTAGTTCCTTCTTCGTCAATCGGTATACATTAGAAGATACCGGTGCTGCTCTAGGTACTAGCTCAATGGTGAACTTCACGTCTCTATCTGGCGGTAAGCCTGGCAATTCTTCAGGAAAAACATCCTCAAATTCTGCAACTATTGGTGGGGGTACCATCTCCATAGCCATATAAGTTCCAGCTATCTGTCCTACTCCTCGCTCGACGGTCCCTCGCATGTACTCGAACTCCGATTGATCTGGCGGTCTAAAAGTGATGCTACCCTTCCGACAATCCAGTACGACATTATACTGGCTTAACCTGTCCATGCCTAGCACAACATCAAAGTATGGCATGGGCAATACCAAGAATCGGGCTCTCATCTTTCTACCATATATGACTACCGAACACATTCTAATAGTGCTGGTAACCGGCACGATGCCTCCTCCGGTAAGAATCTTCCAACTCTTAGGTAAGGGAGAAGTAGCTACTCTATGCATTGCTATAAATATACTAGATATGAACGATAATGTAGCTCCATAATCAAACAATGCAGTCGCAGGTAATGATACAACTAAAATAGTACCTGTGATAGCTTTCCCTTATGTTTCCTCCTCTGTAGCTGCTAGTGCAAATGCCTGTCCATGCCTCTGTCCTCCGGTCTGCTGTCGAGCTCGATCAAACTGTGCCTCCTGCAGGGCCAAAGGTGGTCCCCTCTGAAATCCTCCAGGTACTGGTGGACGTTGACCTCCTGGCGGGGGTAGTATCCTCGGAACTGGTGCTGCTGGTCTCTGTCCTGCCGGGGGTGCTGCCTCTCTGCGTTGTGGGCAGTCTCGGACTTGGTGCTGGTTCAATCCACAAATCAGGCATATCCTCAGTCTCTTTCTGCAGTCCTTCTCATAATGTCCTCTCTTACCACAGTGGTAGCAAGTCGGAAGCTCCTTTTGCTGGTATGGCGTTGTCCTCTGCTGTGTCTATGCTCCGGGACGACGGATCGGTCCTTCTACTCCGGGCTGGGCTCTGGCTGGTGCGGTTGTGTTGGAACGTCTTGCTCCTCTGCCGATGGCCTCCTGGAATCTCGCCTCTGAAAGAACCTCTTCATAAGAAATCCTCACCTGTGCGGTGGTATACCTCTGTAGCTCGAAGGTGAGGCCGTGATAGAATCTCTGGGCCTTCTCTAGATCATTGGGTATCAGGACGGCACCAAATCTGCTAAGGCGGCTGAACTCCGCATCATATGCGTCAACAGTCATATTCCCTTGTTCTAGATGTAGAAACTGGGAGTACATGACATTTCTAACTATGGCTGGAAAATATTTCGCATTGAAGTATTCTAAGAACTGTTCCCAAGTTTGGTTCTTGCCTACACTGCGCTCAATAGAATCCCACCAGTGATGGACGTTGCCTTTTAGTTGGGCCCTCACTGCGGTCATCCAAAGGTCTGGGTGCCATTGTGAAGTCTCTAGTAGCATCTCCGTGTTGGCGACCCAATCAGAGATCTACTCTACGGTCTCGTTGCCCGAGAAAGTATCTGGTCCCATCTGTCTGAACCCAATTTTAGACATGTCAGACTACCAATATGACACATTTTATAGACATGTCAGACTACCAATATGATACTTGTGTAACTCATAAATACTCTATCTTGTGCTTCATTTTAATCGCACAATATTCGTTGCAATCGTCTAGTTTTAAATCCCAATAAATCCAAACTTGCATAATTGTCCGTTCCAATCAAAATCTAAGACACAGACCCAACCCACTTTAATCTATTCTAAGACTGCTACGCCCATGACACTTGTGTCCCACCCAATTTTAACCACATGTATTTCCAATTGATTAAAGAACACCTTGCATATTAGTTTCTAATTAAATTATTGTGAAGACCAACCTCACCCGAAACTAGACCCAACCTAGCCCATATACACCCTACACTCCTTCATGACAACATGTTCCCCACCCCAAGGAGCCCTAGCCGGCCTAATTCCCAAGGACAACCCCTTGCCCTCTCTCCTATATAAATATAACTCATTCTCTCTCCAAACCCTAAGAAAAACCACCCTAGCCGAACCCTAGCAAAATTGGCCTCCCCCTTCAACCCGATCACCCATCTTCCCCCTTCCCTGATCACCTCAACCGTTTGAGCCACCACCTCCTCCGCCTGCCCTTCCCCGTTGACGTCGGACCACCGCCCCCAACCGCCAGTCCACCTCCATCAACCATCATCACCATCCTCAATACCATCAACCACCCGACTCCCTTCCCGACTTCCCTCCACCACCTTCACCGCCTAACTATCGACAACGCCACCATCGGCCTCACCGTCACCACCTCCCCAATACCACCAGCAACCAACCCTTGCACCACCGACAACCGCTACTGCCGCCAACCGCTCTGCTGCAACTGCTGCTGAGACTGCTGCTGCCGCTGCTGCTTCTCCGTGCACCGCCGGAGCTCCGCCCCACGCCGGAGAGCAGGTCGTCGACGAGCACAGACCCCCCTCGGCCACGACTAGGTATTGCATGTTATTTCAATTAAAATTTCATGTATCGTGGTATCAATGTGTCGTCAAACGGATACGAGTAACGGTAAAACCCTAAATGAAATATATATCTGTGTGTGTGTGTTTAATTAGATTAGTAATTAATAACTAGTAATTACTCAAATAATAAATAAATTATTAATAAAAACTTTGGGATTTACCTAAAAACCTAGACATTGACCAAGTACACCTTAACATGATAATAAGGACATGCATTTTTGTACAAAATGTAATTAGTTTCATAACAGGAACTTGGTAAATTGCTACCTCGAGGTACACGGTAAATGAGGACAGGATACATATACGTCTTAGGTCGTGCACACGCGACTCTGTTAGTTGACCAGCGTGACCCCTTGTGTCAGTGCCTAAGAGCAGTGTAGTGTTTCTATGCGTATTACTTTAGTGTCTGATGATCGTATTGCTATATTATATTATATGTATAGGGTCGCTGGATCAGTCAGGAGAGACTTCAGAAGCAGGTTATTAGCATTCACAGCTTGAGGACCCAGGCAGGATACCTTGCCATATTACTGTTTAATTTAATTATGCAAATAGTGTATGATATCTTGTTGCATTATTTTATACAACTGTATGCGTCTGAGATTGACTCGGGTGCAGTCGATGAATGCGTCGATGAGTAGTGTACTTGACCTAGTCACTAGCAGACTCACCCATCATTGTTAGGATATTCTGATATCTTCCAAGACCTGACACTCTTACATGCATCACGGTGACAAATTCATGTTGGGATGCAGGTCCGCGTACCCGACTAGCTATCGGTGCGTGTGACATGCATCATGGTTTAGTACGTAATCAGGGTTATATAATTAGTAGAGACTTGGCATATAAATATGTGGTATGCACGTCGAGTATTCGACTTGTATATCTATATTTGGGCGGGAAGGACAGCTAGTAGGCGTATGGGATACACACATTAGAATCCGTAGTATCCGGAGGAGCCACGGATCCAATGACTTCCTTTATACAGATACCGCATTCTTCGGAGTGATACGGACGTATATATATTTACAGATACCTCATTCTTCGGAATGATGGACGTTACATGTACAGATACCTCACTCTTCGGAGTGTTGGACGTTATGCCTACACCTACCCATACGTACCAATATTGTCCTCATATTGCATTCACTTAGATGGTTAGCACACCCTTTATTTTATTCAGTATTCATATATGGCATGCATTTTTGTATCTTGTTACGTCCCTCTGAGGACCTGGTTTCCTTCCAGATTTGGACGAGACATATTACCCTACAGTGTGCAGATCCGGATAGGAGACGAGGTACACATCCGAGGAGGAGCTAGAGGTGCTACCGTCAGAGTTCCCGTGATTATTTGGTAGGCCTTTCGCCTAGGATTGGAGCATCATTATCTAGTCAGCCGATGCCCTAGTCATTACTCTTTTATCTGTCTTTCAGTACTTTTATTTCTTCATAGTAGTGGGTTTGTTCCCACCAGACATTTTGGGATTGTACTATGACATATCAAACTGGCGTTTATCTTCCAGTATTTATTTTCGTATTTCTTGTTTATATTATGGATGAGATTAGATTATCTATTTGATATAGTATTGGACTTGTTAGTAGTTTTAGGACAGCGGAGTACACTAATAGGATCCATTAAATTGGGTATTCCTTCGGAGACGTATTAGCTGGCTATTTCCACGTGGCCTGGTCCCGTGTATTTTGGGACTGGGGCATGACATTGTCCAACCCTAAGAAATAGAAATCGCCACAATCACTCATCCAGAAGAACATCATTACAAAAATATGCAAATACTAGTATCTGGCACGAAAGTGAAGCTAGTAAATCCGAAGAAGAGAATCCTCGAGAAGCACCAAACCTATGCTTTATTGCGTTAGCTAATCAGGTAACTGATAAAAACTCTTATGATGATTTTACTTTTGATGAACTAGGTAATGCTTTTAATGATCGGCTTGATAATTGTAGAAAATTTAGAAATAAGTACAAGCATGCTAAGAAAGATGTTCAGGAATGTCAGACTAAAATAGAAAGACTAACATCTTTATTAAGTAAAGTAAATAATACCAACGATTCAGACAAGAATTCTAGACTTAAGCTTAACCTCCATGAGAAACTTGCCAGTCTTGACAAGAGATCTCAGGAGAATGCTAAACTTAAGGAAGAACTCGAATCTGAAAAGAAAAAGTATTCCATTGATGCACGTAGATTAGATACTTTCACTGCTAAATATGATGAAGTATATGCTACCTCTAAAAGATTAGAGATTAGATTGGTAAATCAGATCGAACAAACCTCCACCCAACCTAACAAGAGACACGTAGCAAGACAAAAGAACACTCACAACTATGCTCATACCTACATGCATAGCAGTTCATATAATCATATATTCAGAACACATCATACACATAGAACCAAACATAATCATGCATTCTATTATAAATATCTATGAAGACCACAAAGAAATATCCCACACAATGATGCATTCTATCCACATAGACTACAAAGAACTGCTTCACACAATCATATATATTATGTTGCACCAAGCACTAATCACACTGATATATGTCACTACTGCGGTAAGAAAGGACATATATCTAGATTCTATAAAACAAGAAAGTTCATAGATATGAATATTTATGATGGGTACCAAAAACTAACATAGCAGGACCCTCAAAAAAATGGGTACCAAAGGTCACATCTACAACTCGTTTTGTAGGTGGACCAACCCTCTCATGCTAGAAGCAAGTGGATTCTCGATAGTGGTTGCTCACGACATATAACTGGTGATGCTAACCTATTTGTAACGCTATCAATGAAGAAAGAAGGTTATATCTCCTTCGACAATAATCTCAGAGGATATATTATTGGTAATGGTAATATATGCGTTCCTCCCTATCCTGTCATTAAAGATGTTTGTCTAGTAACGAAATTAAAACATAACCTACTCAGCATCAGTTATCTAGCTGACCATGGTTATGGTATTAACTTCGTTAAAAATAAATTCTCTATTTATAAAAGATCCACAGGTAAAGTTATCTTTGAAGGGATCAGGAAAGATAATATATATTTTTTCTATTTTAAAAAAGATACTAACAATGCAGAAAATGTCTATACGCCAACAAGATGATAGCTGGCTATGGCATATGCATCTAGGACACGCAAACATAGACACTATTGCAAGATTATCCACAAAGAAACTCGTAAGAGGCTTACTAGAGATTACTTTCAAGAAAGATATGGTATGTGCTGACTATGAAAAGAATAAAGCTACTAAATCTTCCTTTAAATCAATCAACTCTATAAGTACCTCTAGACCTCTAGAACTCTTGCATATGGACTTGTTTGGACCCAGTAGAGTCATCAGTCTTGGCGGTAACCTTTATACTTATGTTATTGTTGATATTTTTTCTAGATATATATGGGTTTATTTTCCTGCAAACAAAATAAAGCATTCTCTAAATTTGTCACTTTTTGCAAAAATGTTCAAAATGAAAAAGGTTTCATGATTACTCATATCCGAAGTGATCATGGAGGCAAATTCAAAAATAATGATTTCAAAAGATTTTGCAATGAAAATAGTTTTTCTCATGAATTTTTATGTCCTAGAACTCCTCAACAAAATAGTGTTGTAGAGCGGAAGAATAGAACTCTTGGCGATATGGCTAGAGTTATGTTAAATCAGTATAGGGTACATATTCGACCTATATCGAAGAAAACCTCCTATGATGTTTGGTTTGGGAGAATCCCCATAATTAGTTACTTTAAAGTTTTTGGCTGCAAATATTTTATTCTTAATACCAAAGATAATCTAGGAAAATTTGACTCCAAGGCCGATGAAGGTATTTTTCTAGGTTATGCCGCCAAAAGTAAAGGATTTAGGGTATTCAAAAAGAACTCATTAACTGTTGAAGAATCAATCATGTTACATTTGATGAATACAACACTCAAGTACTAGACGACAGTGACGATGAAGGTAGTCAACCCGCAACCAACAAGACATCTGAAGATACAAACAGTGCAAGTCATCCGAAAAGTCTGCCAAAGAGACTAAAGATCTCCATAGATCATCCTAGTAATAGGTGATGTATCGAAAGATGTAAGTACACGTTCCTTAAATAGAGATAACATTGCAAATATTGCTTTTATTTCTCAAATAGAACCTAAAAATACTGATGAAGCTTTTGCTGATGAATTTTGGATTTTTGCTATGTAAGAGGAACTCAACCTATTTGAACGTAATCAAGTTTGGTAACTCGTTCCTAAATCTATTAATTTTTCGATCATTGGTACTAAATAGATTTTTTGAAATAAATTAAATGAGGATGGTTCGGTTACACGTAACAAAGCACGTCACGTAGCTCAAGGATACAACCAAGAGGAAGGTATTGACTACGATGAGACCTATGCTCATGTTGCTAGACTTGAATCTATCTGAATACTTTAAGCTTTTGCTAGTTTTTATATCTTCAAACTTTTTCAAATGGATGTTAAAAGTGCTTTTTTAAATGGAGTTATCAAATAAGATGTTTTTGTCAAACAACCCCATGGCTTTGAAGATTTCAAACATCCTGACCATGTATTCAAGTTACGAAAGGCTCTATACAGACTCAAACGAGCCTCACGTGCTTGGTATGAACATCTTAGCTTCTTTTTACTTGGAAATAATTTTTCAAAAGAAAATATTGATACTACCCTTTTTATAAAATCTTCTGCTGATTCTTTGTTATTAGTGCAAATATATGTTGATGATATCATATTTAGATCTACTAATGAGATGCTATGTAATGAGTTTGATAAGTGTATTCAGAGTAAATTTGAGATGAGCATAATGGGAGAACTGACATTCTTCCTAGGATTGCAAATCAAGCAAGATTCACAAGGAACCTTTATCCATCAGGCTAAGTACACGAAGGATTTGCTCAAAAAGTTTTGACATGGACAATGCAAAGCCTATCGGAACTCCAATGGAAATATTCACTAAGCTTGACCTTGATGAAAGCAGTAAACCAACAAACATACGTAAGTATCGAGGTATGATTGGTAGTTTGTTATATCTAACTGCTAGTCTCCCAGACATTATGCTTGCTGTATGCCTTTGTGCTAGATATCATGCTAATACTAAGGAATCATATTTGTATATAGTTAAGCATATCTTTAAATACCTTAAAGGGACTTTGTCGACAGGTTTATGGTATCCCAAAACTATGTCCTTTGACCTTGCTGGTTACTTGGATGCTAATTTTGCTGGATGCAAAGTCGATCGAAAAAGCACCAGCGGCACCTGTCATTTCCTAGAAAAGTCTCTAGTCTCCTGGTTTAGCAAGAAACAAATTATGTTACATTATCAATAACTAAGGCAGAGTATATCACCTTAGGACGTTGTTGTGCTCAAATTTTATGGATAAAGCAAACCCTAGAAGACTTCAATCTGCACTATAAGAATATTTATATTCTCTGTGATAACACTAGCACCATTAATCTCACCAATAATCCAGTATGTCATTCATGCACTAAGCACATAGAAATCAGACATCATTTTCTAAGGGATCATCAATTATGGAGATATTTTTTTAGAGTATGTGGACATAGAACATCAATTAGCAGACATCTTTACTAAACCTTTAGCTGAAGATCGATTCAACTTAATCCATCAAGAATTAGGTCTTTTAGATTATGATAAAATATAAGAATCATAAGATGCTTTACATATTATTTGTCATATTTTTCAAAAAGTTTTAAAATTTTTGGATACAAGACGAAAGGGCCCTTTTGTCAAAAATGTGTAAATAACCATAAGCGACATGGTATTTAAGTGTCTTCGGACCACTGCAAGCTGGGATCTGACCCCTACAGCTACTCCGAGATGATTTAAACTCTTAAAAATGTACAATTTAAGTTTAGCACTTATTATTCTGTATTTATATCAAGTCAAGAAAGGCATAATATTAATTAAAGTTACATTGAGATTCTGAAAATAAATGTCAACAGAATTGGGACCAAACTCGGGTCGAGTTCGGACCGAACTAGGTTAGTTTAATTCAAGAATATGTTATGTTATTAATCTTCTTCCTAATTTAGGTTTTTGCTACTCTATTTATACATATTTTCATGGCTCATTCATTCAGACCAAAGAAAATCAAATAGAATAGTTGAACCTGATGATGAAGATGAAAAAAATGATAACTAGTTACTCAATAGATTTGAATGTTTAAAAAAGTTTACTTTTAGATGCTTTACTATGATGTTTCAATTACACATCTGCTTTTGTATATTTTTTTTCAAATGAATAAAGTTTATGTAGAAGCATGAAAAATACACTGGGGAATCATACGCGTAAAATCCTCAAACACACAGGCAGTCGCGTAAAACAGAGCTCCAGCACTAGGTGGCGTAAGATATGACTACAGAGCCATTGGCGTACATTAGAGCTTCAACGCTATTTCAGTATAAAATATAGCTCCAAAACAACCCGTGTAATGCAGTACTTTCAGACTGCTTCAGCGTAAAAAGGTTACTACATCGCCACTCTGGCGTAAAACCTACCCGCTTTTAATGCAGCGGGAAAATGTACGAGGAACTCTTCTTATTCCTCGAATGAACCTGTCAGACAGTACAATAAACCTGACTCCTGACAAAGAGTACTGCACGACTATCCAGACGACGGCTGTAATAATGATTCTACACAGAACCCCAGACCGTCGTTTAGTGACATTTTCTTGATACAAATTACTTTTACGCATTCAAGGAAATACGCTACCTACTTTACACAGAGAAGCATGAGCTTTTACGCTCAGGAAGAGAGAAACGAACTGCCACGTCAAAAGCTGCTCTTCGTACAAAAATTGAGGTACGTCTCTGCAGTTAATGCGTGTGATGGGGGCAGATCTTTGCATTTAATGCACCAGATTTGGTTCTACTTTTAACGACTGGGTGAGCCATAATTATGACTAATACGTCCACATCATCACCTCTTCATATTACGCCATCAGGATATTTTCAGCTATAGGAGCACGTTGTACGCTATCTTCTCGAAATACGTCGAACTGGCCATTTTTAGCTATAGGAGTACGCCGTATGCTATCTCCTCGGAATATGCCAACTCAGGCTATATTTGCAATGGTGCGTGATAAGGCTATTTGGCCCAGAATACGCTCAAGTCCTCAATCAAGGAAGGATGATCGGCTATCTTTACGATGGCTACCTATCCATGCAGCATCAGGTCTACGCCTACTCGGCTTCTACGCCTACCTGGCTTCTATGGCTATTTGGCTTCTACGCCTACCTGGCTTCTACGCCAACAGAATAACTATTTGGCTTCTACACCATGGTGACAGTTATTGGCTTCTACGCCAACCTTTTCTATGTGAGGGGCAGTTACCTACGTGTCTTGCATGCCGTGATCTTCGTAGCAGTTATACGCGTTACCTCATAATGGGACACGCGTCATACGCGGATTCAGAAGATCATTTATACGTGGGTGGCAGTTATTATAACCGCCGCGTAAAAAGTGCCACTGTTCGGCTTCTACGTCGACTGGACGGTTACTGTCACAAAACTCTATAAATTGAGACCTCCAGCCACGGAGGTCAAAAAGGGGGTCGAGGATTATAAGGTCAAGATCGGATTTTATTTTGAGAGAGAAGATCCTAGAGCACAGACAGAGGGGAGTGATTGATGACTTTGGCATCGAGCATTCAATCCCTCTTGCGATCTTTGAAGCTTTTCCTTCTTCTACAGCACTTCTTCGTCATCGTGTGGTCAAAGGGACAAAGTGATCGACCGTAGATCAGACTCCTATAGCAATATTTACCCAGAATAAATTTTTGTACTTAACATCCTCGTATAGGATTAATTGTACTTCTTGTTTGTAAACCAAAGAAAGGGTTTCGTATAAACCTATTTTTATTTCTTTCGTTTATTATCAAACACAAGATAATGACTCTGCTGGGGACTACTTTATCATCCGACGAGAAAACTATTGCTCAACACGATGCTGTATCCGTAGGATCAACAAAAAAGACCTTGGTCATCCAGTTCGACCAATCGGCTTACGAAGACATGCTTCAAGCTGGGGGTAGCTCTCAGTCCCTATTTGTCCAAGACAGTAGGAAATTGCGTAAAGTATGGATGCCCCAGACATCTTCTACCATTCCTGCGGATTCTCTCACTCTGACCAACAAGGTTGTAGCATCGCAACCTCCGTGCCCTGCACGTAAAACTCTGTCTCCCATCTGTGATGTGGCAGACAAAGCTTCTGGCAATGCCTCAGTGCCAATCCAGAAGTCTACTCCGCGCCCTGCACGTAAAACTCTGTCTCCCGTCTGTGACATGGCAGACAAAGCTTCTGGTGTCACGACCCATACCCGAAAATCGGGCATGAGCCGTGGGTACGCCCAGCCTACGCCGCAGAATCGGCGGTAGAACGCTGTAAAGGTCCGTTCTAGGTCAACCATATCTATCTATATCTCACAGAAAAATCCGGCATGACCTCTCCAAAAGGAGGGCAAAACCACGCAATATATATATAAAATCCTCTCCCAAAGGAGGCAACCACGCAATATATATATATATATCAATGATCTCAATCACAAAATCTAGAGGAAGAATATAAGCACGATATGATATAAACAAAGAAACAGAACCAAGAGAGCAAGTCAATCCAAAATAATACAGTCCAAGTCTACAAATAGCTACAACATCACACAGCATCAAAAGAATAAGTACAGTCATCCAAAATACAAACCACTGGAAACAACCCAGGAAACCCACCTAGCTAACTAGGGTGCTATCGGCGTCTCCTCGGTGCACTCCTCCTCGATCTCGGGGTCACAACAGTCGTCAATACCCGGCCCGTAGAACGTAGGGCAATAGTCCTCAGGATCCTCTAGAAAAAATATGCCCAGTCAGGACTGGAGCAAAGTACATAACTCTGAAAGCAACTCCAAATACATGGTAAGGTGTATATGACGAGCAATAGAAAAGTAATCAAGATGCACAAGAAATAAATATATGCTGGAGCACAATAAGTAGCTGCAATGTAAACTGGAGAACAATACAAGTAGTGGAAAAGTAACTGCAGGTGAGAAACATGAATACTAGCTAAGTGCCTTGAGCACAAGTTCGTTATGTGATCGGCTTAGGTTGCACATAAAAAATACTAAGATAACTCCGTTATGCATGAGTTGCATAACCGACATACACATGAATACTGTTTGGCTTTGATCACATAACCAACTCACTACTCTCCCTCCCCCACTAATACCATTGGATCCAACCACAACACGCTACGTACATGATAATAGCTCGCGCACACGAAGGCGAGAGCACAAGAAGCACATGATAGCACATGAGAATCAATACCCGAAGCACATGATGAAATATACGTGATAGAGTACCCGCTGAACACGGTAAGGGGGATAGCATCTCATGACGGGATCCACTAGTACCAGCTCGTGTAACAATGTGTCAGAATCAAGTATTACAGTTCTAGAACAGGTGATATAAACGATATCATGAAATGGAAACTATCAGAGGTAGGTACTCGCCTGATGTCCTGAGCAACTGATGAGGATCGAGATCCGGACCGGTATCGCAAGGACCTAATGCGAAAAGCAGAATTAAACAGGGTTCTAAGCATTTAAACTGATATAAAATAATTAAAAATAGGCTTCTAGGGCTATTCTAGGTCGAACGGGTCAAACCGGTGAAAATCGAATCAAAAAGTCAACCCGGGGTCCAAAAAGTCAACTCTAGGTCAAAACTAGGTTAAACGTTTACTTTTACGGTCAACGGGGATAATTATGGTCAAAGCTAGGTCAAACTAGGGTGCCCCTGAAATTCTAGGTCAAACCGAGCTTATTAAGCTACTAAACTCACAAACTCGCCTAATCGAGATACCGGGATACCCTCGGTATCCGATACCTCGCCCTAGGCCACGCACCCCGCCTAAACCCCCTAAAACCTAGGCTAGCACGCGTAATAATATATATATAAACATACAAAAAATCATTCCAAGACATTTCCTAGGCTAATGCTCAAATACCCCGCTCGAAACTCAATACCTTGAATATCTCAAGGTATCGAGATACCTCGGTATCTCAAGGTATTGAGGTTTCACTCTAAAACCCTCTAACTAGCTATCTAGCTATTGATTATGCACCTAGTTATTAATCTAGGCTAGGTAATATAGATATCTATCATATGTTAATACATCTAAGTAGGTATCTACCTATATACATATATATCCACATACACATATACCCAATTACCCATTATCTTACCCTACGCATATATATATAACTTATAGGCATATAGATATCTATATCCTAGATAGGTATATCTAAGTATCTAGCTATCTACCTATCTATAATCTATAAATCTAACTATCTACCTATTATCTACTTATCTAAGTAACTATCTATCTATCTAAGTAACTACTTAATCTAACTAGCTATTTATCTATCAACTAATCTATCTAACTTATTATCTATCCATCTATCTATTCATATACCTATCTATCCAACTACCTATCTATACCCAAACCTCGCCACGCTCCCCGCTGCATGCTGGAGCTTCTACATGCTGCTGCTACTGCCCTCAAAGCTGCTGCTGCAGCTACCTGTTACTGCTGCTGCTGTGCTATGCTACTGCTGCTGCTGATTCTGCTGCTGCTGCAGCTATTCCTGCTGCTGTGCTGCTGCTGCAGCAGGTTCTGCCCCCCCTCTCCTACTCACAACACACACACACACTCATATACATATATACATATATATATCACTCTATATATATATACATACATATATATCTATATATATATAACTAGATATCTATATATATACACACACTTATATCTACACTCTAACACACACACTAGCACACTCACACACTAACACACACACACACACACTCACAACACTATCAACACACACACACACACAAATATATACATAGCCATATATATATATATAAACTTAATATATATATATATCTACACATACTCTCAACTATATATATATATATATATACATACACCCAAAATATATATATACATATACACACACACAAGCACACTTACACATATACATATATATATATATATATATATATATATATATATATATATATATATATATATATATATATATATATATATATATACACATAGACATATACACACACAAGCACATAGATATAAATACACACATATATATATAAATATATATACATAAACACACATACATATAAATATATACATATATAGACACATATACACTAACACAACACAACACACAACAACACACAAACCACACTCCCCACTCACGTCCAACGACCCCGACACTCACCAATACCCTAAAATATATAAAATATAACTCGAAAACTCTAGCACACACTTCCCGATACTAACCCAACGCGCGCACAAGCCCGAAACGAGGAAACCAAGTCAAAATGGCCGTTCGGTCATTTTGACGAACACGTGGTGCGCGGCTCGGAAAACCTCCTGAAACGCACACCAAACGAACTCGGAATCGGCCCAAAATTTACCCACGCGCTCTACACGATGTCTAGATCCTAAAAAATGTACTCCCGCGTCGATTCTAGGTCCGTGGTGGAAACGCGCATGCACTTAGAATCGGCGACGACGAAAAGCCCTAATTTTGCCCGAAACGCCCGTTTCTCCGCGACACGACTTTTTGTGTCCAAACGGAGACACGCACTCACCCTCTAGACACCTGACAACGTCTACCTAGGTCCATCTAACCTAGGGCATCACCCAAAATTGGGCCAAATTCGGATTCCACCCGAATTCGACACAAAACCTAATGTCAAAGTCTCTAAACTTACCCAAACTAGTTCCAACTTCCTCCTACGGGTAGGATTAGGGTCTATGAAGGTTCTACAACACTAATTACACTACACAAAAATAATTAGAAAGGGAAAAGTTAGGTTTTACCTCTTGGAAGTTGGAATCCCAATGCCAAAGTCTCACAACCCCTAGAAATCACCTCCCTCAAGCTCCAAGCCACCAAAACTAGCCTCCACACAAAGTCTAGGCTCCACACATCTAGGTTAGAGAAAATATAAGGTTAGGGTTAGCTTAAGGAAGAAGGAATGAAAGAAGAAAGAAGAAAAATGGAAGAAGAGACTTACTTTGGAGAAGAAGGAAGAAGGAAGAAGAAGTGGAGAAGAAGAAATAAAGAAGAAGAAGTAGAATAAAGAGAGAGGGGGCTGAGCTGCTGGATTTCTCACGGGTGGGTTAAGTAGGGGCCGGCCAAAGCAAATATAAAAGGGTTTACACAAGTCCAAATGACCAAAATGCCCTCCCGAAACTCGGTTTTGGGTTTCGGGTTCCAAAAGCACTCAAACTAGCTCCAAATCTCTCCAACTAACCTCCTAAAAATAAAATAAATATTTCTAAGCCCCAAAATAATTCTCACAAGGGTGTGGGCTGGGTCGGACATGGGTCCACTAGGGTCTGACATGGATCGAGGCTAGCCAAAACCCTAAAACAATCATTAAAAAAAAAGCACTAAATAAATATAAATATAATTAATTAAATACAAACCACTATTTATCCAAAAAAAAAAACCCTATTTTCTAGAATTGGGTAGTGACATCTGGCAATGCCTCAGTGCCAATCTAGAAGTCTACTCCGCCCCCTGCGTGTAAAAAGCAGTCTCCCGTCTGTGACGTGGCAGACAAAGTTTCTGATAAGGCCTCAATGCCAATTCAGAAATTCCAAAAGTGCCCCGTGCATAAAAATGCATCTCCCCTCTACAATGAGGCAGATGGTCCCTACAAACTCAGCAAGGGAAAACAAGTGGCAAATTTCTCGACTTCTCAGCTTTTACGCCATCAAGAGAAGAATCTGCCCGCTCTCTAGATCACGAGAGATGCTTATGGCCGAGTGAAGACTTCCTCAGATTTATGCCAGTCTGAGCAAAGTTCCAGATTACGCCAGGTCAAGCCCCTCAGCGTAAAAAAGACCCGATTGGTGGACAGATACGCTCCTCATGGATCATGTGCTACTCACATGGCTGAACTGCTTTATTCCTACGGCAGAGAGAGGGTTGGGGTTCCCAATATTCGCGTTCTGACTAATGTAAAAAGGCAGAATAAGCCTTCTTCTTCTTCTGTTAATCCCCCTGATTTGTGCGATTTCTTGATCCAGAAATACAAAGACAAGGGATCTTCTGATATGTCTATTACACCCTCTAGAGAGCACTGTTGTAATAGTCACAAAGTTGTAGTTAATTATTGCTATTCTAAGGCAAAACGGTCAGTTTTCGATCGGTTGAACTACTCTTTGTCCCTACAGGAAGAAGAACCGACATTCGCATCGGTAAACATGGCATCGCATATTCCTAGAGGAAGGTCAAGTTCAAGACGTCATCCCTCTAGAACTTTGAGCCAAAGAAGATTCGATAGACTCCTTGAAAATATTGAAGCAGGTGTTTTTCAAAATACTCGCTCGAGGTCGCGGCAATCGGCTTCATATTCTTCCAATTCTGACACCGGGGGTCGCCAGTTTCCCGAATCGGATGCTGACAATACAGATTCGATCTCTACAGAGATCTATACCAATCCCTCGGTAGCATCCAGAGAAATAGGAGTCTATGCCATCGGAGATGAACATGAAGAAGCTTCCCCATCAGGAAGTACAGAACAACACATTACTGTTTTGGAAGCATCACTCAAAGAGATGCATACCATGATGCAGAGTATGCACCAAATATTGGTGACTCAAAGAACGGCTGCGCCTGTTCCTCCGACTCAACTTCGGGTGGGGGTAGAGATACCATCAAGTCAGGAGCCTATTCAAAATCAAGAATCAGCTGCTCCTCAACCTCTCAACCCGAAAAACGTATTACTTCCTGTTGGGGTCATAATACAGCCGGTCTCCCACCTCTCTGCAGTCCCTCTCCCAACTGAAGATCCGATGCAAGCAGTACGGGAATTAAAAGCCCAATTTGACGCCTTGAAGCATAAGGATCAGCTCAAGAAGTTGGGCGTCAACCAGCCTTATCCGGCCATCTGGGACGAGTTCCCTTTCCCTCCAAAATACAAACCATAGGCTATGGCTTTGTTTGAGGGAAAGACGTCACCTAGCTAGTACATGAACTACTTTAGCATGATGACGGTGTTGTTGCAAGGGAATGACGCCCTTCTCACTCGAGTGTTTAAAGGATGTCTATCTGGAGACAACAGTCGGAAGATGTGTGACAATGGAATAATGATCTCTACCTCTGATAGAGGGAAGAGGTCATCCTCCAACAGTGACCATCCTCGTGGTTCCAAAGGAAAAGAAGCTCTGGCGATTAACACATCCAGACAATCTACCCGGGCAACTACGCAGACGAAACCAGGTACTTCTAGACCTATAGAAGAATATTCTTTTGATGATGATGACATTCCGAGCATATTCGACTGTCTAGTCAAAAGTGGCAAGCTCACTCTCCCCGAAGTAAAGTGGCCAAATGAAGTCGGCAGTACCAATAATCCTAAGTACTACATTTTCCATAGGTATATACATCACCCTACCAAGGCTTGTTATATACTAAAAAGGAAAATCCAGGAGTTGATCGATGCCAAGGCCATCACTCTGCGTAACAACAAGAAGACGGTCACCGCCAACATGATCTCTCTCCAATTCGGCAATCTGCCCCCTCAAGAAGTCTCGGATGGTATAGTACCTATTCCCCGGACGACGATGAATATTGTTAATCTCCCTCCGACCAAGGGTCAAAACCAGGATTTGGTACCCTTAACTACCCAGCGTGGTAAGATTATGTGGGTTCATCCTGATCTGGTGTCAGAGATTGAGAAAGAGACTCAAGCTACTAAGGCTAAGTCTAAAAAGAACTCCAGGTGCAAACCATGCAATATGGTCGCAATATCTCCGATATCAGAAGAAGAGGCTTTAGCTACCGGAACCCGTTCAAGGAAAACCTACCTCAAGGACTTTGGCAGAAACCAGAAAGAGGCAACGGTAGACACTTCAGCTGCCAGACTTCCAGAGCCTGAACTTGTCATACCAGAGGTAGGTCCTTCTAGACCAACTTTGGCGGACAAGGGCAAGCAAAAAGAAGTGCGCTTTGATAAACCTTTGAAGAATATTTAGAATAAAGGTTTGGAGAAGCCATATAACTTCGATATCCTGGCCCAGTTGGCTAATACACCAGCCAGATTATCCATCTTCGAGCTCCTAAGGCTATCAAAAGACACTCGTCAAGCCTTAAGTAAAGCGTTAATGCAGGCGGATGCATGCTTGACTCAGCTCAATTCCCCCGATAAAGAACCTGTGGCATGTTCTTAATGCCATAGTGTGATGAAAGTTGTCCCCAACATCACTTTCACTCAAGATGACATGCTGTTAAAATATAACAGGCATGGCAGACCCCTCTATTACACCGGATATGTCAGCTCCATGGAGGTAGACCAGATTCATATAAATCCGGGATCATCGATCAGCATTATCTCTCATAGTCTGCTGAGACCATTGAGGATCCCTACAAGCGAACTGGCTTACACTACCACTACAATCGTAGGCTTCAATGCCAGGAAAAGCAAGCCATTGGGAAGGATTCGTCTGAGGATCCAAATCGGTAACCTTAGATCAGTGGCTACATGTTACGTTATTGATTCAGAGGTGTCTTATAATATTTTGTTGGGCAGACCATGGATTCACGATCACAGTATTGTTCCTTCCACTCTATATCAATGCTTCAAATATGTAGACTCCCAAGGAACAGTAAAGACAGAGTTTGCTGATCTCAACCCGTTCAAAGGAGTTGAGTCCTACTACTCCAACGCCATGTTGTAAACCCAAGACTACATGAAGGAGGTATCAGGCAAGACGAATGAGGAATCCCACCGGGAGCTAGAAGAACCGTCTGTTGAGCAACCTCTGGCAATCCAGGTGAAAGAACGGATTACCCGTCCTAAAGTCAGGGAACCCATGACTATCCACTTAGACAGAACCAAATCAGGAGGAGGAAGTGATCCCCTAGTGATCACTCTAAACCAGAAGTCTCTACCCTTGGTCATCAACCTTCGGCGCAACAAACAGCCGATTGATATAAATACAACCGGGAACGTGGTTTCTGACGATAATAAAGAACCTCTTTTCCAGTATACTGATGCTCAATTTCCTAATCAGGAATCATCCCTCCATAACGATATAGAGCCTATAGCACAAAAATTCTTGAAAGCTATAGACTTTTATCAACCGTATGTGTGGGAAGTGGCATCAACTTCTAACGTCATCACGACATATGGGCCACATACAGATTCTATCTTTATTGTCCCATCTACCCGTAAAGATCAGCATCCAATAGTCTTCGGCCGCATGCAAAATCGACCGATTGTACAAGAAGATTCTTCCGATGACGATACTGGTAAAATGCAGGTCCACAGATATAGCCCACAAGCTTTGAAGATCATACAAAGCATGGGTTATGACCTAAAGTTAGAGCCAGGCCTCAACTATGGGAAAGGCAGACGAATGCCACTGTATGGTGATCCTTACTATCAACGAATGCACTTCGGGTTGGGGTATACCACGTCTCTTGCAACTTCTAAGTCAAATGAGGATATCGCTTCCTCTTCTCATGATGGTTCGTCATCCTCCGACTTATATGCTGATCTCGAACGAGTATTGTCAACAAATACGGTATTGACAGATTCTTTCGAAACAGACGAACAGGAATCTGAACCGTTTGAAAATGACTCCTGGGCTCAGCAAATAGATACGTAATGGGAACTCCGGTTCGAGCAAAGAGAACCGCCTACTGAAGATAAAGTTATCCAAATCGATGTTGGGAATGAAATTTCACCAAAATCAATATTTATCAGTAACAATCTTTCCCCAGCAGAAAGGGAAGAGATAATCCAGCCGATAAAAGAATATATCGACGTCTTTGCATGGAATTATGAGGATATACCAGGTCTTGATCCAAAAGTGGCTACCCATAAACTCAACATATTGTCCAATTCAAAACCCGTAAAGCAGCACCAACGCCGGTTCCGCCCAGATATGATGGATGCCATTGAAGCTGAAATCAAAAAGTTGATAGCCTGCGGGTTCATCCGTGAAGAGCAACATCCTGATTGGGTCGCTAATATTGTCCCAGTCATGAAGAAAAGTGGGAAAGTTCACATTTGTATCGATTTCAGAGATCTCAATGCGGCTTGTCCTAAGGATGAGTTCCCTCTTTCCATCACAGACGTCATGATCGACAATACCTGCAATTTTGAACGTATGTCTTTCATGGACGGATTCTCAGGATACAACCAGATCAAGATGTATCCTGAAGACGAGAAGCATACTGCCTTCCGCACGCCATTGGGGGTATATTGCTACACAGTCATGCCATTTGGATTAAAGAATGCCAGGGCTACATATCAATGAGCCATAAGTAACATATTCCAGGAGCATCTATGCAAAATAGTGGAGTGTTACGTAGACGACATCGCTGTCAAAAGCTGCCTCAAGGGTACTCATATCCAAGACTTGAAGACGGTATTCGAATTGATGCGCCAATATTAACTCAAAATGAACCCCACAAAGTCCTTTCTCGGTGTATCCAGTGGCAAATTCCTGGGATTTGTCATTACCGCCAAAGGCATTCAAGTCGATCCTGATAAGGTAAAGGCTATCCTAGAGATGCGACCTCCCCGTAATCTGAGAGAACTCAGAGGATTTCAAGGTCGTCTAGCCTATATCAGGAGATTCATATCCAACCTTTCTGGGAGATGTCAACCTTTCTCCCGTCTGATGAAGAAAGGTGTGTCCTTTGTATAGGACGAAGCTTGTCAGCAAGCGTTTGACGATATCAAACGCTACCTTACTAATCCTCCAGTTTTGGTGCCTCCCATCATAGGAAGACCATTTTTGCTGTATGTTCGAGCAATGGATCATTCTTTGGGAGCTCTCCTCGCACAAAAGAACGATGAAGGTCATGAACATGCTATCTACTACTTTAGCAGGATAATGATCGAAGCTGAACACCGGTACAATCCAGTGGAAAAAGAATGCTTAGCCCTAATATTTGCCATTCAGAAGATACGACATTACGTAACAGGCCAAACTATTCATATCATCTCCAGGATCAATCCTTTTCGGGTATTGATGAGCAAGCCGAGTGTTCTTAATTCCCGACTCGCAACTTGGGCGATGTTATTAACACCATATGATATGGTGTACGTCCCTCAGAAGTCCATAAAGGGTCAGGCCTTGGCTGATTTCTTAGCTGCTCATCCGATTCTGAAAACCTCAAAACTATACGAGGACATTCCCGACGAAGTTGCAGAATATAACTCTGCAGTAGAAGATGATATATGGCAGCTATTCTTTGATGGGGCCTCTCGGATTGGTCCTAAGGGAAACGTAGTTTCAGGAGTAGGAATTGTTCTAATAACTCCTGATAAACTCGTCATCTACCGAGCATATTCTCTCAGTGAGCCCTGTTCTAATAATGTGGCAGAGTACAATGCTCTACTAATCGGACTTCAAGTCGCTAAAGAATTGGAGGTCAAATATCTGGAAGCTTTTGGTGATTTCCAGCTGATCGTCAATCAGGTCAAAGGAGTATATGAAGTCCACAATCCAGACCTCATTCCTTATCACCAAGCAACGATCGAGATAGCCATGTATTTTAAAGGATTCTTCTTAGAGCATGTGTCTCGATCTCAAAATCTGGAAGCTGACACTCTGGCCAGTTTAGCTGCAGATTTGGCTATTCCTATAAGAAGGCAGAACTCGGTTATCCTTCTTAACAGAGATTTGTTTTGTGTGAAAAATAATTTTTACATGGAACGCAGCTACGCCGTAAATACGGTTCCTCCTAAGAGAGACTGGAGAAGTCCCTTCATAGACTTCACAGCATACGAAATCTTGCCAGAAGATCCCAAAGAAGCAGTATCGGTTAAAAGACGATCACTACGCTTCTATTATGATGCTTCTTCACAAAGTCTATATCGCCGAACTTATGATGGACTATTATTACGATGTCTCTCTGAAGATGATGCAAAGCGGGTTATCCGAGAAGCTCATGATGGTGTATGTGGAGCACATCAACCCGGTCCTAAGCTACAGGATCGTATCAGGAGGATGGGCTACTACTGGCCTACTATGATCGCAGATGCAGTGAAATATGCAAGACAATGCAAAGCTTGTCAGGTTCATGCAGATTTTATACATCAGCCTTCTAAGTATCTACATCCGACCATTGCATCATGGCCTTTTGAAGCATGGGGAATGGACATCATTGGTCCTATTCACCCGTCGTCTTCTAGGGGACATCGGTTTATATTGGCTATCACCGATTATTTCTCCAAATGGGCAGAGGCGATCCCTCTTGCTGAGGTAAAGACATCCAACATGATCAGCTTTATCAAGCATCATGTCATTTATCGCTTTGGGATACCCCGAAGGATAATCCATGACAACGGGCCTCAATTTATCAGCCAAGCGTTTTACCGGTTTTGCGATAAGAATCGGATACAAAATATGGCCTCTACGGCATATAATCCTGCTGCTAATGGTTTGGCGGAAGCCTTCAACAAAACCATCATTAAACTGTTGAAGAAGTTCGTTTCTTCGAACAAAAGAGATTGAAACAAAAAACTGGGAGAATGCCTCTGGGCATACCGCACAACGGTACGAGCACCGACAGGTTGTACCCCATTCTCATTGGTTTACGGGAGTGAAGCAGTTCTCCCCATTGAAGTTCAAATTCCCTTACTCAGAATAGCAGTGACTAATAAGGTGACTCGGGAAAATAATGATCGGCTACGGCTTCAAGAGCTAGAAGGATTAGATGAGAAACGCCTTCAAGCTCAACAACGTATTACGTTCTACCAGGCACGTATTTCCAAATCTTTTAATCAAAAAGTGAAGGAAAGAGTGTTCAAAGTTGGAGAGCTAGTTTTAGCTGTGAAAAGGCCAATGATCATTACTCACAAGAGTAAGGGTAAATTTTAGCCCAAATGGGAGGGCCCTTATGTGATCGAGACGACATTCTCAAATGGCGCTTACAGATTAGCCAAGCCTAATGGAGACTTGTTAATGGCTCCTATCAACGACAAATTCCTGAAGAAGTACTATGCTTAATCTCCCTTGCTTAAACGGAGTATAGTAAAGATCTCATTCTGATGATACTACGTACAAAGATTGGTTGGATCATATTCTATCATGTTCCTATGACCTCTGAATAGATATGTTTAACTAATTTGGAATTTCAAAACCTATCACGTCCATATTACCTCTGGTAGTGTTTTGTATACAAATTTAATTGGGTCATATTCTATTACGTCCATATTACCTCTGATATCACTTTTACCCCAACCTATCATTTATATTCAAAAATGATGGGTCCACCAAAGTCAGATAAAAGTCTCTTTATTATCTCCAGAAAGTGCAAGTTACAAAAAGAAGCAAAAGTACATTATTGAGGAGGAGCAGCCAAATCGCAAATCTGTTGTGCCAAAGCAGCCAACCTCTCATTTCTGGAGTCTAAAATGTTAGTGCGAGCCAGCTCCATTCGTGCCTCATCATCGCTCAGGAGGGATAGTTCAGACCGAGCATGCACAAAACCTGCGTGGATGACACCCACATGTGCCAGGTTCTGCTGAGCCGCTTCCATTCGGTCCTTCAACACATCTTGAGCTGCTGATAAAGCGAGAGCCCTCTCCTTTGCCTGAGCGAGTTCATCTTCCAATTTGCGGACCCTCGCTTCATTTACCTCATATTCAACCTCGCACTGTGCCAGCTGGGGAATGACATACCCCAATACGGCATGCTCTTCATTCATCTCTTGTTGCTGTGCCTCGATAGATTTGCTCAGAGTTTCCATCTCCCCAACAAGTCTCGCAGTCAAGGATTCATACTCATCTTGAATCATATCGTCGATATTGTCTCGAGACAATTGCAAATAATTGTTAATATGTTGTTCCAAACCATTAACTATGTGCTCCAGAGCATCAGCTCATCCAGCATCATCAAAATTTCTAATCTGCGCTATGGTGAGATTGGAGGACATCTTCAGAGCATCAAAGCCCAGATTCTTCTCCAGCACCATGGATATCAACAATTTTAAAGTGACATAGAATATGCTAGTAAATTGTTCAACTAGCATATTAAAATGCGAATGGACGCTGGGAGTGGCCGCGATGTCAGTAAAACCCCTTTGTGGAACATTGGCAGAGGATGTTGCCACGGCCGTTGCCTCTACAGATGGCGCTACAAAAGATATAACACCAGCAATGGTTGAAGTTACTGGTGTACTCAACGAAGGAGGCGCAGTCGCAATGATAGGCTCATCCTCCTCTGAAGATATCGGGACTGTATTGGGCGAGGCTACACCCAAAAATGTTGCGGAAGAAGGATCGATAACTTCAAAGCATGCCCCTTCAAAATTGAGCGCTGCCATTTCGTCGGCAGTATCCGCAACAAAGTCAAAAGTTGCGTCGATTCCGCCTTCCTCTAAGGTGTCTTCCCCTGAAAAAAAGACAAGAGAAAGTTAATATCAACTTGATGTTAATTTTTCTAAAAGAGGCATAAAGACAACATTTAACCATGATTGATGGTGTATATGTCGCGTTCGCAGCCAGTACAGCTAAATTATTTTTTAATGATGCTAAGCGAACTGTCATACCTGGAGAAGAGGGTGCACCAAACAACGTCTGAGGGTAGTCATCCAAGTCTTCACCCATATCCACTCGAGGTTCATCGGGTGGAATCTCGCTGGAGATACTTACAGCTGAAGAAGGGGCTGGACCCATTATTAGTCTGGATAAAGATATCCTTAATTTGCTCGGCCTCGAAGGTGACCTCACTGCACTACCAGTAGCGGTAGTAGCGACAGCAGTCTCGGGCAAAGAATCTTCGGCACTGTCAGCCGGAACTGTGGAGGTTCCCTCTCTAAAAGGCGAGGGATCTCTAATCAAAGAATCATCCCCAGCACTGGAAACGATAGGCTCACTTCTAAGAGCCTCCCTGGTAGAAGCCCTTTTCGGACCTCTAGCAAGCTTCTTCTTGCGGGAAGAAGGTTCTTTCGGAGCAGAAGCCTTCCTTTTATGGGGGATAACGAGAGGCTCTGCAGTCGGAGCTAGTACACCTCTCGGTATTATCGTCAAAAATTTGTCTGCCCTGGTGGTGTCTTCATTCTCATCCGAGAAAATACACGCATATCAAAATCGCGATGGAAGATATTGATGGCCACATAAAATTGTGCGTATGAATGGAGGATGCGCAACTCCATGGAGAGAGAAGTCGCGGGCACAGTAAAGGTTGCTCCAGTACAACCCATTATGAAGTACCGCCATCCTCTCGCTCCGTCGATAAGTCCCCCTCTGAACTTGAAGCTGGTGATAGCATTTCCTATATGCAATTGGTAATACCCAAAATGCCTGGCGAACCGACTGGGCAGATAAGGCTCCAAGAAGCAATGGTCCTCACTTCTGTACAGTAAATGGGAAGGTCTAATGTAGACCAACCAATAAAAAGCTTCAGGAGAAAGAACGGTCTTCCCGTGACCTGAATCCTGAAGTTTCATCCCCTGTTGATTAATATGTACAGTGGGGACGATACAGAAGAGCTTCCAGCTATAAGCAAAATTTAATGCTCGCCGACAATCTACGACGGTCGTCACATTCCAAGAAGAATTCTTGTAATTCAACAAGAAATTATTTCCTGAACTACTGGCAGAGCCGGGAGACATCACCCTAGGGTTATGAAGAATTAACCATCCCATCAGATATAGGAATGGTAACTCTACCCTGGGAAAGCTTTCACGCCTTGTTTCATCTGCAAGTAACCCATCAGTAATGGCCCTCAGACCTGCTTGCATCCGGCATACCATGGCAGGGAGCAGGCCCAGTCTTGCCCCAAATACCAAACACACTGCAGGCCATAGGATGTTGCGATAAATACGATCTGCAGATGCGATGCCAGGTACTACCAATCGGCGTAACCATACAGAAAGGAAGCCAGCCAGTTGAGCTTCCCTTGACAGAGGCTTGCGGCAATGCCTCATATAACTGTAGGCTTTAGTGCCTGCAGGATAACCCTCGACCTCCTCATCGAGAACTTGATCTGAAGCCCCAGCGTCTTCAATAAGATCATCGACTATTTGAGCATTAAGCATGCTCAGAAGGTTCAAAGGCTTATCCCTGCTATCCACGACTTTGTCTGGCTTAGCATCTCTAGCCAGATGAAAGAAGAGATAGGACGCCCATTTGTTGGTATGAGCCAAATCAGAGGGCTCATTGTAGAAGGTGGTGCAGGCAAGATAATAGCACATTAGCTCCTGGTACACTGCCACTACCCGAGGGTTTGTATCCCTCAGCTCCCTGTTTGTGGGAACAAACTCTTCGTAAGGAGTATCCCCCATTGGTAGTCTTGAAATCTCTGCCATCTCGTGAAGGGCCAATCCCAACTCCCCTAGCGGAGTGACGAAAGTCCCAGTGAGCGAGATATACCGCTCCATCAAAGCCAAAAACAGGTTGGGGTTAAGAGGTAACCCAACACTGGTAGCACTCACAACCGCGAACAGACCAATGCTCTCCAGCTCCGTCTGAAAGTGCTTCAGGGCCCAAGCAGTTAAAAGGGCCCATCGAAGATTCCCAGGGCTAAGCCACCCACTGGTCCGAGGATTAACCTTGGGGTATACTCCTCCATGCCCCATGAAGTCATTACAAAAAGTCGATATTTGGACTGGCTGGAGCAGTGAAGTGTCTTCACTCAGGACGCTGCCCGACAGTAATCCCCTGAAAGGCATGACAGGGCCTGAAGGGCGGCTTACAAATAATCCTCGTTCTGATCCTTTCTGATAAAATATCTTCCCCAACTGGCCGTAAAGATCAGGAGTCAGGGTCCATGACATCCTCCTGGGATGCGTGACATAGAAGAATACCGAGATAGGGTAATCTCTAGGCATCCTGGGCAGGTACATGACCATGCCCTCAGTAGTAAAAACCCAGTTTTCCTTCTTGGGCTTCGTTTGGGATTGTTTATAAATCATATCCCCGAATAGGAAAGCTAGTTTTATATATTTGGTCTCATCTATATACGTCAGGGGCTCCCCGCTGATCATACTCAACAACATTCGTTCTCCTTGAGACGATATCAGAATTTCCCTTCCTTCAGGATACTGGTTCCAGAAATAGGGAATATCACATGCGACAAATCCTCCAGATAATTCGAGTTCAGCATCCCAGCAGCAGAACCCATCACTTCAGCCAAATAAGGGATCTACAAGTCCACTACAAAATGCAAGAAGAACAAGTCAGTTTCTACACTAAATATTACATTCTTGCAGCTTACGCCAAAGATCAACAGTCTGTGCTTTTACGCCAAGACTGCAAAAACTTGAGCTCTTACGCTGGAATCTATTTTCGAGGCGTAAGATTCAAGGTTGGCAGTATACACCAAAACTTGACAGTCTGAGTTTTTACACCAGACTGCCAAAATTTGAGTTATTACGCCATCCAAAGTGTAACACTTAAAGTTTGTAGTATACGCCAAACTTCAACAGTCAAAGGTTTTACTCCAGATTGTGAGATTATGGAGTTTTTACGCTGACACATTAGGAATGTGGGCGTAAATGATAAAATATCTCTGTGCATCATCTTCCTCGAAGAGGCTCTCAGCACAGAATATGACCTAGCGCGTTCACGTACAATGTGTGCGAAGAGTTTTCTTTATTTTTTTGTCCCAAAAAGCTTTACCTATAACGCCTGGTGCACAGCTTGACGGTGGGACACTTCGTTCAGAGCGAGGTTCGCTCAGCCCAATGGGAGTCGCTCGTGTTTGAGCAGAGGAGCGAGAAGAGGAGACAGCTTTCTTTCCCTTAGCGGTGGAAGCGTGTTTCGGTGCCATTGCTAAAAACTCAGAGTGCTCAGAGAAGAAGCGAAGAATAGTTCTCAAAGAGACGAAGGTTTTTTGCGAAGGCAGATAAGAAGTTTCTCTCTGAAGGCCTTAGGATATTTATAGAGTTCAGATAACTCTTCAAATTCCTAACCAAATCCAATATTTAATATTCGGTTATGATTTGGGACCACGTTAGCCTATCATTTAAAAGAAGAAGACGGACGGTCAGTGGATCCAGAATTTACGCGCAGAGCAGATCTATGATTTTACGCTCAGGAGTTTTTACGCTCAGAGGCTACAAATCTATGATTTTACGCTCAGAGACTATAAGTCCATGATTTTACGCCCAGATACTTTTATGCTCGGTAGCTTTTACGCTCGAGAGGTTACAAACCTACGACTTTACGCTCAGAAGCTACAAATCTATGATTTCACGCTCAGAAGTTTTTACGCTCAGAGGATATAAATCTATGATTTCACACTCAGAGACTATAAGTCTATGGTTTTACGCCCGGATGCTTTTATGCTCGGTAGCTTTTACGCTCGAGAGGCTACAAACCTACGACTTTACGCTCAGAGGCTACAAATCTGTGATTTCACGCTCAGAAGCTTTTTTACGCTCAGAAGCTACAAATCTATGATTCTATGCTCAAAAACTACAGACGGCCAATTATAAGGGTTTACGCAGAAGATGTCCCTTTTTGTCTACAAAACATTCTAAGTGCCTGAAATACACAGAGTTCAACATTGAAGATGACTCTTCTCCTTGGGCTATTGGAAGTTCATCCAAAGTCCAGTCAGAATCTTTTACAAGAGTTCAAGTATGGCCTGTTCAACGGACATTTCTTGCCCTTTTCAAGGGATTTTCGGGAAAACATTCTTGAAGGTGACGGTCTGAACAGCAAATTCTTCGCATCAGAGAAGTGACAGTTCAGAATTCTATGCGACTCCTCGTTCAAAACATCATGACAGTTTGGACATTCAACTTAAATGATAAGAAGATTTCTACGCGTCTTCAGTTACGTTACGAGATCAGATACTCTTTTATCAGAGTCGGCGTAAAGTTATTCAGGCATGCCGAAGCTGCACATATCCAGACTTCATCATAGCAAATATGGCAAATCATCAGAAGCGTAAAAGAAGACGATTTTATTAATCATGATTACATATGATGGAAATCTAGTCTACAAAGGGTTTTTCATCTTCATAATTACATATGATAGAAATCCTTTTTTTTACAAAGGGTTTCTCATTTTCATTTAAGATCACACCAAGAATCTGTTGCGCCAGGTTATCATATTGGTGGAGATCTTTGTCTTCTTCTACAGCACTTCATCGGCTTCTGCAGCCGATGAACAAGAAAATGGTGAATGGCGGGAGGATACAAAACTGGGCTTGTATAAATTATTCAAGCCCACCCTCCATACACTATGGTAGATTGTGTTGGGGGTTCAGACCCAACTCAATACTGGAAGACAGGGCCAGACTGCCTACCCTCGTCTACCGTCATGATGGGAAAAAATATAGCTTGCAAGCTGTGTGGCCAAATGAGACCCTTCCTCTCTCCTGGACGAATCGCCATATGAAATTGCTGATTATCCCGAGCAAAAAAAGCTATGATATCCTTCCATGATCCATCGTTGCAGATGATATTTGCTCAAAGATGCCTTTTTTTACGGCTCCTTAAATGCTGGAAGAGCATGATCTTCTTCTTCTTCAAGTCGACCCGACGAACATCGGCAACCATCTCTGTGTGGTGAAGAAAGTGTGGGAAAAATAGGTTAACTCAATCGCCTTTATATATGTAGAGGAGATCACACCAAATCCAAACAAATTCCTAAATATTTGCCGAGAAATCAGTCTCGCTGAACGAGTCAAACTTGACCGTTTCATGCTTTATTCAAAGTATTACAAATTACGAGGAATTTGAAAACTTTGAAGGGGGTCTTGTAGAAGCATGAAAAATACGCTGGGGAATCATACATGTAAAACCCTCAAACACACAGGCAGCCGCGTAAAATAGAGCTCCAGCAATGGGTGGCATAAGACATGACTTCAGAGCCATTGGCGTACATCAGAGCTTCAATACTATTTCAGCGTAAAATATAGCTCCAAAATAACCTGCGTAATGCAGTACTTCCAGACTGCTTCAGCGTAAAAAGGTTACTACATCGTCACTCCGGCGTAAAACCTACCCACTTTTAATGTAGCAGGAAAATATACGAGGAACTCTTCGTACTCCTCGAATGAACCTGTCAGACAGTACAATGAACCTGACTCCTGACAAAGAGTACTGCACGACTATCTAGACGACGGCTGCAATGATGATTCTACACAGAACCCCAGACCGTCGTTTAGTGATATTTCTTTGATACAAATTGCTTTTACGCATTCAAGGAAATACGCTGCCTACTTTACACAGAGAAGCATGAGCTTTTATGCTCAGGAAGAGACGAAATGAACCGCCACGTCAAAAGCTGCTCTTCGTACAAAAATTAAGGCACGTCTATGCAGTTAATGTGCGTGATGGGGGCAGATCTCTATATTTAATGCACCAGATTTGGTTCTACTTTTAACGACTGGGTGAGCCATAATTATGACTAATACGTCCACATTATCACCTCTGCATATTACGTTATCAGGCTATTTTTAGCTATAGGAGCACGATGTACGCTATCTCCTCAAAATATGCCGACCTGGCCATTTTCAGCTATAGGAGTACGCCGTATGCTATCTTCTCGGAATATGCCAACTCAGGCTATATTTGCAATGGTGCGTGATAAGACTATTTAGCCCAGAATATGCTCAAGACCTCAATCAAGGAAGTATGATCGGCTATCTTTACGCTGGCTACCTATCCATGCAGCATCAGGCTTCTACGCCTACTTGGCTTCTACGCCTACTCGGCTTCTATGCCTACCTGGCTTCTATGCCTATTTGGCTTCTACGCCTACCTGGCTTCTATGCCTATTTGGCTTCTACGCCTACTTGGCTTCTACGCCAACAGGATAACTATTTGGCTTCTACGCCAACAGGATAACTATTTGGCTTCTACGCCATGGTGACAGTTATTGGCTTCTACGCCAACCTTTTCTACGCGAGGGGCAGTTACCTACGTGGCTTGCATGTCGTGATCTTCACAGCAGTTATACGTGTTACCTCATAATAGGACATGTGTCACACTCAGATTCAGAAGATCATTTATACATGGGTAGCAGTTATTATAACCGCCGCGTAAAAAGTGCCACTGTTCGGCTTCTACGCCGACTGGACGGTTACTGTCACAAAACTCTATAAATTGAGACCTCCAGCCACGGAGGTCAAAAAGGGGGTCGAGGATTATAAGGTCAAGGTCGGATTTTATTTTGAGAGAGAAGATCCTAGAGCACAGACAGAGGGGAGTGATTGACAACTTTGGCATCGAGCATCCAATCCCTTTTGCGATCTTTGAAGCTTTTTCTTCTTCTACAACACTTCTTCGTCATCGTGTGGTCAAAGGGACAAAGTGATCGATCGCAGATCAGACTCCTATAGCAATATTTATCCAGATTAAATTTTTGTACTTAACATCCTCGTATAGGATTAATTGTACTTCTTGTTTGTAAACCAAAGAAAGGGTTTCGTATAAACCTATTTTCATTTCTTTCGTTTATTATCAAACAGTTTAAAGCAATTTTTTTTGTCATTATATGTTATCCTGTATACACTTTACTCTCTTGTTTTCTTGTTATCTCGCCAATTTCGGGGGAGCATGCCATTTCGATCAAATGACAATGGGAGAGAAAGACATACATGATACTAGCATACAAGATGATACTTGACAGACGTTGCCTTTAGTATATCAACTGCTCCACAGTTACGTGGGAGCCTTGTATATCAAAGATTTGCAGTATCGTTCATAGTTTATCAATTATCAAAATAGGGGAGATTGTTGCCCCATCCGGTCTCAGTCAACTTGATTTTGATATTTAACTAAACCATGCATTGATATATCGTGATCTGAAGCCTCAATACTACTATTATATGTCATATATATTACGTCTATTCAAATATAATCTTTTATTTATTTGAGTCTAGGATTGATGTAAGCTTTCGCACTGGCAAATCCATGTACCTATACCCAGATACCTAGCCCACTCAAATAAACCAAAGAACCTATCCATCAAATTATGCCACATTTATTAACAAAGTCTACCATACTTAGAAATTGAATTTGGGCCGAATTCATGCCGAACTTGGTTACCCTTTTGGTATGAAATCAACCAGTTCAATTAGCTCCTAATTTCTTGGCCCAACGGTTGGAAATTTGAATTAAACCCCATCCGAATTCTGGCCGAATTCTATTCGCCAACACACTATAAATAGGATTGGATTTCTACATTCCTACTCACTCAACCATTCTTAAGTTTTCTATCCTATTGTGAGCAAACATCTAAGCCTTAATTTTCTCATCTCCAATAGCAACTCCCTAGCCTTTCTAGTACCAAGTACGGTCTCGGTCTAGAAGTCTATAGAGTTGTAAAGAGCTTGGTTCCATCAGTTACTCTTTCTCTCTAGCTATGAAGTTGCGAGACTTTGGATCAAATATCGTAGTGTAAAGAAGTGGCAGGATGAAAGCTTGTGATTCATTATTGGTGATTATAGTTGATAAAAATCTGAGCTTGAGTTCTCGGAACTGGACCAGTCCTCTAAAAAAAACCAGTATACATCTTGGTGTTTGCATTTGCTTTCTCTCACGCTATTGCATATATATAAGTATATTCATAACACTGCTAGTAGTATCACTTACACATGAGACATATTCTAACTGCTAGTAGTTGATCACCATTGCATGCCATAGAACTATATTTTTAACTGGTGATTTTACTCTGCTGCATACATAAACTCTATTCACACCCTCTAGAGTTTCCATACATGGTCCTAAAATTGGTATCAGAGCAGGTAGTCTCTTATTTAGTTTTTGATCCCAATTGCTACTTCAATGGTTTCTTCCATCGCTGAAGAGGCTTGGCAGGGGCAACCAGGTCGGGCCTTGCCTACCAGCGAGATTATGAAGATCCCAATATTAATACACCTCCAACTACTACACATGTCGTGTTTGATCTGAGTCTATCTCAACCCCCCAGAGGACAAGTCCAAAAAAAGGGACGCTTTGACAAGTCATTATATAAATAAACAACTCAGGGACAGAAAAAGCCCTACAACTTTTACGTCTTGGCTCAACTCGCCAATACCCGGCAAAGTTGTCACTCTTTGAGATTCTTCGACTCTCCAGAGACACCTGCAATGCTCTAAGTGAGGCATTGTAAAATGCCAACGCCTACCTAGCGTAAGTCAAGTCGTTAGCAAAGGATCCTGCAGCATGCCCCCACTGCAACAATATTACAGAAGCGGTGCCCAATATCACATTTTCGCAACAGGACATATTGCTAAAAAACAACCAGCATGATCATACCCTGTACTACACAGAGTACATTAGTGCCATCAAGGTAGACCGGATGCACATCGATCCTGGTTTGTCAATCAGCATCATCCTACGGAGTCTGTTTTAAACCATGGGCATTCCGATGTATCGCTCGGCAGCCACAAATATTGCCATCACTGGCTTCAACGCGGGAAGGAGCTACCCTCTGGGCAAGATCCGCCGAAAATATTAAATTGACGACATAAAAACCGAGGTCACTTGCTACGTCATAGACGTGGACGTATCATATAATGTCATACTAGAACGACCATGGATACATGAATACATGATCGTGCCATCAACCCTACCCCAATATCAAAAGTACGTGGACGATCATGGCACGGTCAAGACGAAGTTCGCAGATATCGATCCTTTCAAGGGGATCGAGGCCTACTACTTTGACGCACTCTTATGCAAGCAAGTCCACCAAGATGAAGGTGGTAATAACGTTGACGATGAGACGGAGGCCGGGGTGGCATCAGACAAACCTTTGAGAGTACATCTAAAGGTGCACTCTCCTGATACAACCTCTCTCCTTGTCATAAAACTGCACAAGAAGGCGCTCGAACCTCTGGTCGTTTGCCTTCATAGGCCAAGTCGATCGCTAAAAGAAGATTTGGAACCATCCACTACACCCGAACTGCTCGTCGTTCGCCTTCATAGGCCGAATCGACCGCTGAAGGATGCTTCGTTACCTCTTATCGCGTCTGAGCCTCTGGTAGTAAAGCTGTGCAGAAAATCTCCAAAGTTGTCACTCGCACTGGGGGTAGATCACGGGAAGAACACGCTAGAGGAGCACGTAGCTGCTCACACAGACGTCCCTTTCCTCGATGATGTAATTCCAGGGAAAACTATACCTTACTTTATGAATAAAGGACTATCTTTAAACTACTCTGAAGTTGCACACATAAGCACACTGTACTCCATGGAGCATGGTCTGGGCTTGCACCTGCAAACATAGGTGACCACCACCCATGCTGCAAACTGGATTCTTCCCAACCAAAACTCTCACTTCCTAGTCCCTGCTAGGAATAGGGGAGACAGACTCATCATCTTCGGCAAAGTAGAAGTCTCTCGATCCTTCATCTCCGAAGAACTAGATCTAGAGCCCGAGACCGACAAAATGTCACAACACTGGTATAGCTCTCAAGCTAAGCACCTTATCCAGATGATGGGGTACGATCTAAAGGCCATTAAGAACTTAAACTATGGTAAAGGCCGAAGGCTTCCTCTGTGTCTACCAACTCCTACAGGAAAATCTAAGGACTACTACTATAAGACCAAGTATGGCTTAGGGTACATAACGCCTCCCTCAACCCCCGATGGTTCAGATGAAGGAGGCGAGGTGCAATTTCACTGTTCATAATCTTCTGCTTGGAAATTTGACATTAGTATCAAAGAGATGCTCAAGCAAACATTATCTGCCAATATGGTGTCAGCTGACCCTGAGGAAGATGACGAGAACCTATCGGAACTATTTGAAGTAGAACCGTGGGCCAAACGCCAAGACGCACAATGGGAGATGTGGTTCGAATAACGAGAACCTCCTACCGAGGGAAAATTCATACAAGTCAATTTGGGCGATGAATCCTCCCCCAAACATATCTTCATCAGCAAAAGTCTGACTGATGAGGATCAGGAATTCCTACTACAGCTCGTCAGGGAATACATTCATGACTTTGCCTGGAGCTACGAAGACATGCCAGGACTGGACCCCCAAATCGCTGCCTACAAGCTCAACAACTTGACAAACGCTAAGCCTGTCATGCAACAGCAATGGCAGTACCGATCAGACATAATGAACGCCATTGAAGCCAAAGTCAAAAAACTGATAGTAGCTTCATCCTCGAAGAACAATATCTAGACTAGGTAGCCAACATCGTGTCCGTCGTCAAAAAGAATGGGAAGATCCTGATCTGCATTGACTTCCGTGATCTAAATATGGCATATCCTAAAGATAAATTCTCTCTTTCAATCACAGATATAATGATCAACAATACTTGTGGCTTCGAGCATATGTCCTTCATGGACGGATTCTCATGCTACAATCAGATCAAAATATCCCCTGACGATCAGAAGCATACATCGTTCTGAACACCGACAAGAGTGTACTACTACAAAGTCATGTCCTTCGGTTTGAAGAATATAGGTACTACATACCAGCGAGCTATGAGCACCATCTTTCATGAGCATCTACGCAAGACGGTCGAGTGTTACGTCGATAACATCACTGTCAAAATTTACTCCAAAGGTGATCACATCAGGGACTTGAAGACTGTGTTCGACCTCATGCGTACGCACTAGCTCAAGATGAACCCTACCAAATCCTTCTTGAGAGTCCCCAGTGGCAAATTTTTGGGCTTTATCATCACTTCTCAGGGTATTCACGTAGACCCCAACAAAACTAAAGCGATCCTTGAGATGAACCTACTGAAGAACCTCCGGGAACTCCACGGCCTTCAAGGGAGGCTAGCAAACATTAGGAGGTTTATATCAAACATCTCTGGGCATTGTTGGTCGTTCATCCAGCTCATAAAGAAAGGTGTCTCCTTTGTCTAGAATGAAGAACTCCAACTCGTATTTGACGACATCAAGGGATACCTATCGAACCCTCTATTGCTGGTAGCCCCAGTCTTAGGAAAGCCTTTTTTGCTTTATGTACGCGTGATGGATCACTCCCACGGTGCTCTATTAGCCCAGAATAGTGATGTAGGACATGAGCAGGCTATCTATTATCTCAGTCGGATGATGGTTGGCACGGAGCATAGGTACACCCCCGTCGAGAAGAAATGCCTTGATCTAGTATTTGTTGTCCAAAAAACCCGGTATTACGTGACTGGACAGACCATTCATGTGATCTCATGTGTCAATCCTCTTAGAATTCTCATGACCAAACCAGGGGCGCTCAGTTCCCGCCTAGCTACCTAGGCAATACTACGTCTCTATACGACATGGCATTTGTCCCACCGAAAGTCGTCAAGGGTCAAGCACTGGCCGACTTCCTGGCAGCACATTCGATGCCAGAAACCTCGAAACTCTACAACGAGATTCTAGACGAAGTGGAAAACTCAAATATAACTTCATACGAGGATGTTTGGCAAATGTTCTTTGACGGCACATCAAGAACAGGGCCCAAGGTCGATATCATTGTAGGGGTCGAGATAATGCTAATCTTCCTATACGGTCTGGTCATCAACCGGGCCTACTCTCTCATAAATCCGTGTTCGAACAATGTGGCAGAATACAACATGTTGGTCATTGGGCTCCAACTCGCCAAACAAGTAGGAGTGGAGTATTTGGAGGCCTACGGTAACTCCAAATTAATAGTCAGTCAAGTCCGGGGTGAGTACAAAGTCTGGCACGAAGACCTAATTCCTTACCACAAAGCTGCGCTTAGCATCATCGTAACCTTCGAGGGATTCTTCATTGAGCATGTCCCTCGACTGCAGAACGTCGAGGCTGATGCCCTGGCTGGCTTTGTTGCCTCCTTGGCAGTTCCAGACAATATCCATCAGCTAATTATAGTGATCGATCGGGAGCTAGTCTGCCCAAAGAATAACCTCTTCCTATGTCTGAGTTACGCGACGAAAGTATACACTGACGTTCATGACTGGAGGCTTTCGTTCATTGAATATGCGGTCTATAGAATTCTTCCCGATAAGCCAAAGGAAGCCACATCAATCAGAAGACGTTCCCTCCGGTTCTATTATGATACAGCTACCAAAATGTTGTATCGTCGCTCTTATGATGGCCTTCTGCTTTGATGCCTATCAAACGCAGAAGCAAAATAGGCTCTCCGCGAGGCTCACGACGAAATTGGCGGTACCCATCAGCCAGGGCCCAAGCTATAGGATCGTCTTCGGAGAATGGGTTATTACTGGCCGATGATGGTAGCAGAGATAGTTGAGTATGCGAGGAAAAGCCAAGCATGCCAAATCCATGCAGACTTCATCCACCAACCCTTGGAGTTCCTACACTCGACCGTTGGGTCTTGGCCGTTCGAAGCCTAGGATATGGACATCATTGGACTGATTAGTCTACCTTCATCCAAGGGACATCGGTTCATCCTTGCCATCACCGACTACCTCTCCAAGTGGGCGGAAGTAGTACCACTCGTGGAAGTCAAGACGTCCAACGTGATCAGCTTCATCAAGCATCACGTCATATACTGGTTTGGCTTGCTACGAAGGATCGTCCACAACAATGGTCCACAGTTTACAAGTCATGCATTCGATAGGTTTTATGACAAAAAATAGATTTAGAATATAGCGTCAACCGCCTATAACCCGGCATTAAATGGACTGGCGAAAGCCTTCGACAAGACCATCATAAAGCTACTCAAAAAGTTTGTGTCTTCCAATAGCGCGACTGGAATAAGAAGATGGGTGAATATCTCTGGGCCTACCGTACAATGGTCCGGACAGCTACTGGCAACACGCATTTCTTTCTGGTGTAAGGAAGGGAAGTGGTCCTCCCACTCGAGATCTATATCCCTTCACTCCGAGTAACCCTCTCCAACCAATTAACCGTCGATGACAATCACCGCTGACGGCTACCAGAGTTAGAAGCACTCGACAAAAAATGTCTCTTAGCTCAGCAACGCATTGAGCTATACCAAGCGCGTCTCTCGGGAGCCTTCAACTGATGGATCAAGAAAAAAACTTTCCAAGTGGGAGATACCTCATCCTGACCGTAAGAAGACTGATGGTCATGACCCACAAGACGGCGACAAATTCTAGCCTAAATGGGAGGGTCTTTTTGTCGTAGAATCAGTATTCTCTAACGGCGCCTACCGGCTGGTAAATGTCACGACCCGCACCCAATGTAGGGATACAAGTCAGGAACAACGCCCAACCTAAGCTGCAGAATCGGCGGTAAAGCGCTATCTGGGTAATCTATCTAGTAATATAATGAACCACCAATAATATCAATATACTCAATCACAGATCTAAGATGGAAATGAGCACGAATAAGATAAAGAATAGAATAGTCATATATAACTCATGAGTCTAAAATAATACATCAATGAGTCTGAAAGAATACTAACAAAGTAAGCTGGAGACAAATCCAGTACAAGAACACTAAGAAGCTACAAGTCCCGGGTCATCTGTCTCAGTTGGGATAAGTCCCTCATGAGCCAGGTCTCTGACTCTAAACCCACAACATACTGAGGTCCATAATGTGTAGGGTACCACTCTTCAGTATCATCTGGGAAAAATATATCCAGTTAGGAAAGGAGCAGAGTACATCTCTAACAGCAGTTCTAATCAATAATAAAAACTATGTAACAGTAAATAGATATGAATATACAAGATGCACAATAGATACAAGAGATACACAATAAGAAAATACTAGAATAAATACAATAATGAACAATATGTCAATGAACAAGAATACTAATGTCTAAGTGTGTGAGTACTAGCTTAACATATGATCGGCTTGGGAACTTGCATAAGAGTATAATGGCCTGGTTGATCATACGTGATGTGTATGATCAACACTCACAAGGAATAATACATGCACAAGGAGGGTATGATCATATATCTATACTAAATATTCCCCACCTCGACTGGTATAATAGATCCAACCATGGTATGTTATGGCACGAGATTCTCTAAGAAGGTAGCAAATCTCTCCGAGAATCAGTGTATGTACATGTACAAGATAATCAATAAAACAAAACTTGCACAAGATACACCATATACAAGGAATAACATTTCATGACGAGATCCAGATATACCAATCCGTGTAACCATCGTGTCAAGAAACATGGATATCTATACTAGATACAATAAACATAGAGGATATCATAAATGAGAAACTATTAGAGAATGTACTCGCCTGAAGTCCAATGAATAGTCTCACAGATGTCTGATACGGTACCTCGAAGACCTAGATATGGAATATAACATCAATACAAAGTTTCGGAAAAAAATAAGTTAAACTAGTCAACTTCTAGGTCAACAAGCCAATTCCAAGTCAAAAGTCAAACAACGTCAACTCTAAGTCAAACTATGGTCAACTATGGTCAAACTATGGTCAATTTGTCAAACTACCTATTTTTATGTTGCATGAGTCTATCTCAAGGATGTTGGGTTCAAACACTAGAGTTCTAGGTCATAAAAACTACATCTTAGGATACTAGGATACCGTATCTCAGGATACGAAAAATAGTAGGAGATAAAATATCACACATATACATATCAAACAATATTAATTATATAAAATCCTAAATATAACATTAAATGGATACCTTGGTTTCGAACCAACTTGGTATCACAACACTAAACCTCAATCTTGATATCCAAACCCAATACCTTGGGTATCCCCAATTACCTTGATACTTACCTTGGTATCTCAAGGTAATATCCAATACCTCGCTTACTAACTACCCATAAATAATATATGCTAACAACTAAATATTATACATATAGTATACTAAAATATAATTAGTAATTAGGAACATATATTCGTATATATTAATACCATATATATACATATATATAACTATTATATATAAATATATAATCTCTATTCAAAATCGCATAACTGTCGCTAAAGACCCTTGCTGACCGTCGCTGAAACCGCGGATACGCTGCTGATACTGCTGCTTCACTGCTGCTTCCGTGACAGTTTCCTGCTGCTGTCGCTAAAACTGCTGCCGTTGCTATCGGTGAAAATAGTTGTTGTTGCTGATTATTGCGCTGCATGTCGCTATTGCTGCCGCACCTGTCGCTGCTGTTGCTTTTGTTGCTGCTGTGTGCTATTGCTACTGTTGTTTCTTTTTGTGATGCTGAAATATCATAATAGCTGATGTCGCCTCTCTCAAACACTTATATATATATATATATATATATATATATATATATATATATATATATATATATATATAACATAATATATAAATAGATACTAATATATATAACTACAATATATATAACTATGACTATATAAAATATATGTAACATACATACACCTCCACACACACACACACACACACACACACACACACACACATATATATATATATATATATATATATATATATATATATATATATATACTACAATATACAATAGATCTTAGATCTTACATATATAGAATAATAACTACATATATATTATAGATCTATGTACCTAATATATATATATATATATATATATATAGATCTATAACATTCTAATACATAAATATATATATATATATAACAACAATATATATACATACATATAATTACACATCACCATGACTAAGAACACAAGAGAAATAGATCTAGAATAATTGTACAAACACATGGAGCGTATCACACCCGTATCCTACTAGATCTAGGATACGCTTGCGACACGAGTCCACCACACATCCAAACATAACCCGAAGGACACGAGCAAGTCTAATATATTATTAATAAAAAATATGAAGAGTCAAATACAAATCTACATGTCCGTGTTAAAATATGACATGCTCAAAGTCCCGTATTAGAGGAAAAACCCCCAAATCAATACGTATCACCAAATTGTTGGGTTACGACCTACATGTACCCAATTGTGGACACGACACTAGCCCCAAACACACAAGCACATGCCAAATTGATCTATAGGACCAATTGACACACACAATAATTGTCAAACTCGAAATTCCCCAAAATTGACACAAAAAGCACCATAACTTTCTCAATATGCCTCATATGAACACAAAACCAAATCCTATGGGTAGCCTATGCATATGGGTTGATTTTTTCATGGTTAAATATCAGATTTAGAGCCTAATTTAAGGGGATAAACTGAATTGTATCTATTGAAAGATGGATTCTCAATAAAACCTCCAAATATGATAAAATTAGCCTCCAATTTGTAGATCCTTGCTCCTCTTTGAAGATCCATGCTTCCTTCTTCTAGATCCTTGATCTACTAGTCTCCAATGGTGATTTGGAAAGAAATTAGGATAAATTTTGGTAGAAAAAATAATATAGAATGAAGGAATTTGATTGAGAAAAATTCTAGATCTAGTTTTCAAATGAAAAGAGGAGAGAGAAACAATTTTTCCCCTCTTTAATAGGCCGGCCCCCTCTACCCCTTCCTCAAGCTACTATGTAATATCCAATATACCCCTTGGGTCCTCTCATAAAAAAATAATTAAGGAGGAAAGCTTCTAGTCTAATGGTTTAATTAACTTAATCATCCACCTAATCAATGGGCTTTCTAAATGGGCTAAAGTCTAACAATTAATACATGTTGGTCCATGAGTTTAAACTAAACTAGTTAGGTCCACTAACACAAGTTCAAAATAAATAACTAATATCTAACAATAATTAAATAATACAACAATTAATTATTTATCAAGCACAATATTTAATAAAATATAAAATTACTAAAATACCCTTTCCTAGAAAATATGGTAGTGACAAGTCTACCCTCCTTAAAATAATTTCGTCCTCGAAATTCAAAGACAAAAACTACCCCCAAAAAATAACAGAACATAACAAAAGAGCAAAACTAAAGAACAAAACTTAACTATGAAAGAACATACCTCAAGGAACAAACAAATATAGATAACGCTCTCGCATTTCATCCTCTCTCTCCAAGGTAGACTCCCCTGGAGTATAATGCCTCCATGCGATACATACCAAAGGAATAGTCTGGTCCCTCAGCACCTTCTCTCTCCGATCCAGAATCTCAACTGGCTGCTCTGAATAGCTAAGAGTATGGCCCACCTCTATCTCCGAGTGATCCAACACATGACTAGGATTTGCCACGTACCATCTCAACTGTGACACGTGAAATACGTTGTGCACTTCCTCCAATTCAAGTGGCAAGTCTAGTCTATAAGCAACTGCACCGACCCTCTCTAAAATAGTGAAAGGTCCGATGAATCGTGAACTAAGCTTCTCGCCTCCACCAAAGCGAATCATGCCTCGTGTTAGAGAAATCCTCAGAAACACCAAACCACCTACCTAGAACAAAACACAACCTTAAGAAAATTATAACAAACAACCAATAACAAGCACAAAACAAAAATCTAAACTATACCTCGAACTCCAAAGGTCTCCGGTGGCTATCGGCCCAATGTCGTTGTCTGTCCTGCGCCACTCGAAGTCTGTCTCTAATCAACTAAACCTTCTCCGCTGCATCCACAACCATATCTGGTCCAAGCAAAACTCTCTCTCCAACATCATCCCATGACAAGGGAGTACGACACCTCCGACCGTACAGAGCTTCAAAATGTGACATCTCTATACTAGCCTGGTAGTTGTTGTTATAAGCAAACTCTACCAAATAGAGATGATCCTCCTAAGAACCTCTGAAATCTAGTCACAAGTGCGCAACATATCCTTGAGAGTCTGAATAGTCCTCTCTGACTGCCCATCTATCTGGGGATGATATATAGTACTGAACTTGAGCTGAGTGCCCAAACTCGCCTGCAAACTCCTCCAGAAATGCGAAGTAAAATGACTATCCCGATCTGAGACTATGCTGACGGAAACTCTATGTTTCATGATGATCTGCCTCAAATACATCTCTGCCAGCTTCTCCGTAGACAAACCCACCTTGAAAGGCAAAAAGTGGGCCGACTTGGTCAACCTATCAACGATGACCCAAATTGCATCTTTTCCTCCTGGAGATCATGGAAGTCCAGACACAAAATCCATAGTAATGTGCTCCCACTTCTACTCTGGAATGGGTAATGGCTGAAGTAAACCTTCTAGCCTCTGCCTCTCGACTTTCACCTGCTAGCACACTAAGCATCTGGATACAAACTATGCCACTTCCCTCTTCATGCCATACCACCATACACTCTCTCGTATATCCTGATACATCTTGTTGGCACCTGGATGTATGGAATACTGAGAGCGATGCGCTTCCTGCAATACCTCCTCACATAGATTTGCACTAGGCACACACAACCTAACTCTATGCCGCAAAGAACCATCATCGGCAATGGTGAAATCATCCTCCAATCCTGCTCTCACCTGAGCTCTGATGCTTCTCAGAGATACATCCTCATACTGGGATACCTTGATCCTGTCCATCAAATATAAATGTATCTGCAATCCCCACATCTTCATAGCCAAACCAGGAACTATCACCTCAATGCCCAAGCTCTCCAAGTCCTTCAACAAATATCGATCCTGTGTCAAGAACATAGCTACCGGATACCTGCTCAAAGCATCGGCAACTACATTAGCTTTCCCAGGATGATACTTCAACTATATATCAAAATCCGTCATTAGTTCCAGCCACCGACGCTGCCTCATGTTCAACTCCTTCTGCGTAAAAATATACTTCAAGCTTTTGTGGTCTGTGAAGATCTCCACACGCTCTTCGTACAAATAACCATAACTTCAGGGCGAAGATGAATGATGTCAACTCTAAATCATGGGTAGGATAGTTCTTCTCATGAGGACACAATTGGCTGGATGCATAGGCAATCACTTTCCCATTCTTTTGAAGAACACAACCCAAACCTTTCCCCGATGTTTCACTATAAATAGTGAAACCTCCAGACCCTGATGGCAATATCAAAATAGGAGCAGACGTCAACCTCTTCTTCAATTCTTCAAAAGCAGCCTGGAAATCCTTCGTCCAAACAAACTCTACATCCTTCCTAGTGAGTCTTGTCATTGACTCGGCAATCCTCGAAAAATCCTGTACAAACTTCCTGTAGTAGCTTGCCAATCCCAAGAAACTCATGATCTCTGCTACCGAACTCGGGGTCTTCCAAGATTCCACTACTACGATCTTCTTCAGATCTACTGAAATACCATCACCAGTCACAACATGCCCCAAGAATTCTATTTTATCCAGGAAGAAATCATACTTGGACAACTTCCCATACAGCTTCTCCTTCCTCAGCACATCCAACATAATCCACAAATGCTTCTTGTGCTCCTCCGGTGTCTTCGAGTATATGAGTATGTCATCGATGAACACCACTACGAACTTGTCAAGGTACTGATGGAACACCATGTTCATCAAGTTCATAAATATCACCGGTACATTAGTCAATTCCAAACGACATCACCATAAACTCGTACGGACCATACCGAGTTCTAAAAGCAGTCTTCAGTATGTCCTACGGCTTCACCTTCACCTGGTGGTAACCTGATCTCAAATCTATCTTAGAAAACACCTTGGCACCACTCAACTGATCGAACAGATCAACAATCTGTGGCAAAGGGTACTTATTCTTGATAGTGAGATTATTCAAAGCCCTGTAATCAATGCACATGCGCACCGATCCATCCTTCTTTGGTACAAACAATACCGGGGCTCCCCACGGTGAAGAACTCGATCTGATAAACCCCTTATCCTATAATTCGTCCACCTGCTTCTTTAGCTCGAGCAGCTCGCTGTTGTTTACTCTATAGACATATTACGAAATTGGTTCTGCACCTGGCACTAAGTCTATAGAAAATTTAGCATCTCGATCTAGCGGCAATCCTGGCAATTCCTCAGGAAACACATCCAAGAACTCTGCTATCATTGGATGCGGCAACTCCTTGTCTTCCACCATAGCTCCACAAATAATGCATTTTTCCTGCTCTGCAGCTCCTCTAGCAAACTCGAACTCTGGCTCTCCCGACGGACCAAATAAAATGCTACCTCCTCTATAATCTATACTAGCACGGTGCCTACTCAACCAATCCATCCCGAGTACAATATCGTAACTCAGAAGTGGCATTACAAGTAGACACGCACTCAACTCCTGGCCTCCTAGAGTAACTCTCCGATCTTTGTAAATATTATTAACCAGGATAATGCCTCCCCCGGTCATGATCTTGCAAGTCCTAAGCAAAGACTCAACTACCAAACCATGCTTCAGAGCAAAAAAAATAGATACAAAACTATGGAAAGCACCACTATCAAACAAAGCTAAAGCTGGAAGGAATCAAGAAGAATAGAACCTGCGATGACATCTCTGGTAGGTTCATCCTCCTCTACGATCATAACAAATGCTCGTCCCTAACGTGCACCCCCCTGCTGCTGATGCTGGACATAACACTGCTGCTGTGTCGGAAGCAGTCCCCTCGGTTGTACTGCAGGTGGTCTCGCCTGTGCCCTCGGAGCTGAAGCTGCTTCCTGAACTATACGACGAGGATTGGAAGGACACTCCCTCAGCTGATGTCCTTCAGTACCATAATACAAACAAACTCCCAACCTCTTTCTAAAAACTTTCCAGATGTGGTCGGGCTTCTTACAAAAGTGGCAGGAAGATTGCTGTAACTGTCTCTGCTATTGTGGTGCCTGGTGAAACGGTACCCTAACTGGAGTCTGGTGCTGTTGTGGCTGCTGGAAAGACCTCGACTGGAAATGATGATGTTTGGCAGTTACTTCACTGCTGTTGGCCGCTAGAAAAGAATCACGGTCTCTCTTGGGCTTCAAACCCAACTTTCGCTCAACCTTGCGCGCCTCCGCAAGTATCTCCGAGTATGTCTCATAAAAAAAGGAATAAGGATCTTCACTTCCCAGTTTAGACCCTCACGAAAACGAATAGCCCGAACATCCGGCTCTCTCACCAAATACTCTGCAAATTGGCTTAACCTGCCGAACTCCGTAGCGTACTCCTCCAGAGACATGCTCCCTTGAATGAGGCTCTCAAACTGCCTCTCTAAGTCTAGCCTGTCTTCCCGAGCGAAGAACTTCTTCTTGAAGAGGTCCTTTGAATACCTCCCAATATTGTCCCGCGCCAACAAGAATCGGCTCATTCCTGAACCAAGTACGGGCGACGTTGAACAGTTGAAGTCCTACCGCATCAACCTTCAGATCCTTAGAAAGATGGGACACCCTCATAAGACACTCAATGTCCTCGAGCCAATCATCTGCATAGACGATGCCCTCCGTCCCTTTGAAGACCCTAGGCTCCAGCTTCTTGAAGTCCTGAATATTGCCTGGCCAAAGCTGAGCAACCTGAGGAGCAACCTGCTGCTAGACCGGAACTCCTCTCTCTACTACGGTACGAGCAAGCTGATGAGCACTCTCGATGCCCTGCCGTAAAACGTCGGTATGTCTCTGATGTGCCTCAGACTGAGCCCTCTCTGCCTTGAGCATCTCACGAAATAGTATAAATATCTGTGTCGCCTCTGTTGGCACGGGAGGTGGAGGTGGAAGCCCCTCAGATACAGCTGGCACAGTCCTCTAAGTAGATGGTGGACCTCCGAAAGCAGCTAACACTCCAATCACCGGAGAAGTGACTGGTGTAGGCCCTCAGGACGTCGCAGACCTCTCAGAAACTGCTCTCCCCTGCTGTGATCTAGTCTTAGGCGGCATCCTGAGACAAAGCAAAAGAAAGAATCAATATGGCACATGATGTAAGACAATCAAGGAAAGGACAATTTAAAGATCAAATGTCAATATCAACGGAGAATAGTTGAATGAATCAAAATAATTTTTCTTAGATGTGATTGAATATTCTCAGCCTATAGCCTATATCCTATATCCTAACACAGGCTTGCAGTAGTACAACTAAGTCGTCGCACTTCCAGGATATCGCACAACTTGCGAAGCTTGACCTGCATGGGCCACCACTAAAAACGTGTCACGACCCGCACCCAATGTAGGGATGCAAGTCGGGAACAACGCCCAGCCTATGCTGCAGAATCAACGGTAGAACGCTATCTAGGTAATCTGTCTAGCAATATAATGAACCACCAATAATATTAATATACTCAATCATAGATCTAAGATAGAAACGAGCACGAATAAGATAAAGAATAGAATAGTCACATACAACTCATGAGTCTAAAATAATACATCAATGAGTCTAAAAGAATACTAACAAAGTAAGCTGGAGACAAATCCAGTACAAGAATACTAAGAAGCTACAAGTCCTGGGTCATCTGTCTCAGTTGGGATAAGTCTCTCCTGAGCCAGGGTCTCTGACTCTAAACCCACAATATCCTGAGGTCCATAATGTGTAGGGTACCACTCCTCAGTGTCATCTGGGAAAAGAAAAGGAGTAGAGTACATCTCTAACAGCAGTTCTAATCAATGATAAAAACTATATAATAACAAATAGATGTGAATATACAAGATGCACAATAGATACAAAAGATACACAATAAGGGAATACTGGAATAAATACAATAATGAACAATATGTCAATGAACAAGAATACTAATGTCTAAGTGTGTGAGTACTAGCTTAACATGTGATCGGCTTGGGAACTTGCACAAGAGTATAATGGCCTGGTTGATCATACGTGTGGTGTATGATCAACACTCACAAGAAACAAGAAATGCACAAGGAGGGTATGATCACATATCTACACTAAATACTCCCCATCCCGACTGGTATAATAGATTCAACCATGGTATGCTATGGCACGGGATTCTCTAGGAAGGTAGCAAATCTCCTCGAGAATAAGTGTCTGTACATGCACAAGATAATCAATAAAACAAGACTTGCACAAGATACACCATATACAAGGAATAACATCTCATGACGAGATCTGAATATACCAATCCATGTAACCATCGTGTCAAGAAACATGGATATCTATACTAGATACAATAAACATAGATGATATCATAAATGAGAAACTATCAGATAATGTACTCGCCTGAAGTCCAATACATAGTCTCACAGATGTCTGATATGGTGCCTCGAAGACCTAAATATGGAATATAACATCAATACAAGGTTTCGAAAAGAAAATAAGTTCAACTAGTCAACTTCTAGGTCAACAAGCCAATTCTAAGTCAAAAGTCAAACTAAGTCAACTCTAAGTCAAACTATGGTCAACTATGGTCAAACTATGGTCAGTTATGTCAAACTACCTATTTCTATGTTGCATAAGTCTATCTCAAGGATGTTGGATTCAAACACTATAGTTTAGGTCATAAAAACTACATCTTAGGATACTAGGATACGTCTCTCAGGATACGAAAATAATAGGAGATAAAAAGTCACACATATACATATCAAACAATATTAATTATATAAAATCCTAAATATAACATTAAATGGATACCTTGATTTCGAACCAACTTGGTATCACAACACTAAACCTCAATCTTGATACCCAAACCCAATACCTTGGGTATCCCCAATTACCTTGATACTTACCTTGGTATCTCAAGGTAATATCCAATACCTCGCTTATACTAACTACCCATAAATAATATATGCTAACAACTAAATATTATACATATAGTATACTAAAACACAATTAGCAATTAGAAACATATATACGTATATACTAATACCATATATATATACATATATATAACTATTATATATAAATATATAATATCTATTCAAAACCGTATAACTATCGCTAAAGACCCTTGCTGACTGTCGCTGAAACAGCGGATACGCTGCTGATACCGCTGCTTCACTGCTGCTTCCGCGATAGTTTCCTGTTGCTGTCGTTAAAATTGTTGCCGCTGCTGTCGGTGAAAATATCTGTTGGTGCTAATTGCGCTGCCTGTAGCTATTGCTACCGCTATTGTCGCTATTATTGTCGCTGCTGTTGCTTTTGTTGCTGCTATGTGCTATTGCTGCTGCTGTTTCTTTTTGTGATGTTGAAATATCACAATAGCTATTGTCGCCTCTCTCAAACACTTATATATATATATATATATATATATATATATATATATATATATATATATATATATATATATATATATATATATATGTGTGTGTGTGTGTGTGTGTGTGTGTGTGGAGGTGTATGTATGTTACATATATTTTATATAGTCATAGTTATATATATTAGTATATATATATATATATATATATATATATATATATATATATATATATATATATATATATATATATATATATAACATACATATATCTAGTAACATATATACATAACTACACATATACGTACACAATATATATACATATAATATTTAAGTATGTATATAACAATATATATATATATATATATATATATATATATATATATATATATATATATATATATATATATATATATATATATATATATTAGATACATAGATCTATGACATTCTAATACATAAATATATATATATATAACAACAATATATATATACATATAATTACACATCACCATGCTTAAGAACACAAGAGAAATAGATCTAGAATAATTGCACAAACACATGGAGCGTATCACACCCGTATCCCACTAGATCTAGGATATGCTTGCGGCACGAGTCCACCACACATCCAAACGTACCCCGAAGGACACGAGCAAGTCTAATATATTATTTATTAATAATACGAAGAGTCAAATACAAATCTATGTGTCCGTGTCAAAATATGACATGCTCAAAGTCCCGTGTCGGAGGAAAATCCCCCAAATTAACACGTATCACCAAATTATTGGGATACGAACTACACGTACCTAATTGTGGACACAAAACTAGCCCCAAACACACAAGCACATGCCAAATTAATCTATAGGACCAATTGACACACACGACAATTGTCAATCTCGGAATTCTCCCAAAATTGACACAAAAAGTACCATAACTTTCTCAATAGGCCTCCTATGAACACAAAACCAAATCCTATGGATAGCCTATGCATATGGGTTGATTTTTTATGGTTAAATCTCAGATTTAGAGCCTAATTTAAGAAAAAAATTGAATTGTACCTATTGGGAGATGATTCCCAATAAAATCTCCAAATGTGATAAAATTGGCCTCCAACTTGTAAATCTTTGCTCCTCTTTGTAGATCCTTGCTTCCTCCTTTTAGATCCTTGCTCCACTAGTCTCCAATGGTGAAGGAATTGGGATAAAATTTGGTAGAAAAAATAATATAGAATGAAGGAATTTGGTTGAGGGAACTTCTAGATCTAGTTTTCAAATGAAAAGATGAGAGAGAAACAATTTCCCCCCTCTTTAATAGGTCGGCCCCCTCTACCCCTTCCTCAACTACTATGTAATATCCGATATACCCCTTGGGGTCTCTCAAGAAGAAATAATTAAGGAGGGAAGCTTCTAGTCTAATGGTTTAATTAACTTAATCATCCTCCTAATCAATGGGCTTTCTAAATGGGCTAAAATCTAACAATTAATACATGTTGGTCCATGAGTCTAAACTAAACTAGTTAGGTCCACTAACACAAGTCCAAAATAAATAACTAATATCTAACAACAATTAAATAATACAATAATTAATTAATTATCAAGCACAATATTTAATAAAATATAAAATTACTAAAATACCCTTTCCTAGAAAATATGATAGTGACAGTAAAACCCAATGGCGACTTGCTCATGATGCATATCTATGGCATATTCCTGAAAAAGTACTATGTTTAAGCTAGACTTGTACCCCCTTATCCTCAGTCGGGCAATCAAAGATGTACAGTCTTTATACTTTTGGTTCTCCATCCCTTGCTAGTGCCTATGTACAACATTTTCCCCTTCCTTACAAAATCCTGTAAAAGCCATTATTTGTATCCATGAGTCCTGGATACGCAACGGATGATGGACCCTCAAAGTCTCCCCACTGGAGTAGTCCTCAGGTCCACTGGCACATTCCCGTAGTGACCACTCAAAAACCAATTTCGTTAGATGCTAGCCATATTCATATTGCCTCTGAGCTATCGTCCTACCAATCTCCCCAGTGGAGCAATACTCAGGTCTATCCATACTCCCGGATAGACCACACTCAGTAATTCACCCCTCAGTGAGTTTTTTGGACATTAGTTCACGTCCATATTACCTCTGAACTACTGTCCTAATATTTCTCTTCGACTGAGTTTTCCACGTCCATATTACCTTTGAGCAAACCTCCCGGGTCTTGGCTATCGATCATCACGTCCATATTACCTTTGATATCAATTTTTATCCCCACTTATCACCCGTCCTCACCAAGGTACACCATCAGTGTTAAGTCCACATAAACTGCCACGTCCATATCATATTTGGCAGTGCTTGTTACAAATATATTACTTGCACTAATGTGCGCAAAAAGTAATGGATCCACAAAAACTGGCATGTCCATATTACCTCTGCTAGGGCTTGTTCCAAAATCTATTACTTGCACTAACGTGCGTAAAAAGTAGTGAGTCCACAAAAATTGCTACGTCCATATGGCATCTGGCAGGGCTTGTTCCAAACATATTACTTGCACTAACGTGCACAAAAAATAATGGGTCCACAAAAATGGCCACGTCCATATTACCTCTGGCAGGGCTTGTTCCAAAATATATTACTTACACTAACGTGTGCAAAAAGTAGTGGGTCCACAAAAACTGCCACGTACATATCACCTCTCGCAAGGCTTGTTCTAAACTCTATTACTTGTATTAACATGCGCAAAAAGTAATGGATCCACAAAACCTATCACGTCCATATTACATTTGATATGGATTATTTTTGAATTTATTATTTTCACTCAACGTGCACAACAAATTATAAGTCCACTAAATATCCCCTAGCGAGATATCCTTAAAAAAAGCTACGTTATTGTACTACATTCATATTACCTCTAGTATGACACCTAAAGCTAACCCAAATGAATTACAAAACAAATAGGGTAACTTTTATTTTTCTCCAAAAGAAAAGATTAAAAGCAAAACTATATTTTGGGGGATTATCAAGATGCTAAGCCTGAAGGCAAAATGAAGGCACAAAAAGCAAAAAAGAACTATTGGTGCTCTGATTCGGAGCATAAATTTGCTATCTGCTCATGGAGACAAGCAATATGGCCATCCAGGAACCTCCGAGCCCGGCGCTCAACTTTTTGGGCCATAACCTCAGGATCCTCGTAGCAAGCGTAGGACTCGTGTCTGTCCTCTAGCTGTTGCACCAGAACCTCAATGCCAGCCGTGTTCTGCGCTATTTGGTTGGCCTCAGTGCGGATGGCCTCCTCCTACTGCTGGGCCTCCCGTAGCATATTCCCATTGCATCAAGCTCGATTTGGAGTCGTCTAATTTTCTCGGTCGGGTCCTTTTACCGGGAAAGGCACTCCTCTTTGAGATCCCCCATCATGTCATGCCTCTTCTGCAAGATTCTGAGATCACGGTACAACTACTCCATAGATGAAGCATAAAAGGCCTTCTCTGCCTCCACCTTCTTTGAGAACTCATTGTATTTATAGGAAATCAGCATTCTCATGTCCGCCTGCTGATACTATCGTAGCTCTGTTAGGCATTTCTCCACCTCCCTTAGTTTATGGCCCAGAATGTCGGCCATCTGCTCAAAACTAGGGATACCCCTCAGAGATTGGACATGGCCCTTAGTAAAGTGACTTGCCCAGGCAAAAGATTTGTTGTACTCCAATACGCCCTCGATCCACATGCCCTCGATCCCCTACTTCAAGAACATGTGGAAGCTCCGGATGGAAAGCATGACGGTCTCGTCAATCTCTTCCAATATTGCCGGAGTCAAAGGTGGTAGGATTGAAGAAGAGGCCACATGCGCAGTAGGCGGCACAACGATATTCAAAACCTCGAAGGCAAAACAGCAGTAGAGGAGCAACCAGTGGTCATATCTGCAAGCCAAGCTTTCATGGACACACGAATATCCTCGATACCTGGTAGCTGAGCCGCGGATGCCGGAGTAGTACCAAGACTGGAAACAGAAGTAAGGGGTGCCTTGCCACATTGGCTCCCTCTAGTACGCCATCTCTAGACCGTGTCGCTGCAGCTTCAGGAGGTGACCCTACAACCTCAAGAAGGGGAATGAACTCATCGCGGCATCTTACGACCCCAGTGTCTGAAGAGGCTTCAGCAGCAGGACCCCCAGCGGCGACGGTTGGAAGATCAGCCGCCACACCAGAAGGACCTATAACAATAGGAACCTCCTCCACCACGGGCTTAGTAGGGGGCATGACTGAATATTCTTTGCCTCCAGGAAAGCGATGGAGAGATCCAAATCTTTTTTCTAACAAGCTCGTTACCCCCTCCCTCTTCTACGCCTTCCTCAAAGGCCACGTCCACTATCTGCAAGGGAGAGGTAACACCTGCAGATTCAGAACAACCGATGATTAAATTTACCTTCAAAATGGAGAGTTGAATCCAGAGAATCTGATCTCCCGTGAAGTGGCAAAATGACATACCAGAGGCAGGCGACATTGGTTGCGGCTCGCCCAGCGTCATCATAGCCTTCCCCACGGCATCTAGGTCATCCACAAACATGTTCTCCAAAGGGGTGTAAGGCTACCCCAAGGTCGCGTCTAGCCCCTGGGTCCTGAAGTCTAGGACACATGTTCCAAGACGCCTACATCGAACTCCAGAGTGATATCTTCTTCAAGTTTGGCATAAGAAACCGCCAAAGTAGTCGCTCGCAGAGGGCGGTCCTTTCTCCCATTCGTCTGCAAACGATCAAACAAACAATATAAAAGATATTTATTGAGAGGAGCAGGAAGAATCAAAGTAAGGGGTTCTACAGGTACCGCTATAGCATCCAAAGAGGGATCTACTTCAGAGACCTCCGATGCAAAGGGCCCAACCTCCTCGCTCCTGATCCCCTTTGCAGGGAACTTCGACCTCGCCACAGGTCCCGTCTCAGGGGCCACCTCAGCTTTCACCTTCTTTGAATAGAGAATATGGTGCGTCTTGACCATTGCCTTACGCTTAGTAGGAGAAGGGTCATCAGAAGAAGAAGTAGCCTCCTTTATCGAAGGGTCCAGTTTCACAAGCAGAGGCCTGGAAACACTCATGCCTTTGTTAGACGTCCAGCGTGCTTTCGCTTCCTGAGGCATCAGCATGGTACCCTTAAGGTAGCTCCTTTCTGGGACGAAGTCAGCCGGCAGGGCGTTGGCCATGCAATAGTACTTCATCGTTGTATACAACATCTTTCGCACAACCCCGGCCCTTGGCAACTGAAACCGGGCTCGAGTTTTAGTGGAGCTGTAATAGCTCCAAGCTTGGACCCCATTAAGAAAACTACTACTGTACCTGAGGGAAGCGCTCGAGTGACCTAACAAGAGCTGAGTGTAACTAAACTGGCGAGCAAACCGGCTTGGCAGATAAGGCTCTACAAAAATATTACCTCAATTTTGGTACACCAACTGAGAGGGATGAATGGCCTGGAGCTAATGAAACAGCCTCTCAGACAGGTTTCGAGGTGCTCCCCTGGTATCTTGGTAAGCAACGTCTCTCTCTTCGTCCATGAACTCTGGCTAGGACGTAAAGAAACTCCATACATTCATAAAGGAGAGCTTTCTCCTACCGACGGGGACTGTGTCGGATCTCCACTTTATCTCCCGATATTTATGGATTATGGCGCCAGTCGCCACCATATCCTCATCCGTCCCAGGGCTCATTAGGGACCCATGATGCAGGAGGAGCCAACCCATCAAGTAATGATAAGGAAGCTCGATCCATTTGAAATGCCCCTTGCCTGAATGTTCCTCAAACTTCTGAACGAAGTTGCAGAGCCCCCGGTGGATGCAGCATACCATAGCCGGTAGAAGGGCCAACTTATGGCCAAAAGCAAATTTTATGGTAGAAAGAATGAGAGGGCGACTGATCCTATCTATAATCCTGGATCTGCCCAGGATAACACAATTGTGCAACCAAAGCATCAGATATCCCACCAGCACGACTTTGGAGGATAACTTGTGCATATCCGTAGAAAAGTAGTTGAGTTCTTCTTTAAGATTACCTAGTTCCTTCACGGGTTTGTCTTTTTCATCCGTGGAGCCCCCGACTTCCTCTACCTCGGCAATAGCCAGTTCCCAATATGCCTGAATTAGGTCGGCCACTTCTTGTTCAGTTTGTTGCGCCCGGATATGAACTCTGCTAGAATATTTCAAATCCGAAAAAAGATAGTGAGTCCAAGCGGTGATATGGGGAGAAAACCCCTCAAAGGACTTTTTATTTTTTGACAGCTGCTGACAAATGCCATGATGGCACAGCAATTCCTGGTACACCGCCTGGATTTTCGGATTCTCCGCCTCCAACTCTTCGAGTTTTTTGTTACTAGGGGTATATTCTTCGTAGGGCTCCTCGTCCCAAGGAAGTTTCGAGACAGCATGCATCTCGTGCAAAGCCGATCCCATCTCGCCATCGGACGTGAAAAAATTCCCCGTCTGACAGTTATATAATTCTATCAGGGCAACGAATAGAGACCGGTTCATCACCAGTCCATAACACGTACCCCTCACAACAAAGAACAAGTCGGCGGCCTTAAGCTCCTACTCATACTTCCTCAGGATCCACAGAGTCATACGACACCAGGAGACATTATAGTATTTGCAACTGAGAACCTGCAACTGTCCTTTAGTGTAATGCCCCGCAACCGCTCGGAGCATTACGCTGAGTCGTATTGAATGAATCAAATGCTGGTTACATTTAAAATATTAGATTTTGGGAAGAAGGATTAATCGAGTTGGTTTCAATGTGCAGATGGCTAGCGGGTTAGATGGAAATCAGGTGTTCGTTCCGAACTGTACTGAATAGCTGAATAGAAGCGATAATGTCGTCTTCCTTAATCTGATCGGTCGGATGATTTGGAGAGCACGGCCTGCTCGCAGGTCATACCAGTTGAGTAGATCGCGCTTGCATCGGACCACGGGTTCAAGGGATTGGCCGTATCAGCAGGACAGGATGCCTAACGGGATCAATCATTGTGAGTAGGCTCTTTTCCTTCTCATCTATTCCTTCATGCCTAATAATATGGAAAACACGTAAAAGGCTTGAACACTTGGGCTGAAACATTGGGAAACACTACACTGAGGCATGCATAGAGTGTACGTCGTTGGCTTGGTAGGATTGTGGCTTGAAATAATTTACGCGTTGGATAGTTGGTACGATAGTTGGGTTATACATTTGAGGCAGTCGGTTGGATAATTGGGATTATACTTGGACGGTTGGAATTATACAAGTTGGAATGATACAATGGAAATATCGGGAATCCGGGCGAGCGAGCGTGCATCCGTGCACGAGTATCACTGGGTCACTTTGTCTTGCAAAGCGAGTAGTTGTGGTTCGAAATCGAACAACTGCATCGACGAGGGTATTGTGCCACTGTTAGGGCATTGTGCCACGGGATTATTCGGAGTGTGGGGTGTTGCACCCAATGTAAAATACTGTGTTGGAAAGCGACAATGTGAAGTGTGGGCATAACTTGGGCACAACTTGAGAGATTATGCTTATGAGTATTTTGGTGCCTTGGAATATATATATTGAGGTCGAGATTTGGAATCCTTGGGGATATGTTGGAAGAATGGTTATGGATGCTTTAGTTGGATATTCGGTTGAAACGAGTCTAGGATCGCTTGGTGGGGCGAGAATGTTCGATCCTCTCGTCATACCTACTTTCTGCATGTCACGGACAACCTGTGTACACAAGGGTTTGACATTTCCTCGAGACGGCTTCCCGGGGCACTGGGACCGTATTGATCCGAAGGAAAATATTGATTCGTGCTAGTCACAGTGCTAGTCACGATGCATTGCGGGACCTCCAGCGGGGCTTGTTACCCTGGCTGATAGGGCGCGCCGTTAATGCTTAGATTTTGTCCTTTATGGCTTTGCCAGTGACTTCATATAGATAAGAGTTGGCTTGCTTTTCTTTTGTTGGTTTGACTTTTGTGTAGGCGCGGCCACCTTGCCTCGACAAGAGTGTGCATTCGAGATTGGGATATAAACTGTTGGTTGAGGATGGATATTGAGGCGAGACTGATGGTTCGATATGTTATCGTGCAAGCGATGGCATTGAGTTAGACGGGTCGGATATATTAACTGCTTGTCGTTTGGTTTGAGTTGAATGTTTGCATGCTTAAACTACTTTACAGCTTTCCTTAACATGTCATTCATATGCCATGAAACGAATCTAGGATTCAACTAGAAAGATCACCATTTAACTGTGTGCATTCACTATTTTACTTAGTGTCGGCTTAGGCGAGTGGGTTACCCCGCTCACCAGTACGGTTGTGTACTGACCCACGTTTGTGGGCAATATTTCAGGTACACAGGTGTAGTGGTGCTGCTTGGATATACGAGGCATGATGTATGAACTGTAAGTACCTTTGTGGGCTAGAGAAAAGAGCAAGAGCATTTCATCGTCTTCGTGGCATCGCCTCGGGACATTTTATTTGGACCCTATGGTGAGCTTCGCTGCGTATTACTCTGATGTGTGCTTGGTACACAATACTTGAGTTCCGCTGCAACTTGGTTGATTCAATGATAATATTTGGTGTTTGACAACATCGCCTTGTACGAGCGCAACTCCAGGCTCGTACGGCATCACGTCCCGATGGGAACGATTGTCCTGCGAGAGAGCTGTAACGTGGTGATTCACGTTCAGCAGGGACTATCGAGCTTGCGGAAGATTGGGGCATGATAAATTGGTATCAGAGCCAGGTTTATTTCTTCGGACTTGGTCCTTCGCTTCATCACAAACTCTAAATCGCTTCCGCGTGTCGTTTAGCTCTTGACTCTACTCGGTGCCGCATCGGATGTTTCATGTAGTAAGTCTATTTATTGCTGGTTTTGGCTGCATGTTATTCTTTGTTGGGGTGCCTTGGTTGGTTTTCGTAGGATCGCTTAGCCTCGTTAGGCGTTATTGCATTCGTGCAGCAAGTTGGTTGGCGTTGTTGCATTTGTGCAAAAAGTGTGGGCTTTCGTTGGGTTGGCTTGGCTTATCGTTCGGGAGTTCTGATTGCCTCAATGGATCAGTTGGTTGGCTAACGAGATTTGGCTATGCGGCATATTTTGAGTAGAAACTTCCGATGAGAATGGATCCTTGCACGAGTTGCTCGTCAAGCGATTGTGTTGGATAGAAGTTGGAATTTCGACTGTGGCGCATCGGTTGGGGCAGATTTAAGCTTGGCTTGAGAAATATATGGATAAGTTGGTACGAGTTGCTCGTACAACAAAAGTGTGAAATCGTTGGGTATTGGACTGGACTATTTGGAAGACAATCATTGCACGATTGCTCGTGTTGAGAAAGTATCAGACAGTTTAAGAAATAGTTGGATAATTCAAGCGTTGTCTGAGTTTTGTGTCAAACTTGAATTAGAAAAGGCATGATCACGCATGGAGAATGGTTCGAACAGATCTTGGATTCGTGCAAGGAAAACGTAATGTGAGTAGCGACTTGATTCGAAGTGGTATATGGGATCAAACGTGTTAAGCAAGGCATTGGAAATATTTTGGTTGGACATCTATGGGAATTGCCTGAACGGACTCGTGAAACGAGAATACAAGTTGGTTGGTGCAGTCGGCTGAGTTAGAAAGAATGAAAAAAATGAAGCAAGCGAATTTTGAGTTGAGTATATGGAGAATGGACCGATGCAAATGAAAGCATTGTTGGGCTTAAGAGATGGGCGGAATCGGAATGAACAATTGGGTTACGCTTGAGCAAAGCGATGGGATTATCGGAAGGATAGCGAGTACGAACCACGATTTTGGGCAACATATTTGAGCTGTTGGTTGAGCAAAGAAACACGATATTGGTCTGGAGGGACAATAAGATGGATTCACACAAACTTGCAAGATTTTGGATACTGCTGCTCGAGAAGTCGACTCAGGTTTAGCGAAAATGAAATTTTGGACAAGATAGTGCAACGATGGTAAACGGATTCTCAGGAAGACGTGGATGGATTGTGGCAACAACGGAAGGCAAGATTGTGGCGGACGAACTTTTGTAGATAGCTAAATGTGAGAACAACGTCGGAGCAAATCACTGTGCTGCTCGAGTAAGTTGGACGTGCATTATGGAACATGGCAATTCGGAAATTTGATGGATTCAGGGCAGAAAAGACGGACTGATGGAAGTTGGTTTCATCGAGCGCTGTTCTCGGATTCGAAAACTTCGCTCGGATGAATGGTTGGATTTTGATTCGGATTTTACAGATGAGATATAGCATGGTTTATAGTAACTGTCCATCGTGATGATTACAATTGTTGAGCGTAGCTTTGGGACAGCTGACCCTAAGCGACTTGACCCTGAATCGGATATGAATATGGTAGACCCGTAGAACGACCCTTGAGACGACATATTTGGAAATACGTCGAGGGCAGATGTGAGCAATGAGATTTGGCTTATCGACTGAGTGTTGGAATTTGAGAGACCCTTGGGATAGTCTTCAGCTGAAGATGCAGCCGGAAGATCGAAGCGATGGTGGAAGGTAGCCTAGTCAACTGATGAGATTCAGAGTCGCAGATTTATATCGATGGCATCGCCTCTGACTCATTGTGCTCTGGAAGGGAATAGCATTCATATGAATGGACGACTGTGGCGGCTCGTTCAAATCAAATCCTTGCGAATACTGGAAGGGACAGACGTGCTTCAGATTTACAAGATGTCTCGAAACTTATTCTGGGAAGCGTGCTCGTTCGGAAGGCAAAGGTGATATTCTATGCTTCGAGGCAGTGGAAGCAGCGCGAAGAACTATTCCATGCGCAACCTAAGAATTGTGGCGAGTGTGTCCACATGGAAATCGTGGCGACACAATCCCTTTGGCGTGGCGGCGAGATCTTCGTGGATCACACGAACCTCAATATAGATGTTCACCCAGTGAGATTTTGAGATGGCAGGAAATGTGTTGGACTGAGCTGATCAAGACAAAGTTGATATTTGGGTAGTCGCCTAGCTTGGGTAGTATCAGTTGAGATTATCGTTCGGTGAATGAGATTTTATTTAGAGATGTGGCTAGTACTGATTTTTCAGAAATAGTTGGATGGTTTGAGTTGGAACGCGAACTCATTGAGTTGGTGGAAATTCTGCATGATTGAGAATAGTTCTAAGCGAATACGTTGGAATGGAAATCAGGATTGATTCAATTGGGAGCAAAGCAAATGGATGCCTCGAACATAAAGATACCCTTGTAACTTGTTCAAATTTGCTATCGCAAAGCTCGGCTGAAATGCATGTATTTTAGGGACGCCTTAAATATATGTACGATCCAAAACTAAGCGATACGAAGAATTCGTATTGAGCTGCAAGGAGGATGTGGGAATTCATAGAATTTGTACGAGCATTCAGCTAAACGAGATGCGAAGTCAGAATCGTGAATATGTGAGTTGCTTAGAGCAGATCTTGGAATGGATTGTGACTTGTGATAGGAATGAGTACCAGCACAGTTCGTGGACGAACCTGATTCTAAGTGGTATATTATGTAACACCCCACAACCGCTCGGAGCGTTATGCTGAGTCGTATTGAATGAATCAAATGCTGGTTACATTTGAAATATTGGATTTTGGGAAGAAGGATTAATCGAGTTGGTTTCAATGTGCAGATGGCTAGCGGGTTCGATGGAAATCAGGTGTTCGTTCCGAACAGTACTGAATAGCTGAATGGAAGCGATAATGCCGTCTTCCTTAATCCGATCGGTCGGATGATTTGGAGAGCACGGCCTGCTCGCACGGTCATACCAGTTGAGTAGATCGCGCTTGCATCGGACCACGGGTTCAAGGGATTGGCCGTATCGGCAGGACAGGATGCCTACGGGATCAATCATTGTGAGTAGGCTCTTTTCCTTCTCATCTACTTCTTCATGCCTAATAATATAGAAAACATGTAAAAGGCTTGAACACTTGGGCTGAAACATTGGGAAACACTACACTGAGGCGTGCATAGAGTGTACGTCGTTGGCTTGGTAGGATTGTGGCTTGAAATGATTTACGTGTTGGATAGTTGGTACGATAGTTGGGTTATACATTTGAGGCAGTCGGTTGGATAATTGGAATTATACTTGGACGGTTGTAATTATACAAGTTGGAATGATACAATGGAAATATCGAGAATCCGGGCGAGCGAGCGTGCATCCGTGCACGAGTATCATTGGGTCACTTTGTCTTGCAAAGCGAGTAGTTGTGGTTCGAAACCGAACAACTGCATCGACGAGGGTATTGTGCCACTGTTGGGGCATTGTGCCACGGGATTATTCGGAGTGTGGGGTGTTGCACCCAATGTAAAATACTGTGTTGGGAAGCGGCAATGTGAAGTGTGGGCATAACTTGGGCACAACTTGAGAGATTGTGCTTATGAGTATTTTGGTGCCTTGGTGTCACGACCCGCACCCGGTTTAGGGCACGAGTGCGTGGGTACGTCCAGCCTACGCCGCAGCATCGGCGGTAGAACGCTGTCTAGGTCAAGTACTATCTAAATAATCTCACACTAGTATCCAACTCCATAAGGAGACACGGATAACACTATAAAGATGAACAACATACTCAATCACAATTACAGCACGATAAGAATTTGGAGAACAAAAGAGTACAACACAAGACTAATGATAAAACAATCATACCTGTAATCAGGAACAACCAATCTCCAAGTGTCAGAAACCAGTCTACTAATGTCACAGTCTGGAAAAATATTTTCCAGTCAGGAAGGAGCAAAGTACATCTCTAAATAGCAGTTCTATATAAATGACATAAACTATGTAGCAGTTCTAGATGAAAACATACCAGATGCATGTGTAAGTACGAGAAATGTACAATGAGAGAAGTACTGGAAATGCTGTAAGTAAATGCAGGAAAAGAAACAATATGTCCAAGTGTGTGAGTACTAGCTTTAACATGTGATCGGCTTGGGAACTTGATCAGGCTGGTTACATGTGATTAGCTATGATTCATGGAAGGTCAGGCTAACCGTTGGTTAGCTATGATGCAGGGAGAGGTCAGGCTAATCACACGTAACAGCTATGAGGCATGGAGATGGTCAGGCCGCACCCGACGTGAGATGTGGGGTGAGCTATGATGCATGGATAGTTGGGTATGATCACATATCTACACTAAAATACTCCCCAAACCCCCGACTGGTATAGTAGATCTAATCATGGTACGCTATGGCACAGGATTCCCTAGGAAGGTAGCAAATCTCCCCGGGAATTAGTGTCTGTACATGCACAAGATATCAAGGAAAACAAGTCTTGTACAAGCTACACCATGAATAAGGAATAACATCTCATGACGAGATCTGTGTATACCAATCCGTGTAACCAATGTGTCAAGAACATGGATATTTACACTAGATACAGTGAACATAGGAGATATCATAAATTAGAAACTAATCAGAGAATGTACTCGCCTTTGGTCCTTAGCTGGTGAATACCGAGGTCCTGTTCCAGAGTGTCCCCTGGGTAACCCAACAGTCCTATAAACATATCACAAGCAAAACCACATTTGCATCAGATGCTATACTACACACACAATCAAATACCTAACTCAGGGCTAAGCCTGGCATGGAACTCAGTCAACTAGGGTCATCTAGTTAGACAGACACATTATACCTATTTAACTAACATTAACACCTACAATATTACTTGCACCAAAATAAATACATATACAATATATATATACCATTTAATTCATGCATAATATATATATAGGTTGAACAATATATTTACCATATATATTAATTTTATATCTATAAAATATGTTAAGTAGGTTTACAACTACATAAATATACATATACCAATTTACTTATACTAGAATACGTAGTTATATATATACCAATATAATTATATACATATAATAAAAATATACATAGATACCAAATCAATTACATATACTAATTCGAAAATATAATCTACATACATATATATATTTACCAAAATATGTATTAAATTAATATGTATATTACCCATATACTTTTATACCAAATTACCTACCTATATATATATGTTGATACATATACTAAAAATACACATTTTTTTTATTAAACATATACTCTTGCCAAATATATATATATATATATATTTTATACCAAAAATAAGAATTATACTATATAAGATTTTAGAATTTACGTAATAGCCAATATATTTATATATCTATAGTAAAATTGGTCACCAGCCCCAAATAACAATTTTTGAACTAAGTTTTATTATTGAAATTAATTCTTAAATATAATATACCCAAAATTATTATTTTTGTTTACACAACCAAAATCCTTATATTTTACTAAACTAAATAAAAACTAAACTATTTAATCTTATTAAACTAATTATATATTACCAAACTAAATATATAAATTTACTAAACTAATTACATTAATGAATAACTACTGATTAATAGTTAATTACTGATTATTAATAATTTACTAAACTAAACTAATATAAATTAATTAAATGATTAATTAATTAACTAATTATAACTAATTTACTGATTAAAATAATTTATCTAAACTAATCGAATTAATTAATTAACTACTAATTATATAATTAACTACTAATTATATATTAACTACTGATTAATATATACTAATGATTTACATTATTCACAGAAGAAAAAAGGGGAAGAGAACAGAGGGCTCACATTTAGGGGGATCTCCGTCGTCGGCGGGGTTCACCGGGGTCGGCCGGCAAGGCGTCGGCGGCTTCGAGGCGGGATCTGCTCGACGCGGCGGCTGTCGAACTCGGCGGCGGCGTCGATGGACCCGAGGCGACAGCGGACTCGAGAGCAGCGGGTGTTCGATCTCGGCGGATCGAGATGGCCAACGGTGGTCGACGACGGCGTTCGATTCCAGCGGTGGCGGCGGCGGCGGCGGCTACCGGCTTCAGCGGCCACGGCTCGACGCGGCCACGGTGGTTCTTCTCGGCGGAGGCGGCTTCGGCCGAGGAGATCCGGGGCGGTCGGCGGGAACTCTCGGCGGATCTGGGCGTGTCAGGGGGTGGACACGGCGGCTTCGAGTCTAGGATTAGGGTTCTGTCGTGTGTCCGGGGTTGGGTCTGTGGATCGTGTCCGGGGCAGGACACGATGGGTGCTTTACTGTGGACGTGTCCGGGTTTGCCGGACACGGAGATGCTGTGTACAGGGGTTGATGTGGAGGTGGTGTCCGGGTGTGTCGGACACGGAAAAGCTGGTTGTAAACTGTAAATCTGGACACAGGAAAAGAAATGGATATGGTGGGACACCCGGGGTCGGACCCGAGGCCATCACGGCTGACACGGTGATGCTGGACACACGGACACGAGCACAAAAATGGTGATGACGGCTTGTTGGCTTTGTGGGGATTTGTGGGGGCTAGCTAAAAATGAAAATTAGGGTTTCTTGGGAATTGTGAGAATGAGAACTTAAATAGGGAGAAGGGTGTGGGATAAAGGGTTGCGGGTTGGCCCAATAATGAATGGCCCAGAATTAATCAAACGGGTTTTACATGTGGGAAAAATGAGGGTGCATAGGGGAGACAGTAACTGGTAAATTTAAATAGAAAAGAAATTTAAGAAAATGTTTTTAAGAGGCTTTCAAAGGCTGTCTGATTAAATTAGCTACGAATTAACTTCATTTTGCAAAACCCTATTAATATGTAATTTGTTTATTTACTATTCCAAAATGGATATGAAATTTTATTATGAAAACAACTAGTCCTATAATAATTTCATCAATAACTAATTTTATTATTGCAAGCCAATAAACATTTGAAACTAGAAAATATATTATTATTTATTTATTTATTTTGTAATACATCGACATTTAGAAAAATGATTTTTATAAAAGATTTTTAAATTACATTCTAAAATCAAACATCGTTCAAAATAAAATAAAAACTTCAAGGAGAAATATATTTTTTTTTTTTTTTTTAAAACTTGATATTTTAAAATAATTAAAAATCTAATTATTTTTTTTGGAAATTGGAAATCGGAGGTTACAAGTCTATCCACCTTAGAAAAATTTCGTCCTCGAAATTTTAGGGATGACTAGGATAGAAGAAAATAATTTGTTGTTCATAATGATGAATATATCATTGAAGAAAATATTTCTATGAGGAAAATATTTACCAAACAGAAGGAAACATGAAGAAAAGAAAATATGGTTTAAGACAGGAATAACTTGAAGGAATTATGGCTCGGCCTTGAATCCTCTAGAAGGTTTAGGTTTTGGGAAGTAGACACGATCACAAAAACAGATAATTGGAATAATGCACGTTACCTTTTCAAAGTAACTAGACCAAGGAAGACCCAGGATAATGAATGATATAGTCATGAAAGTTATAGCTAATTCGAAAAATACGGTTGACAATTTGATTTAAGAAACTTAAATACATCCTTCAGAACGTAGCCAAGAGACATCTAATCGCCTTTCTTAATTTCTAGAGAAAAAGAGTCTTTACTACCATTTGGAAAATAATCCTCCTTTTTATCCTCGTTCATTTTACTTTTCTCAATCTTATGATTCATCATTAACTAATATCACAAACTTTATTAGATTAGATCTTAGAATTTCTGAATCAAAATTCATTACCTGTCCAAAATCCTTATCATCCAATTCGAGTTTGTTTATCCTAACATCAACTATACCTCGATTATTTTCTTCGATTTCAAATGTTACTGTCATGGTCAAGATTTAATTTTAAATCACAACCTCAATATACCATGATCTTACCTTACGACCTTCAATTATATGATCCCATAATCCATTATATTATAATATTCTTTACCATGAGTTTCATTTCATTCCATATTTCTCTATCCGTATGTATAATATTTCCGAATTTTGAACTAATATATTTTTTTCATCCTTTGAATTTATTATCCCAATGTAAAAATTTTACTACTCAAATCCTCAATATTTTAATTGAATTCCAGTCGTATCATAATTTCCTCAAATTTTGAGTAAATAACTAAATACAAAATTTTCTATCCAATCCTTTTAATTGAAATCCAATCAATGCATATTTATAAAACTTAAAAATCTGTATCCCAAAATTTAACTTTAAACACTCATCAATCATCTAACTCAAATTCAATTGATGCTTATTCCAATCTAACTCTCCATTCCAAGAATTTAATTCGACACTATTCCATTTACGATTTTATTTTCTGATTTTCGTTTTCCTCAATATTCAACGATGCGATGCTTCCAGAATCTTCAATGCAACATTCATAATATATAAAATTCCTACCTTGCAATCAATTAGATAAAATGATAATCTCTCAAATTCCTCAAATTTTTTTTTTTTTTTTTTTTTTTTTTTTTGGTCAGTCATAACCTCGTCATAGATCTTTGCTATGGTCAAAACCCAATGATCATGGTTTGAGAAAACTCTATCTACAGCCATGCAATTTAAGAAAATGTAGGTCATGTGTCTTTTGTCATGGTATTCCAGTCTCTGTTAGGGGTACTACTAGTTATATTCTAACAAGAAAATCATGCATGTGAACCACAGTACTAGGAAAATCAATCAATCAATCGAAAGGCGAAAGAAAAGGAACATTAGGAAGGAAGAAGGATCATGTTAACATATTACTTGTAGTGTCTACTATCTCTAACAAACACTTAACTCTAGCACACTAACAATTTCCTATTCATGTATACTGGTACCCATATCAACTAATCATATATTAATATTCATATCTCCCATCTACAAAAAATTAATCCTCCAAATAATCGTCAAGGTTTAACTTCCCGATCAACTTAAAATAAAATGCATATACCTCCTCAAAATTTGATACTTCACATCGAAATAAAATTTAATCACTTCTAAAATCTTTGTAGCCTTAACTATGTTTAGTGAATCAATTTTAAATTCTCAATATTTTAATAACATAAAAATCTCAACTCCTTAAAAATTCTAAAAATTTAAAAATTTATTTCCACCCTTTAATTTATAACTCCTCAATGTACATATTAGTGCTCACGGTCTCTGATACTCAAGGTGCACTCAATACCTCTATTGTCTAGAACTGTGTACTAAATTTGTACTGCCCGAATCACTTGCACTATTACCTCCAATGATCAAAGTTATCATCAACTGTGTTTTCTTTCATGATTTCAATTTATGTTAATTGGTATATCATCTAATTATCAACACACAGAGTGCTTACTGTTATTAACGTCATCCTTGACCAATCCTTGGTATAGAATCATTAGCACTCTTGGTATTATATCACTAGCCGCATTAATGGATTATCTCATCAAGCTCATTAGACTCATGATCACCTGTATCCTCTATAACACTCATGTTTATTTACTCTCATGGGTATGTGTATGGTTCCTCATCTCGATGGTTGTATATGTATTTCCTTCAATCCTTTAAAGCCTATTAAACTAATCCGTGATGCTTCACAACTTCCATTACTAATCCTGATATTTCTCTACTTATGACATCTCATTAAACCCTTTATACATATACATTTCTTTACCTTTAACATTTCCGATATCAACCATCAAATTGGACATCATGCTCCATAAATCCTTAACACAATTTCTGGATACTTAATCGTCTACATAGATCACTCAATTACATGATCATGATTATCCAGGACGGGTAATTGGCTCTGATACTAACTCTGAGAACTATCACTGATACTCTATACTCTCCTTAACTCTCAGTCTCTAATGACACTACTCCTAGAATCATTGGTACAAGGTACTATGCTAAGGGCTAACTCTAGATTAAAGCCTACTGCTCACATGCCCAACTAAGAAACACTTACAACTCACTAGCAACACAGTCAATACTAATACAAGACACAAACAAAATTACAAGCCACTAATTATCATACTTAACAAGAAATCTTCAAGGAATAGGAGCTCAAAGACTGAATTGAGGACAGAAGGTATCTTTACTGCTAGTAAAGAAAGAGCGGTGGAACAAAGTCCTGGAATAACAGAAATAGATAAGTCTTGAGATGATATTTTAAGAACCAATTTAGAATACAACCTGATAATCATACACGTCTGTCTGAAATCATGACACTCAGAATCCTCGCCACGCCAGTAAGCATAGATGCGATAAACGACAGGTTTCGTAACTAAGGTATGCACTCTATAATCATGTCGTCTAGAATCTTCGCCACGCCAACCGGTATGGCTGCGAAAGACTCTAAGCTTCATAACTATAGTATGTACATCCAAGTCAGGTTCCTACGTTCTCGTCACCACAGCTAATATGGCTGCGATAAATTCTAGGTTCCATAACCAAAGTAGACGTTTTACCTTCCTCACTGTCCTCATCAATATATGTCATCAGATGATACCATAAATCCTAGTCCGTAAAAATTCATCTCAAATTGAAATCAACTCAACAACGATACCAAGAATTTAAGTTAACAATTTGTCAACAAAAATCAAACTCAACAATAATGCAAAGAATTTAAGTTAACAATTTGTCAACAAAGATCAAACTCAACAATAATGCCAAGAATTTAATTTAATAATTGCTCAACAAGATTCAAGTTCAGTAACAACAAGCGAGAGCGGACGGAAACAAGAAATAGATTTAAATTGGAATAAGATTCTCAAGGGGACATCCCAGGAAATCTTTCAAGAATTTGTGATTGAGTATCCTCTCTCATCCTAGTATCCTATGTCCTATATTCAATAGCAGGTACGCAGTAGTATAACAAGGATGCCACACTACTACGACATCGCACAACTCGCGAAGTCTGACCTGCATGGGCCACCACTAAAACGTGTCACGACCCGCACCCGGTTTAGGGCACGAGTGCGTGGGTACGTCCAGCCTACGCCGCAGCATCGGCGGTAGAACGCTGTCTAGGTCAAGTACTATCTAAATAATCTCACACTAGTATCCAACTCCATAAGGAGACACGGATAACACTATAAAGATGAACAACATACTCAATCACAATTACAGCACGATAAGAATTTGGAGAACAAAAGAGTACAACACAAGACTAATGATAAAACAATCATACCTGTAATCAGGAACAACCAATCTCCAAGTGTCAGAAACCAGTCTACTAATGTCACAGTCTGGAAAAATATTTTCCAGTCAGGAAGGAGCAAAGTACATCTCTAAATAGCAGTTCTATATAAATGACATAAACTATGTAGCAGTTCTAGATGAAAACATACCAGATGCATGTGTAAGTACGAGAAATGTACAATGAGAGAAGTACTGGAAATGCTGTAAGTAAATGCAGGAAAAGAAACAATATGTCCAAGTGTGTGAGTACTAGCTTTAACATGTGATCGGCTTGGGAACTTGATCAGGCTGGTTACATGTGATTAGCTATGATTCATGGAAGGTCAGGCTAACCGTTGGTTAGCTATGATGCAGGGAGAGGTCAGGCTAATCACACGTAACAGCTATGAGGCATGGAGATGGTCAGGCCGCACCCGACGTGAGATGTGGGGTGAGCTATGATGCATGGATAGTTGGGTATGATCACATATCTACACTAAAATACTCCCCAAACCCCCGACTGGTATAGTAGATCTAATCATGGTACGCTATGGCACAGGATTCCCTAGGAAGGTAGCAAATCTCCCCGGGAATTAGTGTCTGTACATGCACAAGATATCAAGGAAAACAAGTCTTGTACAAGCTACACCATGAATAAGGAATAACATCTCATGACGAGATCTGTGTATACCAATCCGTGTAACCAATGTGTCAAGAACATGGATATTTACACTAGATACAGTGAACATAGGAGATATCATAAATTAGAAACTAATCAGAGAATGTACTCGCCTTTGGTCCTTAGCTGGTGAATACCGAGGTCCTGTTCCAGAGTGTCCCCTGGGTAACCCAACAGTCCTATAAACATATCACAAGCAAAACCACATTTGCATCAGATGCTATACTACACACACAATCAAATACCTAACTCAGGGCTAAGCCTGGCATGGAACTCAGTCAACTAGGGTCATCTAGTTAGACAGACACATTATACCTATTTAACTAACATTAACACCTACAATATTACTTGCACCAAAATAAATACATATACAATATATATATACCATTTAATTCATGCATAATATATATATAGGTTGAACAATATATTTACCATATATATTAATTTTATATCTATAAAATATGTTAAGTAGGTTTACAACTACATAAATATACATATACCAATTTACTTATACTAGAATACGTAGTTATATATATACCAATATAATTATATACATATAATAAAAATATACATAGATACCAAATCAATTACATATACTAATTCGAAAATATAATCTACATACATATATATATTTACCAAAATATGTATTAAATTAATATGTATATTACCCATATACTTTTATACCAAATTACCTACCTATATATATATGTTGATACATATACTAAAAATACACATTTTTTTTATTAAACATATACTCTTGCCAAATATATATATATATATATATTTTATACCAAAAATAAGAATTATACTATATAAGATTTTAGAATTTACGTAATAGCCAATATATTTATATATCTATAGTAAAATTGGTCACCAGCCCCAAATAACAATTTTTGAACTAAGTTTTATTATTGAAATTAATTCTTAAATATAATATACCCAAAATTATTATTTTTGTTTACACAACCAAAATCCTTATATTTTACTAAACTAAATAAAAACTAAACTATTTAATCTTATTAAACTAATTATATATTACCAAACTAAATATATAAATTTACTAAACTAATTACATTAATGAATAACTACTGATTAATAGTTAATTACTGATTATTAATAATTTACTAAACTAAACTAATATAAATTAATTAAATGATTAATTAATTAACTAATTATAACTAATTTACTGATTAAAATAATTTATCTAAACTAATCGAATTAATTAATTAACTACTAATTATATAATTAACTACTAATTATATATTAACTACTGATTAATATATACTAATGATTTACATTATTCACAGAAGAAAAAAGGGGAAGAGAACAGAGGGCTCACATTTAGGGGGATCTCCGTCGTCGGCGGGGTTCACCGGGGTCGGCCGGCAAGGCGTCGGCGGCTTCGAGGCGGGATCTGCTCGACGCGGCGGCTGTCGAACTCGGCGGCGGCGTCGATGGACCCGAGGCGACAGCGGACTCGAGAGCAGCGGGTGTTCGATCTCGGCGGATCGAGATGGCCAACGGTGGTCGACGACGGCGTTCGATTCCAGCGGTGGCGGCGGCGGCGGCGGCTACCGGCTTCAGCGGCCACGGCTCGACGCGGCCACGGTGGTTCTTCTCGGCGGAGGCGGCTTCGGCCGAGGAGATCCGGGGCGGTCGGCGGGAACTCTCGGCGGATCTGGGCGTGTCAGGGGGTGGACACGGCGGCTTCGAGTCTAGGATTAGGGTTCTGTCGTGTGTCCGGGGTTGGGTCTGTGGATCGTGTCCGGGGCAGGACACGATGGGTGCTTTACTGTGGACGTGTCCGGGTTTGCCGGACACGGAGATGCTGTGTACAGGGGTTGATGTGGAGGTGGTGTCCGGGTGTGTCGGACACGGAAAAGCTGGTTGTAAACTGTAAATCTGGACACAGGAAAAGAAATGGATATGGTGGGACACCCGGGGTCGGACCCGAGGCCATCACGGCTGACACGGTGATGCTGGACACACGGACACGAGCACAAAAATGGTGATGACGGCTTGTTGGCTTTGTGGGGATTTGTGGGGGCTAGCTAAAAATGAAAATTAGGGTTTCTTGGGAATTGTGAGAATGAGAACTTAAATAGGGAGAAGGGTGTGGGATAAAGGGTTGCGGGTTGGCCCAATAATGAATGGCCCAGAATTAATCAAACGGGTTTTACATGTGGGAAAAATGAGGGTGCATAGGGGAGACAGTAACTGGTAAATTTAAATAGAAAAGAAATTTAAGAAAATGTTTTTAAGAGGCTTTCAAAGGCTGTCTGATTAAATTAGCTACGAATTAACTTCATTTTGCAAAACCCTATTAATATGTAATTTGTTTATTTACTATTCCAAAATGGATATGAAATTTTATTATGAAAACAACTAGTCCTATAATAATTTCATCAATAACTAATTTTATTATTGCAAGCCAATAAACATTTGAAACTAGAAAATATATTATTATTTATTTATTTATTTTGTAATACATCGACATTTAGAAAAATGATTTTTATAAAAGATTTTTAAATTACATTCTAAAATCAAACATCGTTCAAAATAAAATAAAAACTTCAAGGAGAAATATATTTTATTTTTTTTTTTTTTAAAACTTGATATTTTAAAATAATTAAAAATCTAATTATTTTTTTTGGAAATTGGAAATCGGAGGTTACACTTGGAATATATATATTGAGGTCGAGATTTGGAATCCTTGGGGATATGTTGGAAGAATGGTTATGGATGCTTTAGTTGGATATTCGGTTGAAACGAGTCTAGGATCGCTTGGTGGGGCGAGAATGTTCGATCCTCTCGTCATACCTACTTTCTGCATGTCACGGACAACCTGTGTACACAAGGGTTTGACATTTCCTCGAGACGGCTTCCCGGGGCACTGGGACCGTATTGATCCGAAGGAAAATATTGATTCGTGCTAGTCACAGTGCTAGTCACGATGCATTGCGGAACCTCCAGCGGGGCTTGCTACCCGGGCTGATAGGGCGCGCCGTTAATGCTTGGATTTTGTCCTTTATGGCTTTGCTAGTGACTTCATATAGATAAGAGTTGGCTTGCTTTTCTTTTGTTGATTTGGCTTTCGTGTAGGCGCGCCCACCTTGCCTCGGCAAGAGTGTGCATTCGAGATTGGGATATAAACTGTTGGTTGAGGATGGATATTGAGGCGAGACTGATGGTTCGATATGTTATCGTGCAAGTGATGGCATTGAGTTAGACGGGTCGGATATATTTAACTGCTTTTCGTTTGGTTTGAGTTGAATGTTTGCATGCTTAAACTGCTTTACAGCTTTCCTTAACATGTCATTCATATGCCATGAAACGAATCTAGGATTCAACTAGAAAGATCACCATTTAACTGTGTGCATTCACTATTTTACTTAGTGTCATCTTAGGCGAGTGGGTTACCCCGCTCACCAGTACGGTTGTGTACTGACCCACGTTTGTGGGCAATATTTCAGGTACACAGGCGTAGTGGCGCTGCTTGGATATACGAGACATGATGTATGAACTGTAAGTACCTTTGTGGGCTAGAGAAAAGAGCAAGAGCATTTTATCGTCTTCGTGGCATCGCCTTTGTGGCATTGCCTCGGGGTATTTTATTTGGACCCTATCGTGAGCTTCGCTGCGTATTACTCTGATGTGTGCTTGGTACACAATACTTGACTTCCGCTGCAACTTGGTTGATTCAATGATAATATTTGGTGACAACATCGCCTTGTACGAGCGCAACTCCAGGCTCGTACGGCATCACGTCCCGATGGGAACGATTGTCCTGCGGGAGAGCTGCAACATGGTGATTCACGTTCAGCAGGGACTATCGAGCTTGCGGGAGATTGGGGCGTGACACTTAGGATAGGAGCCCTTCCTGGCAACCTGATGGAGGAAGGTGCATGATGCATATATACTTAGGTTCGGTCTCAGTTCACTGCTGATGAGGCTGGGCTTCAGTCCAAGCAAGGAGTAGGAGGGTGAATCCTTTGTGCTATAGAATTTTCCCTTGTTTTGTCCAGTCCCATATTGGACGTTACCCAAAGAAGCCCCCCTCGGCTCGGGGGTCAAGTCCAAGTCCATATACCACGGACCCGTCATCATCTTCAGGTCCGACAAAGCCAAATGACGCCCGAAGGAAGGAAATGTCATCTCCGTTCCACGGAAGGTGAAAGACCAGCTCTCCCTGATCTGCCCCACCTAAGAATACTCCAACGTGTCTCCAAATAGGAAGTATGGCTTCTTAAAGAAATGCTTCATATCCTTAGCAGTGATCTCCCCCGTGTTCATCTGACTCAACAGAAAAGTAGACGTCTGCTCGCGAGCATCTGTTGGCGTTCAGGCGGAAGATATTTTTCAAGATGCTACCTGATAGCTCCAACAAGATCCCCAAGGTTCATGTTCAAGGGCAGCAGGTTTTGCCCAAGGACCAATTCACCGGAGGGAATGGTGGGCAACATCACTGCAAGTTAAAAAGGACATTGTCAGAATCATCAAGAAAAATAAATAAGCATACACATGCGGCATAGAACCTCTATGCGGTCGAATAATACATGCGACATGTAGAATAGATCTCCTATGCAGCTCAAGTCAAATGTGCGGCCAAGTAAGTCATACGGTATAATGGTTCATGCGGCACGGTCACCCATGCGGCAGGAAGATTCATGCGGCCGGGTGGCCCATGCAGCTGGGCTACCCATGCGGCAGTGAGAAGTTGGTGCATAGACAAATCCATGCGTCAAACTGTGCATATGTGTCTCTGTGTTCAAGTTTTCTACTTGTCTTCCCCAATGAACTTGCCCTTAATCGGCGGCTGAACATCGTCAAAAAATAGGGAGGGGACAGCCTCGACGGCATGGCCCTTTCCCTTAGCCGTAACCTTGCCCTTGGGGGCATTCTTTGCAGCAGTGATGGAGGAGGATACTTTGGGAGCCATGGCAGCAAGAAAGAAGAAAAGAAGAAAGTTGGAAGACTTGAGGGTTTTTAAAGAATCCCTCTCTCTCACTTCCCCCCTATATATAGGGGGACTATGCGGCAACGGATATGACGACGGCTGTTCGAATCCCGATCCATGATCCGCCTCGCTCTATGCAGCGACAACGGTTGGCGGTGACTCCTCGGTAGTTGAGCCACTTTATCCAATGACGACGCATAATCATAAGAGATCCGTAAAAAGATCAAAAAAAATATTCTCATTTAATGATCGGACAGACTGTCAGAGACAGCTATGCGGCAATGAGGCTATGCGACATGACCTGCATATGCAGCCAATAGCGCTCGTCCATGTTTCTTTCAAAGTATTCCAAAATTATCATTTGGAAAACTTTAAAGGGGGTCGTGTAGAAGCATAAAAAATTATGCAGGCCGTATAAAGATCATGCCCCTCAACAGAACAACCAAGCCGCAGAAAAGCCACATGCGGCCTGAATAATCAAGCTACAGAGAAGCCACATGCAGCCTGAACAATCAAGTCGTAGAGAAGCCATATGCGGCATAATCAATAAAGTCGCAGAGAGCCATATGTGGCCTAGTCAAACCAAGTCGCAGAGAAGCCGCATAGTATACTATATGCGGCCTGAACGACTATAAAGCAGGGAGGCCACATAAAACACCCTTGACACAGATTCTGATGTCTGTCAGAGGCTCTGATACATCACTCATCACTTTGCGATACCTCGAGACTCGTGAAGATAATAACTCAGGAAAAGACAAAAAGTCACATATGTGCATTAATTGCTTCGATAAACGTGCATTGTCACATATACGGCTATGCCCTATGCGTCCTCGCCAACATGCGGCTAGAGTGTCTATTCGATCAAGGTCCAAACGAAAGCAAGTATGCGGCTACAAGACCCATACGAGAGCACGTATGCGGCCAGAGCGTTCAGACGACCAAAGGCCCAAACAAGAGCATGTATGTGGCTACAAGACCCATGCGGCCTCCCCATCATATGGCTAAGTTGCTATGCAGCCTCCAGCTCACAAAATCTTTCCGTTATAACTGCAAAGATCTTCGCACAGTTGGTACTGACTACGTGTCCAGTTGACCAAGTCACCCTGACAACGGGTTGATAACAACTCCGAGATCTCTTCAACAGCATATCTCAACCAAGACCACGTGGCAATCGGCCCATGGCATACGACGATAGTTACAACCGTATTTGTTGAAGGAGCCTTATACGGCCACCAAACAGAGGCTTATGTGGCACCCATATCCCATCAGCACGATGGCTATAAATAGGAGCAACTTGAACGTTTTAAATAGGGACTTTTTCTGCTTCAGAGAGAGAGTATACCGCCCTTCCGACCAATATAGAGAGAGAGCATACCAAGATGAGCGAAGGGAGAATGTAAGCTCCCCACCCTGTATCGGATCATCCACGGAGTAAAAGAGACGCCATAGCACTCCTTGTCCATCGCCATACCCCAGATCAAAAAATATTATTCTTAGATTATCCGTTCAGGACCTCTTTTTACTTTCTTTCGTTTGTTAGTTAAATCAAGCTCTTTAGAACTTTCGAATTTAATGGCGACCAAAAGGTTGTAGAAAAAATTAATTTACCCCTACTCTTTCTTAACCATCAACTTATTACTAGTTGAACACAAGAAACATTATTGTCTTCACTACCTCCACCCTTTCTGAATCGCACATGGATGAGGCATTGGTCTGACTAAAACCTCTTTTTGTATTCAAACCATCGCCTCAAGCAGGGATCAACTCAATTATTATCAGTATAAAAAATACAATAGCTTCCGGCAGCCGATAGCAAAGTTTGAACTGCTCGATGGAACTTTTGGAGATAATCAACATTATTGATTATCTAAAAAATTCAAATTGCCCTGGGATTGAAAAAAAATAATCCTAGGCTCTAATACTATGAAACATATCAACAATATTGATTTCATTAATGGATGATATAAAAGTCATACAACTATATATATATATATATATATATATATATATATATATATATATATATATATATATATAATTTCCCCAATTCCTACCGGTTGATGGTCTGACCCTTTATCTTTTTTTTCATTTTTTTTGTAATATATTTCCTTTCAACCAATTTAGAACAATTTTGTAAAAGTTATTTGCATGTTTTACTTTGCCATGTCGATGATTTCAAGTCAGTCCAGTAGCACATACTCTTCAAAGATGATTGAAGTGGAATGGAGGAGTTGTTATTGCTAATTGAGCATAGACGGCTCCAGGGGGGAGGCGGACTAGCATAGGGCCTCCTCCCTCCGGGGGGCGCTCCATTTTTTTATAAAATCTTTTGTTTAGGCAGTAACTTTTTTTTACTCCAGGGCCAACAACAAACAAAATATGGGCCTGGGGAAGCCCATGGATGCCTAGAGATGAATTAAATAAGGCATAAAAATGAAATAAAATGTCACATCTATTTCTAAGCTGCCCCTTAATCTCCTCATTCTTTTTCTCCAACGAAAAATCTCTCTCCTATGGAAAAAAATAAAATGGTCTCTCCCTCCCTTAACAAACGTGCCAATGCAGGGTTTTTTTCTTCTCCTTTCTAGTTTATAACGTCTTTTTTTCTCTTGTGAATCTTCTTCTTAGTTTATATAAATTAAGTTATTTGCTAAGTTAAAATCATCTCTCTTTATATATATATATATATATATATATATATATATATATATATATATATATATTGCTTCATTCCGATGGCCGGATCTAAAGCTAGTTCATGAGTCACGATAAGGAGCATTGTCCTTGCTTGAGTGATGTTGAACCTTCTTTTTACAAGTATTCTTATTTTTTAAATAATTTTTTATTTAGTTATCTATAGTCGACACCAATGACAGTGGGAAGTGGGGAGCATGACTGGTTGGCCCTTGGGTGATGTTTTTATTAAAAAAATTATTTTTTATGATTTTATCACTCAAAGGGCAGCCGGAATGATGACTATTGGTGTCGCTTATTATGTTATAAAATTTTATAAAGTATAAGAATTATTTTTTATTTATTTCACGTGGAATATAGGGATGAGGGCCTCATTTTTGGAACATGTCTAGGGCCTCCAAAATTCTGGAGCTGGCTCTACAATTGAGATACACACCTCATGCATGAAGACAAAATATTGGGCGCATATTTTGGGGATGTGGTAATTAAGAATATTTTGAAAGATATAATCTTTTTATTAGAAAGATAAGAAACTTCTGGTTCAAACTTAAATATTTATACATAGAGATGAAGGAGAAGATCTTTGATTTGGAAGCACAAACTCGTCTGAAAACGAAGAAGATTCCCAAACCTTTCATTCTTATGATAATCTTTCTGATTCTTGCATTAATCTTTCTCTTCTTACTTGCAATGGCTATTTAGATTATTAGGGTCCCTTTTTGAAGCATTGCAAGGAATTCCATGTGTGGGTCGTACGGACTATATGAATATGAATGAAGAATGATTACTTGGAGTTTGAGTGTGTTGTTTGCAACAAGTGTTTCAGTGTAATGAACATTGGGAGTGTGGAGAAGGAAGTGAGCATTGGTGAGATAATATGAGGGTGCTCATAAGTGTGAATAGGGTAAAGTGCAAGTCTGTGCATTTGTGTGGGACTGTGAATCCTACAGTACAGAGGGTCGGGTAGTAGAGTGGGCAGGTTGGAGTGCTGTAACAGCAAGAACCTGTTGTTGGTTGCTTGTGCAGTGTAATTGCTGCCTTTTATTGCAATATTGGATGTTAATTTTAGTCCAAACTTTGAAGTCTGATGTGAATGGGGGAGAGCAAGGCCTGGGTTCGGGTTTGTTGAAACAGAGGGGTGCCCATGATGCTCAGGTACTTGATGAGTGAATGAGGGAATTGGTTAATATCATGGTTGTCTATGTATTGGTGTGTAGGTTATTAAATGGGTTGTAGACAAATGGATGCCAGCACTAGGAGTGTGCAGCACAGTGGGGTCTTGGGGAGGAGGTTTGATGAGCAGTTAGTGGAGCAGGCTTGGGTGCAAGGCTTTGAAGGCTGCAGGAGTTTATGTAGGCCTGGTTTAGGGATGTACTGCAATGGAAATTGTATCCAATGCAGAGAAGTGATATAGTGATGTATGCTAAATTGGTTTCAGCGTGTGAAGGTTTGTGTAGTTGGGGGCTTGGTGCAAGAGTTGTGTTGAGGGTGTTCAGGCTCGGGTACTGTGTGTATGGGTGTGCTTTAGGGTATAGGTTTAGTCATTGTATTCAGGTGAGGGATTCCCATATGAGTGTCCAGGCAGTGATCCATGGCACTGCAATGCCTGCATAGCAGTGGGAGTGTAAGTGTAGGACACTAAGCATTGAGGAGTTATAGTATAGAGTGTAGGTGATGAGTTGTGAAGGCTGTAGACTGCACAGTGGAGTGTTGCACTGTAGGGAGGTGATGTGCACAGACCAAGTAAGGGAGAAATTGGGGTGCCAGAGCTAGTATAAAGGGGTTTTGATAGGTGTCTAGGTATATGCAGGTGTGTTGAGGAAGTATTAGGATATTAGAGTATATATAAGCACTTTGGTATTATAAGCTAGGTTATATGTTAGAAAGTTGTGTGCTTGAGTGTAGGATGGTATCTTATGATGCTTGAATACCATGAAACTCAAGTACCATTAGGTATTAGATATAGTTAAGGTATTTTGAAGATACTAAGTTATTGGATATGGTTATGTTAGGGTATTGTTGAGATACTAGATTATTTGCTAGGTAATAGGTAACTAGGTCAAGATATAGTCTAAGACACTAGACGGATATTTAAGATACTAGTAAAGATACTATAGAATACTAGTGTATAGGAGTTAGATAAATTATATATCTAGTGTATTGATATCTATTATAGCCATACCATAGCATAGTGACTTAGAAACTTAGAAGTAGCAAGGTATTAGCTTATATAACTCCATTATAAATACCCAGATTTTAGAAATTAATCTTAAAATTTTAATTATGAATTTTTGAGTTTTTGGAGATTATTTGAAATTTTTAATTAATTATAATAAATGTTCTTCAGGGATTTATATTTTTGTGTATTAAATTAATTATTAAAATATTGTAAAAATTATATTTTTGAGTGTATAATTACTAATAGGATATTGTATAATTTTTCTGAAATTTATTGGGCTCAAAAACTATTTTTAAATTGCCAAAATGCATTATTTTTAAATAAACCAACAAAAACCAACCCGAACAAAACCGAACCAAACCAAACCAAAATGAACCAAACCATCCTAGACCAACCCATCCCTAACTGGATCCAAACCCGACCCGTACTCGTACCCATAACCGACCCGCTAACCCAAGACCCTTTGTCTACAGTAACTGAAATTTTTTTCTTCCCGACTGCTACAGTAGCAGCCGATGACTCCTCCGTTCACCTCCCCGTAACCGTCGTACCTCGCCCCTATAAAACCCCAGTGAGTCGAACCCCACCACCATCACACCCTCTCTCACTCCGAAGACCCCGGCCTCGACGATGACTCTGGATCCGACAAAAACTTCCCCGAGCGGCCGCGACTTAACGCACGTGAGCACAGCACAGGTGACAGGCAGCAGCCACAGCAATCCGCCGCCGACGATCGTGCACCGAGGCACCCGCATCCGTTCACATGCAGCACAACGCTGATTCGACCCCCTCTGTTTTAAGTGAGTTATCTTCCTCCATGATGTATCGATTCTCGAACGGCCTATTGCTTAAACAGTAATTTAGATAACATAACAAAGATTTAATCCCATTAATTAGTTTATTTAAATTTCGTATGCTGAGTTTTATTCGCAGTTGAAGTTGACCAAAAACTTGGTTTTCTAAACCCAAAATTTTCTGAAACGGGGTACATCTCGCTAAATGAGTGACTTCATCGTGTGCAAATTACATCGAAAGGTGCATATCATCAACGTGGATATGTGAAATTTTGCGAAAGTTGATTTGGATGTGCGTGCACACCGAAACCAACGCGTATCCATCGAAAAATCTTGTATCGGCCCATTCTGACACTCATCATAATTTCGTATGTGCTTGTCGTTTTGCAACGAAACTTACGCTATCAGATTCGTAGCGTTACGCTGGTCATGTGACCCAAGTTTGGTTTGATTCTGAGAATGTTGATGAAACCCCATTTCGTGGGCCCCATGGTTCCATTTGACAGGCAATTTCATGACCGGCTCATTGAAATCATGTTCTGGATATTCCGTTGGGTTCGTATCATCGTTCTGGACTCGTAGACACTAATTTTGATGAATTTGGAGAACTTTTTCTTTGGCACATTTTTCGATATGAAGTAGGCCACAAGTGGATCCCGTTTTGATCAGAAATTATCAATTCTGCCCCTGTGTCCAAATTAGACTTATGAGTAGTCAATCATAGCTATTTCATGTATTCTGAGAGTGATAGTAATATTTGTTTCAGCATCCAGAGGCGTACCTAGAGATTTTGCTATTATAGGAGCAACTGAAGGAGTTCAAAATCCAAGCAAGTGTACCTTGCCAAACTTGCAGTAGTTTCTTAAATATTATTTGCTTGAGTTATTTCTGTGATGTACCTGCTCAACCTAGGACCGTGAGATGTTGCTTAGCGTCCGAACAAGATTCGGGTATCGACGTCGTACGCGGAGTCGTGTAACGTCACTTAGAGAGTTGATACCACGATCCTATATATTTTCGTGTTTGCTTTACTAAGTACGTCATACCATAGGACACTTGACACTGTTCATAAGACGGAATCTTTCCTGAGTTATTCATGGTGGTTCTATATAGACTTACAGGATTCGTGATATAAGTATTGCATATACATAGATATTATTATGACTCGATGTACTAGCTAGAGGTCATGATCTTGCGTGTTATAGACATGAGACGTCTTGGACATGAGACGTGTGATTACATTGGGTGGGGAGAGACACACAGGCTGATTACATACATATATATTTATTATTGTGGTACTTTAATCTCTGTTTCAGAGCTTGGCCCATTACGTGATATTACTGCTACCGGCTCCCCGACACAGAGCTTGTAGTAGTTTCAGCCTGAGTACAAGTGATGCTCTTATTTGCATATCACATAGCTGGTTATATAGCTTGCCTTGTTGATATATTATTATATACTATATTTCATTTGGCTTGAGTTATTCCTGTACCTTGCTATGTCCCTTGAGGACCTGGATCCGGATTATGTCTCCAGGTACAGCAGAAGAGGAATACCCCGAGGTATACAGAACATGAGCTGACATTGGAGCAGTACTGGCACCAGAGGACGAGGTTGTGCCAGAGAATTTCTCCTGATTATTTTGTAATATATACTCAGTTATTTCTGCTTCCAGTTATTCTATATTTTGACTCTTGGATTATTGTACTGACTTATTATCGGGTTGTTCTTCGAGACACTTTTTATTGGGATTTGTTGATAGACTATATTTGTTTATATTGATTAGTCTATCATATTAAATTGTGCTTACTTTCTGTGGATGAGATTAGAATTAGACTGTGACATGTATCTTAGACCATTGTATTTGCTTTATAGCTTAAGTACACTATAACGGGTCCATTAAATTGGGTTTGCCCATTGGAGTTGTGCTGCTAGCCATTGCCACGTGGCTAGTCCCTCGGTATTTTGGGACTGGAGCGTGACATAGTTTTTGTGGTGGCCCATGTAGGTCTACGACTATATTGCTTTGGTTTCAACTAAGGAACCGAGCAAGCCTACAATTAGGATAGGATAAATTATAGGATCTCATCCACTTGTTGATATGTTCTTGACCTCTATATCGACTTCAAAATAATTTTTTGACTTGCATCATGTCTTGATTCCTTTGTGCGATTCTTATAGTTTACTTTAAATGCAGGGTAATGGATCCACGAGCCAGAGACGAGACTCCCGTAGATACACTACAAGGTGTTGTGGTCAACTATGACGATGGAGTGGCACCATTGGGTGGAGATCCATCCGCTCAACAAAGCAATCAAGCAGGTCAACATGCCTCAAGATTTTGGCGAGACGACATTCCACCACCGACGCAGTTTACTCCACCAATGACAATTTTTCTACCAGGACAGGCTATGGACAGACAGTAGATGTTTCAAATATTCTACGCAATGATGCAAGCCCAACAGCAGGTTCATCAAGAGGCTCAGCGTCACGAGACGGAGAACTTGAGGAACAGCCTAGTAACCACACTAGAGCAAGCGAACCCACCAGCTAGGCGACCATCGACGGGATCTATCACTGATTTCTGCCAGTTGAAGACCCGTATATTTTTTGGCAAGAAGGAGCCCACTGAAGTTCATGAGTGGCTCACAAACACTCAACACCAGTTGAAAGCAGCTGAGCTTCCGAGGGAGCGATGGATGACTGCCGTCAGGATGTAGTTGACGGGAAATGTACATCATTGGTGTCTATATGAGAAAACACAGCTCGGACCGGACCGAGTCACTTGGGAGGAGTTTTCTAGACTCTTCTAGGAGATTTATATTCCAGCCATTGCTAGAGCGGAACTTAGAGATAAGTTTAACCGCCTCATTCAAGGCAATATGATGGTAGAAGAGTACGATATAGAGTTTATCTGTTTGGATCGCTTCGTCCCTACTCTAATTCCGACAGAAGAGGAGAAGGCGGAGAATTTCTTTGATGGACTTAGCTTTGAGCTACAGAGATTAATCGGATCCGTTGTACCTACTTCATACACGGATGTCTTTGCTGCAGCACGATGTATAGAGTGCGTCACCAAGAGAGAGTCCAGCCTGAAACGGTCGTTCATATCAGCACCAGCCAGAGCACTACAAGGGGAGTCTGCAAAGCGATCCCAGAGGAATCTACCATAGAGAGCAGTATCAAGAGCCACATCACTTCCTACTTGTCGCTACTGTGGCAAGGTAGGCCATATTGAGAGGGAGTATAGACGCAAGTTGGAACTATGCTTGATTTGCGGATCCAACCAACATCCAGCCAAGGACTGCCCTGAGCGTCGAGAGAAAGCACCAATGGTAGATCGACCAGCTTTACCAGCACCGAGACCAGCCCATCAGTCACCTATGCCAGCTTATCCAGCATTAAGAGCACCACAGACGGGAGTTGGAGGAGTTAGACCACCAGCTCCAGGAGGATATCAGTCGAGGCCACCTTTGGCAATACAGGCAGTACTATTCCAGCAGGCTCGGCAGCAGAGAGGTCCAGCTCAGGGATGAGGACAAGCATTTGCATTGGCTATTGAAGAGGAAGCTATTGCAAGAGAGGTCATAGCAGGTACTATATTAGTAGCTTCATTACTTGCTGTAGCTTTATTCGATTCTGGAGCATCGTATTCATTCATAGCTTCTAGCTTCATAGCCACACATAGAGTAGCTACTGTACCCCTTTCGAAGACTAAGAGAATTCTTATGGGAGGTAGAATTATCCCAGTTAGTGATATTTGTAGATCTTGTTCGGTAGTAGTCTGTGGGAGAGAGATGCGAGCTCAATTCTTGATTTTTTTTTTATGCCGGATTATGATATTATACTTGGTATGGACTGGATGAGTCAGAACCATGCGACTCTAGATTGTCGGCTTGGACGGGTTATATTTAGACCGCCTGGACATCCAGAATTTGAGTTTCTTCGGGGAGCCATAGAGCAAAGTTTTCAGCCTACACTTAGGGTACTCTCTGCAGAAGAGGAGTCCGAGTACCCAAAGGTTGTATCTGAGTTTATGGATGTATTTCCCGATGATCTTCTAGGCTTACCACCTGATCGAAAAATAGAATTCACAATAGACTTGACTCCAGGAGCGGAGCCTATCACTTCATCAGTGTACCGGCTAGCACCTAAGGAGTTAGTGGAATTGACGGAGCAAGTTGATGATCTTATGGAGAAGGATTTTATTCGACCCAGTATTTCACTATGGGGATCAACCATACTATTTGTGCTAAAGAAGGATGGGACGGTACGCCTGTGTATTGACTACAAGGCACTAAACATTGTAACCATCAAGAACCGGTATCCCTTACCACGCATTAACGATTTGTTCGATCAGTTGAGTGGTGCTAGTGTATTCTCAAAGATTGATCTTAGATCCGGTTATCACCAGATTAGAGTGCGAAAAGAGGATATACCGAAGACAGCCTTCGGGACCAAGTATGGACACTATGAGTTCTTAGTTATGCTATTTGGTTTAAACAACGCGCCAGCTGTGTTCATGAGTTTGATGAACAATTTTTTTCATCAGTACTTGGACAAGTTCGTTGTTGTATTTATTGATGACATCTTGATATATTCCAAGAGCCACGAAGAGTACGAGTAGCATCTCAGAATCGTGCTAGAGACGCTGAGACAGAAGAAGTTGTACGCCAAACTCTGTAAATATGAGTTTTGTATGGATATGGTGCCTTTCCTGGGACATAATATCTCGGGAGAAGGACTTTCAGTTGATCCAGAGAAGGTTGCTACAATAGAAACCTGGCCCACACCTACATCAGTTACGAAAGTGAAAAGATTTCTCGGACTTGCTGGATACTATCGGAGGTTCATGGAAAATTTTTAAGGATTACAGAGCCTATGACGCAGTTGACGAGTAAGGACCATGAGTTTGCATGGACGAAAGATTGTCAAAAGGCTTTTGAGGAGTCGAAGAGGCGATTGACGATAGCACCGGTCTTGACTCTTCCTTCAGGATCGGGAGGCTTCGTTGTTTATAGTGATGCGTCAGGTAGTGGACTAGGATGTGTTTTGATGCAACATGGCAAAGTTATCGGTTATGCATCGAGACAGCTAAAGGTTCACGAGAAGAACTACCCGACGTACGACCTTGAGCTAGCTGCAGTAATATTTGCATTAAAGATATGGAGGCACTATCTTTATGGAGAGAAGGTAAAAATCTTTACTGATCACAAGAGTCTGAAGTATGTCTATACTCAGAAAAAGCTCAATATGAGACAGAGACGTTGGTTAGAGTTGATGGTCGATTTTGATACAGATTTGCAGTAACATCCGGTCAAGGCAAATATTGTAGCAGACACACTCAGCAGGAAGCCCACAGCTTATTTCTTGACGATGCAGCCCCAGCTATTAGAGGATCTACAGGAGCTTGGAATAGAGGTTATTTTGCCAAGGCAAAGTGGGCTGTTGGCGAATCTTGAAGTTAAGTCATCCCTAGTGGAGAGGATTAAGGCGACATTACCCACAGATGCTAGGTTCTGGAGACTTAAAGAGAAGACAAAAGCCGGCATGTAGACGGGACTTTGAATCCATAAAGACGGGACATTAAGGTGCAAAATTTGCCTATATGTTCCAAATAGGGAGTTGAGACATGAGTTGATGTCTAAAGCACATAGCTCCATGTACTCTATTCATCCAGGAGGTACGAAGATGTACCGAGATTTGAAGCAGTACTATTGGTGGCATGGGATGAAGAGAGAGATTGTACGATTTATGGCAAAATATTTGGTCTGTCAGCAAGTTAGGCCGAGCATCAGAGAACCGCTGGTATGTTACAGCCGCTTCCCATACCCGAATAGAAGTGGGAACATATCACTATGGATTTCATTACAGGATTTCCAAGAAGCCCTAGTGGGAAGGATGCAGTCTGGGTTATTGTAGATCGACTCACCAAATCGACATATTTCTTGTCGTTCAGAGTTGGACAGTCCATAAAGTTTCTATCCGACATATATATATGACAGATCGTAAGATTATATGGAGTACCGGTTAGTATTGTGTCTGATCATGACTCAATATTCACATCCCATTTTTGGCGAAGCATGCATGAAAGTCTTGGCACCAGACTAAAGTTCAGTACTGCTTACCATCCACAGACAGACGGTCAGTCAGAGTACATAATTCAGATCCAGGAGGATATGCTGGTAGTGTATGTTAGACTTCGGAGGGTCTTGGGAAGACCATTTTTACTTGGAGTTCTCTTACAATAACAGCTACCAGGCGAGCATCCAGATGGCACCTTTCGAGGCGATGTACGGCAGAAAGTGCAGGTCACCGATATGTTGGAGTGACGTTGGCGAACGTCAGATACTCGGTCCGGAGTTAGTGATGCAGACAGTTGAGAAGGTGAAGCAAATTCAGAGTCATCTTCGTGCAGCTCAGGACAGACAAAAGCATTGGGCTGACACACACCGTCGACCTTTGGAGTTCAAGAAAGAAGAACATGTATTCTTGAGGATCTCACCTACTCGAGGTACTATTCAATTTGGGAGCAGAGGCAAGTTGAGCCTGAGGTACATTGGGCCATTTGATATTTTGGAGCGTATTGGTGAGGTGGCGTATCGTCTTGCATTACCTCTATCTCTAGAGGGAGTGCATGATGTATTCCATGTCTCACAGCTAAGGAGGTACGTGAATGACCCAAGTCACATAGTCGATCATTCTGACATTTTAATGGGACCTAGCTTGAGGTATGAAGAGCAGCCAGTTGGGATACTTAACATTAGTGAGAAGATATTACGGGGTCAGATGAGTAGATTGGTCCAGATAGCTTGTAAACATCACTCCCCCGATGAATCTACTTGGAAACGAGAGGATATTATACGCTAGCGTTATCCTCACCTATTCGAAGATGCAAGTATGACCTAAAAAACTACCTATAGGTACCATGATTATTTTTCCTTACTATTAATTCTTAATTGCGAGGATGCAATCCTTTTAAGGTTGGTAGATTATAAACACCCAGATTTTAGAAATTAATCTTAAAATTTTAATTATTAATTTTTAAGTTTTTGGATAATTTCTGAATTTTTTAATTAATTATAATAAACGTTCTTCAGGGATTTATATTTTTGTGTATTAAATTAATTATTAAATTATTGTAAATTTTTTTTTTGAGTGTAAAATTAATAATAGGATAATGTGTAATTTTTCTAGAATTTATTGGGCTAAAAAACTATTTTTAAATTGTCAAAATGCATTATTTTTAAATAAACCAACTTAAACCAACCTGAACCAAACCAAACCAAACTGAATCAAACCAAACGATCCTAGACCAACCCAACCCTAACTGGATCCAAACCTGACTCGTACCCGCACCCATAACCGACCCGCTAACCCAAAACTCTTTGTCTACAGTAACTAAAAAAAATTCTTCCAACTGCTACAGTAGCAGCCGATGACTCCTCCGTTCACCTCCCCGTAACCGTCGCACCTCGCCCCTATAAAACCCTAGTAAGTCGAACCCCACCACCATCACACCCTCTCTCACTCCAACGACCCGGCCTCGACGACGACTCCGGCTCCGACAGAAACTTTCCCGAGCGGCCGCGACTGAACGCACGTGAGCACAACACGAGTGACAGGCAGCAGCCGTAGTAATCCGTCGACGATGATCGTGCACCGCCGCCTGCATCCGTTCACACGCAGCACAGTGCAGATTTGACCCCCTCTGTTTTAAGTGAGTTATCTTCCTCCATGATGTATCGATTCTCGAATGACCTATTGCATTGTGTTCACAGCATGACCCTTTCGAACCCTGTATAATTAGTTTGGGGTATCGTGTCCTGTGTCGGTCGCAAATCGCGACGCAAAACAGGAAAAATACCCAATTTATAGTTCAAAAAGCTATCCCAAACACCCATGTTCATGGCCGTTTTTCTTCCAACTTAGTTAATATTTTTAAATTTGACTTAAACAGTAATTTAGACAACATAACCAATATTTAATTCCATTAATTAGTTTATTTTAATTTATTGTATGCTGAGTTTTATTCGCGGTTGAAGTTGACCAAAAATTTGGTTTTCTAAACTTAAAATTTTTTGAAACGGGGTACGTCCCGCTAAACGATGCGATTTCGTCGTGTGTAAATTGTATCGAAAGGCACGTATCGTCAACGCGGACGTGTGAGATTTTGCAGAAGTTGATTTGTATGTGTATGCACACCGGAACCAACACGTATCCATCAAAAAATCTCGTATCGACCTGTTCTGACACTCATCATAAATTTGTATGTGCTTGTCGTTTTGTAACAAAACTTGCGTCATCGGATTCGTAGAGTTATGCTGGTCCTGTTGTAGAAGCATGAAAAATACGCTGGGAAGAGCTACACAGCCTCTTGATACAGAGCAGCGTAAGCAGAGGCCTTCAGAGCCATCAGGCGTATGACAGAGTTTTCTCCGCTAAAATACAGCGTGAAGAATAAAGCTCAAAGGACCATCCGCATAAATGCAGTACGTCCAGGCCGCTCCAGCGTGAAACAGATTTCTTCATCGCCTCCATGGCGTAAAACTCAACCGCTCTCAAAGCAGCGTGATAGCGTACGAGGAACGCTTCATCTTCTCCGAAATGAACCTGTCAAGTCACGCAGTGAATCTGACCTCTGACTCCTGACAAAAGGTGATGCACGGCTACCCAGACGACGGCTGGAAACGATGGCAGACCTCTCGGGATGCGTCCCACAGTATGATGGCAGATCTCACCATTTAATACAGAGGATTTGGTAAAACATCACCAAACCGTCGTTTACCGGAGTCCCCTCAGCATAAACCGCTCTTTTGCGTACAAGGGAATACGCCGCCCTATTTTACACAGGCAAACATGAGCTGTTTTACGCTCCGCAGTAGACAAACCGCCTGTCACGTCAAAAGCTGCACTTCGTACGGGATTCGTGGCACGTCTCCACGTCTAATTGCACAGAGCGGTGACAGTTTCTCTCAAGACACGTCTCTGCGATGGGTGCACAGAAGGCCTGCAGACCTTCGAAATACGCCTCCGTATTTAATGCATAAGGTAATGGCAAATCCCTGCAAGAGATTTGGTTATATCTTAAAAAGCCGTAATTCTGGCTAAAGACGTCCACATCAGCACGATATGCAGCGGCTTCTACGCCCATTCAGGATCTGTGCTCAAGCGGCTTCTACGCCCATTCTGGCACGATATGCAGCGGCTTCTACGCCCATTCAGGATCTGTGCTCAAGCGACTTCTACGCCCATTCTAGCACGATATACGGCGGCCTCTACGCCCATTCAGGATCTGTGCTCATGCGGCTTCCACGCCCACTCAGTCTCTACGACTACTCGGCTTCCACGCCTACTCAGTCTCTACGACTACTCGGCTTCCACGCCTACTCGGCTTCTATGCCTGTTCGGCTTTTATGCCTGCTCGGCTTCCACGCCTACTCGGCTTCTATGCCTGTTCAGCTTCTATGCCTACTTGGCTTCTATGCCATGGTGACGGACATTTGGCTTCTACGCCAACCTCTTCTACACAATGGATACCTACCCGCGTGGCTTTTATCCCGTGATCTTAGTAGCAACCGTACGTGTTGTGTCCCTTTAGTTGGACCCATGTCACCCGCTCAGTCAAAAGATCATCTATACGTAGGCATTGGTTACTTTAACCGTTGTGTAAAAGGGTGCTGTACTTTCCACTCCTCAGTTGCTACACCAACGGAGTGGTCACTGTCACCAAAGACTCTATAAATAGAGGCCCCTGTCAATGGGGAACAAGGTCAAAGAATTGGTCAAGAAACCGATATCAGATCCCAGGTCGGAAAATTCGGTCAAGAGTACCAATACCAGATCCAAGGTCGACAGTCGAAGAAGATCGAACAAGGAGGAGAGAGAGAGAGAGAGAGAGAGAGAGAGAGAGAGAGAGAAAGCCCGGAGCTCAGGCAAAGAGCGGGGATCGATGACTTCGGCATCGTGCATCCACCCTCTCCTGCAACCTTCGAAGCTGCTATCTGTCTTCCACGGCACTTCTTCAACATCGCGTGGTCCAAGGACTAAAGTGATCGACCGCAGATCAGACACCTATAGCAATTTATACCCAGATTAAATAAATTGTACTCCCACATCCTCGTATAGGATTATATTGTACAAGTTTGTTTGTAAACCAAAGGGCACGAATTTTGCACAAACCCTGTCATTGAAATACACTTTCATTCTTTCGTTTAATACCACAAACAAGATGGCGACTCTGCTGGGGACGTCTTTCTCTTCTGACGAGGAAGTAATTGCTCAACGCGATGCGGTATCTATAGGAACCGTGAAGAAGACGCTGGTCGTTTATTTCGACCAGTTTGCTTACGAAGACATGCTTCGAACTGGGGGTAGCTCTCACTCTCTCTTCGTCCAAGACAACAGGAAGCTGCGCAAAGTGTGGATGCCCAAGACATCCTCAACCATTCCTGTGGACTCTCCGACCTCTCCGATCTCTCCGACCAATGAGGTGGTAGCATCGCTCCCTCCGTGCCCTGCACATAAAATTCAGTCTCCCGCTACGCGCGGTACAGACAAAACTTCGGGCAAGGCCTCTGCGCTAACCCAGAAGTATCCACTGCGCTTTACGCGTAGGAACCAGTCTCCCGCTACGTACGGTACAGACAAAACTTCAGGCAAGGCCTCTGCGCTAAACCAGAAGTATCCACTGCGCTCTATGCGTAGGAATCAGTCTCCCGCTACGCGCGGTACAGGTAAAACTTCCGATGGTGCCTCAACGCCAAATCGGAAGAACAGATCACGCTTCACGCACGAAACAACATCTGACTTCTACGGAAAAACAGATGAGCACGGTGATCTCCGCGAGGGGAAGCAAGCAGGCGAATGTTCAACCTCTCGGCCTTTACACCAGCAAGAGAATAATCTGCCTACCCTCCGGATTATGCGAGAAGCCGAGGGCCGACTGAGGACCTCTTCAGCTTTACGTCGGTCTGAGAAGATCCCCAAATTGTGTCACGACGCAGGACGAGCTCAGATTATGGGAAGGCCCCCTCCCCAGGGATTATCCGCCGCCCAGATGGCCAGCCTATTGTACACAGGTGGAATAGGGAAAGCCAGGGTGCCCAATCTCCGCGTACCCACTGATGGGAACAGAAGAAACAAGTTGTCGTCCTCTTTTGTAAATTCTTCGGACCTACGAGATTATCTAACCCAGAAACGCGAAGGCAGGAATCATAAGCAGCCTGCAGTTCCCCTAACAATCAAACGCGGGGAAATCTTATGGGAGGATACGTCAACGTCTGAAGTCGTCATCACAGGTGGGCCACAGGAAGACTCCATCTTTATCATCCCACCCACCCACGACGATCAGCGGCCGATAATCTTCGGTAGTAGGTGGAACACTCTAGTCGTACAGGAAGAATCATGCGAGTCTGAATCTGGCAGAATACAAACCCACAGATACAGCCCACAAGCATTAAAAATTATGCAGAATATGGGTTACGACTTTAAACTAAAACAAGGTCTCAACTATGGAAAAGTTAGGCGAACGCCGGTGCGCAGTAATTCTCGCTATCAAGAAGCTCGTTTCGGGTTGGGATATGCCGCGTCTCTCAAGAGACCAAAAATCCCGAAGTCCAGTCCTGAACAACCAGAGACAGTTCTTGATGAATCGGTCTCTATGGCCAGGAACCGCGGCATGTTCGGGGGTAACATACCTCGACAGGACAAAATAACGTCCAAGGCCAGGGGTAGAATCCCCTCAAAGGCCGTAGACGATACAACAACGACCATCTCTTCGCGAGACCACGAAATTCGGACATCAGGAGCCCGAATACCAAAAGGAACCTTCTCCTTCAGCGAAGACGACATTATTGAGATCTTTGATATGTTGATGAAAGAGCACAAGCTTCACCTACCCAACATCGGACGTCCTGAGAGGACTGGCAAAGTGGATGACCCAGATTATTGTCTCTTCCATCGGTACACACATCACCCCACAAAGGCGTGCTACATACTAAAAAGGAAGATTCAGGAGTTGATAGAGGCCAAGGTCATCACTCTGAATCTGTGAACGAGGGGACAGCCTTTACCCGATTGGATTTCCATTCTTACGTAACGAATTGCTCAGACAAGATTCATGTGTGTAAAAACAAGGGAGATATCTTTGAACGAAGCTCCCTACATAAAGGTGCCATGTCCATATCACCTCTGAGCAGATACGCACTTCCATCTCCGATAGAATTGCATCCTACAAAGTTTGTCATGTTCATATTACCTCTGAATAAACTTTCGACCGTCAGTTGTCATGTCCATATTACCTCTGATATCGATTGTCGTCTACACTTGACATCCGTACTTAACTCTAAGTACGCCAGTGGTATTAAGTCTACAAAAATTGCCATGTCCATATCACCTCTGAGCAGATGTGTGCCTCCATCCCCGATGGAAGTCACAATCACAAAGTTTGTCATGTTCATATTACCTCTGAATAAACTTTCGACCGTCAGTTGTCATGTCCATATTACCTCTGATATCGATTGTCGTCTACACTTGACATCCGTACTTAACTCTAAGCACCCGGAAGCTTCCACGCACGTCGAAATCACGATGGAAGGTGTTAATCGCCACATAAAACTGGGCGTAAGAATGGAGAATGCGAAGCTCCGTGGAGGTTGTAACAACCGGCACAATGAAGGTTGCCCTCGTACAACCCATAAGAAAATATCGCCACCCTCTAGCTCCATCAATGAGTCCGCCCCTGGACCTAAAGCTGGTAACGACATTGCCCACATGCAGCTGATCGTACCCAAACTGCCTGGCAAACCGACTAGGCAAGTAGGGCTCAAAGAAGCAGTGATCTTCGCTCCTGTACAGCAGATGGGAGGGTCTAATACAGACCAACCAGTTAAAAGCTTCCGAGGAAAGGTCGGTCTTCTCTCCACCTGAATCCTCAAGCCGCACCCCTGATTGATTGCGATGCACGGGGGGAGCAGTACAGAGGAGCTTCCAACCGTGGCCGAGGTTCAACACCAGCGGGCAGTCTAAAACTGTGCTCACATTTCAGGAAGAATCCTTGTAATTCAGCAAGAGTATACCCCCGAGCTGCTACCGGACCCAGGAGACATCACCCGGGGATTGTGGAGAATCAACCATCCCATCAAGTATAGGTATGGTAATTCCACCCTGGGAAAACTCTCACGTCGAGCTTCGTCGACGAGCAACCCGTCAGTTATGGCTCTCAAGCCAGCCTGTATATGGCACACCATAGCAGGAAGCAAGCCCAGTCTTGCCCCAAACACCAGGCGCACTGCCGGCCACAGGATATTTCGGTGAATGCGGTCCGCGGATGCGGTACCTGGCACCACTACTAGGCGCAACCATATGGAGAGGAAACCAGCCAGCTGGGCTTCCTTAGACAAAGGCCTGCGACAATGCCTCAAGTAACTATAGGCCTTGGTGCCTTCCGGGTACTTTCCTACCCCTTCGACAAGAATCTGGTCCGGAGCTTCAGCCTCCTCCATAAGAGTCTCCACAACCTGAGCACTAAGCACGCCCAAACAGTTCACAGGCTCATTCTTGCCACCCGAGACTTTCTCCGACCTGGCGGCCCTGGCTCGGTGGAAGAAGAGGTAGGACATCCACTTGGTGGTGTGAGCCAAATCAGAAGGCTCGTTATAAAAGGCGGTGCACGCGAAGTATTGACACATCAGCTCCTGATATACTTCCGCCACCCGAGGGTCCAAATCCCCCAACTCCCGGTTGGTAGGAACATACTCTTCATATGGAGTATCCCCCATCGGCAGTCTCGAGACAACTACCATCTCGTGGAGCGCCAACCCCAACTCCCCCAGTGGAGTGACAAAGGTCCCGGTGAGTGGAATGTACCGCTCCATCAGCGCTAGAAACAAATTGGGATTCGGAGGCAACCCGACGCTCGTCGCACTCATAGCGGCATATAGTCCAATGCCCTTCAACTCTCTCTGGAAGTGCTTCAAGGCCCAGTCAACTAGGCATCTCCATCGGGAGTTCGTTGGGGCGATCCACCCATTGCACCGAGGATTCTCCTTGGGATATACCCCACCTCGATCCATGAAGTCGTTGCAGAAGGTCGGCAATTGGACCGGCTGGATCACCAAGCTATCCTCACTTGGAACACTGTCCGGGCACAGTCCTCTGAACAACGTCACAACGCCGGAGGGGCGACTGACGAATGACCCCTGGTCAGCTCCTTTCAGATGAAAAATCTTCCCCGGCTTACCGTGAAGATCAGGAGTCAGCGTCCACGACATCTTTCTAGGATGCGTCGCGTGGAAGAAGGCCGAGATGGGATAATCCCTCGGCATCGTTGGCAGGTACAAAACCAACTTCTCGGCTGAGAAGACCCAGGGCTCCCTCTTAGGCTTCGTCTGGGACTGTTTGTCGATCATGTCCCCAAAAAGGAAAGCCGGCTTTACGTACGGCTCCCCGTCTACATAAGTCAGAGGCTCCCCGTTGATCATGCTCAGCAGCATTCGCTCGCCCTGAGCCGATATTAAGACCCTCCTTCCTTCAGGGTACTGGGGTCCGGAGATAGGGAAGGACACGTGGGACAGATCCTCCAGGTAGTTCGAGTGCAGCATCCCAGCAGCGGAGCCCATCACCTCGGCCAGTGGAGACTCACCCAAGTCCTACAAAAGTGCAAGGAAAATACGGCATCACAAGTCTTGCACGAACATACGGACCGAAAGAAACAACAGTCTGTGCTCTACGCAGAATTGTGCAAATCTGGCAATTTTACGCCAGAGGTTCCCCCCACAAGCGTAAAAATTTAAATTTTACGATATACCCCAATTTTCGGTAGCCAGATCTTCTACGCTCAAAACTACGAAAATATGGAGTCTTTACGCTGACACATTAGAAATGTGGACGTAAAAGATAAAAATGCCTCCGTGCATCATCTTCCTCAAGAAGAGGCTATCAGCACAGAAGACGACCTAGCGCGGTCACGTTCAACGTGTGCGAAGGATCTTTCGTCGTTTTTGACACCCCGAAGGCTTTACCTCGAAGACCGGGTGCACTGCTCGTCGGCGGGACACTTCGCTCAGAAGGAAGTTCGCCTTGACCGACCAAAGACTCCCTCGCTGGGGCAGAAGAATGAGAAGAGGAACCTATACCCTTTTCCTTAGCGAAGGAGGTTTGTTTCGACGCCATTTTCTGAAGATTCGAGGGAACGAAGAAAAACTCGAACAGTCGAAAGCTCTCTTTCACAGAAGACGGATAAAAAGTTTCTCTCTCAGAGAACTTGGGATATATATAGAGTTCGGGCCGACTCTTCGAATCCTCAGACGGACTCCTCGAGACCCTAACCAAATCTCACAAAATTAAATAATGGGTTATGATTGGATGCCACGTCAGACCACTAACCTTGAAAGACGGACAGTCAGCAAATTCGAAAAAAATTTCGTGCAAAGACGGTTCAGCAGGTCCTACGCTGAAGGAGCTTTCTACGCTCGACAGCAACAGATCTACGGTTTTACACTCACAAGCTACAAGTCTACGGTTTTATGCCCGGATGCCTTTGTGTTCAGTAGCTTTTACGCTCGAGAGGCCACAAATCTACGACTTTACGCTCAGCAGATACCAAATCGATGATCTCACGCTCGATAGCGCTCAGTTTACGCTCAGAAGCAACAGATCCGCAAGACTTCACGCTCGGAGAAATTTTCTTTTCAGGAGCTACAAATATACATTTCTACGCTAAAGGAGCTTCCCACGCTCGACGGCTACGAATCTATAACTTTACGTTCGATAGCTACAAGTCAAGTTTTTGGCCCGGATGCCTTTGTGCTCAGTAGCTTTTATGCTCGAGAGGCCACAAAACCCATGACTTCACGCACAGGGACTACAAGTCTACAATTTCACGCTCGATGGTGTTCTACGCTCACAGGCTACAGATATACAGTTCTACGCTAAAGGAGCTTCCTACGCTCGACGGCTACGAATCTACAACTTTACGTTCGACAGCTACAAGTCAGGTTTTTGGCCCGGATGCCTTTGTGCTCAGTAGCTTTTATGCTCGAGAGGCCACAAAACCCATGACTTCACGCACAGGAACTACAAGTCTACGATTTCACGCTCGACGGTGTTTTACGCCCGGAGGCTACAGACTGATGATTTCTTGCTCCATGACTTTCCGTATATTCGAACGGTCCCCAAGATGGTCAATTACAGGAGTTCACACAGAAGATACTCCTCCTTGGCCTCAACATATCCCAAATACCCGAAACATACAAGAGTTCAAACATTAAGAAATTACTCTTCTCGGGTCAATTGGAGGTTCGTCCAAACTCCAGTCTGAATACCTCGTCTATCAAAAGATGGCAACTCAGTTTTTGACAGCCATTCCTCGACCCTGTTCCAAGGGATTTTCGAGAAGTCACTCTTGAAGGCGAAGATTGAACAAAAATTTTGTTTATCAGAAGTTCAGAGCTCTACGCGGTTCCTCAGTCCCAGCAACAGGACAGTTCTAAGATGTTCAAAATGCTCTACAGCGTTCTATGAACTACTCGCTATGCGTAAAGGACAGGACCTAGCACTCTTTCTACAGAGTTGGCATACAGATTCAGACATGTTGAAGCTGCACATATTCAGACTTCATAGCAACATATGGCAAGATGATCATATGAAGAAGAAAGACAATTTTTATTAAAAGATCAAAATCATGATTACATATGAGGGAAATCCAATCTACAAGGGTTTTCTTTTCATTTTCATGATTACATCTGAGGGAAACTCCATCTACAAAGGAGATACCCCCTCGTCGTCTGAAGATCGCCGCCAGAATCCGTTCTATCGGGTTCTCACATCAGTGCAGGTCTTCCTCTTCTTCCATGGCGGTTCATTTACTTCCACAGTAATGAACAAGAAGATCCTCCATTCGCCATGGCCGATCCAGCTGAGGGGTCTTCCACCCAGCTCGATCGGGGACGATAGATTACGGTTTGTCTAATCTCGTCCGCGGGGATCTAAGGAGAAGAGATACAGCTTGCAAGCTGTATGGTCAAATACGACCCTTCCTCTCTCCTGGGGCAACGCTATACAAAGTTGTTGATTATCCCGAGCAAGGGAGGCTAAGATATCCTTCCATGATCCATCGTTGCAGTGGACACTTGCTCGAAGACGCCGTCTTTTTTGGCTCCTTACACGCTGGAAGAACATGATCTCCTTCTTCCTCAAATCGACCCGGCGAACTCCGGTGATCATCTCTGCGTGGTGATGAAGATATGGGGAGAACAGGCTAACTCCCCCAGCCTTTTATAGGCAAAAGAGGTCACAGCGGTCCCCCATAAATCTGCCATAAAGTCTGCACCGACCGTTTCAACGCTCCACTCAGAAACGTTTCGAGTTACGAGGGGCCATTCATGCTTCGTTCAAAGCGTTTCAAATTCCAAGGAATTTAAAAGCTCTGAAGGGGGTCTTGTAGAAGCATGAAAAATATGCTGGGAAGAGCTATACAGCCTCTTGATACAGAGCAGCGTAAGCAGAGGCCTTCAGAGCCATCAGGCGTACGACAGAGTTTTCTCTGCTAAAATACAGCGTGAAGAATAAAGCTCAAAGGACCATCCGCATAAATGCAGTACGTCCAGGCCGCTCCAGCGTGAAACAGAGTTCTTCATCGCCTCCATGGCGTAAAACTCAACCGCTCTCAAAGCAGCGTGATAGCGTACGAGGAACGCTTCATCTTCCCCGAAATGAACCTGTCAAGTCACGCAGTGAATCTGACCTCTGACTCCTGACAAAAGGTGATGCACGGCTACCCAAACGATGGCTGAAAACGATGGCAGATCTCTCGGGACGTGTCCCACAGTATGATGGCGGATCTCACCATTTAATGCAGAGGATTTGGTAAAACATCACCAAACCGTCGTTTACCGGAGTCCCCTCAGCATAAACCACTCTTTTGCGTACAAGGAAATACGCCGCCCTATTTTACACAGGCAAACATGAGCTATTTTACGCTCCGCAGCAGACAAACCACCTGCCACGTCAAAAGCTGCACTTTGTACGGGATTCGAGGCACGTCTCCACGTCTAATTGCACAGAGCGGTGACAGTTTCTCTCAAGACATGTCTCTGCGACGAGTGCACAGAAGGCCTGCAGACCTTCGAAACACGCCTCCGTATTTAATGCATAAGGTGATGGCAAATCCCTACAAGAGATTTGGTTATATCTTCAAAAGCCGTAATTTCGGCTAAAGACATCCACATCAGCACGATATGCAGCGGCTTCTACGCCCATTCAGGATCTGTGCTCAAGCGGCTTCTACGCCCATTCTGGCACGATATGCAGCGGCTTCTACGCCCATTCAGGATCTGTGCTTAAGCGGCTTCTACGCCCATTCTGGCATGATATGCGGCGACCTCTACGCCCATTCAGGATCTGTGCTCATGCGGCTTCCACGCCCACTCAGTCTCTACGACTACTCGGCTTCCACGCCCACTCAGTCTCTACGACTACTCGGCTTCCACGCCTACTCAGCTTCTATGCATGTTCGGCTTCTATGCATGTTCGTCTTCTATGCCTGCTCGGCTTCCACGCCTACTCGGCTTCTATGCCTGTTCGGCTTCTATGCCTACTTGGCTTCTATGCCATGGTGACGGACATTTGGCTTCTACGCCAACCTCTTCTACACAATGGATACCTATCCGTGTGGCTTTTACGCCGTGATCTTAGTAGCAACCGTACGTGTTGTGTCCCTTTAGTTGGACCCACGTCACCCGCTCAGTCAAAAGATCATCTATACGTAGGCATTGGTTACTTTAACCATTATGTAAAAGGGTGCTGTACTTTCCACTCCTCGGTTGCTACACCAACGGAGTGGTCACTGTCACCAAAGACTCTATAAATAGAGGCCCCTGTCAATGGGGAACAAGGTCGAAGAATTGGTCAAGAAACCGATATCAGATCCCAGGTCAGAAAATTCGGTCAAGAGTACCAATACCAGATCCAAGGTCGACAGTCGGAGAAGATCGAACAAGGAGGAGAGAGAGAGAGAGAGAGAGCCCGGAGCTCAGGCAAAGAGCGGGGATCGACGACTTCGGCATCGTGCATCCACCCTCTCCTGGAACCTTCGAAGCTGCTACTGTCTTCCACGGCACTTCTTCAACATCGCGTGGTCCAAGGGCTAAAGTGATCGACCGCAGATCAGACACCTATATACCCAGATTAAATAAATTGTACTCCCACATCCTCGTATAGGATTACATTGTACAAGTTTGTTTGTAAACCAAAGGGCGCGGGTTTCGCACAAACCCCGTCATTGAAATACACTTTCATTCTTTCGTTTAATACCACAAACACCTGTGACCCAAGTTTGGTTCGATTCTGAGAACGTTGACGAAATCCCATTTTGTGGGCTCCACGGTTCCATTTGACGGGCAATTTCATGATCGGCTCATCGAAATCCAGTTCTGGATATTCCGTTGGGTTCGTATCATCGTTCTGGACTCGTAAACACTAAGTTTGACGAATTTGGAGAACTTTGTCTTTGGCATTTTTTCGGTGCGAAGTGGGCCATATGTGGACCCCATTTTGACCAAAAACTGTCAATTCTGTCCCTGTGTCAAAATTGGACTTATGAGTAGTCAATCATAGCTATTTCATGTATTCTGAGAGCGATGGTAATGTTTGTTTCAGCATCCGGAGGCGTACCTGGATTTTTCGCTGTTACAGGAGTAACTGAAGGAGTTTAAAACCCAGGCAAGTGTATCGTGCCAAACTTGCAGTAGTTTCTTAAATATTATTTGCTTGAGTTATTTCTGTGATGTACCTGCTCAACCTAGGACCGTGAGATGTTTCCTAGCATCCGAACAAGATTCGGATGTCGACGCCATATGCGGAGTCATGTAACGTCACTTATAGAGTTGATACCACGATCCTATATATTTTCGTGCTTGCTTTACCAAGTATGTCATACCATAGGACACTTGACAATGTTCATGAGATAGAATCTTTTCTGAGTTAATCATGGTGGTTCTGTATAGGCTTACAGGATTCGTGACATAAGTCTTGCATATACATGGACATTATTATGACTCGTTGTACTAGCCAGAGGTCATGATCTTGCGGACATGAGACGTCATGGACATGAGACGTGTGATTACATTGGGTGGGAAGAGACACACAGGCTACAGGCTGATTACATACATATATTTTATTATTGTGGTACTTTAGTCTCTGTTCCAGAGCTTGGCCCATTACGTGATATTACTGCTACCGGCTCCCTGACATAGAGCTTGTAGTGGTTTCAGCCTGAGTACTAGTGATGCTCTCATTTGCATATCACATAGCTAGTTACATAGCTTGCCCTGTTGATATATTATTATATATTTTATTTCGTTTGGCTTGAGTTATTCTTGTACCTTGCTATGTCCCTTGAGGACCTGGATCCGGATTATGTCCCAAGGTACAGCAGAAGAGGAATACCCCGAGGTATACGAAACAGGAGCTGACGCTGGAGCAGTACTGACACCAGAGGACGAGGTTGTGCCAGAGGATTTCTCCTGAGTATTTTGTTATATATACTCAGTTATTTCTACTTCCAGTTATTCTATATTGTGACTCTTGGTTTATTGTATTAACTTATTATCGGGTTGTTCCCCGAGACACTTTTTATTAGAATTTGTCGATAGACTATATTTCTTTATATTGATTAGTCTATCATATTGAATTATGTTTACTTTCTGTGGATGAAATTAGAATTAGACTGTGACATGTATCTTAGACTATTGTATTTTTTACAGCTTAAGTACACTCTAACGGGTCCATTAAATTGGGTTTTCCCATTGGAGTTGTGCTGCTGGCCATTGCCACGTGGCTAGTCCCTCGATATTTTGCGACTGGGGAGTGACATCCATCGACCAACTAGTCGATAATTTGGGAACCTAAATTAGGGTATTGACCTAGTTTGACCATAGTGAACTAGAATTGACCTAGAAACCTAAACTCTAGTTAATTAACAATTTTTATGATTCCAAATCACCTGTTTGACGTGATAATTCATATATAGGTCTTCGAGGCCCCGATTCAGACACTGTTTAATATTTCAGCACAAGACTCCAATCGAGTATATTCTCTGATATTTTTTTTACTTGATAATTACTATAATACATGTATTTATTAATGTTATACCCGATTCCTGACACGATGGTACACTAATTGGTATATATATTTGATCTTCAGTCATGAGATGTTATATTATTCATCGTATTGATATTGGACATTTTTTATCGTATTACTATTAGACATTGATCATGGTATCATAATGTGTCATGGTTGAATCTATCGTACTAGTCGAGGCAGAAAAGTGCTAGCTAGATATGTGATCAGATCCATAGATATTATTATAGTGCAGACATCGACTACTAGCTAAGCATACACTTCGTGTATGATTAAACTAGTTTTTCCCTTATATAAATTATTGAATTGCCTAAGCCGATCACATATCTAATTAGTATCAAAACATTGAGTATAGTTACGGTTCTTTTTTATTCCACTTCATATGTACTATTATGCCATATTGCTCATGATTACCTGTCTCTCATTACTGCCTTACCATGATATCAGTTTATTAATTTTTTTATCATGTATTATATTTACTATTATTGTTTTATAGTCTTTATCATTTATTTGGAACTGCATTGGAGTTGTTCTCATTCCATCCTGACTGGATAATATTTTTAGGGGACTATCTCGATGAGTGGTATCCTACTTTCTACGGACCCCAGGATGTTGAGGGTATAGGATTGGACCATGTAGCTCAGGCATAGCTCTGGGTGAATGCCGAGAGGTCTAGTCGAAGTCACTATGTCACTCCCCATTCCCGATATACATATTTGGAACGTATCATTTTCCTGCCTATGTTATTTATTTATTTCATGTTAATTAGGTTGCATATCATGGAGACTAGACACATTCTTTGTTTCAATTAGACTCATGGTTTAATTATTGGGTTAGTTTGGTCATGAATTGAACCCATGGTCTAAACCTCAAACCCTAGCTATATAAGTTAATTTATTTCTCTCTCTCTCTCTCTTCCCTCATTTCTCTCATTTTTCTCCTTTTATTTCTAGGCAAGTACACCTTGCATGACATAGAGAAACTCTTTGATTTTAGTTCTTTCTCTTTACTTGTATTTTATTAGTCTAATATGTGTACATTATGATTCTAAATACTTTTAATACTTAGAGTATTCAATTTTAAGGGATAAATTTGTGTAGATCTACATTTTTTGTTAAAGTTTTTCTTGGGTTCCAAAAGTTTTTCGTTGTTTTGATCTACTAAAATATGGTATTTTAGAAACTAGTTTTTCTGGTTGATAGAGCATTTTATTTCAGGCATTTTGGCTTTTGGTTCACTTGATTTGGAGTTAAAATAAAGTTTTTATGGAGAACATAATTTTTCGGTTTTGGAGCTTTTCTGCCATGGCTGAACTTGTTGTCTGGAGAAGACGAAGTTCTCATGCGACCAGTGTAATATACGGCCGAGACTTCCATGCGGCATTATCCTTACATGATTATAATTAATTAGACTATAACTGATCATGGTCATGTATATTTGCTACTCTACCAGCTTTCTTATTTTGTATAGCTGGGTTCCATAATATTGTGGCAGGGTATTTCGGACGCCTTACTTCCTTGTCATACATGTTCTATGTTTACTATCCTTACTTGACTGATTGAGACAATAGATGTGTTGTGTGACCCTAAGTGACTTTCTTGTAGCATGCACCCCCTTGTCTAGTTACAACCGTGACTGTCATACGACGTTCTATACCTTATTCGAGGGATCTGGTCATGTTCGTCTCCGTATTCCGGTACTAAAGCGTGACAAGTTTTTAGTGGTGGTCCATGCAGGTCTGTGTTTTCAGATTTATGGGGTGTTACGGTCATATGAGTCTCAATCAAATATGTCCCCTTTGATATCTTGCTTCGTCTTCCTCAATAACAATGCTTGAACTGTTCAAACTGCTTGCCTCATTGATTATTTCCGTCCTGTTCTTGATATCTCTTGTCCTTTTCTCTAGGGCTTCTTCAGTTGTTGGGGCAGCAGGCATGGCAAGATAGGGTTCCCCTGGGCAACAATAGAAAGTAGCACATACTCAGAGTCAGATCCGAATAGAGCCAGTAGTTGAGCAAGTCAACACAGTAGAACCAGAAGATGGGCATGTTGATGAACCAACCCCTGAGATCCCTGTACCCCCAGTAGTACAACAGTACCAGCGATACTTGATACCCCGATATTACTAGAAATCCTCTAGGGAATCCGGGCAACACAGCAACACCAGATGGTGGTACACCATCATCAACAGTTTCAACAATAAGAGCAGAATGTCTTGTTGAGTCAGGGCTTACAAACGGCCTTAGAGAGAGGTAAAATGACTGATTCGGGGGCGTCGGTCAGGTTTTGCTGACTTAACCTGAGATATTCTGGTGCAACGGAGGACGCCATCACAGCAAATACATGGTTGTAAGACATCGAGATTATTCTGGTGGCAGCGAAGGCCTAGTCGATAAATAAGTTGACCAGGTCCGACTGCAACTTCAAGACCTTGCCCGTGATTGGTGGACGTCAGTGGAGGTTGGCTTGAGTCGTCCTATCTCTTGGGACAATTTTAGAACTTGATTCCAGGCTAAAAAATTTGGAGTCGTAGCGTAGTATGAGCTCCAACAGAGATTTATCAGTCTCAAGTAGGCCGGTAGGACCAGATGAATATGAAGCCGAGTTTTGTAGGCTGAGTAAATTTGCTCCGACTATGGTAGCTATGGAGTCGGATAAAAAAATGATGTTCCAGCAAGGACTTTATCTGAATATTCTACAACTAGTAGAGGGGCTCGACTAACAAAATTATAAAGAAGTATTGATAGCATCTCGGAGGCACAAGCTTACCATGTAGAGGTTATCGACAAGGACAAGAGGCCAGAAGAGGTCTCATGCTCAGAGTGGAGGAGGAGGTAGAAGAGTACCTCAGACGTCAGTACCATCACCTGGCGTTTGCATCCATGATTCAGCACCGAGAAGGGCAGCAGTTTCGACAGTGACAGTACTGGCTCGGCAGCAGCCGAGACAGCAACAACAGCAACAACGTCAGGGAGCACTGGTGGGTTGTACTTACTATGGCAAAGGAGGCCACACTAGAGATGGGTTTAGGGCAGCCAATATGTTGTGTATGAGGTATGGCAGTCCAGATCACCGGATTGCCAATTGTCCGATGATGCAGATGCCAGGAGGGTCAGTCCAATAGTTGCCAATACTACCAGTACCAGGGGCAGTCCAAAAGAGAGGGCCAGCAATAGTAGTAAGGCCATTAGCTTAGCGTCTGCTACCGATGCAAGCTCAAACGTACCAACATCAACAGAATCAGTAGCAGGGCCAGCAGAGGCCACAACAGCGTGTCCAAGGGACGCAACAACGAGGAGCCCACCAGGGTTAAGGGCAAGCTTTCACTTTATCTCTGGAGGAGGCTTTGGCATCTAGCAACGTGGTGGTAGGTAATATCTCTGTCGCATCTTATCCTGCAGTAGCATTATTTGATTTAGGTTTATCTCATTCATTTGTATCTGCACGATTCGTAACACGTATTGGATTGGAGTTTGAGGTATTGCCAGAGAGGTTGAATATACTCACTGGTAATTGGCTCATAGGAGCTAGTAGAATATGTATAGAGTATCCGATCGTAGTGTGCGGACGTTCACTACCAGCATGATTGATCGAGTTTCCTATGGATAACTTTGACATTATCTTAGGCATGGACTAGCTGAGAGAGAGAGTCATGCTACGATAGATTGCCATAAGGGTAGGGTATTATTTAGTATCCCAGGCATGAAAGGTTTCGCCTTTGATAGATCTGTGGGGACCAGCATAAAGAGAGGATCGCAGCGACAGTGATAGCGGAAGAACAACTTCCCGAGATAGTCAAGGAGTTCTTAAACATCTTCCTAGAAGAACTTTTAGGATTGCCACCAATAAAGAACGTAGAGTTTTGCATAGAGTTGATCCTTGGAGTAGGGCCAATATCTTACAAAGTTTACCAAATGGCACCATCAAAATTAGACAAGTTGTACCAACACGTAGAAGAGTTAAAGGCAAAGAAGTTTATCTGAACCAGTGGATCACCATGGAGAGCACCAGTAGTTCTAGTGAAGAAGAAGGATGGGTCAACACGGTTATGTATTAATTATAGATAATTGAATGTAGTAACAGTGAAGAACAAGTACCCATTATCAAGAATCGATAATTTATTTGATCAACTGAGCAAGGCCAAGGTTTTCTCCAAGATTGATCTTCGATCAGGGTATCATCAAGTAAGAGTTTGGGAGCAAGACATATCCAAGACAACATTTAGGTCACGATATGGGTATTACGAATTCTTAGTTATGCTATTCGGACTGACTAATGCTCCAGTGATATTTATGGATTTGATGAACCACATTTTTATGACATATCTAGATCAGTTCGTGGTGGTTTTCATAGACGATATTCTTGTTTATTTTAGTAGTGAAGAGGAGCACGAAGAGCATCTTTGAAAGGTCTTACAGATTTTGAGGGAACACCAGCTATACGCAAAGCTCAACAAGTGTGATTTTTGGTTGGATCACGTATCATTCTTGGGTCATATCATCTCGAGAGCAGGAGTGGCAGTAGATCCGAAGGAGGTTAAAGCCATAGTGGGTTGGCCAGTTCCTAAGACAGTAGCTGAGGTGCATAGTTTTCTGGGATTGGCAGGATACTATAGAAGGTTCATGGCAAACTTTGCAAGGATTTTAGCACCACTAACTCGATTGACGCACAAGAAAGCTAAGTTTAATTGGTCATCAGAGTGTCAGACGTCATTTGAAGAATTGAAGAAGAGATTGATTTCAGCTCCGATTCTCACGCTTCCAGTAGGTTTTAGAGGGTTGATAGTGTATTGCGACACGTCAGGCAAATGACTTGGGTTTATATTGATGCAACACGGAAGAGTGATAACTTGTGTGGTGATCGGGTGGAGGTATTTACGGATTACAAGAGTTTAAAGTATGTATTCACCCAGAAGGACTTGAATATGAGGTAGATGAGATGGATAGAATTGATAAATGACTATGATGTGAAACTTCAGTACTATCCAGGTAAGGCAAATATGGTAGCGGATGCTCTTGGCAGGAGAGGTAGTACATTTATGTTGCCATCGCAGTGGCATATCTTAGAAGATCTTCGAGAGATGGGTGTAAAGATAGTACTTTCGCAGGACGTAGGAGTATTGACTAGTTTACAGATTTAGTTTACCGTGGTTGAGAGAATTAAAGTAGCTCAGGCTGAGGATCCAAAAGTTCAGAAGTTTCGAGCGGAATGTGAGTCTGGTCTCAGGAAAGAGTTGACAATCATGAAGATGGAACTCTTAGGTTTGGAAACCATCTCTGTGTACCAAGTGGAGATATCCAGCAAAAAATAATGACCGAGGAGCATAGTTCCCAATATTCAATTCATCCAGGAGGTACCAAGATATATCAAGACATCAAGCAACATTTCTGGTAGAATGGGATAAAGAGGGAGATAGCACGATTCATTTTCCGGGGTTTGGTATGTCAGCAAGTGAAGGCCGATCAGGAGAGACCGGTAGGATTATTGCAGCCCTTCCTATTCCGAAGTGGAAGTGAGAACATATCACGATGGACTTTGTGACCGGTTTACCTAGAGCCCTGACTGGTCGTGATGCAGTTTGGGTAATAGTAGATCGTCTTATAAAAGTATCTTACTTTATTCCTTTCCGAGTAGGACAATCCATAAAGCAGTTAGCAGAGATGTACATGCGGAAGATAGTAAGACAACAACGACATCCCAGTGAGTATTGTATCAGATTGAGACACTCGGTTCACTTTAAATTTTTGGAAGAGCTTGCACCAGAGTTTGGGCACCATGTTGAGATTTAGTATCACCTACCATCCTCAAACAAACTGGCAATCAAAGAAAACCATCCAAACATTGGAAGATATGCTGCGAGCTTGTACTTTAGATTTTGGAGAGTCTTGGAAAGATCACCTTCATCTCGTTGAGTTCTCATACAACAATAGTTATCAAGCAAGTATTTAGATGACACCCTTTAAAACGTTATATGGGAGAATGTGTAGATCACTATTAGCACTGGATGATATTGGTGAGCGAAAGATGTTAGGTTTAGAGATGATCATATAGACAGTAGAAGTTGTCAAGCAAATCAGAGAGCGACTTTGGGTTACGTAAGATAGGCATCGGCATTGGACAAATCAACATCGTAGGCCTTTAGAGTTTTGTGTCGGCGACCATGTGTTCTTGTGGATTTTGCCGACCCATGGAGTTATTAGATTCGGAGTTCACGGGAAGCTTAGTCCATGATACGTCGGTCCGTTCGATATCCTCGAGCGGGTGGGAGATGTTGCATATCATCTTGCCCTTCCGCCTTCGCTGTGCGAGTTACACAATGTATTTCATGTGTCTCAATTGCATAGCTATGTCCCAGATCTAAGTCATATACTCGACCAATCTGAGCTAGTCGTTGGTACCGACTTGTCTTACGAGGAATAATCCATATCCATTTTGGACCGAAGGAAGAAGGTACTCAAGAATCGGACTATTCATCTTGTCCGGGTTGCTTGGGGTCATCACCCTCTAAGAAAGTCGACGTGGGAGCATGAGGACAATATCCGGTCTCGGTATCCATACCTCTTCGACTCAGAAGGTATATTTGTCCTTATACCCTCGTATCTTGAATCTCGTGATTCACTCATCCATGCTATATGACATTGCTTTTCTTTATTTTATGCTCGAATTGAGCTTGTAGTTAGCGCAGTGCTTAGTCTGATTTCTCTAGCTAGCCTTGGGTTTGAATTTTGAGGACAAATTTTTTTTAAGCTGGATAGAGATGTCACTCCCCGTTTCCGATATACGTATTTGGAATGTATCCATTTTCTGCCTATGTTATTTATTTCTTTCATGTTAATTAGGTTACATATCATGGAGACTAGACCCGTTCTTTGGTTCAATTAGACTCATGGTTTAATTATTGGGTTGGTTTGGTCATGAGTTGAACCCATGGTCTAAACTCAAACCCTAGCTATATAAGCTAACTCATTTCTCTCTCTTCCCTCATTTCTTTCATTTTTCTCCTTCTTTTATTTTTAGGTAAGTACACCTTGCATGACTTAGAGAAACTCTTTGATTTTAGTTCTTTCTCTTTGCTTGTATTTTATTAGTCTATTATGTGTACATTATGATTCTAAACACTTTTAATACTTGGAGTTTTCGGTTTTGATGGATAGATTCGTGTAGATCTATATTTTTATTAAGATTTTTCTTGGGTTCCAAAAGTTTTTCTTGGTTTTGATTTACTAAAATATGGTATTTTAGAAACTAGTTTTTTTGGTTGATAGAGCATTCTATTTCAGGCGTTTTGGCTTGTGGTTTAATTGATTTGGAGTTAAAATAAAGTTTTTATGGAAAAAAATATTTTTTGGTTTGGAGCTTTTCGGCCATGGCTGAACTTGCTGTCTGGAGAAGATGAAGTTCTCATGCGGCCAGTGCAATATGCGGCCGAGACTTCCATGCAGCATGATCCTTATGCGGCTGGACTCTTTGCCGCATAGCCGACCAACATGCGTCCATTTTGTTGGAAGCATGACTGACCATTACACAAAGTGTTCTGGAGCTCAGTGACCGAACTCATTGTGTTTTGCTCGCTGCACGAATAAGAAATTTGCTAAGTCCAAGAGACATCTATGCGTCAAGCATAACATGCGGCAGCGACTATGCACCTTTTCTTTTGTAGACGCATAACCCTGTTTTGCTCTTGCATATTTTTCTATGAGTTTGTCTTTTCTTTCTGACACACTTTATGGCTGGTCACATGCATCACTTCAGTCACTTCTCTGACACATATTAAATGCACGTCACTCAACACTTGTCCCAAGGAGTGGACTTTGCCCTATCATATGCGACACTGATCTTATGCGGCACCGACCCATATGCGGCCGACTTTCTATGCGACACCTGTCATATCCGGCACTAACTCTATGCGTCCCTGATCCTCATGCGGCCTATGTGCACGTTTTACTATTTTATTTGGTTTGGATGCTTTATTGAATTTTTGTGATTCTATATGTGATTTTAATAATTTCTAATGTATGTGAGCTAAGTGACCATGTGTTAGACCTGACTATGTGCTAGAACCCATGTAATTTACCAATGATTGGAAACTTGACTCGACTATTGGTATCCGTGCTGATACACTTACTATGTGCTATGTGTTCCTACGTGCTAAGTTCTTCTACGTGATTATGTTACATGTTTCACACCGAGGTGTACCTACATGCTAAGCGACATGTGATATAATACAATTCCTCCAACATGGACGTGATAGTTGGTCAATAACCAAGCGTGGCTAGGATTTATTTGACTGTTGCATCACGTTAGGGTGAATCCAAATTGAACTACAAAGTAAAAAAGTAGATTCGTATCTAGCGTGTCCGTACTACGGTACGATATATAAGGAGAGTAACATGTAACCACGCCATGTGATTCCAACTAACCGTAGGGTTAACAAGGCAACTAAAACATGTAGAGCATTAGGAGGGACGAAATTCTGAGATCGTTCTTAACTAGCCACCCTCAATCATTATATGGGGAGTGAAGGATGGTCCCCATGGATATTGTTTAAATTCTCATTAGTGGATGGCAATATTCGACTATTATATTATACTATGTATTCTATGCAATCTTAGCACGGTAGCCTTATGAGGGATCGGTGCATACTACTATGTGCTATACGGCAATTCATGGCTCGGCTAGCCCCTACTAGAATACGGTTCTATCTGAGGATTCTGTTTATATGCATAATATTTCTGGGATAACCTAGACTCCACCTAGTAAGCTGTACAAGTGATTGACCGATTATGTAACTAAACTTGATTGTGCATTGTACCTTTTGTTAAATAGTTTAGGGGCATGGACTATCATGGTGTCATGTTCTAACCCTTGCCCTTGTTTGGTTGTAGGGTTAGATTGTTGTATCACGATAGGCCATGAACCAAAACTACGATACAGAATATATATATATATATATATATATATATATATATATATATATATATATATATGTTTATTCTTCCTTGTTTTGTTTATTTATTCGTGCTTCCTTTATGGTACTTGCTATTTGGGGTCTAACCCTACTGGTTTTGCATGGCTAGGTTTAGAGCCAGCACCCGAGGATCAAGCGCACTTTTCCCTGAACAATGGCGCATACCAGACGGATAGCCGCTAAGGGAAACGAGTGTGTTTCTTTTTCCCTGCTCGCTATCGCATATTTTACTCTTTTGGACATTTAGCCACCGGCACTTGTTACCCGTAAAACTGGACATTTAGTTTTTTTACATGATTTTAATTCATCAGACTGCAGCTGATTATAGTCATCTACAACTTTCTTATTTTGTACAGCTGGGTTCCAGAATATTGTAGCAGGACGTTTGGAATGCCTTACTTACTTATCATACATGTTCTATGTTTACTATCTTTACTTGACTGATTGAGACAATATATGTGTTGTGTGACCCTAAGTGACTTGCTTGTAGTATGCACCCCCTTGTCTAGTTACAACCATGACCGTCGTACGACGTTTTATACCTTGTACGGGAGAGCTGGCCATATCTATCTCCGTATTTCGGTACTCGGACGTTACACACTAGTTATCTTAACTTCTTTTATTAGTATTTTGGTACCGGATCTGTCTCCGACAACTATTGAGACTTGGGATATTATATTTGATACTTAGACTTGTTATGTTGTCTTGTTTAGATATTTTGAGACTTTGGATTTCTTTCTCTTATTATCATATCGTGCCATATCATATCGTACTTTTAGATATTGTGATTGAGTATGGTTATTGCTATATATATATCGTTGTTCTCCTTATGGGATTGGATATTATTGTGTGAGATAGTTAGTTATATTTGTATTGACCTAGACAACATTCTACCATCGATATTGTGGTATAGGCTGGACGTACCCATGTACTCATGCCCCGATCATCTGGGTTCGGATCGTGACAGAAAAGTTTTGGGACCGTTTGGTTGCCAATATAGTATTTCTTGACTAGGATGTTAGTAAATGTGGAAAATCCCTATAATGGAAAGTATGGAGGTGCGAGCGATGACTCATGCAATATGGATAGTAGAATGTGTTGGATAAGTATTTATATTTTATGTACCATGCATATGCTTTAGAGTTAATTGTTTACACATTTGCATTGTTATGGACAACTTGGGCATACGATTTTCATTCCTCGAACTGTTGTTGGGGGATCGAGACCGTGTCAGTCTAGAAGGAATTCGTGGGATGTACTAGCACAGGTAATGCTACCGTGTGATGTACTAACACTAGGTGATACATGAACTTTTAGGGAGGCTCGCTACCTACACTAAATTGAGCGTCCATTTTACTATACGTCCATGATGGCTTGTGGTGCCAGTAGCTTATTATAGTTAGGCCGCATGCTAATGTCAATCTGCTTGCGGGTTTATTGGATTGTTTGTATGGATGAATTCACGACACATTTATGTTTTATAAGGCTAACAATTGATGCAGGGACAAGCATATGACATATATATTTATGAATTTGTAACATTGTTACAGGAAAAGATGGTAAGTTGGATAAGATTTACTACGTTATATATATATATATATATATATATATATATATATATATATATATATATAATATTGTCTTATAATTCTTTTTTTTTAATTTGTTTATTTACTTATTTTACTTATTGTTATTTTTTTAATTTTTAATTTTATTTCAAGCAGAGGGAGACGGGACTAAGACAAGAAAGATGGATTTCGCTTCCAAACTCTAGAGAATGCATCTTTCTATTAAAAATATAGAAAACGAGAAGCTCCAACATGAGCAAACCTTGTATGCCTTCTTGGAGCATATGCCCCCCATTGATCATGTTATCATATAAGATCATATGTTTTTTTCTCAAAACAAAATATGCTCTAAAAAACAGGAAGATGAGCTCCTTGAAGAACAACAAGTGCTCATTGTTCGAGCTGTCACCCGCGGTCACTAGTAGACTAAAAGAGTCCGTCAACTCTTTCCAAAAGATTTTAATAAGTAGTTCGTCGATGCAAAGTTGTGTATTTTTATGCATGAGTTTCTTTGTTTTTGTTTGGTAGAGATCTACTCCTAAGCTAAGTGTCTTTGTTTGATTTGATTTGTTGGACTAGAGTTAGCAACGATAGAGAAGGATATAATTTTTATATGCGTCGATGGTCTTTATAATTGGCGATTTCTCTTGCTTTATATCTTTTTTTTTTGCAGCGATGGCCTTGGCCTTTCACAGCAACTGTAGATAGGATATAATTTTTTAATATTAATTTATTTAATAAAATTAGATTAATTTGTTAATTAATTTGTAATATTTTATTGTATTACAAATTCAATTACATTATATGGTAAATCAAATATTTGAATTGATATTACATTATATAGTTTGATTACATATTCTAACCAAACATTGTAATATAATTATAATTTAGTTACATATAAATTCAATTATATTACAACTTCAATTTTATTAGAATTATAATTATATTGTAAGGAACAAAATGCAACTTTAGTGATAATAGACAGTCACGTAAAAAATTGCATTGGTACCATATTTCCATGGGAAGATAATTTTAAGAGTTAATTGTCGAAATTATACATGAAGAATGTAATATTTGTCATTTTGGTGATTGAATTTTTTTTGTCCGAAATGGTGCATGAGCTTTGCATTTTGGCTCAATTAATGCCTGAAGTAAATTTTATTAGTATTTTTAGATGAAAATCGATAAAAATGGCCATGTGATGCTCACGTGCCATATTTTTAATAGTTATTTTGTCTAGTTTTTGGTTTTGTACTATCATTTTCAGAAGAATATTACTGTTCGAAGAAAATTGTTTGGATGAAAATAGTTAAAAATCGTTAAAATTAGTAGTCAAAAACCAAAAAGTTGACAAAATAACCATTAAAAATAGGACACGTGAGCATTTTTTGTCTATTTTTATCGATTTTTATCCAAAAATACCAACAAAATTTAAATACAAAGCTCATACACCATTTCGGTAAAAAAAAATTCGATTACTAAAATGACAAATATTATATTTCTCTTATACAGAATTAACTCTAATTTTAATGTACATCCAATTAAGTTGAAAGTCTTAATGTTTGGTCACCAGTAGGCGGCGGAAATAATATTCTGTTGGGACATACTCCTTGCTGTGGGCCATGTCCTCCCAGTTGCCCAACAGAGGTTTGGCCCACAGATTTCTTTTGATAGAAGCTTATTTGTACCAGACCAGACAACTATTCGCTTCCGAAAATACCCCTACTTTCGAACGTTACTGGTTCCTCCCTCCATTTACGGAAACCTCTGCATAATAAACATATCCGACCGTCCGCACCACCGGTTCGACTATCCATCCTGACCGTCAATTTCCACGTGCGTAGCACGTGAGCATCTCCCGCCAGTTTTGACCTCCGACCCGGTCAGCAGAAGAAACAACAAAAAGACTTCGAGTAAACAAAGAAGAAGAAGAAGAGGAAGAAAGAAGACCTATCAAAACCCTAACCCTAATTTTCGGTCCCAAATTCTAGGGCGTCGAGCCACGAGCGAGCGATCCATCCGCCGATTGAGCTAGGGTTTTGGGAAGAGGAGATGATGACATCGAGGGGGCTGTTCGGCTGGTCCTCCCCGGTGCAGCCGCTGACGCCGGTGTCGGAGGTGTCGGAGCCACCGGAGTCTCCGCTTCCGTACTCGCTGTCTATGCAGATGGCGGACGGGGGTATGGGGGAGGGAGCCGGCGAGGAGGCGGAGGAGTTGGAGGAGGAGGCGGAGCCACCGCCGGCCGCCGTTCCGTTCCTGAGGCTGTTCGCCTGCGCCGACCTGCTCGACTGGGTCCTGATGGCGCTCGGGTCGCTCGCCGCCGCGGCGCACGGGCTGGCACTGGTGGCGTACCTGCATCTGCTCGGGAGGACCATCAACTTGCTTAGCCTGCATCACGACGGGTCGCGGTTGGTCGGGAAGCAGATGATGGAAGAGGCCAAGAAGGTGCGCCTACCGATAATTCTTAAAATTTTAGTATGATTTTGGTATATATTTATGGCGTAGCCAGCTGGTGGGGGAGGGGGAATTTGAAGATTTTTTCCGTTAATGCTTTAGTTTTCTTTTCATTAATACAATGGCGTAGCCATTTGTTTTAGTTTTCTTTTCGTTTATGCAAGTTAAGTGATTTGTATTTCTATTTCAAGGCAAGTTAATAGCTAGACCTTGAAGAATGATTAGGTAATTAATGGAAACAAGTCACACTTTGTACAACTTTTTTTTTTTTAGATGTCCGGCGATACGCACAGGACTTTGTGCACGCTGTGTTGCTTGTCATTTGGACCCACTGCCCCCTACCTCCCCCGCGGTTTGATCCAGAGACCGTCAGTCTAGTCATGGAGATTGTATCTCTTCTCACTGACCACAAGAGCCTGTTTAGTTCGGTTGTACAACTTTCTTTGTCTTTCTTTCTTTCACGGGATAGTTTAGAGTTAGTTTCATGTGGTTAATTTTTTTGGGAGTTATCATCTTTGTCATGCAATCTTGATCTCTTTAGTAAATATAGATATTATCTTATATATAATATGAAAAGTTTTAGGCTTCAACTTTCATGTTCCAAAAATGTCCTTTTCCAACCATATATATATGCTTAAGTCAACTATGGACAAATATGTAAATTACACATCTCTATCAACATAATTACTAACCACTACTAATTACACTTCCAACTATAATAAATGTTCACCATCTCAAATTTATTTCAAAATATTTTATATTATTTCAAAATAGATTTATCATGTACTAAGTATACATTAAAAAAAGACAATAAACACATGCAACGCACGTGCACGACTGCTAGTAAGATATAATTAGACATTGCGCTTTGTGGGTCAAAATGTTATGCAATCAAGCGTCACACCTCCTAGATAAAAATCCTAGCTACGCTACTGTTTATGCTTAGAATGATAGCAAGTTATATTGAGTAATTCAAATGGGTGTTTGTGAAATTATATGGTCTAGGAATCGGACAATATACTGAACCATTTGATGGAAGAGCTCTAGGCTGATTGTACAATGATGTAATTGAGAAAATCTCGCCCTATGCTCTTTTCGACAAGGGGACCTTAGGTACTTCGTCTTTTGCCAGTCTTAAATGGAATATTTGAAGACTCTTTGAGAGTTGTATGGACCTTTAAGTTCTAAATGAAATTTGGATGCTAGGTCAGCTATGTAGTTCGGTTTTACTGGTCCTAGTAAATCTTCAGGTGTCATAGGAGTGACAATTATTCAAATTAGGGTCTGATAGTTATTGTTAATTAGAATTTCATGAATTGGACCAAACCACAGTTTTTGTAGTATCCTTGCTTCCTAGGAGAACAATGACGAGAGTACCAAGTAACATCAGTTGCTTTTACCAGCGTTACCTTAAATCGCTTAACCCCCAACGCTTTGCATTTTGCATATTTCTTTCCGAATCATGTAGACATATCCGGAGAAAATGCAAAATCTAGTGTTTTGAAAGTTCAAAACCAAGCCAATCAAAATTACTCCATAGTCCCACACTCCTGATTGTAGTCGCACATTCCTGATTGTTTCGGTTAGTTAAGGAACACGATCCAACATTAATGGAGGAAAATTACATCGTACACATGATTTACGACAATTAATATATATACCCGAAATTACTCTTAGTCATGCACTTCGTTCCACCTATGCTTTCTGCCTACCCCTACCCTTTCCGTATTCCCATTTCTGTGCCTTGTTGCATAAAGTTCCGCATTCTAGGTAACCTTAGTTTTTCTCTCGCAAAACTTAAAGGTGATGTATCCAATAAAACTTTATGTAATCATTTTATATATAAGCGATAATTATTACCGCGTAAAATTATTATCAAGTCAACCAAACATGTAGAAGGAATTGAAATTCGAGCACATTAACTTGTAGTATACCAACCTAATACATGTAATTGAAATTTCTATTCCATGATTCTCAATTCCATGAATTCCATCAGTTTATAATATTTCCAATTCACGACAAACAAAGAGGCCTCGACTTGTTTGGGAATTATCTGAAACAACAATTCCAACAAATTCTTATGGATGTCAATGTAAAATTACTTGGTTGTTTGCTATAGGTGCATTGTCCTGAAAAGATTTCATGATATATTATTATTAAGCTCCAACTTCTTACTTGATAACAACTGTATTATATTCTAGATAGACTGATGAGCCATAATGATGGGGATCATGATGGCTATAAAGCGTATCCTCGGTGTTGTAAGAAGCTTTCTGAGCTCTTGGATGAAGCCTGTAGATTTTTTGGAGTAATTCATTCTGTGTTGAATTAATTTGTTATGTTATGTCAACAAGTGACAACTATGTATTCAAGGTCTTCCATGTACTTATTTATCTGTAGAGGGACTTGTATATAATTGTGTAGTTATCTGTGAAGTAATATAATATGAATATGTATCTGTCTACACCCAACATAACTCTAGGATTTTGGTGTAATGTGAGGAAACATAGCTTTAGAGCAACCTAGGCTGGAAGTGGCAAGTCCAGGTACACATTTTAAAGCTGTTTTAAAGAAAGAAAGAAAGAAAGAAAGAAAGATGGCAGTGTAGGGGGGTTCAGGTCTTAAAAGAAAGAAAGATGGCATTGTACGAGTTCAGGTCTTAACCACAAAGAGTTATTCAACGCATTCAACGCGCGGAGGTCTGTTAGAATAATATAAACATACATCATCAGCACAACACTGGATTTTTGGTGCAATGTTAGGGAATTCTAAATTACTGCTAAATTTGGGGTAGTTGTTGTCGGGTGGGGATTATGTAAGGGAAAAACTCTCTTAAAGTTAAAAGTAGCAGTGAATATTAGAAAAAAATGCCGAGATGATTTCTACTTATATTTTTTCCTTTTTTTGATGCTTGAGATGTTTTTGACACCTAAGAAGACTGATGTTTGAGATGGATTTGAGGCCTAGAAAGAGTGATGTTGGGGATGGGTGTGAGGCCTATTAAGAGTCCTTGCATTACGATGTGATATCGATAAGCAAGTTGCAGTTAAATTCTTGTTTCATATCTTCTTCTTTCTTTTATGTTTGACCCTTTTCATTTTTTCATATCCACCACAATCTGCACCATTCGTCATCCCTTCGCCCTCTTGAGCTATCCTCAGAGATCTGTTCCGCACTGCAGAAACAGGGATTCACTATTCAACACTGCAGTACCAACAATTAGGTTAAATGATGTTGTTTAATATTTACTTCGTCGCAAAACCTATCAGCATTCAGTCATAGCGCTGTCTTACATTCCTGCATACAAAGGATCATTTACTTCCAAGAATAACATCTTTCACTTAATTTATCTTTTGCTTATTTAAGTTTATAAGAATTATTTACTTCCAAGAATCATCTGAACCTGAAAATTTGGAATAAAGGCTTTGTTGTTGTATTTACTTCCAAGAATGAAATAAGACTGCTCTAGAAGCATTAAAAAATCAGTCAATCACGATCCTTGAACCATATTTGTGATATGTTTATGGATAAAAACACAATCAATCATGGTCCTTGAACCATATTTGTTATATGTTTATACTTGGATATCTTATTCTAATATCTTAATATCCATGTGCTTAAAACTATATTATTTTGATGATATATTGTCCATTCTTTTCATGGATAATCATGTACATGCATTCCCATTTAGGTTGACTATTTTCTTCAGATTGATGCTTGCATAATAGCTTTAGTTTGTGTTTCGTTCGTTGATTGCGACATATTTCCGCAGGACATCACATTCCCTTGAATGTGATGCCTATGTATTAGATTGACATCTTGTAATTTTGTGCTTGTTGGATTACCACATTTCTTGGAACCTAGGATATTCCCTGTGTTTGGCTTAATCTGATATCCCCATGAGTATGACAATCTCTCCCATACTTTTTTAAATTACCCCACATCAAAATGTATTTTTTCTTACAAGAGGAAATATATTATACAATCAAAAGCATGACTGGTGTGGTTAAGATACAAAATACAAAGTAATTCCTGGTGGAATTGATCCTTCCAGTTGTAGTCTTGTTTGTACATCTTCGCATAACCATAGTCCCAATGGCCGGCTGTATTTCCTTCCCAGTAAACATGGGTTACAATACAAGTAATTGATGAAATTAGAAGTCTAATGTCCAAAATAGAGCTGTGATATGCCCTGGAGGATCTTTGTTCATGTTGATGTTGTGGACTAGATCCTTAGCATCCGTTTCTATGTGAAGATAGTCTATCTTCTCTTCAATAGCTGCCATAAGTCCGATTTTGATGGCCAAAGCTCCATTATAGATCACACTTTTGTCCTTAGTGAACTTTCCACCTGTTTTGCAGCAGTTTCCTTCCGTATCGCTAATAGTATAAACTGCTCCTCCATCTCCATTGACAGAAAAAGCACCATCTGTATTTAGTTTAAACAATTAAGGAGATTGCGGCTTTTCCCAACTTAGGTGCATTTACCTCTTTTCTCATACCCTATGGATTTATGATCAGCTAGTGCCAAAGACAATGCTCTGTAGAAGACATTCTGCTGGAGTTATGTTCCTTCCTCTAAATTTTTTTCCATTCCTAATACTCCATATTAACCAAATGGTATTGGTAATGGTTGAGAGAAGGAACTTTCAGGCTGAGAGGCCCATAATCTTTCCTTCTTCCAGCCACACACCATTGGGCCAATCCTATAAATAATCAAGTTGGACATGCTCGAACTAAACCGACATTTTATTTTGTCAAAGAATGTAAAAGTAATAACTCATAATAACTCAGACTTTGTATTTTCCTAAATGATCCAACCAAAATGGTACTAGTGATTTATGGACTATATCCTCATCGTACATGCCGGTTATAATCCCAACAGAGCTACTTGTACTTGTCTCTTCCCCAAAACCCACCACATTATCTCGCTAGGTACTCTATCATAAACATTTTCTAAGTCACAGTATAGTCTTTCTTGTGGATTGGTACTTCGAAAAGCTTTCAGAACATTCTGTATATGCTTTCAGTGGAGCTTTCCACCAAATCCTATTGAATACTGATCTTCATGTAAGTTTTACATTTCTGTAATTTTCTTCCTAAGTCTTACTTTAACTCTAAACAAAAATCAACTTGAAATGACATAAAGGTTGGGATAATTTTAAATTGGCAAAAGAGGTGGATTGACATAAATAATAATACAATCTGAATGTAAACTATTTGTAACAAAACATCATTTAAAGGGTGGCAGTTAGTTGTCACTTTGGTGTTGAAACTGAAATTGGGTTAAGTGATTGCAGTTGTGGGTATATTTCATTCCAATCTATCAAAGTATTTCCTCTTTAATTTAAATGTAGAAAGTTATATAGTTACTACCTGTGAGAAAGCACGAATTATTAATTGTACTTAGAGGTTAATCTATAAAGAATATTACACAATACAAGAATGTTGTCACTTTCCAGACCGAAGGATTCATTTGGTATTCATGATCTCAATTGAGGATCTGCAATGACATCTAGTACCAGCTAGTATAACTTTTAGTCTGCTTTTGTCTTTACTTCATCAATCATTTTGATGTCTTCCTTTGAATTTGTTACAATAGGTTGCGTAGTTTCTTGTTGCTTTTGGTGGTGTATGCATTTACTGTTTCTTCTTCTTCTTCTTCTTCTTCTTCTTCTTCTTCTTCTTCTTCTTCATGTGCTATTACTCCTTTCATAAATTTTAAGAGGTTAAATGAAGCTTTTATAGGATTATTCCCAGGTATATCTTTAATTTAAAGAAAGTTCTGGAACTTGTAATTCTAATCTATAATTATCACCTTTCTCATTTTCAGCATTCTCTGTACATAATCTACATAGCTGCTGGTGTTTTTGTTGCCGGGTGGATAGGTAAGGTCATGTTTCAATTAATGGAAGCTTCTATACTGTTTGAGATTTCTTGGTGCATATTTCGCCTATACTGAGTTGATACATATGATAGAGGTGTCATGCTGGATTATTACTGGAGAGAGGCAGACTGCTGTCATCAGGTCAAAGTATGTCCAAGTACTACTAAACCAAGATATGAGCTTCTTTGACACCTACGGGAACAATGGAGACATTGTTAGTCAAGTATTCGGTGATGTTTTACTTATTCAGTCAGCTCTCAGCGATAAAGTATGTTCTCTCATTGTCTTCCCATAAAAAAATTTATACTTTCTATTTGCTCTTGGATTTTTGTACCTTAGGTTACTGATTTATGTCTTGTTTGAAATGTCATCTCCCTGATTACTGCTTTCTAGTCAAATATCATTTTCTCCTGTACATGCATTTAATAATGTGGCTTTGATTTAACAGGTTGGGAATTATATTCATAACATGGCTACCTTTATTGGTGGTCTTGTTATTGGACTGTTCAACTGTTGGCAGATTGCTCTTTTAACATTAGGCACAGGTCCTTTCATTGTTGCTGCAGGAGGAATATCAAATATATTTCTGCAGAGGCTTGCTGAAAATATACAAGATGCATATGCAGAAGCAGCAAGTGTAGCTGATCAGGTTTTTTATCTTCTCTGTACAAAAATGCTTGTTAACACCATATGGTACAAGTTCTGTGAAGCTGTTAAGCTGAGAAGTTAAGATATATATATTTATCCATTTGAGTTGTTTTTGTTATGTTTCTTTCTAGACCTATTTTATTTAGCTTTAGATCAACTTACTGTTGGGAACATGGTGAGATCTGAACCATAGTTGATCCATGAGGTATGATACTCGACTTGGCTTATGTGACTTAAATGAAAAATTCATTCTTAAGTCAAGGACCAATCTCACATATCTATATCTCACCCTCCCACTTTCTATCCGTATACAACTCCCTTGGAACCTTGTGCGCTCAACCAGATATGAGATACAACCCAATAATCTCCATCTTAACTCGTATCCGGATGAGCCCGAGTAACCATGAAATCTAACATGTTGTCATCTCGATCCATTCAAACACAAAGTTAAACTCACACATGCGCACCACTACTGGGTGCTAACCACACGTCTTACGCCCCACCTTGGGCCTGCAGGCTAGACTAACCTTTGAATCCAATTTGTATAGTTCTTCCAAGCTTAGGTCCCATACCACCTCATGAGATGCTCCACCTTAGGAGCGAACTGTATAATCCCTCAACCTTAGGTCTCGTACCTGGACCACCTTATGGAAATGCTCCACCTTAGGAGCCAAGTTGGGGAAGACAACTCCACCTTAGGAGCTAACTTGAATCTGATTATGCATATCATGAGCGTGTCAACACGATCTGTCTCGAAATAGTCTGTTTTGTAACCTGGCTCTAATACCATTTGTTGGGAACATGGTGAGACTCGAACCTAGTTGATCCATGAGGTATTATATTAAACTTGGCCCATGTAACTTAAAAAGAAATTATTTTTGTTAAGTCCAAGACCAATCCCATATATCTATACCTCATCCACCCACTTTATATCCGATGTGGAACTAAACTTTCTATACAATTCCCTCGCCAACCTTGAACACTCAACCATATGCGAGATACAACCCAATACATATATCTTACAATGTCTGATCAACACACCATTCTTTTTTCGCAAGAATTTGTGCAATCGCCACTGATTTGACTTAGTATTGATCCTTTACTTAGTATTACAGTAACAAAAATGGAGATGTATCTCCAATTGATCTCAAGTCGGCCGCAACTGCTTTATAGTTTGTACATATCCTTAATAATCTCAAACAAGAGGTGACTTGTTTCTCTCCAAAACCTACCACATAATCTTTGTAGGCCCTATTATAAACCTCCTGCAAGTCGACGAAAACCATATGCCATATGTTCTTGTTCTCTCTAAGTTTCTCCAAGTTAATATTCTTAGTCCTTGGCGCAAAACCAAATTGATTTTCTGAAGTACTTGTTGTCTTCTTATGTTTTCTCATCAACTCTCCTGGAGTTCTCTTGTATGAGTCATAAGCTCAATTCCCCCATAATTGATACAACTTGTTATCTCCCTTCTTATAGATAGGTACCAAAGTAGTAATCATCCATTCATTTACCATTATTTGTCTTTGGAATTTGGTTGAATAGTTCCCCCAAGGTATTATCTTATACCTAAGTAATTTAGAACTCTTAGCATATGCCTACAACAACGATGTACTAGGTTTTTTTGTGCCTCCTTTCTAGGTGGATGGCTCGTACAATTTTCAGTTGTTGTATTGCCAGATTAAATCCTTTTGTTAATAGGTTCGTCAAATATGAGTATTTTACTTAATGTAGCTAATCAAGTGCATGATTCAATTAAATGAATGCAGAATGCACCTGAAAGCCACTATTCTCACATCCGTTTAATCTGTTAGAATATCATGGAAGTTGCCACTAGAGACTGAAGCTGTTTCTGTTTTAAATGTGTAGGCAATATCTAATATTAGGACTCTGTATGCCTTTGCAAATGAAACGTTGGCAAAGTATTCTTATGCTACCTCTCTTCAAGCAACACTGCGGTTTGGGATCTTGATTAGTCTTGTACAAGGCCTTGGACTTGGATTTACGTATGGAATTGCTGTATGCTCTTGTGCTTTGCAACTTTGGGTGGGAAGGATCCTTGTCTCACATGGAAAAGCTAATGGTGGTGAAATTATAACGGCTCTCTTTGCTATAATTTTGAGCGGCCTGTGAGTACTTACTAAGGATAATGCTTTTTTGAACATTCTTGAACCATCCTCTATGTAAATATCTTTCTAATTACAGGTTCTGTCAATTACAGAGGATTAAATCAAGCAGCCACCAACTTCTATTCATTTGATCTAGGGAGAATTGCTGCTTATAAACTATATGAGATGATAAACCGGTCAAATTCCACATCTAATGAGGAGGGAAATAACTTACCGTTGGTACAAGGAAATATTGAATTCCGGAACGTGTATTTCAGCTATCTTTCCCGTCCAGAAATTCCCATACTAAGTGGGTTTGACTTAGCAGTACCTGCTAGAAAATCTGTTGCCCTTGTTGGAAAGAATGGCTCCGGGAAAAGCAGTATAATTCCTCTGATGGAGCGTTTTTATGATCCTACGCTAGGTATACTACTAAACATCAGTACAAAATTACCTTTGTCAATTTTCTTTTATCTTTTTTGAATTCTGTTAAACTGTGAATTATATTATTGTCTCCTGAGTTTAGTAGGTTTGTCCTAATTATTTTTTTTGTGTAGGGGAAATCCTTTTAGATGGAGAAAATATTAAGAGTGTGAATCTAGAATGGTTGAGAAGCCAAATTGGGCTAGTAACTCAGGAGCCAGCCTTACTAAGTCTGAGCATCAGGGATAACATTGCTTATGGAAGGCCTGCTACTATTGATCAGATTGAAGAGGCCGCCAAATCTGCACATGCACATACATTTATCAGCTCACTGAAAGAAGGATATGAAACTCAGGTAGACTGAAAATGGCATATCAACTTTGACTCAAAAGTTTTCTATGATATAAGTTAATAGTTTCTTAAATGATGATAGAAACTTTGTACATTCAGGTTGGTAGAGCTGGTTTAGCATTAACTGAAGAGCAAAAGATAAAACTTTCTGTTGCACGGGCTGTAATCTCAAACCCACCTATTCTCCTACTCGATGAGGTCACAGGCGGCCTTGATTTATTGGCAGAGAGAGCTGTTCAGGAGGCACTGGATATGCTTATGTTGGGGAAGTCAACAATAATAATAGCTCGACGGCTTAGCCTGATAAGGCATGCTGATTATATAGCAGTGATGGAGGATGGTCAACTTGTTGAAATGGGAACACATGATGAGCTGTTGAATTTGGACGGCCTTTATGCAGAACTTCTTAGGTCTGAGGAAGCATCTAATCTTCCTAAGAGGTAAATTCCATAACAAGACAAGCATTTGGTGGAAATGCGATATGATCATCTGGCAAATTATGTTCCTTCTTTTAGCTGCTGTTTATGTTGCACAGGTATGAATACGACATGACACTATACATACATGGCGACACAGGCACAACACTGATATTGGTGTCGTAGTGTAACTTGGAGTGTCTAAGTCGTGACTTAGACGTACCTGACATGGACATGAAATGATACAGCAATTGTTAGGAATTATCCATGCTTCCTAGGTTGCTGGTGTGCGTTGAGTGTTCGATGCTTTCCTAGGCTACACAACTTATCTTGTACGACTTGTGCAGAGATTGCTTCTATGGTAGGACTTAGGAGCATAATTCGTGCTTCCATATACAGATATATCAAAGGACTCCTACCTTAGTTAGAATATCAAAACCTTGTATCTTAAGTAATATGCTTTACTCCATTTCTGTGAGGTGTGCTTTTCATCAAAGTTAGTATGTTATGCAAGCTCTAGGTTCCTGGCGAGGTGGCATTGGGCTTCAGAGCAGCCTGCAAGTTGGTGGATACTGGCCAGGGAGGTTACTTGTCTGAATTTTAAGTTCATGAAACGGGTGATTAGCCTCTAAGCTTCTCTGTAGTTTAAAATTTGTAAGAGGTCATGACGAACAGGGTGCACTCTACTGGGAATATATTAGTGGAAATATATGCATGGAAGGACATGCATTTAGAACTGAAGACAGGATTATTTGAGCAAGTTTTACTCATTATTAACATAAAGTTTATATATTATGTGTTTGATTGGTCTTTCTATGATTTGGAAATTGTTAGTATTTTGTTTTTGATGGCTTGATCTCATATGGTTTCATTAATTGGAGGGATCAAAATCTCAAATATGGTTTCGCAAAATAAAATAAGGGGTATACATATGGTTAGGCCACATGCAAGATAGGCTTGAAATACATTGTTTAGTAGGTTTCTGATTTGGGTCAAGGATGTAAGTAGTGAAAAGAAACCTGAATCACCCTGCATAATTTGTTTCCAATGAGTGACTTTCTGCAAACTGGCTAATGCAAATAAACGGAGGTAGGTGTACGAGGACTTGGAAATATTTATTAAAATAGTTTTTATTCCTAAATGCATTACAGATGGAAATGTTAGTCTTGAGATAGGAAGTGCTTATCTCCATTAACATATGAGTCTATATATTGGAATCTGTATATCAGATTTGCAACTACAATAGGTCTGGACTTTAACTGGGGGCAAATGAATTGGTGTTGAAGTGAAAGATAAACGGTTTTTTTAAATAAAGTAATATATTTATATATAATTGCAAGAAAGGGGAGGAGTTTGGTGAAATTATAGGGAAGGGGAGAACTCGCCAACTGAGTTGGCGAGTTGTTGGGGCCCGCCAACTCAGTTGGCGGGTGGGAGTTGGGACCGCCAACTCAGTTGGCGGTGGGAGTTGTATATATATATATATATATATATATATATATATATATATATATATATTATTTCTTTCTAAATCAATTAAATTTTGTAAATGGATAATAACAAATTATCTATTATAATATTACAAAAAATTTACATTGATAATACCAAAACAAAAATATTTATTAAAAATTTTAAATCTAAAAATTTAAATAATACCAAAAAATATCAAATAAATACTATTATGGGATATTTTAGCAAATGCACCTACAAAAAATGTCAAAAGTAGTATATACCCTAGTAAAAAAAAAAAAACTAGCAGATCCTCCAAAAAGTAGTATATATTATTTCTTTCTAAAGAATTTCACTTATATATATATATATATATATATATATATATATATATATATATATTTGTTAACATATGTTTTTTTTAGATATTTGTATATATCTACATAATTATCTAACAAAAAATATGTTAGATAATTGTTAGATATTTTTTTAACAGATAATATAGATAATATATATTAGATAATTTTCACTAATATACAATTATCTAATATATATAGATAATATATATTAGATAACAGATAATTTCACTTTTTTGTTTAACAGATAATATTAGATAATTGTATACAGATAATATAGATTCTAAATATGTACAAATATCTATATACAATTATCTATCTATATATATCTACATAATTAGTGAAATTCTAAATATATATAGATAATTGTATATATATCTATATAAATCTATAAAAGTGAAATTTATCTATACAAATATATATAGATAAAATTTTAAGATATGTCCGCACACTTTTAACCGATTTTTTTATTTTTGGAGGATTTGCTAGTTTTTTTTTTACTAGGGTATATACTACTTTTGACATTTTTTGTAGGGGCATTTGCTAAAATATCCCATAATACTATTTATTTGATATTTTTTGGTATTATTTAAATTTTTAGATTTAAAATTTTTAATAAATATTTTTGTTTTGGTATTATCAATGTAAATTTTTTGTAATATTATAATATAGATAATTTGTTATTATCCATTTACAAAATTTAATTGATTTAGAAAGAAATTATATATATATATATATATATATATATATATATATATATATATATATATGTGTATATATATATATATTCAACTCCCACCCGCCAACTGAGTTGGCGGGCCCCAACAACTCGCCAACTGAGTTGGCGAGTTCTCCCCTTCTCTATAATTTTATCAAACTCCTCCCCTTTCTTGCAATTATATATAAATATATTACTTTCTTTAAAAAAAACCGAAAGATAAATCCTAGAGATCTACTTTTAAGATCAACAAGGTGGCATATGCATAAACAAAGAAACAGCCATTGCATAATGACAAAAGTTTGAACTAGCAACTTCAGCAGTAGTATGCGTAGTTATGACCGTTGCAACTAGAGAAAGGTGGAGCATCTGATAGTGGAAACAAACAAACATGGTTTTCTTGAAGAGGAATCAGGAAAGAAGATCAACAATTATCTTCTGATACAGACTACTTTGAAAGTTTACTCTTTGTTCTAAGTTAAAAATTAATGGTAATGTGCTAGTCATTGGAGGGATAAAGCCTTCATAATTCATCCTAAGAAAAACACCAGAAATTGGGGATGAAAAACAGGTAAATATTTGGCCAATGGATGGAAATACTACTTTGTGATGTGGGGACAACATATGGGATTTCAAACATTGTCAGAATTTTAATATTTTTACAGTTTTTATGACTAAACACTGAAAACAGGGCCCGAATGCAAGAAATTGGTCTTCTTTACGGCAAAATTTAGAACTTGTCTTGGTCTTCTGCTCCATTCTTCTTTAGTTTCAGTTTGGTGGTTTATGACAGTTTTTCCTTACTGTAGTTAGGTTTTGATGTATTAAGTCGATTTAAATAAATAGTGCTTATGCAAAAAAATTAAGTGAAGATTAAAACTATTCCACTGTACCATTGGAATATAGTAAACAGCCTTAGGAGAATTGAACAGGGTTTGAGCCCAGCTAACCGTACAATTAAAGTTTATACGTCAAATACAAGCAAATAATAAAATTAATATAAATCAGAGGAGATTAGAGAGATAAGAAATCATAAACCAAGGTTTTAAACATCGGCCGAAACCCAGGCCGAAATGACGGAAACTACCAAGACCGACAAATCCAAATCCCTCTTGAACCCTTCCGAAACTACCAAAAAGTGATACTTATAGAAAAGGTCCAAAACCGATACTCTGAACCTTGTCATAAATGCATGGCTCACGTAGTGGTTGAGGCGTTCATCAGCAGTCCTCGAGCAGTCGCATCTCCGAGACGCAGAATCCCATCCTTTTGCTTAATAGAAATTATCACCGAACAATATTGGATCGTGATATGTCCTCTCACAACCGGAGAGAGTTTCAATCCTTCAAAGAATGTCAAAGTATAAGAGACTAAATTTTCTTGAAAGATGGATCTCTGAACCATAAAACACCGAATCTTAGTTAGGAAATTGACAAGCCTCCTTGGACATTTCTTATAAAGTTAACTTGAGCTGTTTGAGGGTTAAATGCAGGAAAGATTGCTATTAGTGCTTGGAAGAAGGCTTGATCTTAGAAGCCAGAAGCGGGAGCGGGGACGGAAGCGGGGGCGGGGAAGCACGACTACTTAGAAGATTCTAAATTTGGGAGCGTGCGCTAATAATTTTTTTAATGTTTATTAATTATTGTTATCAAAACTTATAAATATCTGAAAATTTATTAGAATTTATAAAGTTCAGTTCAAAGTTACAGAGAGATCTTTTGCATGATAATTTTTTATGACGTCAAGTTAAGAAAACTTTAGTTTCTTGGTACTTTCATAAATGTGTATTGAAAATATTCCAATTTCTCTCACAAAATTTATGTCATATTTTAAAATTATGGTCATATTATGGGAATCGATCATGTCGTCGGGGAAACGAACTTCCGTCTCCGGAGAAACGAAGCTCCCGTCATCGGGGAAACGAGCTCCCAAGGAAGAAACGTCGAATGAAGGTTCTTACTGAGATTCGTTGACCTCCTAGGAGTTTCTGGCTTCTAAGGGCTTGATACCATGAGTGCAAAACCTAGCCATTTGGAGCTTGTTTCTGCAATATGATAGTGAAGTTTGGAGATGGAGAGGAGCATATATTTGTAAGTACTGTACATCCTATCCACGAAGAGAGAATTTTGCACCCTAATGTTCAGTGGTGTGAATCATATATTCTGCAATATGATAGTGAAGTTTCTGACCTCCTAGGAGTTTCATGTCTATTACACCGTGCAAAATTCTCTCTTCGAAAGGAGATGCAACCTAGGGTTTAATGCCCTTGCAATCTCCTTTCTCATATTTTCTCTTCTCCTACTTCCCCTTCTCCTTTCCATCTCCAAACTTCACTTGGTATCAGAGCATATATTTGTAAGTACTGTACATCCCATCCACGACAGGGCCGACCGTGAGTTCGACAGGGGTTCGGGGGCGATAGCCCCTGATTGTAGGGTTCGGGGTGGCAGCCTCGAAAATATTTTTTCGGCTGTTTTTCGTCTACTTTTCATGATTCGCCGTTCGTCGTTCGTTGTTCGTGGTCGTTCGTGGTTCGTTTATGAGATCTAGGGTTTTTACAGATCTTCGTTGGTTATTCGTCGTCGGTTGAGGTTCGTTGTGAGATCTAGGGTTTCAAAGATCTCGTCTTTCTGTTGCATCTGCAAGTATGGTGGGGACCGAATCTTCTAGCGAGATTAATAGTGGTGGTGGTAGCGGAGGTGGTTCTCCTTTTACTGTTATTCATAATGATGAATTGGGAAAGTCGATTACAGCGGTGAAACTCAATGGTGCGAACTACCTTGCCTGGTCCAAGTCTATCAAAGTGGTGTTAAGGGCGAAGAAGAAGTTGAAATTTTTGACGAAGAACCCCTGCCTAAAACTTCCGCTGAGTATGATGATTGGATGAGTGCAGATGCATACGTTATGTCGTGGTTGTGGCATAGTATGGAACCACATATCGCTGCTAATGTTCAGTGGTGTGAATCAAGCAAACAGATTTGGGCATCTCTGGAAGAATCATATTCGCAGAAGCGAAACGTTGCCCGTATCTATGAGTTGTACGAGTTATTGTTCAATACAAAGCAAAATGGGAAGCCTGTGAATAAATATCTGGCTTCAAAGAAGCTTTGTGGGAGGAACTGCTTCCATATCATCCTGTTACTACTGATTTGAAGGAAGCTCTGATACCAAGTGAAGTTTAGAGATGGAGAGGAGAAGGGGAAGTAGGAGAAGAGAGAATATGAGAAAGGAGATTGCAAGGGTCTTAAATCCTATGTTGCATCTCATGTCTATTTATATTGATATGCAATACACCCACAATTACTATTATACCCTCATATGAAAAATAACAAAATAAAATAACTCTAACAATGATAAAACTGTCAGGTTGGGCGGATAATCTCCTATTATTGGGTGCAAGATACCTATCCATTGGAGGCTTAATGATTATGGGCTTATCATCCTATAACTAGCCATTGGAAGCTTAACAGTTAGATCTGTTGCATGGGTGGATGATCAACCATTGCATAATAAATGATCTGTTGAAGATACTGAGATGCTGTCACTTAAGAATATAGGTCCATTATGGACGAAGGATCCTCTGAGGTCAGCAGATGAGATTAGCTGGACTGAGGATCTCAAGCGGATGTCCACATTGTGCATGCAGATGATCCTTATATGCTCTAGTGCACAATGGAGCCTATGGAGGATTCGTTTGAGCTCATGGATCATCAAGTGAACATGTTGAAAGGCTGAGTGATAGACCTCTTATTAAGCCAGCTTTAATTGGCTTAATAATGTGGCCAGTTGGTTTCTTGGTTTCTAGAGACCTTGTCAATGTATTGGGGGTAAAGGTCTCTTTTCCATTGTGTAATTCAAGTTTCCAGGGTTTTGTCGTGTATTGGGGGTAAAGGTTTCTAGGGACTTTGTCGTATATTCGGGGTAAAGGTCTCTTTTCCATTGTGTAATTCAAGTTTCTTGTTGAATCAAGATGCTGACGGTTACAAATTCCAACATATATTGTGTAGATAAATGAGTTATGTATTTGACATTAACACATCCATTATTTTATGCTTATCAGACCTGGTATTTCTTTCATTCTCTATAGAGACATCTGCGAGCAAGTGAAATGTTGGCTGGCTTATAGGAAAACATCTCCCTCGCCTTGCTGACATTTTCTTTTACAGTCTATCATGTTTTCCTAAGTGTTATGTAGCGGGTTCACCTTTTATACACTTTCTAGTGAAGCATCCATTTCTTGGGTAGTGCCTTCTTCTTTTTTTACTTTAGCATAAAAAAGATTGATCAGCTAAAGTTATATTTTGGGATTTCAACTGTATATCCATCTTGGATAGTGCCTTTCTTTTTTTTCCACCATGTATACACTGTTTCTGTTGAAGCATCCATTTCTTGGGTACTGCCCTTTTTTTCACTTTAGCATACCAAAGACCTATCAGTTAAAGTTATATTTTGGGATTTCAACTGTACATCGTCTTATTGCGTTGTTTGCTGAAGTTTAGGCATGCAATCTTTTATTAAATACCTGTTAGATTAAGCATTTTTTTACGACAAAGCTCGTCATTTTCATTTTCTGCTTTTATTCTGATTCTTGTTTCTTAGTATTTCGGTTTTGTTTCTTTTCTACATGGGTGACCCAGTTCTATGAGGCTCTTGCCTGTGTAGGGTCTAGAGAGGTTCAAGATGTACTCAGAATACCCCTTTTCTTAGGGGAGATTGTTCCTGCAACTTGAATTTGCATCCTCCAGGAACAGTAAGCTTTACTGTCATGGTAAGCAATGCTGGATGCATCATTTCACCCATTTTTTCTTCCCTCCCCACAGGGTGTCTTTCTCCAAAATTGTGGGATACATGCTTTGTTATTCTTGTGTTATCCTTTGCTTTCTAATATACCGTCTGTTTCTTTTGTCCATTGTTTGATCCATTTTTCTGTCAGTGTTGGTGGTCAAACTTTTCATGCCAACAATGTTTTCTATTACATCATTGTGCTACCCTTTCCTTATGTTACTTGTACTACTATATATTTTCTTCCTTTTACACACACTTTTCTAAAAGGCGGCCGCCTAGGCGCTAGGCGGCTGATGTCCGCCCGATGCCTGTCTAGGCGCCAGCCTATTCCTCCTGACACCCGACTATGCATGTTATGGGATTTTATGAACTTTTTATGCAATTTACATTAGATTTTTTATATATATATTTTATATTTTTTGAACAGCCTAGGTGGGCTAGGGGCTAGGCGCTAGGCGGCGGGTGCCCGCCCGCCTAGCGCCTAGCGCTTTTCACAACCTTGCACACACGTGCATACCTACACATGCACATACACAAAACCTAGATGCATACATACCTTGGTACTTACCTCATAGTCTATGTGCTATTTTGGATTCATATAGGTGATATTAAGATGTTGGGATAAAGTCTTCATCTTTGTTGCATGTCTATTATGTCTATCATGTTGGTACCAGGATATATGCAAATACAATTTTCTATTTTTTTCAGGACAGTAATGAGGAACTATGAAGATGCAACATTTGCTCACTCTCAGAAGGATTCTTCAGCAAGTTACAACCTCCAAAAATTCTCACCTCCTAAAATGGCAAAATCATCCTCAGTACGGAAAGCACATGGCATGCATGCATTTCGGCTGTCAGATGCCAATAATAACACACAAGAATCATCAGAGGTTCATATCCCTCATCCAGAGCAAATGGTGGAAAATGAGACACCCTTGGTGGCACTGGATAGAGAATCAACTATTCGAAGGCAGAATAGTTTTGAGATGAGATTGCCTGAGCTTCCCAAAATTGGTGTTCATTCTGTACATCAGCAAGAGTTAAATGGCATAGACCCTGAATCCCCTGTTTCACGACTGTTGACATCTGATCCTACGCATGAACGTTCCCACTCAGACAACTATAGACATCCAGTTGATCAATTTGATCCAAGGGCTCTTGAACAGTTGGAGTCAAAGAAATCTCAGCACCAGCTACCATCCTGTTGGAGGCTTCTGGAACTCAGCTTTGCAGAGTGGCTTTATGCTCTTTTAGGGAGTATTGGTGCTGCTATTTTTGGTTCTTTTAATCCACTTCTTGCCTATACTATTGCACTGATAGTGGCAGCATATTATAGAATTGGTGGTGACCATGATACACAAAATGATGTGAACAAATGGTGCTTGCTTATTACATGTATGGGTATTATCATGGTGGTGGCCAACTTTCTGCAGCACTTCTATTTTGGTATCATGGGGGAGAAGATGACTGAACGAATTAGGAGAATGATGTTCTCAGGTAATTGCTATTATTTTTCATTCATTACACACAAACACATAAACCAAATTCTCTTCAAATTACTATACAAGCAATGGTTTGACAAGCACCTCATGGTGGTTTTAATTTTTATTGTGATAGAAAATGCGCCTAACGAAACAAGTTTTGAATCTACATACTGCCACATGATTTATAGCTAAATAGATGCATTTAGAGGCTTTGACATATGTGCGTCCATGAAGGGATAGTAACTAGTTCGGCATTCGGGATGCATTAAAGCTTAATGATAATATATAACTTTTAGACCAAATCTATCTAGTCCTATAGAATAAACAAAAAAGAGGCAAAATTCTTTATAGAACCCAACCAGAACCTACCCTTGCATTATTGCATATATACAAAATAAATTAATATGAAATTTCCAAGCTTCCATTTATAAAGGTCAGGGTCAAAGCAACAGACAAAACTGTGTGATAAAAAATGTGTTCCCACTTTTAGTCCCAAATAGCCTGGGAAGCGAACTGGTAAGTTGGACACTGCTTATAAATAGGATAGGCTCTGATAGCAAAGGAGCCCAATGCAGTAGCACTTGTGTGCTGGCTCGCCCAAAGAAACATGAATAGGTCGCGAAGTTTTATTTTATGTGCGAATTTGACGAATATTCGTGTTTGATTTGCTTTTTTATGAATTACTTGTGAATATGTGCGATGAGTCTTGTCATTCACGAATTATATGTGATTTTTTTGAAATTTTCGCGAATACTGTGACTATGCATCAAGGTAACTAGTATTGCCAATTGACTAGGATATGCATCATAAACATTTTAACTTCAGAAGAGGATATGTATGCTAAAAAATATTACACTAGAATATTAGATTGCAGATGAGCTGGCCTATAGAGTTGTACAAAATTGCGATTCTTAGTAGTCTATACAAATTTGATGATTTACAATCTTGACTATAATCTTCATATTTTAAGATTAATATAGAACAAAGTCACAAACTTAATTAGCTTAATTGATTTTGTACACGTTTCTGGCTGTGTGGAGCCATGGATCCTGTTAAGTGTTAAAAGTTTGTTGTATGCCCCCTGGCCATGGAGCCATGGATCCTGTTAGGATTAGGGTGCTGCCCCCGAGTTTTCTTTTCCTAGTATATAGATATAATTGTTCTATTATATTAAATGTTTTATGACAAAATCACAACTAAATGGTAGTCCAATTGGTTTAGTGTATATGGTTTTAATCGAGAGATCTCAAGTTCAATCCTCAACTTCTCCTTAAATTTTAGGGTAATTATCTTATACCTCTCATGGTTTGTTGTTATTACCACTGGACCCGTCCATTTTGAAATATTGCAACCTACCCACTTCTATTTTGTATGTGTTACAAATCCCTCCCTTACCGTAAACTTGCCATTTGTGCCATTAGTTTAGTGTTGTTGTCAACAAAAAGGAAATTTTAGACATATCCCTCCTAGTAATTGTGTATTCTTCACTTAGTGCAATCCAGAAAATGGATATGGACATTAGAACCTCTCATTGAATAGAGGACACTCAACTGTCAATGATTCAGTGATGCGTCGGGAGCTAGAATGGAAATTTTAGAGATTCTTCTTGGAAGCAATGTGCTATTATACATTTTTATCTTTGTCAATGTGTTCCAGTTATGTGCTTCAAGTGGTTAGCACACCAATTGGTTCTTGCGGAGACTAGTATGGTGATGTTATGTATTGAAAGAAAATAATGTAGTTTTACTTGTAAGTTTGTGAGGACTTGTACATTGTTGTTTTGTAATCAGTGAATCAGGAATTTGTAGTTCACTTAACTATTATACTCAGCAACTAAAGTAACTAAAATATTCAGATCTTAAAACACTGCAATAATACAAGTCTATCAGCACGAAATATGTCAACCAAAGACATGCATTCATAACATGGTCCACATATACAAGTACACAAAATTACAATCCAGAATATAAATCCATAATGTAGAAAAAAACCAAACGAAAAGAGTTCCAAGGAGACACCATTAGAAACTCCCGTGTGAACTTGCTAGTGCTAATAGAAAAAAACCCAAAAGCAATAATTTATTGCTGTGGAGCACTCGCAGAAGGTTGAGAGGGTGCACTTGATTTGGTTTCCTCTCTACCTCGGCCCCTTCCTTTATAGTAGGATGTCTCCACCTTCCCCTCGAGGCCACACCATAGTAAGTATTGATTGCGTGTAGGCAGTGCAGATTGTTGATCGGTAGCGGCATCTCTAGAACCAATAGCTTCTCTTCTCCTGCCTCTTCCCTGATGACAAAACGCATAATTGCTTGATATTCCAACATCAGTATTGGTTGCACCTGAAGTCCTACCTTTTGCAACATTAGACCTTTACCTCTTGCAACATTAGACCTTCCCTCTTACTTCCGCTTCCTCTATCCCTCACAGTTGCACTTTGGTAGCTTCTTTTATTATGGCCAAAATGACCACGTGTCATGCATTTTACAGTAAGATACCTTCTAGATTGGCTTGTTCCAGCTGGCAGCTCGGGTGACTCTTCTTCATCTATTCTTTCTTGGCCTTCCAGGAAGTCTTTTCAACGGTGAAGGAGAGAGTAAGTCTTCTTGCACATACGTCCACCTTCGTTGGTCTCTAATAGGATGTATTATGCCCTAATGTGCTCTCATGTAAGTGTTTACTTTGAAAAATTCAGAACATATGTCTTCCAAATTCATCCTTTTTTGGCTTATTCTTGGAATTGCATGTTTACATGGCAGGCCTGAAATCCTCCATGCTCAATAATCACCTGGCCTTTTAGCCAAAATTCACCAAGTACTTCATCCCATTTTCAGTCCCATAAAACAGAACAATTTTTTTGGAATATTAGATGATCTTGTTTAGCTTCTTCCTCACATTTTGTGTAACAATTCCATCCCACTTCTTCCCAATTTTATGCCTTTGCCTTAGTCTTGTTATAAATCAACTAGAAGAAGGTTTTCGTCTGAGTTGTCCAATCCAGTTGTTGAATGACTCGGCAAAATTGTTAGTCACATGATCACTTTTAGAATAGTGATCAAATATGTGCCTAGCCCACATGTCCTGGTGTCTATCCATGCCCCATTTCCATGCATGCTTATTTACCTTGTGCATCTCGACCATGGCGTCCTTAAAGTCCAGCTCATTATAAGTTCTGACTGCTCTCGAAAATAACTTTCTCAGTACCACACCACCCTACTTTCCCTGAATTGGCATACAAATGTCTGCAATACCTTCTATGTAGTGACCTTGGGAAGACCTTACAAATTATGTCTTGCAATCCCTGCATTTACATTCAATTGACACATCATTATATAACTCAATTAAAATTACACTCTATTTACCTTTTGCATAACAGTCATAAAGGTCACTCTCAGGTTGTTGCCTTCCCCACCAAAACATTTACTAAGCTCCTCTAAGAAATAGGTCCAAGATGCATTACATTCAATCTCTAGAATACCTACGGCCAAAGGAAACAAATCAATATTTCCATCAAAAGAAATTGTTGACAATAAGATCTCACCATATGGCTCTTTTAAATGACAACCATCCAGACCAATGAATCTCCTAGTTGGACTTGTGAATCCTGTCTTCAATGTAGCAAATGATACAAAGAGCCATTGAAACGAATGGATATCACCACCAAGCATGTCATTTTGGATAGTGAACATAATCCATGGATTTGTCTTCAAACCTTCTCTACCATAAACTCTGAGCATATTGTATGACTCGCCATGAATACCCTCCAATTCATCCAAACATTTTCTTTCATTCTATAAGCTTGTGTTATTATAACATCTATCTTATACCTCTATTGAATCTTGGCTTGCATCACCTCATTTTTCATTTAGGGATCAATTCTTACCTCCTCTAACATTCTTGGTGCAAGCCATGTTAACTTAGCCTCACATACTGCATTGTAGTCCCCAATACATGTATGAGGGCCTCTATACTTTTTCACCTTGAATGTAGTACCATCAGGCTAAGGAGATGCATGAATCCTCCTGTTGCAATTTGGTTGATCACACTTGCAGGTCACCCTTGACTTCTCGTTCTTCAAATGTTTCAACTTTAAATCTTCTTGAACTGCGAACTCCCTAAGAATGTCTCTGAAGTGCTAACATCTATACATAGTTGTCCTTCTTTCAGCAAGTGTCTTTTAAACTCAAAGTCATACCTATTAACATCCATTGCCCTCGAGTCCTTTTCTTGTTTCCTTTGTTCCCTAGCTTCTTCATCCCCATATTCTCAAAGCTTCCACCATCTCAATCGGAGCTTGAATACTCAATATCATTGTCTGAGTCAATGTTAGACAATCCATCATTATGCTCTAAATGTGCTTCATCGACACTTTGAAGCCAGTTGTTTCATCATCACCAAGGTCTTGGTCTGCTTCAGGGTCTGCATCATTATTTTCTTGTTCATTTGGTTCCAAGTCAGCTTCCTCTTCATCACCACAGTAGTCATAATTTGTCTTCGTTGTCATTCTGTAAACTCTAACTTTACCATTTTCATGATTTGAGTCATCATTATCATCATCATTCTGCCCTCCTCCGTGAACCATGTCCTGAATATGAGCCCGGTTTACATCGTGCTGAAATCTATCTCCTCCAAACACTGCCTCCATCAACTCATTATCATTAAGAATGTGTACCACTTTGTGTATGACTTCTTTGCTATGATGACCTCTTCATCTTCTGTCGTGAACTCAATGTCTTCTGTGTACAAGTCAACATGAAGGGTGTCAAAAAACATATCAAACATGTAGATGACATGCCCATTGACACTGACAACAATTTTTTTCTTCTGACCCAGGCTTTAAGTAGTGCATCACAATTTTGGGTCTTCTTGGTATTTGATTAAACACTACTTTACAAATATCCTTCACTAACTCTTTGTACGAGTACTTCTTTGGGTTAACTCCACAAATTACATATTTTCCTTGTTATAATTGATGGTGATTTTATAAAAAGTGTCTCAATCCACACCTGCAAATTCCATAATTAATTAGTGTTATTCAAACAATTGAAGAATACAATACTACAACAACAAAAACAACAAAGCATTTATCCCATATTTTTTGGGTTGGCTGTTAATTGAAGAATACAATGGAAGCAACAATTAGGTTTTTCAAAAGCTATACTAGTATCGCCTAAATATTTGAATTAGCATGAATCGTTTTTATTCCATTCGGCTCTGATAACAATTGTGTCCTTTGTAAATTTAATAAATAAATCTAAGATTAATAAATAAATAAACCTAAAAAAAACTCTAAAGAATCCAAGATGCGAAACCCCAAGTTGATGAAAGAGGCCAATCAAGAAAAAAGCTTCAGAACAAAACAAGATAAAACTCTTTTAAGTTGTTGAAACTGTTGAGCAAAGTAACTTTCAAAACTAAACAAGATAAACCCTAAGTAACCCAATATATGAAACTGTTGATATGGTATGTTGGGTGTAATATTTAAGTATAGTATAAGCACATGGGAATATCCTGAGGACATATTTGGGATGCCAGAATATGTCACAGGATATTCCATTATGAGATTATTGTCATAATGATTGAGATCATTGTATTAATGACTGTAAGGCTATATAATGCCAATGAGACAATCAATAAAATAATCAACTAATTTCAACATGGTATCAGAGCCAAGTTTCCACAAACCCTAGCCGTCACCAAGCTTCCACAAACCCACAGGAGGATTTCCTAGATCTCCTCCACCGAACTCTTCCACGCCCCCCCTTCTTCCCTTCTCCACCCTTCGCAGGCCGCCCTTCGCTGTTGCTGCCCCGTCCCGCTACTACTGCTGCTGCTGCGGCTGCTGCGACTGCTGCTGCTGCGACGGTGGCTCTGACATGCGTGTTGCCGCCTCCTCCGCACCAGCACGAGACAACGCCTAATAGGGATGCCTAGATCTGAAAAAAGGGGGGACATGTTCGAATCTAGGAACGGACGACGAGGACGAGCGTGAGTCGTGGAGCGGACGTGACGTGATTGGATAGACGACGCATCGATGGAGGAGATCATCAAGAAGCTAGATTCTGCAGAGGTGGCGACGTTGATGAAGTTGTTGACGATGTCGGCTGGTGAGAACACGACACGAACGTCGCCGGAGTTGAAGCTTCCCTCCATCGATCTGAAATTAGATGGACCAGCCACCTATCTGAGTTGGTCACGGCGGGTGAGAAGAACCCTCGCAGGAAAAAACATGGAGGGGTTCCTGACGGGCGAGGCGACAGAGCCGAACGAGGGCTCGACAGGACGCGATGAGTGGAAGTCCACTCATATGGTGATCTACATCTGGCTTCTCAACTCCTTAGTCCAGTCTATTGCCGCCACAGTAGACGGTATCGAGATGGTGAAAGATGTGTGGGAGAAGTTGAGAAGGACCTATGATGGTGTGGGGAATAACTTACGGATCTTCCAGATAAAGGGGGAGATTGATGACACCGTACAGGGAGAGAAGACGGTGCAGGAGTATGCTACGGAGTTGGAGCGTCTGTGGTTGGATTATGATCACTCCTCAGATCGGGCGAGCTGCGGGGACCCTAAGTGTAAGGAGAGATAGGTGTGTCTGCAGGAGAGGACGATGAAGTTCCTCAAAGGGCTGACTGCAGCTTTCGCACAGAGGACGGCCCTACTTCTAGCCCAACCAAAGATCCCTAGCCTTGAGGAGGCTATCTCAACCATGATCCAGGAGGAGACGAATCAGGCTGCAAGCCGGGACAGGTGGTCCCCCCGAAGCAAAGTCAGCACTAGCGATCACCAGCTCAGGAAACACAAGATCTAAGGGAGAGCCCTGGCAGCATAACCGGCAGTGCTACAACTGTGGGGAGATGGGTCATCATCGGTATGCTTGTACCAAACCACCTAGGGAGGGAGATTCAGGTGGTGGACGAGGACCGTTCGGCGAACGAGGATATAATGGAGGACGTGATCGTGGTCGAGGGGGTAGACGAGTCGGCCGAGGAGGTTATCGGGCGAACCTCCTGATATCAGAAGGGAACGGAGAAGCTGAAGGCACCTTTACTGTGGAGGACCAGGCACTGGGAGACATGAGGAGTAGAACAGAGGAGGCGTCCACCTCATTCTTTGTTAGGGGCAACGCTGCCATGTATGCCCATCCATCAGAAGGTACTGACGAATCACTTGCCCTTGCGTCTATCTCTTCCCTTAAATCATCAGACTGGATTATTGACTCGGGAGCATCTCGGCATGTGACGGGGAATGCTAGTGAGTTTTTTTCCTACACTCACCTAGCATCAGCAGACAGCATTCAGACAACTGATGGCACTTTCCAGCCAGTGGTCGGTAAGGGTACTGTTAATTGTACAGATTCAGTAAGATTATCCAATGTTTTACATGCTCTATCCTTTCCAGTCAGTCTCTTGTCCATTAGTTCTATAATCCTCCAACTTAAATGCATTGTTTCTTTTGATATTCCTAAGGTGACCTTCCAGGAGAAAGGGACAGGACGAAGACTTGGGACTGGCACTTGGCATGAGGGACTGTGGTACCTAGATCGAGAAGGACTGGACTCAGCATTGGTATCTATGGCAGAGAAGGCTGGCATGGAAGGACTGCAGCAGAGGACTGAGGATACCTTGATACTCCATCATCGGAGGATGGAACATTCTTCCTTTGATACTCTAAGTAAGTTGTATCCAGAGATTTATGCTAAAACAAATAAAGAGAAATTAGTATGTGATGCGTGCGAGTTAGGAAAACTTACTAGGAGCTCATATGTTGGCACGGGTCATAGGAGCACTTTTGCTTTTGAGGTAGTACATTCTGATGTCTGGGGTCCATGTGCTACTAACACTATGAATGGTTATAAGTACTTTGTTTCTTTCATTGAGTGTGCCTCTCGTGTTACCTGGTTATATTTGATGAAAAAAAGAATGATGTACTTGCTTGTTTTCGGAATTTCCATAAGCATGTCCAGACTCAGTACAAAGCAGTTGTGAAGGTACTGAGGTCTGACAATGGAACGGAGTATACCAACAGGACGCTTGCAGAATACCTGTCAGCACACGAAATACAGCATCAGACCACCTGTGCATACACACCAGCACAAAATGGAGTTGCAGAAAGGAAAAACAGACACCTTCTGGAGGTCGCAAGAAGTATGATGATCGACATAAATGTCCCACAGAGTCTGTGGGGGCATCCAGTGTTGACAGCAGCTCAACTCATCAACAGGATGCCCTCGAAGGTCCTCGGATGGAAGTCCCCATGTGAGGTATTGCAAGGCAATAATAATGGGATACTCCCACTGAAGGTGTTTGGGTGTGTGTGTTTTGTGAAGGACAACAGGCCATCAGTTGGAAAACTTGACCCTAGAGCGGTCAAATGCATCTTCGTAGGCTACTCGGCGACCCAGAAGGGGTATGTGTGCTGGAGTCCAGTAGAGAAGAAGAAGTTTGTCAGTATGGATGTCCACTTTCGGGAGCATGAACCATACTACCGTCAGGACGGAACTTCACACAACACGCCTAATACTGCCAGTATTAGGCGAGAGGGGGAGATGGAGAACTTGGTGGTAACCGATTTAGAAGTTTGGCATGGAGGCACGGAGAAGGGACAAGAAGGTGAAGGTGTTAGGCCTACGGCTCAGGGAGAGTTACTTACCTACAGCAGGAGAGAGAAGCAAACTGCAGGACCAGTACCGACAGTACCAGTACCAAGTTCCTTGCCTGCGTTCGTCCCAACTCCTGAGGCACCGACACCAACCGTCCCAACTCCTGCGGCACCGACACCAAATCTGTCAAACCACGCTCGAGGAGACTGTTTCAGTCCATAGAGGGACTTCTTCAACACCTTCACCTTCTTGTCCCTTCAGTCCATAGACCGATTTAGAAGTTTGGCATGGAGGCACGGAGAAGGGACAAGAAGGTGAAGGTGTTAGGCCTACGGCTCAGGGAGAGTTACTTACCTACAGCAGGAGAGAGAAGCAAACTGCAGGATCAGTACCGACAGTACCAGTGCCAAGTCCCTTGCCTGCGTTCGTCTCAACTCCTGAGGCACCGACACCAACCGTACCAACTCCTGCGGCACCGACATCAACCCCCTTTCAGGTGATACCCCCTCCTTCACAAAATATCATTCCTCCTACTTCTACTCCTCCCACACCACTATCTGTACGGAGGACCACTCGCAGCAATGTAGGAAATCCTCCAAACAGATATGGTTTGGATATTGCTCAGTTTGTTTCTTATGACCATATCCCTTCTTCTCATGGAGCATTTATAGCATCTTTGGATAGTATTACTGTACCTAACAATTGGCAGGATGCCAAGAACGATCCAAAGTGGAAAGCGGCAATGCACAAGGAGTTGGGAGCTCTGGAGAAGAACCACACTTGGAGCTTGTGAGACTGCCAGAGGGAAAGAGAGCAGTTGGATGCAAGTGGGTCTTTACCGTGAAGCAGAACCCAGATGGACAGGTTGAGCGCTATAAAGCTCGACTAGTAGCCAAAGGATACAGTCAGACGTACGGCATCGACTATGACGAGATCTTTGCACCAGTTGTAAAGATGAGCATTGTCAGGACTCTGATTTCTCTGGCAGCTAATGGTGGATGGAAGCTACACCAACTGGATGTAAAGAATGCGTTTCTTCACGGAGATCTAGTGGAGGAGGTGTACATGAAGATACCACCAGGATTTGGCACCAATCAGACAGTAGGCAAGGTCTGCAGGTTGAAGAAGTCCCTCTATGGACTGAAGTAGTCTCCTTGAGCGTGGTTTGACAGATTTAGAAGGGCGATGATAGGGATGGGATATCAGCAGATCAATGCTGATCATACTGTGTTCTTCCGTCGGAGTGGAGGCCACATCACCATGCTTGCGGTGTATGTGGACGATATGATTATCACAGGAGATGATGAGCAGGAGATCGCCCAACTCAAAGGAAAGATTGGCAAGGAATTCGAGGCGAAGGATCTCGGCCTTCTTCGGTACTTCCTTGGGATTGAGATTGCTCGAGAAGCAGAGGGGATTGTTCTCTCTCAAAGGAAGTATGTACTGGACCTTCTCACAGAAACTGGGATGTTGGGGTGCAAACCTGCAGCGACACCAATAGATCAGAGGTTCAAGATTGATGCTGAGGCTGGAGAACCAGTTGATCGGGACAGATACCAGAGACTGGTTGGCAAGTTGATCTATTTGAGCCACACACGTCCTGATATCTACTTTGCAGTAAGTGTGGTGAGCCGTTACATGCATGACCCACGGAAGGGTCATATGGATGCAGTGTACCAGATTCTGAGGTACTTGAAAGGTGCTCCCGGGAAGGGACTAATATTTAGGAAGAACAATCACGTGAGCATCGAGGGCTACTGTGATTCTGACTGGGCTAGTTGTGCTGATGACAGGAGGTCTACCTCGGGATATTGCATATTTGTAGGAGGTAACTTGGTCTCCTGGAGGAGTAAGAAGCAGTCTGTGGTGGCCAGATCGACAGCTGAAGCAGAGTACAGAGCTATGGCATTGGGAGTTGCAGAGCTGCTATGGTTGAAGAATATGCTGGTGGAGCTGAAGCTGGATCAAGGAGCCAAGATGAAGCTGTGGTGTGACAATTCAGCTATTAGTATCGCCAACAATCCAGTACAGCATGACAGGACCAAACACATCGAGATTGATAGATTCTTCATCAAAGAGAAGTTGGATAGTGGATTACTGGAGCTTGGCCATGTTCCAACCAGGGATCAAGTAGCAGATGGACTAACCAAGGGACTCGCCTCAGTGAGCATGATTAGAGGATGTGACAAGATGGGCTTAGTGAATATCTTTCACCCATCTTTAGGGGGAGTGTTGATATGGTATGTTGGGTGTCATATTTAAGTATAGTATAAGCACATGGGAATATCCTGAGGACATATTTGGGATGCCAGAATATGTCACAGGATATTCCATTATGAGATTATTGTCATAATGATTGAGATCATTGTATTAATGACTGTAAGGCTATATAATGCCAATGAGACAATCAATAAAATAATCAACTAATTTCAACAGAAACCCCTTAATTTCTAGAAAACATCATATACCCTAATTTGTGCATTATGTAGTCGCACACTAATACCGAACAAAAAAAAACACGAAGCGTATATGCCAGAAAATAAGATGATGAACATACTTGCAAAAAAATTCAAACTCCAATTAAGAACTTTCTTCAAGAGTTCATGTGTTGCTGCAAGAGGTAAAACCACGTCACTTTCTACGACCTTGAGAAAAAAAGAAGCCCGATAAAACCTTATATTAGTGAAACCCTATAGTTAAGGACAAATGAGTAATTTTGCAATTACTGTTAAATTTAAAACGGAATATTTTCTTAGGGGAGTAAGTCGTACCAAAAGGGAGGTGCCCCCCCCCCCCCCCCCAACCCACCCACGCCCACACCCACACCCCCATAACACACCACACATCCCAACCAACCAACCAGAAAGAAAATATTGTGGATCCGCCCCTGCAACATGACTATGTGAGTTCTAGCTATTAACCACAATAGTTTTATATGGGACAATTATCTATGGATCCCATTTCATGTTATTTATTATTATTAACTGCCACTACACTGAAAATCCACAGTTATGGTGAGGGCGAGGTTAAATATTTAAGTAATTCTAGCATGCCCCCACATGTTGAATGCCCATTTTGGGTTGAGAATTAGATTCACACATCAGTATGATGTTTTTAAGCCGTTTAAATTGCACGGTAGAGGAATTTGAACCTGGGTTACTCTGATACTTTGTTAAAGTCACCTCCACCGCGCCAAAAGAGTTGTGGTGAAGGGTGAGGGCTAATTATTTAAATTATTCTAACAACTATATTTTCTGCTATGTTGCATTATAATTGTTTTGTAGGGTCTGCTATACTAGGATAATGTGGTATTTGAAATAATATTCAGATAATGTGGTATTTGAAATATTATTCACAACTGATTTAAATTATTTTCCAGCAATTCTGCGCAATGAAGTTGAATGGTTTGATAAAGAAGAGAATGGTGCAGACAACTTATCTATGCGCTTGGCAAATGATGCAACATTTGTTCGTGCTACTTTTAGCAACCGAGTGTCTATTTTTGTGCAGGATTCTGCTGCAGTAGCTGTGACTCTTCTTATTGGTTTGTTGTTAGACTGGAAAGTGGCACTTGTTGCTTTGTCCATCGTACCATTGCTTACACTTTCTGCTATTGCGCAGGTTAGAATTCTTTCCATAAATATGCTTTTTTTTTTTCTGTTGAGCACCAAGATTCCTTCATAATTGATTTCTTGCCCTGTTGATGATGATGATGATCAATCCAAGCCTTCTCCTACTAAAGTGGGGTCGGCTATATAATTTAAGAAAGCTCCATAAAAAAAAAGACAAAGTTTGTATGATTGGTTGTCGACCTAACTTTAGTCCTCAAATTCCTAGCTAGTATACCTATGCGCACGAGAAGATCATGCCATAAAACCTAGCCGGCTAGTTCGCATGTAGGTAAAACTATATTTTGCATATGCAATTCAAGCTCAGGCAATCAAGGAGCACCTTCTATTTTTTCCTTGACTATAAAGAGTCTAGATGAAGATGTAAGATGATACAATTTTCTATAGAGAATTGCATCATACAAATTTTATGGGGAATTGCATTGATATGTTAAAGAAATTAAGTTAATGAAGTGAATGGCGGTAATGTGTCATAGAGAATGCAATTCCATATAGAAAATTGTATGATCTTCTCTCTTTGTCTAGACTCTTTATACTCTATGGAAACTTGGTTGCATGAGCTTAAACTGCAATCCGAAAAGGTAGGTCTACCTAGTACCTACTTGCCAACTGACCACCTAGATTTTATGGCATTGCCCTCTCATGGAATTTGGCTCTAAGATATAGGGTTGACGTTAGGTCGATAGCCGGTCATAAAACTGTCAAGTCTTGTATGGAGTTTTCTTATGCTCCATAGCCGATCCCATTATGATGGGAGAAGACTTGGATGATGATCATGATGATGATGAAGTGGATGGTGGTAGCATGGTTGGTTTTAGTTTCCCTATCCTAATTTATGTGGAAAAATTTGCAAAATGTCACAAAATTTCCTTTCATGTCCATCCTCTGAGTGGCTTTTTTTTGCTAGTTGTCTGTTGTTGTTATTGCTTGAAGACCTGATTTTACAACTTAAAAGGCCATTCACGAAATCCGCCTCTTGGTGACTAGTTTAATATGTTTGGGAAGATCAAAGAAATAAGTGTTGTGCAAGTCTGCTTGAAATTTCTGACAAATGATTCTTACAACTTGAAAGAGTTCTTTTAAAGCTTTGTAATTGGTTTTTATAGTAGAAAAACTCTTTTAAGTGTAGTCTCTTAATCCATAAGCCCCTGCATGACGTGTGGGCCCTTCCTTTTTGCAATTTAAGCTCATGCAACCAAGGAGCACATTCCAACTTCCCCTAGACTATAAAGTGTAGACGAAGATGTAAGGTGATACAAATTTTGTAGGGGATTGCATTAATATATTAAAGAAATTAAGTTCATGAAGTGGATGGCCTGCAGTAGCATGGATGGTTTTAGTTTCCCTATCGTAAAATGTCACAGCATTATATTTCATGCCTATCCTCTGAGTGGCTTTTTTTTACTAGTTATCTGTTTGGTATTGCTTGAAGACATGATTTTACAACTTAAAAGGCCCTTTACGAAATTTTTCGCTTGGTGACTAGTTTCACAATAAAGTTGTTTGGGAAGATCAAAGAAAGAAGTGTATGGTAGTCTCCTTGAAATTTCTGAAAAAATGATTCTTACAACTTAAAAGAGTCCCTTTTAAAGGTTGGCATTTTCTAATTGGTTTTTAAAATAGAAAAACTCTTTTAGTGTAGTTTCTTAATCCCTAAGCCCCTGCATGACATGTGGGGCCCTACACTCTTGGGAAAATTATTACTCTTTAAAAAAGAATTCTCTCTCCCATGCAGGGATCAAAAGTATAGGAAGTGGTCTTTTTAATATTGATTTATTGTAGCAATTTAACATTTGAGTTTTTTTGTACTTTTGGAGTTCCCCTTTGAGTTTCGGATTACCAAACTTGCCTAAGTTACCCAAGCAATCACTATAAAATATTCATAAAATCTTTTTTAGTCTATATATATTGGAAACTTATTTTCCTCAGAACATGAAATGATAATTATGTCTCTGTGTAGAAAATGTGGCTTACTGGATTCTCGAGAGGAATTCAGGAAATGCATCAAAAGGCTTCTGCAGTCCTTGAGGACGCGGTTCGAAATATCTATACCGTTGTGGCCTTCTGTGCAAGTAACAAGGTTATGGACCTGTACAAATTTCAGCTTAATGAAATATACAAGCAGAGCTTTATCCATGGAATTGGCATTGGTTTTGCCTTTGGACTCTCCCAGTTACTTCTTTTTGCATGTAATGCTCTCCTCCTATGGTTCATCGCAATTTCAGTGAAAGATGTCAACCTTGACTTGGTTACAGCAGTCAAGGAGTACATGGTCTTTTCTTTTGCGGCCTTTGCACTAGTGGAGCCTTTTGGCCTTGCACCATATGTACTTAAACGCAGGAAATCCCTTACTTCTGTATTCCAAATCATTGACCGTGACCCAAAGATAGATCCAGATGATAATGAAGGCCAGAAACCCCCTAGTGTCTATGGAAGCATCGAGCTCAGGAATGTTGACTTCTATTATGCAACTCGCCCAGAGGTGATGGTGTTGAGAAATTTTAGCCTTAAAGTAAGTGGGGGACAAACAGTAGCAGTGGTTGGTGCATCTGGATCTGGTAAGAGCACAATTATCTCTTTGATCGAGAGATTCTATGATCCTATTGCTGGCCAGGTTCTATTGGATGCCCGGGATTTAAAGTCGTACAACTTGAGATGGTTACGCAACAATATGGGATTAGTTCAGCAGGAACCTATTATCTTCTCAACCACCATAAGAGAGAATATCATATATGCCAGGCACAATGCAACTGAGGCTGAGTTGAAGGAAGCTGCAAGAATAGCAAACGCCCACCAATTCATCAGCAGCTTGCCGCATGGCTACGACACTCATGTGGGCATGAGAGGAGTAGATTTGACACCAGGACAAAAACAGAGGATTGCTATTGCTCGTGTCGTGCTGAAGAATGCGCCCATATTGTTATTGGATGAAGCCAGTTCTGCAATCGAATCAGAGTCGAGTAGGGTGGTACAGGAGGCTCTTGATACATTGGTTATGGGAAACAAGACAACCATCCTAATTGCCCACAGATCAGTGACCATGAGAAATGTGGACAACATTGTGGTTCTCAATGGTGGCCAGATTGTTGAGCAAGGAAGTCATGATGCACTAATGCAGATTAATGGCTTTTATGTTCAACAGATGCACCCGCATTTGAGCAGGGGCCTTCGGCAGCACCGACATGTATAGGATGTACAATTCAAGTTATTTTTGTTTGACATTGTACGGCGATCAAGTCCTCATGCAGCCATTTTGTGGTTATTGTGTAAAGTGCAGCCAACTTTTGGATGAGTGATGATTGTTGGAGGTTCCAGTTCGTGCTAGAAGGGAGAGTAATTAGGCCTCTATATTGTTTGCTTCAACTTTGTGAATTGTGGTGACCTGACAGGATAGTAACGGTTGATATTGCTCAGATGTGAACTGGAATTTGTCATGGAGTGGCATTCCTTTCGGTCACATGCAAATGTATATAGAAATTTTTTAGCCTCTGTTGTGTATAATCTATTTATGAGAACGTGAAAGTTGTGGTATTATTTGATTATAGAGGATTCATTCAGCGTTGTCCATATCATCCTTCAGAATTGTTGATTTTTGTTTGTGCAACACCAGATTTGCAATAGCCGGGGAGTTGGGAGGAACTCATTGAAAGAAGATTGAAATCCTGGTTAAAGAAGACTAAAGCGACAGTGCCCACAAACAATCTCTTGGGTGTTATTACCTCCGCCAAATGCTTGCCACTTTATGAGTTGTGTAGATTTTCACAATGTTAATATGTACACAGAAGGTGAAGTGATATATTCTTCAGAATACGACCCTTTAACCGTTGATGTTGTGTATATCTTAATTCAGATTGAAGTTCCTGATTAAGAATCTGTCCATTTGTATAGTTTGAAGAGAGAATTTTGTATGTAACCTGCTTTCTCAGGATGAGTGATATTTTGCCTGTCAGAATCAATACCTTTGCAGTTGCTACATAGTGTTTTCCAAACGATTGATGTTTAAATCGAGGCTAGCAATCTCAACTTTTCCTCTGAAACACTGCTGTGCTGCAATATCTTGCAAATGCAAATCCACAGTTGTGATTCTGCAACTAACACACTCTGAGGCAAGATCATTTCTAGTCCATTGATGCATGCAGTTTCGTGGAAGAAGTTTGGTTGAGAAATTACTTGTAGCAAATATCTTTTGTTCCTAACCATTGTTCTTAACCATACATATTAGCTTTGTTCTATATCTGCTTCTCGTAGGTACGGGTAATGCTTGACTAATATGGTTCTGAATCTTTTGATCAAGGACTGAATAGCTTGTATACCAACGATCAGTCTGCTGAAGATCGCCCCAATGGCAGTATATAGAGGATTGGAGAACAAAGTCATTATCATCAACAAAATCGATAGCTTTCACTACCATCAAACTGGGTTAAAGACTGTTCTATCGGAAATGAAATCTCATGCAGATTGAATCAGAAGACTTAAGCTTATAGTTGCCAATGGCACTACGATCCGAGTGCCATACCTTGTCTGAACTTCGGGTGGTGATCACAAAGAAGCCGAAATTTTTCGTGATTTTGTGAAAAGCATATACATACATGACAATTATGTTGTTTCCGTAGACTACAAAGATGGACGCAAAGCTTGAAACAAGCCAAGATCACGAGTCGATTACTATCCTTATTGATTTTATGTAATCATAATACATACTTCCTCAGAAATCGAAATTTGCAAATACAAATTGACTAGAAAGACTCCAAAGTAAAGAAGAAGGTAAACTGACTTCTAAAACTAAAACTTCCAACTATGAAAGTTCATAGAAACCGATGTATATTTTTTTCTTTGCAATCGCAGTTGCTACAACAACGAGATAGAACAAAAGCAAGACAAAAGAAAGCACATAAAAGAAACTTCTTTGCTAGGGTGATGACAATCACTGTTGTTCAAAACAAGATTCGTCCTACACGACGATCTGCTCCCAGGAATTAACAAGTTCAAATTATGAACTTCTGGAACGCTCTAAGTCACATTCGGGAAGAATTTGGAACTCTCGGAACTCAACTCTGATCTCTACGGGTAGATCGTGGATAGCTGTGCAGAATTTTGGGCTGAACAAAAGTGCTCTCTCCTCCCCCCCCCCCCCAAACACTTGAAGCAAGGGAGGTGCACACACACACACACACACACACACACACACACATATATATATATATATATATATATATATATATATATATATATATAGCGGAGGTCTCTGCCAACCCCGACAATCCCATACCACCAAATCCAATAAAATCTGGAGTAGGTGAACAAAATCTTCATCTAATTTGCCAGACCGCACAGTCTGCGCTGATAGCCACAAACTGAGATGATAGCATCAGCAGTTTGCACTGACAGCGTCGTGTTGCACATGCAACCGCAGCAGACTGCGCTGACAACAACAATAGCTGTGCGGCACACTCAATCTAGCATAAAAGCCCACGTAGAAGCCCCGCACGCAGATCCTCGTGTAGACTCACGTGCAGACCCCTCTCACAATCCCTTACACAGATTCCTCACAGGAGCTGCGAACAGAATGCCTCGCACACGTGCTATGCGCAGGTTGTCTCACGCAAAAAACGAGAACAACAATGCACACAAGCGACGCAGCACACTCAATGTAGAAGCCCGAGGTGCATACCCTCGTGCAGATCCCTCGCGCAAAAAATGAGCACACGATCGCAACAATGCACACAAGCACAACATTCAACCGCAGCAGACTGCACTGACAGCAACAGCAGTTGTGCGGCTCACACAACCCCACCAGCAGACCCTCAAGCATCGCGAGCGAGTGCATAAGTGCAAAGTGGCAACAAGTTCTTGTCTCTGAGCTCGAGTCTGAGTCCAAACGAGACTTAGCTCCTATGGAATTCTCAAAGAAATGAATGACAAAAACAAATATTATTCTTTTGAGGATTAAACTTAGACCCTTTAGAAAAATACTCCCACATAGGGCCACTACACCTATGTGCATATGCCAATACTAAGCAAAGTTATATATTGAAATACACATAAGGTGATTTTTGAGACTAAACATACCAAAGGCTAAGCAAAAATCCTAACAAAATATTGTTCAGACTCATACTAATACGACATTCATGATCCAACAAAGACTGGGTACAAATTTGCAACAAGTTCTTACTTGGTCTACCAAGTAAAAACACTCTGTACCTACCCCAACGTTAAACGATAATTTGTTCTCTGATTGTACATGTATAAGTACAACATGACGTACTTTATTTAAATATATCATGTTCTAATCTTGTTGTTAGAATAAGTCATAACTCTGGTCAGTCGGAGTCGAATTGTTGCTTCAATTCTCTTGTTGGTCATGGTGTATATTGGGCTGGGCGACCCAAAAACTGGCCCCGGCCTAGGCTGGTCCGGACCAGGTCAACTTACCGGCTTGACTCGGCCCACACAGATAGCGGCTCCGGGCTGGGTTCGAGATCTCGACCCACAAACCCGGCCTGGCCCGGTCCATTAAACGCGGGGGGGGGGGGGGGGGGGGGGGGGATTAGCCGTTGGAGCCCGGCCCGGACTGGCCCGGTCACCAACCCAGTCCAGGCCCGGACGAATTTTGTTGTTGTTGGAATTAGCCGTTTGGGGGATTATTTTTACCAAAATACCCCCAGTTTTGTCATACCCCGATTCTGAAGAATCGAAGGTAGCCATGGACGTGATGTCGTACAAGCCTAGATTGTACTTGTACAAGGCAAGAAAATAGACAAGTCATGGTATTTTCTCAGAAATATCGATATAACAGAGTAAATAAGCAGACAAATTGAAGTCACAATAGAATAGAATAAAAATGTTCTCTTTATTGATAATGATATTTGAATACAAGGCTTACTACATATTACAAGGCTTCTCAATTACAACTGATCCATGACCATTGACTTACATTGATACTTGCCGTCTTGGCTAACAATCTCACTGATACAACTGAATTACACTGTTCCATATATTATGTCATTTATAACAGAAGATGCCTCCAATGGAAGAAGAGCTTCTGCGCGCCCCCAATAATGCTTTGATGCCTCAGAATGGTTCCAGCCACTCCCCAACCTGATTACCTGGGGATGCTCACAAACGTTGGTCAGTACAGCGTACTAGCGAGCATAACTAGTCCACTCACCTAAACCAACACTAAGTAATCATGTGGAAAACATACACATTAATTTAGTGATCTTTCTATTAGGGACTAGGTTCATTTCAATGATCAGAATATCCATCAGCATAATGAAAGCATTATATATAAGCAGCAGCATAAACTGAATATGTAGAAATATTACATATCGCTTATTAGCTATTCTTACCATCAACCCACTTGTTCATCCCTGTAATATATATGCATGATACAAAGAATGTAGATAAATGTTGTTCTCTCGAACATGCTCGCGAATTCACATTATCATATCTCACATGGGTTAGTGACCCGTAGGTCCCAACATATTTCATCGTACTTCCTTTCATGGGGACTTATTAGTCCATACCTTCTTTCGTAGTTCATGTGCACTAATGCAATGAATAGATGTATAGGCATTCAATGTTCCATTTTCAGTGTGACAAGCATGTAAGGAGTTTGCACAGTGATACTTCTTTTCTTATGTAAGACACATTACAACATTCTTATGTCAATGGTATTAGCAGTTCAGTACTCAGGTGTTTTATTGATTAAGCAGTATTGAATTTAAAGCATCACTATCTTTATGTGGACTAGAGCAGCATTTAGTTATGAAACACAGAAGAGCAATACTAGCATTCATTTTATTAGGGCATGAAGGAGTAGAGGAGAAGGGACAGATCCACTTATATTTACACTTATAGCCTGCCTGCCTCGATTCCATGTACGCCTACGATCCCTAAAGAATGATCTGACGCAATGCATATTCTTCTAACTTTGGCACAACTATACCCTCGAACCAAGCTCCATAAGATATCTCATTCGGCCAAGTTAAGCAAGACTACATTATAACACCAAGCATCTTGATTCCCAACATAACTTGTATCCCCTCTTGTCTGATCCGTCTAGAACTTCAGCGTAATGCCTTTTCGCGGAGCATGAAATTACATAATATACCACTCAGAAAAAGTTTCATACTCGAAACTTAAATAAATAACTTATCCACCATCACTTAAGTCACCAAAGAAAATGTTCTAAGCCAGCTATCGTTTAATATCCCATATCACTCTCTTGTCAATATTGCCCATTCATGAATTTTGTATACTTATGCGTTCAATCCCACCCTATTTTTTTCCAATTGATTTGTTCATGCTTCTCAGTTCACCAATATTCTCCTGCAGCTCCATGTGAATTTCGTTCACTACTTCGCCTGGACCATACATATATTTTTGGTGTCCCCAAAATATAGTGTACTCAACCAATGCTAATGGTTAGAGAAATCCAACAGCTATAATTGTACATTCATTTCTCATTACTGATCACTTAATAATTTCGGCCAAGATGTTCCTCATATAACTAGTTGCCACAATCGCTATCTTCCAAATCCATCAAATATAAACTCCTGAGAGACTGCCTAGGTTAAGCTTCTAACCCAAATACAATACTTTAATCATTCCGAACAAACCGACCATAATATAATTTTCATTAATCTGAATTGCAATATTCATTCTTCCAATGTCAATTATGTCGTTTCTCATCTCTTATGAAAAATTTACTTGCCGTCACATTGCTTCGATCCATCCAACTTTTTATTAATTACGTTAAGAATATCACCAACCGTATCCTTATTATGACCACAAGTGTATTTATAATCATTCTGATAGTTTCCTCAATATTCCAATTTCTTTCATTCAAACTTCTAACAACTTTTTCCCAATATTAGTAGCATCAACATTTTAACGAATCCAGAGTTCCCTTTCGATAAGATCACTGTCCTTGCCATAAAATTTATTATATTTTAATAATCACCATCCGTCTAATACAATAGTGGCATTAGCCACATCGTGTATCAAGTTTCTCTTCCCAACGTATGGAATTTTCATCAAAATTCTCAAGCGACATTTCTATCTTTTGTTATGATTTATTTCTCATTCTAACTTGATTTCAGAAGGAACCATTCCAAGATAATCTAACCAACTGATCCCACTATTGATTTTCTATTCCAGTTGAGACAATCAAATCCAACTATAGTACCCGTCAATTCCCAACTTACTCATCCAACAGTTTAACTATTTAAACACGACCTGATATTCCAAAACATTCATTCCCAGATCTCATAACCAACTATCCAACACAGGCTATACTCAGGCTGACTCGTAATATGCACCATTCAAGTCTCAAGATGCCACATTACCTATACGACATCAATAGGGTCATCCTATGGGTCTCCGACAACTAACATAACTCTTCGTTCAAGTCTCCATGGTTAGCTATACCGACAGTTAAACCTAATGTTCATAGGCAACTCATCTTGTGCTAGACAACTGTTAGGGACCATACTTATCTCTATTCTTAGAGCCAACTGAAATTTGACAAGTCTAAGGGGCTTCTATTCCAATCTTATTGCCAAAACAAACCACTAATGCACTACCACTGACCTACCCACAAACAAGGAACATCCAATAGTCTGGGTTAGGTCTTTCTACCCACGATCAATTTTATAAGGGTCTACCTCAAAATAAAGGTTCATTCTAGACTTACCCCAATCGACAAGGCCAATCTAGAACTACACGCTCAAATCCCATATCCATCAAGGAAATTCCCAACAAAATCAAAATCCGAATTGCTCTCTCATGTTATTTCAAATTTTCGATTTCATAGTCATTCTTCTAGTCGTACCAACATATCATTCTTGAATTTCCGTGCGTCTGATTTATCTATGGGGCAAGGCAAATAACCCAAACTTAAATTTTGATCGATCACCTTTACAAATATATTGTTCATAATTCTTGCTCTCGATTCTTTCCTCTCATTTATTTTTACCCAAATTATTTATAGCCGATGATGTCATTTAATCAACACGTTGAAGATATCTTTCCTCTATTCATTCCACCGAACTTACTTTTGTAAAATTTATTTCGATAGGGTCAACTTTTGTTCGCATTAACCATCAACTCAATTGTATCACAACTTTATTGCATCACATCATCAAGGTCTAAGAAAAATTCTATCTTGCTAGACCACATCTGATAGTTATTCGAATATTCGATATATCGGTCATACCCACCCCCAATCTAGCGATCGCCCACAATATTTATAGTTTGATAGGATATATCTGTCATCCAATATCATCAAAGCGACTAAGTTTTCTGCCGACCCACTATCATCAATGCGGTAAAACTTTCTACCAAAAGTATCTATCCCAAATTGCTATACCTCAAGCTTTATTTGTATTTCATCCAACGAGTTCTCATAAAAAAACTTTTATATGATACTAAGCAATTAGGGTTATCGATTAATCATTTCCAATCTGTTGAGTTCATATGCTGACTAACTATTATCCATCAACTTTTAAGTTCAAGTATTCTCACTTTACGGCTGTTACCCTTTTAAGTTAGGCATGTAGTAAACATTACACCTAAAGTCAAAGGGTACATTCTTCCCCATACTCGGTACACTATAATTATTCGTCTGTGACTCCTAATCAATTCCAACCATTCCCATTTGATACATGATCCAACTTATTTATCGATTGTAACATTCAATCATTGATGCAAAGTTTAAAACTTTTACCCAGTCGATTCCAGTCACCGTTTGACCGTATAATCTATCTCGTCGTTCCCAACTAAGGCACCCATCTTATACTTCTTATTCCTTGCTACCTATAACATTAAGCTAGCGAGGGTCTTCTATTGATACTCAATCCAAAATACTCTGGGATACTCACATCATAACATCGTAGGTATCGCTCCCGACTAAGTCTAGACACTACCCCATTCTTATTGGTAGGCTCAATATTTTTACTTATGGAAGAGTCATACACAAGCATCACTAAGAGGGTAGAGGCATATATCACTCAGAGACTAAGCCATTCCTAACAATCTGTCACGACCCGTACCCGAAAATTGGGCATGAGCCGTGGGTACGTCCAACCTACGCCACAGCATCGGCGGTAGAACGCTGTCTAGGTCTCAAACATAACTCATCCTGTCAATGGTCTCAACTCCATAGGGAGGACAATGATATACATGAATCAACAGTTTATAATTTACTCAATCACAAGGCTATTGGAAATAATGGCACAATGAGATATAAGGATAGAGAGTACTGACATAAGTCTAGCACAAAAATATAAATACATCACAAGTTTAGAGTCTAGATGTCCACAAAAGTCTCAACAATAAATACAACCCAATCTCAGTTCTAGAACAATGATACATAAATAAGACAGTCTAAACTCCTGTAGGTGGTATCTCCTCTAAGATGGAAAACTCCTCTAGAATTTCTGGTACAAAATCTCCCTCTGCTCCTGGGCCATAATGGGTAGGACAGAAGTCCTCCAAGTCATCTAAAAAATGTTATCCAGTCAGGATTGGAGCGAAGCACAGACACTAAACAGCAGTTTCATTTATGTTGACAAAACTATAAAAAAGTGTAAGGAATACAAGATAAAAAAAATACTGGAAATATGGAATACTAGAGAGTATGTAATAAGCAATAGAACACCTAGCAATGAATAAAAATATAAGTAAATGCTAGAACAAGTGAACTGAAATAAAGAATAAATATCTGGCTATGTGTTTGAAATATCAGTTTATTATGTGATCGGCTTGGGACGAGATCAGGTTTGATATATATGATTGGCTATGATACATGTGAGATCAGGCTAACCATCTGGTTAGCTATGATGCGAGCAATAGTCAGGCTAATCATATATATCAGGTTATGAGGCATGTAAATGGTCAGGCTACACCCGACGTGATGTGTGGGGTAAGCTATGATGCATGTAAGGTGGGGGTATGATCACATAATCTGCTAATATTTTCCAATCCCCAGCTAGCACGATGGATTCCAATCATGACTCCTCATGACAGGTATCTAGGGTGTTAACCCGTGTATCCACAGTGTCAGAGTCAAGTATAGTAAACAACTAGAATTATAGAATTAATCAACAAAAATAAAAACTGTCAGAGAATGTACTCGCCTGTGGTCCCGAGGAACGTGCGAGGATCAATGTCCAAGGCGAGATCACAATGACCTAATTATGAAATATCAATATAAAAATACTGAATTAAAGGGATAAACATGTTTAACTAATTAAATGCGAGGCCTCTAGGTCAAATCTGAGTTTACTGGTCAATACTAGGTTAACTAGTTAATACCTTGCCAAACTCAACACTTCTAGTACCCATCTACTACTACCTCACTATTATGAACTAACCATACCTTGGTATCACTAGGCCTATAATACTAGGTATCTCAATACTCATTAAATGTGCAAATACTGATTCATGTAGGTACTAGATAGACACAACTCATAAACCTAGTTATTTAGTTCTAACCTTATATCTAGGTTATACTAAATACTACCCATACACATAACCCATATATATATAACCAGTACACTACTAAATACATCTAGCTAATTTAGCAATAGTTAGACTAATCAATATCCAAATCAATTCCCTAAGACCCCCAGTATCAGTCCTCCTACCACACACTAGATACTGACACAACACTCACACACTAAACTCACTGAATGAAAATTGATAAGTCATAGGACTCAAGGCATAAGGCAGTATCAGAGCTCAGAGGTAGCCAAGAACCTACATAACTGATCTAAAGAACCATTCACAGTGTCACAGTCTGAAACTGTTCAGACTTTCACATACATGGCTTAACTCTGAGACAAGCCTATAGCTACTGGCAGAATTCCAAGCATCTAACCCTTGTCCACTGATACACAGTATCAGGATACCTAAACCCTAGGAATTCCAGGTAGTGTAGCTTCCTAAAATTTCTGAGACAAGCATATGGCTACTGGCAGAATTCCAAGCATCTAACCCTTGTCCACTGATACACAGTATCAGGATACCTGAACCCTAGGAATTCCAGGTAGTGTAGCTTCCTGAAATTCCTGAGACAAGCATATAGCTACTGGCAGAATTCCAAGCATCTAACCCTTGTCCACTGATACACAGTATCAGGATACCTGAACCCTAGGAATTCCAGGTAGTATAGCTTCCTGAAATTCCTGAGACAAGCATATGGCTACTGGCAAAATTCCAAGGGTTTATAGGTACATACAGTATGGTCTAAACTCTGAGACAACATGTGACTGCTGGCAGGATCAACCGGGTACCTAACTTGCTCACTGATACACACAGGTTATACACCACTGATACCCAATGCAGCTATAGCCACAGTTCAGTTTTGAACTGATACTGGGTGCAGATACATGCTGCACAGCTGCCTTCCCCTGCACACTGAGAAAACTTAACTCACAAACCCATCACTCATGAACCCAAGTACTCATAGTTCACAGAAATTCACTGATACTAATACACTAGAGAACTTAATAACTGACACTGAACTTCCCCACAGACACGACACAACACTCACAGTAATAAAATCCCCAAAATACTGATACTGAACCCTAGCACATGAACCCGACTGTACAGTAACCTCCCTATGGTGCATTTTCTTCTCCAAATCACACAAACCTATCTATATACATATGCAAATATATATATATATATATATATATATATATATATATATATATATATATATATATATATATTTATATATCAAAACATGCAGTATTAGAATAGATTAGATAGGTAAACCCCTATGAGGCATTTCATCGAACACCTACGGCTGGAAATCGGATTCCACACTAAGAACTCATGAATACCCAAATCAAAACCATAAAATTGAGATCAACCTATACGTATGTGATGTAATCAGGTGTAAATACATATCCCCCCTGATTAGGGCTCACAAATTTAGGGAAAACCCTTGTTTGAAACCACAAACCCAAGAATCACCTAGGAATCCATGAAAAAAATGAAAGAGCCAATCCTAATTCAAATGGTGGGCTCCTAATGGCCAAACAACAATTAAAAACAGAATTAAATAGGGTTTTAATTCGGATTCTCACCTATTGGGAGATGGTTTCCCAATGTAGCTCCTCTTTCTTTAAGCCTCCTTGGTCCAAGCTCCTAGATCTCTCTTGATGGAGAAGGAAGAGGGTTTCTAGGGCTAGGAATTTCTAAAATTTTGGGGAAGGAAGTGGTTTTCTAAGTGGAGGCTAGGTTTAGGGTTTTTTTCATGAATGAAGAAGCTTGAGGGAGGCTCCCTCTCATTTAAATAAGACTAGGGTTAGGGTTAGGGTTAGGGCTTCTAATGCCAAGTGCCTAATTAGCCCTTAATAATTTGTCATGAAGAACTAAAAAATAAAAAGGGTTTAGTCATTCATTAAGGGTTTAAACTAAAAACTAAAAATACTAACTAGGGTTTGGTCACAGGGGTTAAACCTAATGGGTTTTTAGGTCAAGCCCCTAAACTTATGCATTAAGAACACCCTACAATTTATTTAATACTTATCACACATATTTATTAAAACAATAAATTAAACATGGCAAATTACAATAATGCCCTAATCTAGAAATGTGGTAGTGACAAGTCTACCCTCCTAAAAAAATTTTTGTCCTCGAAATTGAATTAAACTAGAACAAGAACGAAATCAGATAAGGAATTATACCTCAAGTCTCGAAGAGATACGGGTATTGCTCACGCATTTCGTCCTCTCTCTCCTAGGTCGACTCGCCTGGAGAGTGATGTCTCAATACAACACGAACCAAAGGAATGGTCTGGTTCCTCAACACCTTCTCTCTGCGATCCAAGATCTCTTCGGGCTGCTCAGGGTAGCTGAGAGTCGGACCAACCTCGATCTCCGAGTGATCTAGTACGTGATTAGGGTCTGCTACGTACCGCCTCAGCTGCGACACGTGGAACACGTCATGCACTCCCTCTAGTGCAGGTGGCAAGTCTAGTCTATACGCCACTGAACTGACCCACGCAAGGATACCGAAAGGTCCGATGTAGTGTGGACTAAGCTTCCCACCTCCACTAAAATGAATCGTGCCCCGTGTAAGAGAAATCCGTAGGAACACTAGATCGCCAACCTAAAACAAAATAGTCTTAACACACAGTCTAAACAAAATAATCACAAGCCAAAAAAAATAACAAACCTATACCTGAAACTCAAGGGGTCTACGGTGGTTGTCGGTCCAATGCTGCTGTCTGTCCTACGCCACTCGCAGTCTGTCTCTGATAAGTTTCACTTTTTCTGCTGCATCCACGACCATTTCTGGTCCTAGCAAGGCTCTCTCTCCGACGTCATCCCAAGATAACGGTGTACGACACCTCCGTCCATATAGAGCCTTGAATGGTGACATCTCAATGCTGGCCTGGTAGCTGTTGTTGTAAGCAAACTCTACCAGGTGTAGATGATCCTCCCAAGAACCTCCGAGATCTAGAACGCAAGTGCGTAGCATATCTTCGAGAGTCTGAATAGTCCTTTCAGACTGCCCGTCTGTCTGGGGGTGGTATGCGGTACTGAGCTTGAGCTGAGTGCCCAAGCTAGCCTGCAGACTCCTCCAGAAGTGGAAAGTGAAACGACTATCCCGATCCGAGATGATGCTCACAGGAACCCCATATAATCTAGCAATCTGCCGCACATACATCTCTGCTATCCTCTCTGTCGATGTGCCCACCTTGAAGGGTAAGAAATAGGCTGATTTGGTCAACCTATCCACGATGACCCAAATCGCGTCCTTCCCTCCTGGAGAATGCGGAAGCCCTGAAACAAATCCATGGTCACGTGCTCCCACTTCCACTCTGGGATAGGTAAAGGTTGAAGCAATCCACCTGGCCTCTGCCGATCCGCCTTTACCTGCTGGCACACTAGACACCGGGATACGAAGCGTGCTACCTCGCGCTTCATACCATACCACCATACGTGCTCCCTCAAGTCTCGATACATCTTGTTGGCACCGGGATGCATCGAGTACTGAGAGCAGTGTGCCTCCTGCAAAACTACCTCGCGCAGCTCTCCGCTCGGCACAACATCCTCGTGCCGTGCCGTAAGGACCCATCATCCGCAATAGTAAAGTCGTCTGACAATCCTGTCCGAACCTATGCCCTGATACTCCTCAGAGACTCATCATCATACTGCGCAGCTCTGATTCTGTCCATCTGTCACGACCCGCACCCAAAAATCGGGCATGAGCCATGGGTACGTCCAGCCTACGCCACAGAATCGGCGGTAGAACGCTGTAAAGGTCCGTTCTAGGTTAACCACTTCTATCTATATCTCACAGAAAAATCCGGCATGACCTCTCCAAAAAGAGGGCAACCACACAATATATATATTTGAATAAAATCCTCTCCAAAAGGAGGGCAACCACGCAATATATATAATCCCTCAATCACAAAATCTAGGGGAAGAATAAAAGCACGATATGATATAAACAAGAAAACAGAACCAAGAGAGCAAGACAATCCAAAATAATACAGTCCAAGGCCATAATAGCTACAACATCTCACAGCCACAAAAGAATAAGTACAATAATCCAAAATAAAATACTGGAAACAACCCAGGAAACCCACCTAGCTAACTAGGATGCTATAGGCGTCTCCTCGGCGCACTCCTCCTCGATCACGGGGTCACAACAGTCGTCAACACCCGGCCCGTAGAACGTCGGGCAATAGTCCTCAGGGTCCTTTGGAAAAAATATGCCCAGTCAGGACTGGAGCGAAGTACATAACTCTGAAAGCAACTCCAAATACATGGTAAGGTGTATATGACGAGCAATAGAAAAGTAATCAGGATGCACAGGAAATAAATATATGCTGGAGCACAATAAGTAGCCGCAAAGTAAACTGTAGAACAATACAAGTACTGGAAAAGTAACTGCAGGTGAGAAACATGAATACTAGCTAAGTGCCTTGAGCACAAGTTCGTTATGTGATCGGCTTAGGTTGCACATGAAAAATACTACGATAACTCCGTTATGCGTGAGTTGCATAACCGACATACACATGAATACTGTTTGGCTTTGATCACATAACCAATTCCTACTCTCCTCCCCCACGAATACCATTGGATCCAACCACAACACGCTACGTACATGATAATAGCTCGTGCACACGAAGGCGAGAGCACAAGAAGCACATGATAGCACATGAGAATCAATACCCGAAGCACGTGATGAAATACACGTGATAGAGTACCCGCTGAACACGGTAAGGGGGATAGCATCTCATGACGGAATCCACTAGTACCAGCTCGTGTAATAATGTGTCAGAATCAAGTATTACAGTTCTAGAACAGGTGATATAAACGCTATCATGAAATAGAAACTATCAGAGGTAGGTACTCGCCTGATGTCCTGAGCAACTTATGAGGATCGAGATCCGGACCGGTGTCGCAGGAACCTAATGCGAAAAGCAAGGATTAAACAGGGTTCTAAGTATTTAAACTGATATAAAATAATTAAAAACAGGCTTCTAGGGCTATTCTAGGTCGAACGGGTCAAACCGATAAAATCGGGTCAAAAAGTTAACCCGGGGTCCAAAAAGTCAACTCTAGGTCAAAACTAGGTCAAATGTTGACTTTTACGGTCAACGGGGACAATTATGGTCAAATCTAGGTTAAACTAGGGTGCCCCTGAAATTCTAGGTCAAACCGAGCTCATTAAGCTACTAAACTCACAAACTCGCCTAATCGAGATACCGAGATACCCTCGGTATCCGATACCTTGCCCTAGGCCACGCACCCCGCCTAAATCCGCTAAAACCTATGCTAGCATGCGTAAATATATATATACATAAGCATATAAAAATCACTCCAAGACATATCCTAGGCTATTGCTCAAATACCCCGCTCGAAGCTCAATACCTTGGATATCTCAAGGTATTGAGATACCTCGGTATCTCAAGGTATTGAGATACCGCTCTCAAACCCCTCTAACTAGCTATCTAACTAATAATTATATACCTAGTTATTAATCTAGGCTAGGTAATATAGATATCTACCATATTTATATATATCTAAGTATGTATATACCTATATATATAGATATCCACACACATATACCCAATTACCCATTTACCTTACCCATACACCTATATATATATAACTATAGGTATATAGATATCTATATCTTAGATAGATATATATATCTAAGTATCTAGCTATCTACTACCCGTCTAACTATCCATCTACCTATTTAGGTAACTATCTATCTAAATACCTAACTATCTATCTATTAATCTAGCTATCTCACTATCTATTTATATTATCTACCTAACTATCTATCTATTGATATATCTATCTATCTAACTTATTATCTATCCATCTATCAACATATATATATATATATATATATATATATATATATATATATATATATCAATCTCCCTTTCTCCCTCACTAGCCCTCGCTACCCTGGAGCTTGCTGCTGCTGCTGCTTGTGCTGATGCTGCTGCTGGCTGCTCTTGGTACTGCTGCTGCTTGCTGCTCTTGGCTGCTGCTGCTGCAGCTTTGCTGTTGTTGTAGCTTGCTGGGCAGTGGCTGGCCCCCCCTTCCTCTCACATACACACACACACACACACTCCCATATACACATATATATATCACCCCCTATATATATATACATACACATATATAACTATATATATATAACTAGATACATATATATACACACCTATATATCTATATACTAACACACACTAACACACTCACACACACACTAAAACACACACACACATACAAATATATACATAGCTAAATATATATAAACACCTATATTAATATATATATGCACAAATACAAATGTATATATATATATACATACCAATACACACACTCTAAGATATATATACATACACACATATATATATATATATATATATATATATATATATATATATATATATATATATATATATATATATATATATACATATACACACACAAGCACACTTACACATATACATATATATATACACATTGACATATACACACACAAGCACATAGATTTAAATACACACATATATATATAAATATATATACATAAACACACATACATATAAATATATACACACATACACATATATATATATATATATATATATATATATATATATATATATATATATATATATATATAGACACATATACACTAACACAACACAACACAACACACAACAACACACAAACCACACGCCCCACTCACGCCCAACGACCCCGACACTCACCAATACCCTAAAATATATAAAATATAACTCAAAAACTCTAGCACACACACCCCGATACTAACCCAATGTGCGCACAAGCCCAAAACGAGGAAACCAAGTCGAAATGGCCGTTCGGTCATTTCGACGAACACGTGGTGCGCGACTCGGAAAACCTCCTGAAACGTACACCAAACGAACTCGAAATTGGCCCAAAATTTACCCATGCGCTCTACATGATGTCTAGATCCTAGAAAATGTACTCCCGCGTCGATTCTAGGCCCGTGGCGAAAATGCGCACGCACTTAGAATCGGCGACGACGAAAAGCCCCAATTTTGCCCGAAACGTCCGTTTCTCCGCGACGCGGCTTCCCGTGTCCAAATGGAGACATGCACTCACCCTCAAGACACCCGACAATGTCTACCTAGGTCCGTCTAACCTAGGGCATCACCCAAAATTGGGCCAAATTCGGATTCCACCCGAATTTGACACAAAACCTAATGTCAAAGTCTCTAAACTCAACCAAACTAGTTCCAACTTCCTCCTACGGGTAGGCTTAGGGTCTAGGAAGGTTCTACAACACTAATTACACTACACAAAAATAATTAGGAAAGGGAAAGTTAGGTTTTACCTCTTGGGAGTTGAAATCCCAAGGCCAAAGTCTCACAACCCCTAGAAATCACCTCCCTCAAGCTCCAAGCCACCAAATCTAGCTTCCACACTAGATCTAAGCTTCTCACACCTAGGTTAGGGAAAATGCAAGGTGAGGGTTAGCATAAGGAGAAGGAATGGAAGAAAGAAAGAAGAAAAATGGAAGAGGGACTTACTTTGGAGGAAGAAGGAGAAGAAAGAAGAAGTGGAGAAGAAGAAGAAGTAAAAGAGAAGAAAATATGAAGGAGTGGCTGCTGGAATTCGGGAATGGGCTGCTGTGTGGTCGGGTGTGGTAGGTAGGGGCCGGCCATGGGTAATAAAGGGGTTCTCCAAAGTTGGCAAATGTCCAAAATGCCCTCCCGAAACTCGGTTTTGGGTTCCAGGTTCCAAAAGCACTCAAACTAGCTCCAAATCTCTCCCACTAACCTTCTAAAAATAAAATAATAAATCTAAGCCCCAAAATAATTCTCACAAGGGTGTGGGCTGGGTCAGACATGGGTCCACTAGGGTCGGACATGGGTCCAGGCTAGCCAAAACCCTAAAACAATCATTAAAAAAATAAGACAAGCACCAAATAAATATAAATATAATTAATTAAATACAATCCACTATTTATCAAATAAAAATAAAAAAAATACCCTATTTTCTAGAATTGGGTAGTGACAAGTCTACCCTCCTTAAAATAATTTCGTCCTCGAAATTAAAAGACGAAACTAGGACAGGAATGCAAAGAAAGAACCATACCTCAGGGCTCGAAGAGATAGGGGTATCGCTCGCGCATTTCATCCTCCCTCTCCCAGGTCGACTCCCCTGGAGAGTGATGCCCCCACGCGACGCGAACCAAGGGAATTGTCTGGTTCCTCAATACCTTCTCCCGCCGATCCAGAATCTCCACCGGCTGCTCTGGATAGCTAAGAGTAGGGCCCACCTCGATCTCCGAGTGATCCAATACGTGACTGGGATCCGCCACGTACCGTCTCAACTGCGACACGTAAAACACATCATGAACTCCCTCCAGCGTAGACGGCAACTCAAGCCTATACGCCACGGCGCTGACCCTTTCAAGAATACGGAAGGGTCAGACAAAACATGGGCTAAGCTTCATGCCTCCACCGAAACGAATAGTGCCCCGCATCGGAGAAATCCTCAGGAACACTAGATCTCCAACCTAGCACAAACAAGGTCTCTGCACTTAGTCTAAAACAAGCAATCACAATCAAACATAAGAACAAAATCTAGATTCTAAGCTATACCTCGAACTCCAAGGGTCTCCGGTGGCTATCGGCCCAATGCCGCTGCCTGTCCTGCGCCACCCGAAGTCTATCTCTAATGAGCTTGACCTTCTCCGCTGCATCAACCACCATCTCCGGGCCAAGCAAAGCTCTCTCACCTATATCATCCCATGACAACGGAGTGCGATACCTCCGTCCATACAATGCCTCGAAAGGTGACATCTCGATACTGGCTTGGTAGCTGTTGTTGTAAGCAAACTCTACCAAGTGCAAGTGATCCTCCCAAGAGCCTCTGAAATCCAAAACACAAGTCCGAAGTATATCCTCAAGTGTCTGAATGGTCCTCTCTGACTGACCATCTGTCTGCGGGTGATATGCACTACTAAACTTGAGCTGGGTGCCCAAGCTAGCCTGCAGGCTCCTTCAGAAATGCGAAGTAAAGCGACTGTCCCGATCTGATAATATGCTCACTGGAACTCCATGCAGTCTGACTATCTGGCGCACATACATCTCTGCTAGCCTCTCTGTAGACGTACCCACTTTGAATGGTAGAAAGTGGGCCGATTTGGTCAACCTGTCCACGATGATCCAAATTGCATCCTTTCCGCCTGGAGAACGGGGAAGTCCAGAAACAAAATCCATGGTCACATGCTCCCATTTCCACTCCGGAATGGGTAACGGCTGGAGCAATCCTCCTAGCCTCTGCCTCTCCGCCTTCACCTGCTGGCATACTAAGCATCGGGATACGAAGCGTGCTACCTCCCGCTTCATCCCGTACCACCATATATGCTATCTCAGATCTCTATACATCTTGTTGGCACCTGGATGCATAGAGTACTGGGATCGATGTGCCTCCTGGAGAATATCCTCGCGCAACGACCCACTCGGCACACACAACCTGGTACCGTGCCGCAAAGAACCATCATCAGCAATGGTGAAGTCATCTGACAATCCCATCTGAACCTGCGCCCTGATGCTCCTCAGGGACTCATCCTCAAACTGTGTAGCCCTGATCCGGTCTACCAACTCTGACTGAATCTGCAGTTCCCACATCTGCATCTCAACTCCAGGCACTATCACCTCAATGCCCAAGCTCTCTAGATCTGCCAGAAGATAACGATCTGTAGTCAGACACATAGCTACCGGATACCTGCTCAATGCATCTGCAACTACGTTCGCCTTCCCTGGATGATACTGCAATGATATGTCAAAATCTTTCATTAACTCCAATAATCTCCTCTGCCTCATGTTCAGCTCTTTTTGGATAAATACATACTTCAAGCTCTTGTGGTCTGTGAAGATCTCCACACGCTCTCCGTATAAATAGTGTTTCCACAACTTCCGAGCAAAGATGACCGCTGCCAACTCTAAATCGTGGGTAGGGTAGTTCTTCTCATGAGGACGTAATTGCCTGGAAGCATAGGCAATCACCCTCCTATTCTGCTGCAACACACAACCCAGTCCCTTCCCCGATGCATCACTATAGATAGTGAAACCTCCAGAACCTGATGGCAACGTCAACACTGGAGCTGTCGTCAACCTCCTCTTCAGCTCATCAAAGGCGATCTGGCACTCCTCTGACCAAACAAACTCCACGTCCTTCCGAGTCAGCCTGGACAACGGCTCTGCAATCCGGAAAAAATCCTGAACAAATCTTCTGTAGTAGCCTGCCAGCCCCAGGAAACTTCTGACCTCGGCTACTGAACTCGGAGCACTCCATGCCTCAACTGCCATGATCTTTCTCGGATCCACCGCGATACCCTCTCCAGTCACCACATGACCAAGGAATTCAACCTTGTCAAGGAAGAACTTACACTTCGAGAGCTTTCCATAAAGCTTCTCCTTCCTGAGAGTCTCCAACACTATCCTCAGATGCTCCTCGTGCTCCTCTGGGGTCTTCGAATACACCAATATATCATCTATAAATACCACCACAAACCTGTCCAGATGCTGATGGAACACCTTGTTCATCAGATTCATGAACACTGCCGGGGCATTAGTCAACCCAAACGGCATCACCAAGAACTCATACTGTCCATATCTGGTCCGAAAAGCTGTCTTCAGAATGTCCTCCTTCCTGACCTTCACCTGGTGGTAGCCTGTCCTCAGATCAATCCTGGAAAACACCCTCGCTCCGCTCAACTGGTCAAAAATATCATCAATAAGCGGCAGCGGATACTTGTTCTTGATTGTGAGGCTGTTCAGAGCCCTGTAGTCGATACACATCCGTATCGGCCCATCCTTCTTCGGCACAAAAAGTACCGGAGCACCCCACGGAGAAGAACTAGATCTGATAAATACCTTGTCCTGAAGCTCATCCACCTGCTTCTTCAACTCTATCAGCTCACTGTTGCTGACTCTATAGACGTGCTGGGATATCGGCTCCACGCCTGGCACCAAGTCTATAGAGAACTCCACATCTCTGTCCGGAGGTAACCCTGGCAACTCCTCCAGAAAGACATCCATGTACTCCTCTATCAGTGGATGTAGCGACCTTGGCTCTACCACCAGGGCTCCGCAGAAGACTCCCTCAGTCTGCTCCGCTGCTCCTCTGGCAAACTGAAACTCTGGCTCACCTGGCGGACTAAAGAAAACTCTGCCTCCACGACAATCTATACTAGCACAATGCGTACTCAACCAATCCATCCCGAGTACAATATCGTAGCTCGGAAGTGGCATTACGAGTAGGCACACACTCAACTCCCGGCCTCCCAAGGTAACTCTCCGGTCTCTGCAGACATCACGGACTAGGATGATACCACCCCCGGTTGTGATCTTGCAGAGTCTAGCTAAAGGTTCAGCAACAAGATGGTGTCTAACAGCAAAAGATACAGACACAAAGCTATGGAAAGCACCGGAATCAAATAAAGCAAGTGCTGGAATAGAATCAAGAAGAACAGAACCTGAGATAACATCACCAACTGGCTCGGCCTCGTCTACTGTCAGGGCAAAAGCTCGCCCCTGATGTCCTCCTCGGTGCTGCTGCTGGTGCTGGGCGAACCTCTGTTGCTGAGTCTGCAAAGGCGGACCTCTCTGCTGTACTGCAGGTGCTCTGGCTGGTGCCCTCTGAGCGGCTCCTCCGCCCTGAGCTGGACGGGCAAGCGCTGAAGGACAATCCTTCAGCTGGTGATCTGCTGTGCCACACAATAAACATCTGCCCAGCCTCTTTCTGCATATGTCCCATCCGTGCCCTGGCTTCCTACAGAAAGGGAAAACGATGGGCTGCCTCTGGCCCTGCTGCTGACCCTGCCTCTGCTGCTGGGGCGCCTGCCTGAAGGGCTCACGACCCTGACCCTGGTGCTGCTGGGTCTGCTGGAATGGCCTCTTGGCTGGGCCTGCACTGCTACCTGCTCCTGAAGCATCTCTGCTCCTCTTCGTCTTCAACTCTAGGTCATCCTCAGCTCTCTGTGCGTCGCTAACAATCTGCTCGAAGGTCGCCTCGCGGTCGCTCCTAGTCAAGGACTTGACCGCCATGACCAAGCCCTTACGGAACTTTTGCGCCTTTGCTGCCTCAGACAACCCCTCAACAAATCTGCCCAGACGGCAGAACTCTGCTGCATACTCGTCCACTGACATACTCCCCTGGACGAGCGCCTCGAACTGACTCTCTAATGCACTGAGAGCCACATCCGGGAAGAAATTCTCCTTGAAAAGCTTCTTGAAAGCCTCCCAAGTCAATCCCGGAGCTGCTATCCGCGTATCCATGCGGTACCAAGTGAGGGCAAGGTCGAACATCTGGCTGCCCGCTGCCTCGATCTGCATGCTGGCTGGGATCATCGCCAGCCGAAAGATGCCCTCTATATGCTCGATCCAGTCGTCGGCGTACAGGATCCCCTCTGTGCCGCGGAACTCCTTAGGCCGCATCCTCTGAAAATCGATAATAGTACCCGGCCTAGGATACTGAGCCTGCTCTGGCTGTGGCTGGATCTGAGCCACTCTGTCGATCGCTGTCATAGCCACCTGATGAGCATTCTCAATGCCCATCCTCATAACATCTGTCTGGCGGTACTGTGTATCCATCATCTCTCGGAAGAATGCGAACAACTGCGTAGCATCCACTGGCGCAGGCGGTGGTGGAGGAGGTACCACCGGAACAACTGGGGTGGCTCTCGGATCAATGGGAGTAAGGGGATCTCCGAGAGAAACTGAAGCTCCCTCAACCGCAGGAGTGGCGAGTGGAGCGGTAGCGGCTGCCGAAAGTCGAGCAGGTCGAGAGGTGGCAGACCTCTCGGTGGCAGCTGCTGGGGTGGTGCGCTGAGATCTGGTCTTCGGAGGCATCCTGAACACAGATCAAAAGAAGTCAATATAGTGCATGAAATGATAACATCAATGAAGGATAGTAATATTACAAAAGAAACAATTTCAGGAAAAATTAAAGATAGCAAAAGGAAGCAGGAAGGGTCCTAGTTGTGATTGAGCACACTCTCTCTCAGCCTATATCCTATATCCTATTGCAGGTAAACCTAAAAACTGGACCTGCATGGGCCACCACCAAAAACGTGTCACGACCCGCACCCGAAAATCGGGCATGAGCGGTGGGTACGTCCAGCCTACGCCGCAGAATCGGCGGTAGAACGCTGTAAAGGTCCGTTCTAGGTCAACCACTTCTATCTATATCTCACAGAAAAATCTGGCATGACCTCTCCAAAAAGAGGGCAACCACGCAATATATATATGTGAATAAAATCCTCTCCAAAAGGAGGGCAACCACGCAATATATATAATCCCTCAATCACAAAATCTAGGGGAAGAATAAAAGCACGATATGATATAAACAAGGAAACAGAACCAAGAGAGCAAGACAATCCAAAATAATACAGTCCAAGGCCATAATAGCTACAACATCTCACAGCCACAAAAGAATAAGTACAATAATCCAAAATAAAATACTGGGAACAACCCAGGAAACCCACCTAGCTAACTAGGATGTTATAGGCGTCTCCTCGGCGCACTCTTCCTCGATCACGGGGTCACAACAGTCGTCAACACCCGGCCCGTAGAACGTCGGACAATAGTCCTCAGGGTCCTCTGAAAAAATTATGCCCAGTCAGGACTGGAGCAAAGTACATAACTCTGAAAGCAACTCCAAATACATGGTAAGGTGTATATGACGAGCAATAGAAAAGTAATCAAGATGCACAGAAAATAAATATATGTTGGAGCATAATAAGTAGCTGTAAAGTAAACTGGAGAACAATACAAGTACTGGAAAAGTAACTACAGGTGAGAAACATGAATACTAGCTAAGTGCCTTGAGCACAAGTTCGTTATGTGATCGGCTTAGGTTGCACATGAAAAATACTACGATAACTCCGTTATGCGTGAGTTGCATAACCGACATACACATGAATACTATTTGGCTTTGATCACATAACCAACTCCTACTCCCCTCCCCCACTAATATCATTGGATCCAACCACAACACGCTACGTACATGATAATAGCTCGCGCACACGAAGGCGAGAGCACAAGAAGCACATGATAGCACATGAGAATCAATACCCGAAGCAGATGATGAAATACACGTGATAGAGTACCCGCTGAACACGGTAAGGGGGATAGCATCTCATGACGGGATCCACTAGTACCAGCTCGTGTAATAATGTGTCAGAATCAAGTATTACAGTTCTAGAACAGGTGATATAAACGCTATCATGAAATGGAAACTATCAGAGGTAGGTACTCGCCTGATGTCCTGAGCAACTTATGAGGATCGAGATCCGGACCGGTGTCGCCGGGACCTAATGTGAAAAGCAAGGATTAAACAGGGTTCTAAGCATTTAAACTGATATAAAAATAATTAAAAATAGGCTTCTAGGGCAATTCTAGGTCGAACGGGTCAAACCGGTAAAATCGGGTCAAAAAGTCAACCCGAGGACCAAAAAGTCAACTCTAGGTCAAAACTAGGTCAAACGTTGACTTTTACGGTCAACGGGGACAATTATGGTCAAATCTAGGTCAAACTAGGGTGCCCCTGAAATTCTAGGTCAAACCGAGCTCATAAAGCTACTAAACTCACAAACTCGCCGAATCGAGATACCGGGATACCCTCGGTATCCGATACCTCGCCCTAGGCCACGCACCCCGCCTAAACCCGCTAAAACCTATGCTAGCACGCGTAAATATATATACATAAGCATATAAAAATCACTCCAAGATATATCCTAGGCTATTGCTCAAATACCCCGCTCGAAGCTCAATACCTTGGATATCTCAAGGTATTGAGATACCTCGGTATCTCAAGGTATTGAGATACCGCTCTCAAACCCCTCTAACTAGCTATCTAACTAATAATTATATACCTAGTTATTAATCTAGGCTAGGTAATATAGATATCTACCATATTTATATATATCTAAGTATGTATATACCTATATATATAGATATCCACACACATATACCCAATCACCCATTTACCTTACCCATACACCTATATATATAACTATAGGTATATAGATATCTATATCTTAGATAGATATATCTATCTAAGTATCTAGCTATCTACTACCCGTCTAACTATCCATCTACCTATTTAGGTAACTATCTATCTAAATACCTAACTATCTATCTATTAATCTAGCTATCTCACTATCTATTTATATTATCTACCTAACTATCTATCTATTGATATATCTATCTATCTAACTTATTATCTATCCATCTATCAACATATATATATATATATATATATATATATATATATATATATATATATATATATATATATATATCAATCTCCCTTTCTCCCTCACTAGCCCTCGCTACGCTGGAGCTTGCTGCTGCTGCTGCTTGTGCTGATGCTGCTGCTGGCTGCTCTTGGTACTGCTGCTGCTTGCTGCTCTTGGCTGCTGCTGCTGCAGCTTTGCTGCTGCTGTAGCTTGCTGGGCAGTGGCTGCCCCCCTTCCTCTCACATACACACACACACACACACTCCCATATACACATATATATATCACCCCCTATATATATATATACATACACATATATAACTATATATATATACAACTAGATACATATATATACACACACCTATATATCTATATACTAACACACACTAACACACTCACACACACACACTAAAACACACACACACATACAAATATATACATAGCTAAATATATATAAACACCTATATTAATATATATATGCACAAATACAAATGTATATATATATATATACATACCAATACACACACACTCTAAGATATATATACATACACACACACATATATATATATATACACATATACACACACAAGCACACTTACACATATACATATATATATACACATAGACATATACACACACAAGCACATAGATTTAAATACACACATATATATATATAAATATATATACATAAACACACATACATATAAATATATACATATACATATATATATATATATAGACACATATACACTAACACAACACAACACACAACAACACACAAACCACACGCCCCACTCACACCCAACGACCCCGACACTCACCAATACCCTAAAATATATAAAATATAACTCGAAAACTCTAGCACACACACCCCGATACTAACCCAATGTGCGCACAAGCCCAAAACGAGGAAACCAAGTCGAAATGGCCGTTCGGTCATTTCGACGAACACGTGGTGCACGACTCAGAAAACCTCCTGAAACGCACACCAAACGAACTCGAAATCGGCCCAAAATTTACCCACGTGCTCTACACGATGTCTAGATCCTAGAAAATATGCTCCCGCGTCAATTCTAGGCCCGTGGCGAAAATGCACACGCACTTAGAATCGGCGACGACGAAAAGCCCCAATTTTGCCCGAAACTTCCGTTTCTCCGCGACGCGGCTTCCCGTGTCCAAACGAAGACACGCACTCACCCTCAAGACACTCGACAATGTCTACCTAGGTCCGTCTAACCTAGGACATCACCCAAAATTGGGCCAAATTCGGATTCCACCCGAATTTGACACAAAACCTAATGTCAAAGTCTCTAAACTCAACCAAACTAGTTCCAACTTCCTCCTACGGGTAGGCTTAGGGTCTAAGAAGGTTCTACAACACTAATTACACTACACAAAAATAATTAGGAAGGGGAAAGTTAGGTTTTACCTCTTGGAGTTGAAATCCCAAGGCCAAAGTCTCACAACCCCTAGAAATCACCTCCCTCAAGCTCCAAGCCACCAAATCTAGCTTCCACACTAGATCTAAGCTCCTCACACCTAGGTTAGAGAAAATGCAAGGTGAGGGTTAGCATAAGGAGAAGGAATGGAAGAAAGAAGAAAAATGGAAGAGGGACTTACTTTGGAGGAAGAAGGAGAAGAAAGAAGAAGTGGAGAAGAAGAAGAAGTGAAGGAGAAGAAAATATGAAGGAGTGGCTACTGGAATTCGGGAATGGGCTGCTGTGTGGTCGGGTGTGGTAGGTAGGGGCCGGCCATGGGTAATAAAGGGGTTCTCCAAAGTTGGCAAATGTCCAAAATGCCCTCCCGAAACTCGGTTTTGGGTTCCGGGTTCCAAAAGCACTCAAACTAGCTCCAAATCTCTCCCACTAACCTTCTAAAAATAAAATAATAAATCTAAGCCCCAAAATAATTCTCACAAGGGTGTGGGCTGGGTCGGACATGGGTCCACTAGGGTCGGACATGGGTCCAGGCTAGCCAAAACCCTAAAACAATCATTAAAAAAATAAGACAAGCACCAAATAAATATAAATATAATTAATTAAATACAATCCACTATTTATCAAATAAAAATAAAAAAATATCCTATTTTCTAGAATTGGGTAGTGACAAGTCTACCCTCCTTAAAATAATTTCGTCCTCGAAATTAAAAGACGAAACTAGGACAGGAATGCAAAGAAAGAACCATACCTCAGGGCTCGAAGAGATAGGGGTATCGCTCGCGCATTTCATCCTCCCTCTCCCAGGTCGACTCCCCTGGAGAGTGATGCCCCCACGCGACGCGAACCAAGGGAATTGTCTGGTTCCTCAATACCTTCTCCCGCCGATCCAGAATCTCCACCGGCTGCTCTGGATAGCTAAGAGTAGGGCCCACCTCGATCTCCGAGTGATCCAATACGTGACTGGGATCCGCCACGTACCGTCTCAACTGCGACACATAAAATACATCATGAACTCCCTCCAGCGTAGACGGCAACTCAAGCCTATACGCCACGGCGCCGACCCTTTCAAGAATACGGAAGGGTCAGACGAAACGTGGGCTAAGCTTCATGCCTCCACCGAAACGAATAGTGCCCCGCGTCGGCCTTTCCTGGGTGGTACTGTAATAAGATATCGAAGTCCTTCATCAACTCCAACCACCTCCTCTGTCTCATATTCAGCTCCTTCTGTGTGAGCATATACTTTAAGCTCTTGTGGTCTATGAAGATCTCCACACGCTCTCCGTACAGGTAATATTTCCACGGCTTTAGAGCGAAGATAACCGCTGCCAACTCCAAGTCGTGGGTGGGATAGTTCTTTTTATGAGGGCATAATTGCCTGGAAGCATAGGCAATTACCTTCCCGTGCTGCTGAAGAACGTAACCCAAACCCTTTCCTGAAGCATCACTGTAGATAGTGAATCCACCTGTCCCCGCTGGCAACGTCAAAACTGGAGCCGTCGTCAATCTCTTCTTCAGCTCATCAAATGCGGCCTGGCAATCCTCCGTCCTGACAAAATCCATATCTTTCCTGGTCAGCCTAGTCATTGGTGCTACAATCCTGGAGAAGTCTTATACAAACCTCCTGTAGTATCCTGCTAGCCCAAAAAAACTCCTGATCTCAGCTACCGAACTGGGGGTAGCCCACGACTCCACTGCCTCGATCTTCTCTGGGTTAACTGAGATTCCGTCACCCGTCACCACATGTCCAAGAAATTTAACCTTGTCAAGGAAGAATTCTTACTTTGAAAGTTTCCCGTACAGCTCCTCCTTCCTGAGAGTCTCTAAGACCAACCTCAGGTGCTCTTCGTGCTCCTCTGGGGTCTTAGAATACACAAGAATATCGTCGATGAACACCACCACAAACTTGTCAAGGTACTGGTGGAACATCTTGTTCATCAAGTTCATGAATACTGTCGGTGCATTGGTTAAACCAAATAGCATTACCATAAACTCAAACTGGCCATATCTGGTCCGAAAGGCTGTCTTCGGCGTGTCTTCTCTCTTCACCTTCACCTGGTGATAGCCTGACCTCAAGTCTATATTTGAAAACACCTTTGCCCTGCTCAACTGGTCGAAAAGATCATCTATCCTCGACAGTGGGTATTTGTTCTTGATAGTGAGGTTGTTCAGAGCTCTATAATCGATACACATGCGCACCATATCATCCTTCTTCGGTACGAACAACACCGGAGCTCCCCATGGTGATAAACTAAATTTGATGAAGCCTTTGTCCTGCAGCTCCTCAACTTGCTTCTTCAGTTTTGCCAGCTCGCTGTTGTTTACTCTATAGACATGTTGTGAAATAGGCTCTGACCTGGCACCAAGTCTATAGAGAATTCAACGTCTCTGTCTGGCGGCAAGCCTGGCAACTCCTTTAGAAATACATCCAGGAACTCCGCTATCAGAGGATGTGGCAGCTCCTCTTCTTCCATCCTGGCTCCGCAAAGAGTGCTTCTACTCTACTCCGCTGCTCCTCTGGCAACCTCAAACTCTGGCTCTTATGGTGGTCGAAATATCACTCTGCCCCCACACAATCTATAGTAGCATGATGCCTACTCAACCAGTCCATTCCGAGTACAATATCGTATCTCGGAAGTGGCATAACGAGTAAGCGCACGCTCAACTTTTGGCCTCCTAATGATACTCTCCGGTCCTTGCAACAATCACGGACTAGGATAATACCTCCACCAGTCGTGATCTTGCAAGTCCTATCTAATGGTTCCGCCTCTAAATGATGCTTAAGAGCATAAGATACGGACACAAAACTATGGGAAGTGCCATAGTCGAATAATGTAAATGCTAGAATACAATCGAGAAGAACTGAACTTGTAATCACATCTCCTGCTGGCTCGGCCTTCTCGACTGTCATGGCGTATGCTCGCCCCTGGGGTGCACCTCTCTGCTGCTGGTGCTGAGCAAACCTCTGCTTCTGCGGTGGAAGTGGTCCCCTCTACTGGCCTTCTGGTATGGTAGGTACCCTGGCTGGTCCCCTCTGAGCGGCTGCTCCTTCCTGACCTGGACGAGTCTGGATAGTAAGGCAATCCCTCAGCTGATGTGTTGACGATCCGCAGGACAAGCATGTGCCCAATCTCTTCCTGCAGATCTCTCTAGTGTGTCCTGCCTTCCTGTAGTACGCACACTGGATAGCGGGCTGAGTCTGTCTCTGCTGCTGCTGCTGGCGTATCCTCGGGTTGGTGCCTGGTACTTCTGATACTGCTGCTGGTATGGCCTCTATTGCTGCTGGAAGTGTGGATGCTTGCCTGGTCCCGCACTACTGTTTGCTCCTCCTGAAGTATCGCGTCCCCTCTTGGGCCTGAGGTCTAAGTCATCCTCAGCTATCTGGGCATCCATCAATATGCCCTCGAAGGTAGCAGTGCGGCGTCCCGATGTACGAGACTTGATCTTCCTTGCCAGCCCCTTTCTGAACTTCCGGGCCCTGTCTCCTGGATCTCGAATCATCGATGGCACAAAATGACTCAGGCGGCAAAACTCTGTGACGTACTCATCAACTGACATGCTCCCTTGGACCAAGTCATAGAACTGACTCTCCAAGGCTCCCAGGGCAACATCAGGAAATAACTTCTCCTTGAAGAGCTCCCTGAAGGCCTCCCAAGTAAGTCCCCCAATAATGAGTCTCGGCTCAGTGCGAAACTACGTCAGCCTAATGTCAAACATCTGGCTGCCGGCGGCCTCGATCTGAAGAACCTTCGAAAGCTGAGCCAAGCGCAACTTTTTTTCTATGTCCTCTAGCCAATCGTCGACGTAGAGTATTCCCTCAGTACCCTTGAACTCCCGAGGCATCATCCTCTTGAAGTCCACGATAGTGCCCGACCTCTGGTGGTGCTGGCCAGGATGCTGCTGCTGCACAACTCTCTCCACAGCCTGGAGAGCCACCTGATGAGCATTCTCCATGCTCACCCTCATCATCTCGGTCTGGGCCTGGTGCGCCTCCGCCTGTAACCTCTGAGCCTCCGTTGACGTCCTCTGGGCATCAACCATGCCCTGGATCAGCGCGAATATCTATGTCCCGTCAACGGGCACTCCTCCGGAAAACGGAGTCGGTGGTGGTGGAAGAGGCTCCATCACAGCTGTGGGAACCCTCTAAACAGGTGGGGGGGGGGGAGGACCCTTGAAAAGTGCAGATACTCCCACATGCACAGGAGATGTAGGAGGTACTGCGGGTGTATGTCCAACAGGGCAAGAGATGGCAGACCTCTCTGAAGCTGCTGCTCCTAGTCTTTGGCGTCATCCTGAAGACAGATTGAAAGAATCAATTAAGGTAATAGACACGATATCATCAAGGAAGGACAATAAAAATTCTAAGGGAAGTAATCATTAAGAATAGCATTATAAGGATCAAAATTTTTCTAATTATGATTGAGCATATTTTTGACCTAAATCTTATTCCCTAAAACAGGCTTGTAGTAATACTCTAAGCGAGCACCACTACGATATCGCTCTAAATGCGAATCTAGACCTGTATGGGCCACCACTAAAAATGTGTCACGACCCGTACCCAGAAATTGGACATGAGCCGTGGGTAAGTCCAGCCTACGCCACAGCATCGGTGGTAGAACGCTGTCTAGGTCTCAAACATAACTCATCCTGTCAATGGTCTCAACTCCATAGGGAGGACAATGATATACATGAGTCAACAGTTTATAATTTATTCAATCACAAGGCTATTGGAAAGTAATGGCACAATGAGATATAAGGATAGAGAGTACTGACATAAGTCTAGCACAAAAATATAAATACATCACAAGTCTAGAGTCTAGATGTCCAAAAAAGTCTCAACAATAAATATAACCCAATCTCAGTTCTGGAACAATGATACATAAATAAGACAGTCTAAACTCCTGTAGGTGGTATCTCCTCTAAGATGGAAAACTCCTCTAGAATTTTTGGTACAAAATCTCCCTCTGCTCCGGGGCCATAGTGGGTAGGACAGAAGTCCTCCAAGTCCTCTGAAAAATGTTATCCAGTCAGGATTGGAGCGAAGTACAGACACTAAATAGCAGTTTTATTTATGTTGACAAAACTATAAAAAAGTGTAAGGAATACAAGATGAAAGAAATACTAGAAATATAGAATACTAGAGAGTATGTAATAAGCAATAGAACACCTAGCAATGAATAAAAATATAAGTAAATGCTAGAACAAGTGAACTGAAATAAAGAATAAATATCTGGCTATGTGTTTGAAATATCAGTTTATTATGTGATCGGCTTGGGACGAGATCAGGCTTGATATATATGATTGGATATGATACATGTGAGGTCAGGCTAACTATCTGGTTAGCTATGATGCGAGCAATAGTCAGGCTAATCATATATATCAGGCTATGAGGCATGTAAATGGTCAGGCTACACCCGACGTGATGTGTGGGATGAGCTATGATGCATGTAAGGTGGGGTATGATCACATAATCTGCTAATATATCCCAATCCTCAGCTAGCACGATGGATTCCAATGATGACTCCTCATGACAGGTATCTAGGATGCTAACCCGTGTATCCACAATGTCAGAGTCAAGTATAGTATACAACTAGAATTATAGAATTAATCAACAAAAATGAAAACTGTCAGAGAATGTACTCGCCTGTGGTCCCGAGGAAGGTGTGAGGATCAATGTCCAAGGCAAGATCACAATGACCTAATTATAGAATATCAATGTCAAAATACTGAATTAAAGGGATAAACATGTTTAACTAATTAAATGCGAGGCCTCTAGGTCAAATCTGAGGTTTACTGGTCAATACTAGGTTAACTAGTTAATACCTTGCCAAACTCAACACTTCTAGTACCCATCTACTAGTACCTCATTATTATGCACTAACCATACCTTGGTGTCACTAGGCCTATAATACTAGGTATCTCAATACTCATTAGATGTGCAAATACTGATTCATGTAGGTACTAGATAGACACAACTCATAAACCTAGTTATTTAGTTCTAACCTTATATCTAGGTTATACTAAATACTACCCATACACATAACCCATATATATATATATATATATATATATATATATATATATATATATATATATATATATATATATATATATATATATATATATATATAACCAGTACACTACTAACTATATACATCTAGCTAATTTAGCAATAGTTAGACTAATCAATATCCAAATCAATTCCCTAAGACCCCCAGTATCAGTCCTCCTACCACACACTAGATACTGACATAGCACTCACACACTAAACTCACTGAATAAAAACTGATAAGCCATAGGACTCAAGGCATAAAGCAGTATCAGAGCTCAGAGGTAGCTAAGAACCTACATAACTGATCTAAAGAACCATTCACAGTGTCACAGTCTGAAACTGTTCAGACTTTCACATACATGGCTTAACTCTGAGACAAGCCTATAGCTACTGGCAGAATTCCAAGCATCTAACCCTTGTCCACTAATACACAGTATCAGGATACCTGAACCCTAGGAATTCCAAGTAGTGTAGCTTTCTGAAATTCCTGAGACAAGCATATGCTACTGGCAGAATTCCAAGCATCTAACCCTTGTCCACTGATACACAGTATCAGGATACCTGAACCCTAGGAATTTCAGGTAGTGTAGCTTCCTGAAATTCCTGAGACAAGCATATGGCTACTGGCAAAATTCCAAGGGTTCATAGGTACATACAGTATGGTCTAAACTCTGAGACAACATGTGGTTGCTGGCAGGATCAACCGGGTACCTAACTTGCTCACTGATACACACAGGTTATACACCACTGATACCCAATGCAGCTATAGCCACAGTTCAGTTTTGAACTGATACTGGGTGCAGATACATGCTGCACAGCTGCCTTCCCCTGCACACTGAGAAAACTTAACTCACAAACCTATCACTCATGAACCCAAGTACTCATAGTTTACACAAATTCACTGATACTAATACACTAGAGAACTTAATAACTGACACTGAACTTCCCATACCTACTACCACTGCAAAACTTATTGAAACCACCTGAATGCTAATACACAACACAGTGCTCAAAACTGCACAGACACCATTCCATCTCACTGAGACTCACTACTCAGTTTTCTCACTGAGACACACGACTAACACACTAACCTACTGATGCACACACACTATAAACTCAACACTGAACTCGACTAAACCATTCACAGTTTTACCCTATACCTCTCCCTTACTGAGGCATATATAGGAAAATTTAGTTCACTAATATACCTACCACACAATTCTAGAGCTCACTGAGAACTAAGCTCACAGTCACACAGTCATCTCAACCACTGCTTTGGTACTGTGATATACCTAAACTCAAACCAAGGTTTTCTAAATACTGGTACACCGATACACTGTATCAACTCACTGATACAGATACTCTATCTCACTAAACACACTGATACACCACCCACAGGCACACACATACACACACACTACTGAAGAATTTGCACAGCTTGCCTTGCTGATACACACAGTAACCCTAATACACACAGGAACTGAAGAACCATACTCTGCACAGTGAATTCTCCATAGACACAACACAACACTCACAGTAATAAAACCCCTAAAATATTGATACTGAACCCTAGCACATGAACCCGACTGTACAGTAACCTCCCTATGGTGCATTTCCTTCTCCAAATCACACAAACCTATATATATATATATATATATATATATATATATTTATATATCAAAACATGCAGTATTAGAATAGATTAGATAGGTAAACCCCTATGAGGCATTTCATCGAACACCTAGGGCTGAAAATTGGATTCCACACTAAGAACTCCTGAATACCCAAATCAAAATCCTAAAATCGAGATCAACCTATACGTATGTGATATAATCAGGTGTAAATACATATCCCCCTGATTAGGGCTCACGAATTTGGGGAAAACCCTCGTTAGAAACCACAAACCCTAGAATCACCTAGGAATCCATGAAAAAAAATGAAAGAGCCAATCCGAATTCAAATGGTGGGCTCCTAATGGCCAAACAACAATTAAAAATAGAATTAAATAGGGTTTTAATTCGGATTCTCACCTATTGGGAGATGGTTTTCCAATGTAGCTCCTCTTTCTTCAAGCCTCCTTGGTCCAAGCTCCTAGATCTCTCTTGATGGAGAAGGAAGAGGGTTTCTAGGGCTAGAAATTTCTAAAATTTTGGGAAAGAAAGTGGTTTTCTAAGTGGAGGCTAGGTTTAGGGTTTTTTTCATGAATGAAGAAGCTTGAGGGAGGCTCCCTCTCATTTAAATAAGACTAGGGTTAGGGTTAGGGTTAGGGCTTCTAATGCCAAGTGCCTAATTAGCCCTTAATAATTTGTCATGAAGAACTAAAAAATAAAAAGGGTTTAGTCATTCATTGAGGGTTTAAAATAAAAACTAAAAATACTAACTAGGGTTTGGTCACAGGGGTTAAACCTAATGGGTTTTTAGGTCAAGCCCCTAGACTTATGCATTAAGAACACCCTATAATTTATTTAATACTTATCACACATATTTATTAAAACAATAAATTAAACATGGTAAATTATAATAATGCCCTAATTTAGAAATGTGGTAGTGACACAATCATACTATCCTTATGCTGGTCCAACATCCATCCCGCACTACCCTCACGTGGTAGCATTGCCAGCTGCAACATGATAACCATACTCAGATATAAAATACAATCCTCCATCGCACATGAATCAACTCAGCATCTCTATTGATTTTCTCTATTGAAATTATTCATGCACAATCTTATTTCTTACAGAATACACATATTGATTTATCTTATTCCCACATGTAAAATATTAACCACAAGTTATTCTTCTATGGCATCGAATCATTATTGGGTTCTTAGTATCTTTTATAATTCAATAATCACAACTAGAACATCATAATATTTAGACTTATTGTAGGAACATCCAGTGAGTGTAGCTAAAATGTCAAATACTCTCTATTGTGGAAGCACTTTCGAACAATAGCGGAAGCAACACAGAACGATCATAGATACAATTTCTATAATCGCAGAAGCAACTTTGAATACTCACAGAAGGCAACTTTGGATACGCACTAGGATGACTGTGACTATTCAAAAAGGAGACTTTAAATAGTCACCGAAGCAAATTTGAGTATTCATGGAGCATCTTTAATAATCATGGAAGCAACTTTGATTTAAAATTTATCGCGTCCAAGGACGCATAACCGTGCTCTGATACTAATTTGTCACGCCTGATTCCGAAGAATCGAAGGTAGCTACGGATATGATGTCGTACAAGCCTAGATTATACTTGTATAAGGCAAGAAGATAGATAATATTCGCCGCCATTAAATTTAAAAGTCTAAAAGAGCTTGATTTAATCAACAAACTAAAGAAAGTACAAAGATATCCTAGATAGAAAATCTGAGTATAATATTTTGATCTGGGTAGCGACGATGGACAAAAAGTGATGTGGCGGCTCCTTTACTCCGTTGACAGTCCGATGAGGGAATGGTGATGCTCTCCTTTATTCTCTCTTCTGATCTTGTATGCACGTATGTAGCTAGCCAGGGGTTGTAGGGTATGATACCCTCGTTATTTATAGTCGTCGTGTTGACGAACTATCGATGCCGCATATGGCTCTGTTTGGTGGTCGTTTAGGGCTCAGTTTGGTGGCCGCGTAGGACTCATTCATTATAATACGGTTGTAACCGCAGTCACATACTGTGAAGAGGCTGCCATGTGGTCTCGGTTAGGATATATTATTGAATAGATCTCGAGGTTGTTGCGTGCGTGACTTGGTCAACTGGATACTTAGTCATCACTGACTATGCGAGAAATTATTTTTGGTTGTAACAGAAAAGATCCTGTGAATCGAGAGCAGCATAACGTCATGGCCACATAGCATCATGGCCGTATTCGGGCTCTTGTTTGGCCTTGGTCGGATGGACACTCTGGCCGCATGATGGCGAGGCTGCATGGGTCTTGTCTGGCCTTGGTCGATGGACACTTTGGCCGTATGTTGGCGAGCCCGCTTGTAAACTCTCGTCTGGCCTTGGTCGATGAATACTTTGGCCGCATGTTGATGAGGTCGTATGCAAACTCTCGTCTGACCTTGGTCGATGGACAATTTGACCGTATGGCATTGTGGCAACATACAAACTCTAGTCTAGCCTTTGGTCGATGGACACTTTGGCCGCATGGCATTGTGGCCATATAGCATACGAGGGAACACGTTGCATGGCACATCTGACGAGGTCATTAATGAACTAATGTCACTTTATGTCTTTTCTTGAGCCATCGTTTTTACGAATCTTGAAGCGTCGGCGTGAAGAGCGATATGTCAGAGTTCGACAATCATCGAATGCTATGTCAGGGTATTTTATACGGCCTTCCTGCTCTGTGGTCGTTCAGGCCGCATAGAGTATACTATGCGGCTCCTTGATCTTTGGTTTGACTAAGGCGCGTGTAGCTTCTCTGCAGCTTGGTCCTTTAGGCCGCATGTTGCCTCTCTGCGACTTGTTTGTTCAGGCCGCTTGTGGCTTCTTTGCAGCTAGGTTATTCCTTTGAGGGGGGCACGACCTTTATGCGATATGCATGGTTTTTTTATGCTTCTACAAGATCCCCTTCAAAGTTTTCAAAATAATAAGTTTGGAATACTTTAAAAGAAGCATGATTGGCCGCATATGCAGGGCATGCCGCAGAGTCTCATGGGCGTATATTTTTCTCTAACAGGTTGTCCGCTCATTAATGAGGAGATTTGCTTTAATTTTTGTGCGTATCTTTTGAGATTCTATGCCATTAGTGGATAAAGCATCTCAACTAACGAGGATTCGCCGCCAACCGTCGTCGCTTCATGGATCGAGGAGGGTTAGATTCGAATAAACACTATCGTCATCCGTTGTCGCATAGTCCAAGGTCAACCTTCAGGTTGGAGCTGACGTAGTAGAGCACCTCGGTACTCCTATCCAGAGTCGTGGTGCCATTCTTCCATTTATCGCTTAGTTACCGGACACTTAGGCATCCCACGCATCTATAAAGGTTGCGAGCAGGACCGCCAGTCACTCCTCGGTTGTTGCTTCACCCTCAGGATCTTCGAGCGTCCCTGTACAGGCTGTCGAGCTAGTGGCCTCTTGCTCCTTCTAGCCGCGTTTGACTCCGGCTACCTTGGAAGAGCTTGATAAGAACGTTAGGCTCTCGGTTCAGAGCTTCTATATGTTCCTGAAATAAGGGGTCGAGGGAGTGTTGGAGCACAATAAGTCCTTCGCCTGGGCCAAGTACTTTGTCGAGGGCCATATCCACTCTTTGAGGAGTCTTTCCGGTTTTGAAGCGATGGCTGGCCTTTTGGGACAATGGTTGGTAGAGACGGAACAATGTCTGATGGAGCTGTAGCAACACCAACAGGCAGATATAGGGATATTAATATCCCATGAGTATGCCGAGTTCTTGAAGAAGGTGGATATGGAGAAGGCCTCATTTGCTTCCTCTATGGAAACTTTACAATGCGACCTCCTAGATTTGCGATAGAAGCGCGACTGGCTGGGCAATCTTAGGGAAGGGCGTCTCTCTCGGCAGGAGGACCTTACTAAGGCCATTAGAAAGCTGCAAGTCAAGCTCTTGTGCTGGAGAATATGATGCGTGAGACCCAAAAGAAAGAGGAGGCAATCTGTGCCAAGGCGAGCCAAGTGGCAAAGACTACGACTGGTGTTGAGGTTGCGATATAGAAACTCGAGGACAACTATGAGTCCATCATTCGCTACGAAGATCCTGAAGTCATGGCCAAAGAGGTAGAGTGCCGGGCCCAAATGCGCCTGGATGGTCGTATAGCCCATCTCCATGAGCGAATAACGGAGTTATGCTCTGACTCATCGCACCAGTAGTTTTTTTTTTTACTTTTTTTGTCTTCGTTCTACCTTCGAGCTTGGGATCTCGACAATCCCCCAAAATATAGTTTTGCTTTCAATTTCTCTTTCCGAAGAAAAATAAAAGTTATTATATTGTTTGTAATTCATTTGTGTTAGCTTTGGGTATCGTACTAGAGGTAATATGGACATAGTATAATATCATAGCTTTTTAAGGATATCCTGCTGGGGGGTCTTTGGTGGACCTATTACTTATTGTGCACATGAGTGCAAGTAATATGCTTAAAACAAAATCCTATCATAGGTAATATGGACGTGATAGATTTTGTGGACCTATTACTTTTTGCACACCTAAGTGCAAGTAATAGGTTTGAGACAAGTCCTGCCAGAGGTAATATGGATATGACAGATTTTGTGGGCTTAACACCCTGGCGTACTTAGAGTTAAGTACGGGTGCTAAGTTGTAATGACAACCGATATCAGAGATGATATGGACGTGATGATCGATAGCCAAACCCGGAAGATTTTCTCAGAGGTAATATAGACATAAAAAACTCGGCCATGGAAAAATGTTAGGACGGTGGTTCAGAGGTGATATGAATATGAACCAATGTCCAGGAGACTCACTGAGGAGTCATTTACTGATTGTGGTCTATCTGGGAATGTAGATAGACATGAGGGTTGCTCCGCTAGGGATATCGTCAGGGTGATAGCTCAAAGATAATGTAAATATGGCTAGCGCCTAACAAGATTGGTTTGAGTTGTTACTGTGGGAGTATGCAAGTGGACCTGAGGATAACTCCACTGGAGAGCTTTTGAGGATCCATTATCCATTGTGTATCTAGGATTCCTGAACACAGATAACGGCTTTTGTAATAATTTGTATAGAAAAGGGCAGTGCCATATATAGGCACTCATTGGGGATGAAGAGCCATGAGTGTAAACAGCGTACGTCTTGGCCGTATTCATGTGATTAGGGAAGTATCAGCCTAGCCTTAGATGTAGTACTTTTTTAGGAACTTTTTATTAATGGGCATCATGGGCAAGTCGCCATTGGATTTTGCTAGTCGGTAGGCGTCATTGGAGAATACCAATTCTATGGCGAGCAGGCCTTCCCATTTGGGTTAGAACTTGTCGGCCGTCTTGTAGGTCATAACCATCGGCCTTCTTACTGTCAGGAAGAGATCACCCACTTGGTAAGTCCTCTTCTTCCTCCATTTTTTGAAGGCTCCCGAGAGATGCACTTGGTATAGCTCAATGTGTTATTAAGCCAAGAGACATTTCTCGTCGAGTGCTTCTAACTCTTGTAGCCGGCGGCGGTGATTGTCGTCGACGGTTAATTGGTTGGAGTGGGCCACTCGAAGTAAGAAAATTTGGACCTCGAGGGGGAGGACTCCTTTGCTCTCATAGACCAAAGAGAATGGCATGAGGCCAGTAGGTGTCCGTACCGTTGTGCGGTAGGCCCAAAGAAATTTACCCAGCTTCTTACTCCAGTCGCGTTTGTTGGATGACACAAACTTTTTGAGAAGCTTTATGATGGTCTTATTGAAGGCTTCTGCCAGCCCATTTGTTGCTAGATTGTAGGCCGTCGACGCTATATTCTGAATCTGGTTTTTATTGTAAAACCGATAGAACCCATTTCTTACAAACTGTGGACCATTGTCATGGATGATCCTTCATGGCAAGGCGATGTGGTATATGACGTGATGCTTGACGAACATGATCATGTTGGATGTCTTGACTTCGACGAGTGGTACGTCTTTCGTCTACTTGGATAAGTAGTCAGTAAATGCAAGGATGAACCAATATCCCTTAGACGAAGGTGGACTAACCGGTCCTATGATATCCATGCCCCAGGCTTCGAACGGCCAAGATGCATCAGTCGGGTGTAGGAACTCTAAGGGTTGGTGGATAATTCTGCGTGAATTTGTCATGCTTGGCACTTCCTTGTGTAGTCAACGGCCTCTTCTACCATTTTCAGCCAATAGTAACCCATTCTCCGGAGACGGTCCTTGTCATTCCCCATTCCTGATATACGTATTTTATTTTAGCATGGTTGCATGTGCATGGAGACTAGACCCATTCTTTGATTTTACCTGGTTTATGGTTTATTTTGTGGGTTGGTTCAAGTCACGAGAACCCTCGGTTCAACCCTCAACCCTACTATATATAAGCCAATCTCTCATTCTCTCTCTTCATTACTTTATTTTTTTTTCTCTTGTTATTTTCTCCCTCCAAGTCTTAGACAATTACACCTTGCATAAGAAATAAAGAAACCCTCCATATTAATTGATTATTATGTTCTTTGCATGATTTTAAACCCTTTTAGAACTTGGAGTTTTCAGATTTGGTGGATGGATTGGTGCATATCTATATTTCTAACTTAAGACTTTTATAGGTTTTATGAGTTTTTTGGTTTTGATCTATTAAACATATATTTTTAAAAACCAATTTTTGCTACATAATAGAACTTTCAATTTTAAGCATTTTGGCTTTTGGTTCACTTGATTTGGACTTAAAATAAGGATTTTATGGTCAAAATAATTTTTGGTTTTTTTTGAAATTCCGCCATGGCCAAACCTGTTGTTGGAGAAGACAAAGTCTTCATGCGGCCAGCGAGTTATGCGGCTTGGAGAGTGCTATGCAGCCTGAGTGCTATACAGCCTGATCTCTTTGCCGTATACTGACTAACATGCGTCTATCTTGTTGGATGCGTGACTGCCATCACACAAGTGTTCTGGAGCTAATCCTTGAACTTCTTGTGTGTTCACTCGCTGAACGAATAAGAAATTCACTAAGTCCAAAGAGCAATATACGGCTGAGTGACTTTTGTGGCAAGCAGAGCATGTGGCCACCTTTCTTGGACGCATGACTCTGAACCATTGGCACATATTTCTATGACTTTGTCATTTCTCTTTGACACACTTTATTGAATTGCTATATCAGTCATATCAATCATTTTATGTCATATCACCGATACTTTATCTATTGGCCTTCACTTTAACACTTATCCTAAGGAGTAGACTTTAACCCTGAGCATGCGACCTTGACTCCATATGCGACAAAATGGTTCATGCGACCTTGACTTCATATGCGGCTAGGACTTCACATGCGACCCTGATTTCATATGCGGCCAGAACTTCACATGCGACCTAGAGGCATATGCGTCCTAGAGACCTATGCGGCCTTGATTGTTTGATTGAATACTTTCTTATTCTTTTATGATTTATTTCTTGGGTTAATTCTAGTATTATGATTCTAAGGAAGAATGGATTTAGTAACCAGACCTCGTGCTAAACATGACCATGAGCTAAGATTGGCTATGAACATGGCATGAGTTGAACTGAGATTTCAATATGAACCAGACTAAGTAGATAGTAACTAACCGGCTTTGTGCATGACATAAGCATTCTTGTTACGATATGATCTTGATTCATGTGACCCAATGTATAATTGATAATTGGACTCGAATATTGTATCCGTGCCGATACAAATTATTGTCTAAAAGTGTATATGATCGGATGTGCGCCGAGGTATGACATACCGTGTCACGTGTTAAATGATTTATATTTGTGTTGTGTATCGAGAATGCCTCCAAATCTCCTGAATGCGTGATATTATATATACATACTACTTTTCTCCAGCACGGACATGATAAGTGAGTCGAATACCAAAATATGGCTAGGATATTGGTTGATTAAATATTACATACACGCTCGGATGCATCCAGATTAAACTTTCATGGATTCGTATCTAGCGTGCCCGTAATTTGTATGACATCTTAAGGGAAATTCTCATATGACCATGCCTTGAGATTTTGAACACAATATATGGCTATTAGGTAACTAAAAGTGGTAGTAACATTTAGAGGGAACAATATCCCGAGATCATGCCAATGAACCTTCCTACAGAGATTCATTCTGAGTGCGCTGTGGGCTGGCCACCACAGATACTATATATCATCCGTCTTAGTAGAGTACAGTATCTGACCTATTATAAATAACGCCAAGCCATTGTCTCCCTATAGGAATATTGGAACCGCTAATACCGTATTTTTAGCGCAGTGGCCCTACGGGGAACTGGTACATTATGCAAGTGCCTGTATATTTCTTATTTGGCTCGGTTAGCTCATGTTCAGCACTGGCATGATCTGAGGATACCTATTATGCATTATTTTTGAGATAACCTCAGACTCCACAAAATATTAAGTCGTACAAGTAATTAGCCGATTTAAGAAAATGGACTTAGTTATGATTGTATTATTCGGTTAGTAGCCTAGAGAAATTGACTATCTTAGTGTGATGGTTCAATCCTTGTCCTTGTTTGGTTGTAGGGTTGGGCCTTTACGCTAGGATATGCCTTGGACTTAAGTTATGACACTGAACCTATATATTATTATATAATTATTTTTTGGGTTTTTATTTCTCTATTTTATGCTTCTTTTGTGCTGCTTGCTATTTGGGGTCTAACCCCACTGGTTTTGCATGGCCAGGTCTCGAGTCATCACCCGAGGATCTAGCGTACTATCCCCCAACTCATGGCACGTACCAGGAACGTGGTCGTAGAGGATAACGAGTAGGTTTTCTTATTCCCTGCTCGTTATTGTACATTTATTCTTTTGGACGTTTAGCCACCGGCACCTGTTAGCCGGCACGTCTGGACATTAGTCTCCTTACATGATTGTATTAAATAAGACTGTTGCTGATTACTGTCATGTACTTTTGTTACTCTTTCAGCTTCTTATTTGGCATAACTGATCTCTAGAATATTTTGAGAAAGCGTTTGGGATGCTTTATTGCTTTATCATATATGCTCTATGTTACTGTTCTTGTTTGAATGATTGAGATATAGAAGTTCTTGACCATAGGAGACTTGATTGTAGCATGTACCCCTTGTCTTATTACAGTCGTGATTGCCGCACGACGTATAGTACCTTGTACGTGGTAGCTGGCCATGTCCATCTCCGTATTTTGGTACTAGGGTGTGACAAGATTTGGTAGGGTTCATCATGAGCTGGATACCTTTCGAAGTTAGGACAAAACCCAGGAATTTTTCAGTAGAGACTCCTAGAAAAGATTTGGTGGGGTTCATCTTGAGCTGGTGTGTACGCATGAGGTCGAATACAGTCTTCAAGTCCCATAGGTGATCATCTTTGCAACAAATCTTGACGAAAATGTCATCAACATAACACTCGACCATTTAGCGTAGATGTTCACTAAAGATGGTGCTCGTTGCTCGTTGGTATGTAGTACTGGCGTTCTTCAGACCGAAAGACATAACTGTGTAGTAGTATACTCTTATCTACGTTCGAAAGGATGTGTGCTTCTCATCCTCATAAGCAATCTTGATTTGATTATAGCATGAGAATTCGTCCATGAAGGATATATGCTCGAAGCTACAGGTGTTGTTAATCATTATGTCTGTGATCGGAAGGGGGAACTTATTCTTAGGGCAGGCCGCGTTCAGATCACGGAAGTCAATGCATATCCGGATTTTTTGTTCTTTTTTACGACGGACACAATATTGGCTACCTAATCTGGATGTTGTTCTTCGCGAACGAAGCCACTAGCTATCAGTTTGTTGACTTCAGCTTCGATGACATTCATAATGTTCGGTCGGAACTGTCGTTGCTGCTGCTTGACAGTCTTGGCGTTCGCCAAGATGTTGAGTTTATGGACCGTATTTTGGGGGTCCATTTTGGCATATCTCTATAACTCCAGACAAAGATATCGATGTATTCTCTAATGAGCTATAGCTGGGATTTTTGGTCCTCATCAGTCTGACTCTTCCTAATGAAGATAAATTTAGGGGAGGATTCGTCGCCCAAATTGACTTGTATGACTTTGTCCTCAGTAGGAGGTTCTCGTTGTTCGAACCATATCTTTCATTGTGCGTCTAGGTGTTGGGCCTACTGTTATACTTTAAAGAGTTTCGTTAGATCCTCGTAGTCTTCCTCAGGGTTAGCTGACACCATGTTGACAGAAAATATTTGTTTGAGCATCTCCTCGATACTGATGTTGGAGTCCCAAGAGAAAGATTTTGAAGAGTGAGAGTGTAACTTATCTTCTTCATCCAAGCCTTTAGGGGTTGTAGGAGGTATGACGTACCCTAATCCATGCTTGGTCTTATGGTAGTAATCCTTGGACTTGCCTGAAGGAGCTTGCAGTCGCAGAGGCAGTCGTCGATGTTTGCCATAATTCAGACCCCGGTTGCTTTTAAGATCATAATCCATCTTCTAGATGAGGTGTTTGGCTTGACCACTGAACTGGTAGAGTTTTATTTTGCTGGTATCGGGTTCTGGCTCTTGTTATTCCTGCTATAACTTCTTCGGGAGTGAAAAAACCGTGTAGCAGGATTTGGACTTCTTGCCCCTAGACTTGGTGGCAGAGGGTGTTGTCTGCTGCATTAATTCTGGAGCAAGATCGGGATAAACTCATATGACCTTCCTACATGGCATGGAGAGAGGTATAAATTCGGCTGTTTGGTTATGAGCTGACGAAAGATTGACGACCTCCATTGTTGCCCTTGGAATTGGGATTACTTCATCTTGGGCTTCTGTCACCAGGAAGTTATCGAACTGGAGTGATACCATATTGGTGGCAACAGTCTTGTCATCAATGTCCAAGGCGAGGGCCTTGGTGTCTAGCAGGCGCTGGATGTACCACTTTAGGGTATAATAATTTTGTGTCACATGGTAGACGTAACGATGGTAGTGGCAGTACTTTAGATTATTTATCTCGACTGCATCAACAGGGCGTTTGATGTCGTGGAGCCGAAGCTTGTTCTCCTACATCAGCTCGTCAAAGATTGCCATGACCTCATCGTCTTCGAAAGAGTATATCTTTTTTGGCTTTGGAGCTTCTGCCGACTTTTTCTCAGGATTCTTGGTCAAGTTAGTGACAAGGGCTTGCTTTCCCTTGCCGTCGTGGCTATTGTTGTCGCTGTTGTTATTGCTATTATAGGGGCATTTTTCTCTATCCTCAATAACATGGATCTGTATTCCCAAGAGACGGGCGTCCTTCACCTTCTTTTTTGTGCCGACGACATTTATGATGAACGTCATCCAGTCTTTGAATTGGGTATCACCCATCCACAGCCTAAACGTCGAAAGTAGGTTCTTCCAGCACATGTCCATCAGAGTGGATTCAGGATTATCCGGGGGTAGCTTCAGCGCGACTTGCCTGTAGCGTTAGACGTACTCCTACACAGTCTAATTTTATGTCTGTATGATGTCCAACAAAGAAGACATCATCATGTTACATCCTCCGTCATAGAATTGGGCGAGGAAGAGACTTTTAAGATCGTCAAATAACGATATGCAGTTGTCTTGGAGGTTGCAGAACCAATCGAAGGTCACCCCCGATAATACCCTGACAAAGAGCTTGGCGAGGAGAGCATCACTGCGGGATAGATGCCCGGTTGCTATCTCAAAGTAGCTCATGTACTGACGAGGAGACGTCTTTCCTTCAAATGGATTTAGGTTGAAGGGCTTGTATTTAGGTGGATAGGGAACGTCTCTCCACTCAAGGAGATATGGTTGTCGAATCCCGAGATCGCGAATTTAGTCTCGGTTCCCTATTGAGTCCAAGCGGGCTCGCAGCTCTCGTACCTCCCGTATTGCTTCCCCAACCTCATCTATTATTGAAGGAGTAGATGAATCAGGACTAATGTGATTGCCATTGATGGGCGAAGTAGTGGCATTAGAGTCTCCATTTGATCCAGGATCTTGGCTAGCTTATCCCGAGGTTCTTGAAGGCCGTGGGGCCATGTTTGTCTTGATCTCCAACATCATCTGGGTCAATATTTTCCATTAAAATTGATTGGTTCGATAACAAACAAGAGAAAGTACAAAGAGGTCTTAGACAAATAATCTAAGTATAAATTTTTTATTCTGGGGTGTGACGATGGACAAAGAGAGCGACGGTGGCTCCTTTACTCCATTGACGATCTGACGCAGGGTAAAGAAGCTCTCTTTTGCTCTTTCTCCTCTCCTCTGTATTCTCTGTCTATCTCTCTGTGTGTGTGTGTGTGTGTGTGTGTGTGTGTGTGTGTGTGTGTGTGTGTTTGGTTTGGGCATGTCACCTAGGTATATATAGTCATCCTTGGGAGCACATATGTTAGGTCGCATGGATGTTAGAGGGTGCCATGTGTACCTTCCTAACAGGATACAGCTGTAACCGTGAGTAGGCCAAGCTCCCACGTAGGTGCTTGTTGAGATTTTTTGTTGTTGAAGATCTGGGCGATTTTCGTCCTTTTCGGGCGTGACTTGGTCAATTTTGACACGTAGCCCGCACTTGGTTAGAGAGAGCTACTTCAGTTGTAACTGTAAGACTTGATCTTCATGGAGTCTGAGACGTACATGGCCAGAGACGCATGAGGCCCATGGAGTCTAGGGCGCACGAGGCCAGGGACGCTATGTCAGGTCCATCTATATATGTTATTAATGATTTTGAGTCATTAGTAAGCATCTCACTTTTGTAATATTATCGTATCATTAGTAAGCATCTCTTGAATTCTCTCACTTTTGAGTTATGATTTTGAGTCGTGGAAGGAGATTAAAATAACGAATCACAAACTATAATATTCAAACAAGATTAAATCAAGGATTTGTTAAACTAATATTATATAATAAATATATATCTAATGAGAAAATAAATCATACCAAGATAAATCATAAAACTTGTTTTTATAAACTAGCATAACATATATAGATTGGACTGAAAAATAAATAACTAGATAAATAAAATTGAACTAAGATTATATAGCTTAATACTTTATTATAACAGAGCAAGCTATATAACCAAAATGATTAATGAGATAAACCATTAACAAGATAAATGTGCTCATTAAAACTTGAGTCACTAATACACATGATACTTGCTTAAGCTTAGAGTATCCAATAAGGTCATACATTTTGAAAGATCAAAATGATTTATAGACTCTTCACTCAGCAATGATAAGATCAAGAATAAACACAACATATAGAAAAAAGCTCTTATCAAAACAAATAAAAAAATATTTACAAGAAAATAACAATAATACAAATCTTTTACCAAATATTGAGAACAATCAATGACAATAAATTATAGATCGATCCAGAGAGTGCAAAATATTATTACTATAAAGAAATAAATATATTATCTAGAATTGGATAAATCTCAAAATAAGTGCTCAAACATATAGTAGCAAGAGGCATAAGGTATTTGATGTATCCTTATGTACTACAACATCATTAGGAACAATAACTACAAACCAAGCATAAAACCCAAGCAATGAACAAAGAAAGATCATCAAGATCGAGAAAGCTAGATGCTAGAGAAAGCAAGAATATTTTTCGAAAAGCTTTCATAGTGCAAAATAGAAATAAGATTTTGAAAGAGTGCACTAATAACTGAGGTAAAAGAAAGATACACAAGTTAAAGCACAAGTACATATGATTCTTAAAAAAAATTCATATATAGTCATGAGAAATATAATAATGAATATTTTCTCTCAACAACCCTATATCAAAGATAGATCAATTTGAAAACTAAAAAACAAGGAATCATCAATGTATATATAAAGCTATATATGTCATAAATAGGCATACATGAAAAGATTCAATCAAATAAAAGCATGTAAGCACATTGTCAACCAAAATGCCAAGAAGATAAAATCAAGAAAAACGACTTTAAGGAAGAAGCTAATTGATTCAAAGAAATATGCATAAATTTGTCAAATGAATCAATAGCTAAAATATGAGATAAGCACAAGTTTAAAGATACAATTATAGAATACTCTTCAAATCAAAGTAAAACTTGAGCTTAAACCATATGCCTATATAAAGATATTTACACAAAAATATATAACAATATAAGAAATACAATGGACATCATATGAATATAAGAGATTAATTATATAGTCATATATTCTTAATGAAAGATGAAATACAATCACAAAATCAAACATGTATAAATAAGCTTTATTAGTCACAACATAATTGATTCATAAGAGATTTGTCAAAAATAAGCACAAGAATCAATAGTTAAATATATTATGCAAGCACAAGGTTAAATTAAAGTATAAGTATATACTTTTCAAGCAATAAGAAACTAGTGCTAAAAACATATATTCACAAGAAACGATGATATTAAATATGATATTTAAAAATAAATCGGTGAGGAGTAACTATCTCAATGATATAAAGATGAAAAGAAAAAAAATATTTACTCAATTCAAAGTCTCGAGATCCTATGGACTAGAGTAATATGCATGCTTTATAAATAAGGACTAAGAAATTATAACATTCATATATAAATGTGTCACACTAATAGAAAATGAGTGATAGACTACATAGTATGAACTAATCATTTTAAGTTAAGCAACTAGTCATGCTAGATAAAAGTGATTACAAAAGAAATACACAAGACATGCTAGTATCATATATCTCACATTGATTCATATAATAAGCAACTAAAAAAAAGAGCTAGTAGCAAGACATAAAAAAGAAGCATGCTAGGTTCTTTAAATATAGACAATTTAGGAAGAATCGTTTAGCATGTTACCAAAGTGGCTCTAGTGGCCACATTTGTGTTGGTATAATTGCTTGGAAGATGACCATTGTAACTTTACAACCACCAACACGCTCCACGGTGCTATATTTTGGCACAATAAGCTTTACCTATAACATGAGGCGAAGACTTTGGTATCCAAATAAATTTGGATCCATATTTTTTAACTTTAGGAACCCAAGTAGCATTTACTCTTGCATTGGTAGTAAAACTCCTACGAATAAGGCAATTAAAACTCATGTGTCCAATGCGAGAGCAATAAAAGCACCTAGTACTAGTATGTGCACAAGTATCAGAATGAGCATGGTTGTGATCATGTGACATACTAGAAAGATAAATATCTCTAGTGTGAGCATGAGAAGATTTGGTTTTAAAAATATCATGTTTTGACAACAAATCACCATGCATACAAGTAAGAGAATTAAGTTTAGCATTTAAAATATTATTCTCTTATTTAAATAAAGTAATTCTAGAGATAAATATATTATTTTGTTTTTTTAGTGCATCAATATAATAATCATGCAATTGAGATAACTCATGAGTTTGTTTCTTAAAATCTTCTATTGATGAGGAGTGAGTTTTAATTTTCAAAATTAAAGCATTATTTAAACTCTTTATAAATACAAGATGAATTTTGAGAATCAAGTCTAGATAATAAATCATGATTTTTATTTCTCAACAACTCATTTGCTTCTTCTACATGAGTAACCTTTTCAAAAAGTTCTTCATTTGTAAAATAAAGGTTATCAAGAATCTCTAAGGATTGGTTAGCCATAGCTTTCCACTTAGAGTATTTCTTGCATTTAGAAGAAACATGATTGTCTATGCTACTAGAAGTATAATCCTCTTTATCAGAGGAGGAATATGATGCCATAGATAATATGGATCTACTATAAGGATGTTAAGCCAAAAGAAATAGAGTCCTTGCTCTGATACCAATTGTAGAAAATCCTAGAGGGGGTGAATAGGGTCAAGCTAATAAATCAAGCACAAATGATTAATAATAAAAAAATTAAAAATTAAGTGTGCAAGAAGTAAATAAATAAGAATACTGACACCCAATGTATCCTGGTATCCTCCTCGAGGCACTCCAGTCCCAAAAACTCTTGTCCGGCATGAATCCACTATTAGCAAAATAGTTACACCACGAGCTTTGATCTGAAGGCCCGTTGACTTCTTACACAAGAGCTTTGATATGAAGGCCCTCTAACTTCACACAAGTTTTGATCTGAAGGCTTGTACACTTTAACCTATTACAAGATAGTTTTTATTTTCTTATAACAAATATAAAGATCTAACTTTTACAACTCAAGAACACTCTTACATAATTTATGGATAGGCAAATAAAAGCTTTGGTGGAGTGTTTGTGGATGGCCTTTGGTAGATAGGATTTTTTTATACTCAAAGGGATCAACCTTGAAGTAAGGGGTTCAAGGCTTTATATAGGCCACCACAAAGAAATAGCACAAATGTAACTTTCTGTCTGTGAACGGTATACCGGTCTGCAATAACAACGACTATAAATATGACCGTTGGGATAATTTAACGCATATAATCCGACCGTTGGATTGCTAACTGTGATGAACCAATATACCGTCGGTATGTCGGTCCAAACTACATAGAGCAACATTTATATAAAATTGGTATACCGTCGGTATATTCCAGTATACAGTCGGTAAGATAATTTTTAGCCAAAAATGATCCTAGGTTATTTTATACCATAGCTTATGATTTTGCCATCCATTTCTTGGGTTTATAATTATTCCTAAGACTCATTACAGACTTTAGACAGACTATAGCAGGTACAGGCTTCTTCATCTGAAAATGATGATAGCATAGCTTGCATTATTCCCTTGATAGATTATGGATTTTTCTTTATTGCATAAGTCCACATTTTGATCTTGCTTATTGCATTTATGCAGATACATGTTAGACGAACAAAACAATGTACATAATAGCAAGTATTGTACATTTAATACATATTTGGACTATGCTAGATTTAAGTACTAATAATTTAGTGATAGAATGATTATTAGTGATATTAAAAAGTTACTTAATCGAATAACCATATTCGAAAATATGGTTAGATTATTAGGCTAATAACATGGACGTCGCCTTGTTGGGCCGTAGGATGATTCTACGGCCTGATCTCTTATGAGCTTTGGGGGCACATGGTTGATGGACGCATATTCTTTATGCTTCTACAAGACCCCCTTCAAAGTTTTTGAATTGATAAGTTTGGAATACTTTGAATAAGAAGAATGGAGGAGATATCTTCGGTCACATGGATACTATATCGCATGGCCATTAGGGCCGCATGGTCATGGGCCACACAGATGAACGCTTCCAGGCTGTCACATCTCCATTTAATGCAGGATTCAATTCGATCCTTGGGTAGATTTATTATGATTCTGAGTTATCTCATGACGCGGAGCCCGAGGAGACGATTCACTCTTGGGTGACGGCGGATCAAGAATTCAAGCGTAATTCTTATCCTAGTTTCCACGTGGATCGAGGCAGTTTAGGCTATAAAAGATGGAACGTTGGAAAAGAGAGACTCTTTGCTATTTTTCTTCCTTCCTTGTTGAGATTTTTCTTGTGTTCTTCATCGATGACTGCCATGGCTTCTCGAGCTCCTTCTTCTTCCATGGCTGCCAAGGAACAGGGCCTAGCTAATGAGGCTTCGGTCCCAAAAAAGAAGGGCACAGGAAGAGGGAGGATTCCCGCTGCCGGGGGTGGCTCCCTGAAGATTCCTTCTAATGTGTAAAAGCCTAAAAATGGTAGGGTTTATTCCGGGGACGACGATAAATAAAAACTTGGAGACATTGCTTATATGGTTCGTTGCACGGATGAAGAGACAGGCGCGGCCTTTTCTCGGGTCTCGTCGCCTGAGTGCGTAGACCTCTGACATAACCTATTGCATGGATGTGCAGTTCTATGATGTGCAGTTCGTGGGTCTATCGCATGGGTGGTAGCCCTGCTTTGTGCAGATCTAGTCTACGCCTTATGTGGGTGACCCGCATGGCTTTTTGTTGCGATACTTTGGCACACGTGCTATAGGAAATATGGACGCAGCACAACACCGTAGTCCTTTAGGGACATTCCACTGGGGATATTTGGGAGAGTTATTACTTCTTGTGCACGAGAGTGCAAGTAATAAGTTTAAAATGGGCCTTGCCAGAGGTGATATGGATGTGGAAAGTTTGGTGGGCTTAACACTGTTGGCATACTTAAATTTAAGCACGGGTGATAAGTTGAGAAGACGACTGATAATAGTCGTAGGAAGAGTTTTGCTCAGAGATCACATAGACATGGCAAACTCTCAGGGGAGGATGTGAGGATGGTAGCTCAGAGGTGACGTAGACGTGAGCTGATCAATAGTCATACCGAGAGGTTAGGTACGATCCTAGTATTTTTGTGAAAGAAAAAGGAAGAAAGCCAGAGGTAATATGGACGTGGCTGTTTGCTTCCGTTGAGGACTCCCACTAGGGGATCTTTGGTGGACTTACTACTCTTTGTGCAGTAGAATGTAAGTAATAAGTTATAAAATAATCTCTATCAGAGGTAATATAGACGTTATAGGTTTTATGGACCCATTACTTTTTATGCATTTGAGTACAAGTAATGGGTTTGAGACAAGCCCTGCCAGAGGGTGGCAAATTTTGTGGACTTAACACCACTGGCGTACCTTGGTAAGTACGGGTGAAAAGTGAAAATAATAACCGATATCAGAGGTAATATGGACGTGATGATCGATAGCCAAGACCCGGGAGGTTTGCTTAGAGGTAATATAGACATGGAAAACTCAGTCGGGGAGGAATATTTGGACAATAGTTTAGAGGTAATATGGACGTGAACCGATGTCCGAGAAACTCATTGATGAGTAATTTGCTGAGTGTGGTTTATCTGGGAGTGTGATAGACCTGGGGATTGCTCCGCTGGGAAGATTGGTGGGACGATAGCTCAAAGGTAATATGAACATGGCTAGCATCTAACGAGATTGGGTTTTGATTGGTCACTGCGAGAGTATACAAATGGACTGAGGATTGCTCCATTAGGGAGACTTTGAGGACCCATCATCCGTTGCGTATTCAGAACTCCTGGATACATATAATGGCTTTTACAAAAATTTGTAAGAAAGGAAAAATATTGTACATAGGCACTAGTGGGGATGAAGAACCAAGAGTGTAGAGATGTATATATTGATTGCCCGGATGGTGATAAGGGGAGTACAAGTCAAGTTTAGACGTATACTTTTCAAAAACTTGCTATTGATAGGCATCATGAGCAAGTCGTTGTTGGATTTCGCGAGCCGGTAGGTACCGTTGGAGAATACTGATTCTACGACGAACGTGCCTTCCTATTTGGTTTAAAATTTGTCGGCCATTTTGTGGGTCATAATCATCGACCTCCTTATGGTCAGGACAAGATCACCCACTTGGTAGGTCCTCTTCTTCACCCGTTTGTTGAAGGCTCCCAAGAGACGCGCTTGGTATAGCTCAATGCACTGTTGAGCTAGGAGACGTTTCTAGTTGAGTGCTTTTAACTCTTGTAGCCGTCGGCGGTGATTGTCGTTGATGGTTAATTGGTTGGAGAGATATACTCGGATTTATGGGATTTGAATCTCGAGCGAGAGGATTGCTTCGCTTTCATACACCAGAGAGAAATGTGTATTGTCAGTAGCTGTCAGGACCATTGTAAGGTAGGCCCAGAGGCATTCATCCAGCTTCTCATTCCAGTCGCGTTTATTGGAAGACACAAACTTTTTAAAAAGCTTTATGATGGTCTTGTTGAAGGCTTTTTCCATACTACTTGCCGCTGGGTTGTAGGCAGTCGACGCTATATTCTGAATTTGATTTTATCATAAAATTGGTAGAATGCATGACTTATAAACTGTGGACCATTGTCATGAATGATCCTTTATGGCAAGCCGAAGAGGTATATGATATAATGCTTGATGAAGCTGATCATATTGGACGTATTAACTTTTGCCAGTGGTACTACTTTCGCCCACTTGGATAAGTAGTCTGTGATGGCGAGGATGAACCGATGTCCCTTGGATGAAGGTGAACTAATCGGTCCAATTATGTCCATACCCCAGGCTTCGAACGGCCAAGACGCAATGGTCGGGTATAGAAACTCTGAGTGTTGGTGGATGAAGTCTGCATAGATTTGGTACCCTTGGCAGTTTCTTGCATAGTCAACGACGTCTGCTACCATTATCGGTCAATAGTAACCCATTCTACGGAGGCAGTCTTGTAGCTTGGGACCTAGCTGATGGGCACTACAAACCCCATCATGAGCCTCGTGGAGAGCCTTCTTCACTTTTGTGTTCGATAGGCTTCACAGCAGAAGGCCGTCATAGGAGCGGTGATACAACATTTTGGTAGTTGTACCATAATAGAACCGGAGGGAACGTCTACTGATGGAAGTGGCTTCGTTTAGGTTCTCGGGAAGAATTCTATAGACTGTGTAGTTGATGAATGAAAGTCTCCAGTCTTGTGAGTCAGTGATCGTCTCTACTGAGTAGCTCCGGAATAGAGAGAGGTTGTTCTTCGGGTAGACCAGTTCCTGGCCGATCACGGTGATCCGTTCATAGGTATTGACTGAAACAGCGAGAGAGGTGCAAGTTCGGCTAGGGCGTTCACCTCGATATTTTGCGGTCGAGGGACGTGCTCTATGAAGAACCCCTATAAGGTCGTGATGATGCCAAGCGCAACTTGGTTTTAAGGAAACGGGTCTTCGTGTCGGACTTTGTACTTGCGCTGGACCTAATTAACTATCATCTTAGAATCGTCATAGGCTTCCAAGTGGTCAACTCCCACTTGTTTAACGAGTTGAAGTCCAATGATGAGAGCGTTGTACTTTGCCACATTGTTGGAGCATAGATTAGTGAGGGAGTAGGCACGGTTGATAACAAGATCATATGGAGAGATCAACCCTATCCCGACTCCAACGATGATGTCGTATTTGGGCCCTGTCCTCGAAGCACCGTTGAAGAACATTTGCCAAACGGCTTCTGCGTTCGTCACGGTGTTGGAGTCTGCAACTTCGTCGGGGGTCTCCACGTAGAGTTTTAAAGTTTCTGGCACCGGATAGTCTATATGGAAATCTGGTAATGCTTGACCTTTGACTGCCTTTTGTGGGACAAATACTATATCGTATGGCGACAGCAATATTGCCCATACGGCTAGGCAAGAGTTGAGCACTCCATGTTTCATCATGAGGACCTTAAGGGGATTAACTCGTGAGATTATGTGGATGGTTTGTCCTGCCACATAATACCGGGTTTTTTGGATGGCGAAGACTAGAGCAAGGCACTCATTTTCGATGGAGTAGTATATGTGCTCTGCTTCGGCCATCATCCTACTGAGATAGTAGATGGCCTGCTCGTGACCTGTGTCGCTTGTCTAGGCTAGCAGAGCTTCGAGAAAATGATCCATTGCTCGCACATATAGCAGGAAGGGTCTTCCTACCCAGGGGCTACCAATAATGGAGGATTCATGAGGTACTACTTAATGTCGTTGAAAGCACGTTGGCATTCTTCATTCTAGACAAAAGAGTCTCCCTTCTTTATAAGCTGAGTGAACGGCCAACAATGTCCAGAGAGGTTTGATATGAACCTCCTGATGTAGGCCAGTCTTTTTTGAAGACCATAAAGTTCTCTGAGGTTCTTCGGTGGGCGCATTTCAAGTATCGCTTTTGTCTTATCAGGGCCTACGTGGATACCTTTCAAAGTTAGGATGAAATCCAAGAATTTGCCGCTGGAGACTCCTAAGAAATATTTGGTAGGATTTATTTCGAGCTGGTGCGTTCGCATGAGGTCAAACACAGTCTTTAAATCCCAGAGGTGATTATCTTTGGAGCGACTCAGGATGACGATGTCATCAATATAACACTCGACCATATTACGTAGATGCTCATGAAAGATGGTGTTTATAGCTCGCTGGTATGTAGCACCCATATTCTTTAGACCGAAGGATATTCTGTATAGCAGTATACTCCTATCGACATTCAGAATGATGTAAGCTTCTGATTATTAGGAGACATCTTGATTTGATTATAGCCCGAGAATCCATCCATGAAGAACATGTGCTCGAAGTCACATGTGTTATCAATTATTATTTCTGTGATCGAAAGAAAAAACTCGTCCTTAGGGTAGGCCGTATTTAGATCACAAAAGTTAATGCAGATCTGGATCTTTTCATTCTTTTTGACAATAAGCACGATATTGGCTACCCAGTCTAGATGTTGTTCTTCGCGAGCTATCAGTTTGTTGACTTCAGCTTCGATGGCGTTCATAATGTTCGACCAGAACCGTCGTTGCTGTTGCTTTACAAGCTTAGCATTCGACAAGATATTGAGCTTGTGGACCACAATTTAGGGGTTCAGTCCTGGCATATCTTCGTAGCTCCGGGCAAAGACATTAAGGTATTCTCTGACGAGCTATAGCAGGAATTCTTGATCATCATTAGTCAGACTCTTGCTGATGAAGATAGGTTTGGGAAAGGATTCGTCGCCCAGATTGACTTGTACGACTTTGTCCTCGGTAGGAGATTCTTGTTGCTCGAACCGTATCTCCCATTGTGAGTCTAGGTGTTAGGCCCACGATTCTACTTTAAAGAGTTCCGGTAGATCTTCGTCGTCTTCCTCAGGGTCAGCTACTTCAAATTCTTTTATCAGATCCTAAGGTCGGAGTCCCAAGAGAAAGACTCTGAAGAGTGAGAGTGTAATTCATCTTTTTTATCCGATCCCTCAGGGGTAGTAGGAGGCATAATGTACCCTAAGCAATGCTTGGTCTTCTAGTAGTAAACCTAGGGTTTGCCTGCTAGGGAGGTAAGGTGCAAAGGTAGTCATCAATCTTTGCTGTAATTCAGACCTCGTTTGCTTTTAAGATCATACCCCATCTTCTAGATGAGATATTTGGCTTGACCACTGAACTGGTAGAGTTATATTTTGTCGGTATCGGATTCTGGCTCTTGTTCCTTCGGGATAAAGGAGCGGGTGCATTCAACCCTTCCGAAGATGATGGGTTTGACTCCCCTCCTCTTTGCTGGAATCGTGAAATAGAAACCTTGGTTAGGGAGGATTTGGTTTACAGCATCGGTGGTAGTCACCTGCGCCTGCAGGCGCAGTCCTAGACCAAGCTCCATGGAATACATTGTGCTTATGTGTGAAACTTCAGAGTAGTTCAAAGATAGTCCTTTATTAATGAAATAAGGTATCTCGTCATCCGAAATTACATCTTCGAGGGAAGAAATGTTAGCATGAGCAACTACGTACTCCTCCAGCTCATCTTTCCTAATCTACCTCCAGTGCAAGCGATGACTTTATAGGTTTTTTGTGCAGCTTTACTAATAGAGGTTTGAACATAGTAGGAGGCAGTAGAGCATCCTTCGGAGGTTGACTCAACCTGCGAAGGGGAATGACCAAAGATTCGAACGTGGTAGATGGTGTCAAATCTTCCTTCGACGGTCGACCCGTCCAACGAAGGCGGACGACCAGAGGTTTGGGTACCTTCCTGCATAGTTTTATGACGAGAGGAGAAGTTGTGTCAGGAGCACGTGCCTTTAGACGAATACTTAAGGGCTTTTCTGGTGTTGTTCCAGCCTCTGTCTCATCATCGGCGTCATTGCTACCTTCATCTTGGTAGACCTGTTTATAAAGGATCGAGTTGGAGTAATAGGCTTCGATCCCTTTGAACGGATCGACATCAGCAAACTCTATTTTGACTATGTTGTATTCGTCGACGTACTTTGGGCACTGGTGTAGGGTCGACAACACGATCATATGTTCATGTATCCATGGATGCATGAATAAGATATTGTAGGATACATCAACATTAATGACGTAGCAGGTAACCTCTATTTTAAAGTCATCGATCTAGATTTTTAGGTGAATCTTGCCCAAAGGGTAGCCCATTCCTGCATTGAAGCATGTGATGGCAGTATTGGTGGCTGCCAGGCGATGCATCGGAATGCCCAGGGTCTGAAGCAGGCTCTGCGGGATGATGGTGATTGATGAACTAGGGTCGATATACATCTGATCCACCTTAATGGCACCAATATACCCTGTATAATATAAGGGACGATTATGCTGGTTATTCCTTAACAACATATCCTATTATGTGAACGTGATGTTGGGTATTGCCTCCAGGATATTATTGCAGTAGAGCAAGCAGCAGGATCTTCAGCTGGCGGCTTGACCTATGCCAAGTAGGTGTCGACATTTTGTAATGCCTCACTAAGAGCGACCCGAGTATCTTTGGAGAGTCGAGAAGCTCGAATAGAGACAGCTTCGCTGGAGTGTTGGCGAGCTGTGCTAAGATATTGAAGTTTTCGGGCTTTTCCAGCCCCTGAGCTGAATCTTTGTGCAGTGGCTTCTCAAAGCGAGTATCTTTCCGCTTAGACTTGTCCGCTATTGGAGGCTGGAATGAACCATAATCTGATATTGCAAGTGAAACTATCGAAAGTGCACCATCATCAGGAATGTCGTACTCTCATTGGTATGCTAGGCCTGACCTTGTTGTTCCTATTATATCTTCCTCCGACGGAAGAGAAACCGTGTAGCAGGTTTTAGATTTCTTGCCCTAACTCGTGGTTGTAGACGGTGTTATCTGCTGCATCAATTCTGGAGCAAGATCGGGATGAACCCACATGAGCTCCCCATGCGGCGTGGTGAGAGGTATCAGTCCGGCCATTTGGTCACGTGCCGACGAAAGGTTGACGACTTCCATCGTTGCCTGGGTGATCGAGATTACTCCGTCTTGGGCCTCCTTCGTCGGGATGTTGCTGAACTGGAGATATACCATATTTGCAGTAACTATCTTGTTATCGATATCCAAGGTGAGGTCCTTGGTATCTAGAAAATACTGGATGTACCGCTTGAGGGTGTAGCAGTCCTTCGTCGCATGGTGGATGTAGCGATAGTAGTAGCAGTACTTTGGATTATTTATCTCAGCTGCCTCTATAAGGAGCTTGACGTCGGGGAACCGAAGCTTACCACCCTTCATCAATACATCAAAGATGGGCATGATATTGTCATCTTCGAAGGAGTAGGTCTCCTGGGGCTTCGGAACCTCAACCGACTTTTGATCAGGCTTCTTAGTTAAGTTGGCCACTAGGACTTGCTTTCCTTTTCCCTCGCGGCCGTTGTTGTTGCTGTTACTGTTGTTAGGATGTTTTTCTCTAGCATCGGTGATAGAGATCTGTATTCCCAAGAGCCGGGCATCTTTGGCCTTCTTTTCAGCACTGATAGTGCTTATGCTGAATGTTGTCCAGTCTTGGAACTGACCGTTGCCCATCTAGAGGCTGATTTTTGAAAGTAAGTTTCTGCGGCACATGTCCATCAGTGTCGACTCAGGATTGCCTCGGGGAAACCTCAGTGCTGTTTCTCAGAAACTCTCGATATAATTTTGGGCGAGTTATCTTTTTCCCTTGGGTAACATCCATTAGGGAGGACATCGTCATGTCGCTTCCTCCGTCATAGAATTATTTAAGAAAAAAACTCTTGAAGTTGTCAAACGATGAGATGCAGTTATATTGAAGGCTGCAAAACCAGTCGAAAGCAACCCCGGACAATGCCTCCACAAAGAGCTTGGTGAGGAGTGCGTCACTACGAGGTAGGTGCCATGTTGCAGTCTTAAAATAACTTATATATTGATGGGGGATGTCTTTCCGTCGAATGGGTTCAAGTTAATAGACTTGTACTTTGGCGGGTATGGAGCATCCCTTCACTTGTGGGAGTACGATTGTCGTATCGCGAGCTCGCGTAGTGATTCTCGGCTGCCCATGGAATCCAGGCGAGTCCGGAGTTCCCGGACTTCCCTCATTGCTTCTCTGGATTTGTCACCTGCAGAAGGGGCAGATGAACCAGGCAGAGGGTGGTTATCTCCTATAGGCAGAGAGATTGCATCAGAGTCCGCGTTGGTCCCAGGGTCCAAGTTTGCTTGTCAAGAAGCCCTTGCTAGTTTTAAGCCATGTTTGCTTTAATTTCCAGCATTGCCTGGGTCAGGGCTTGCATTGATGAACTTACTGTCTGCATCATGGCCTCAAGGCCCTTGAGGCATTTTCGGTCGTTGGGGCCTTCGTGATCGTCCCCTACCATGTATACGATCCTCACATGGGAAGAGATGGACGGGACAGTGGACATCGTACTTTCTGTCTCAGATTCTTGTCGAGAGTAGTCATCAAGTAGTGTCACCTCCTCCTCGGATTTGGAGAGAGTATTACCCCTAGCATATGAGGCTGTCATTTTGACGAGGGTGGCCACCCCCAGGGATATCAGAGTCCATCCCATGGAAATTACTACCTTCTCAGAATTGTGAGTTATCGTACAGGTCCAGGGGATTACTACCCCCAGCTCGTGTAACCCTCAGGGGTCCTGAAGAAGAACTACCCCCAACGGCTGATAGATTTTTCTTCGAGCGGGTTCCTTAGAAAACACCTTTTGTAGGTCCCACTGCTGATCCTCCTGATAGTCACCTTCTCAATGCGCTGGTTGAGAATGACGGACTGGAGAAGCTGGACTTCTTTCCTTCCACGGTAGAAGGATCTTTTCGAGCATAATAACATGAGACGAATGGTAGCTTATCCTTCTCTGGTGTTTGTACCTGATCTTTGGGTTATTATCGGGCAGGTGCCTTCAGATGTTGTCCTTGGAATATCAACTGCCTGCTTGTGGGTACTACCACTTTGTTGTAGTAGCAATTGATAATAATTTTGGAACTATGCCGTCCTAGGGAGGACACTTTACGCGCCGTAGTTGTCTCTCTCATCTTGCACTTGTGACTAATCACGTTGTGCAAGTCAAACGAGGGTTGATCCACCTTTGCACCTTTTTCGTGAGCACAGGTAGACCGAGTGCGCGGGTGCATGGATGTTGCCTTTGCTTCCTGACCCGGGGTTCGTACAAGAACTTTTCCCAGATCATTAGTAGACGGCTTTTGAGACGGAACCTGTCCATTTGTCGTTGCAGGCTGGACTCATGGGACAGACTTATATAGCTTTCTATCAGGGGACCGCATAATGGTTAGTGGTGCCCATTAACGGTCGGCCAATTGGGCAGTAGCTTGAGCCTGACGAGATCGCACTGCCCAGACTTCTTCGACTTAGCACGCACAGGCACATAGTATGAATAGTCCAAGCTCTGACTTTCCTTAAAGTGGTGCATGGAAGCACAGCTAGATAAGATTCTGTCAAAGAAAGAGCTTCTGGGAGTGTCAGAGACGCATACGGCTGTGTTGGAAGCTGCATACTACTTTCTTCTCTACATCCTCCAATATAGCTGCATGGGCTGCGCATTAACTCCCAAACTCTTGACATCGTATTATTTTCCTCTGCTAGAGTTCGGGTGCTGAGCATTCTCCTTTTCAGGCAAGAAGGCCACATAAGAAGGGACAACCTGAGGGGACGCATGCCGTGCATCTTTAGTATCAGAGAGAGAGACATGGAGTTCATGCTTCATAGTTGGGTGAGGCGCAGTGGCCTTTGCTACCCACGTCCTGTGAGTCTTCAAGTGGTGGGCACCCTTCTGTGTCACGACCCGCACCCGGATGATCGGGCACGAGTACGTGAGTACGTCCAGCCTACGTCGCAGCATCGACAGTAGAACGTTGTCTAGGTCATCACTATCTAACTATCAATCATACCAATACAGCTAGTTCTATTATGTACTCATCACAATAATCTAAAGAGAGAATGAACAAGGAAGATAATCCAAATCATATTCCAGAGAAAGAAAACTAGACAAGATATGGAAAGGAACACTAAACTATATCTCTACAGTTGTTACCTCAAATCTACAGTGTAAGAGCATTCATGTCTATGACATCTCTCTGACATCCCAGATTGGAGAGCACAATACTCACTGAAAAATATTATCCAGTCAGGAATGAAGCAAAGTACAAAACTCTGAAAGCAGTTCCAAATAAATGGTAGAGCATATATGGCAAATAATAGAAAAGAATACAAGGTAACAAGCAATAGAAAATAAAAATGAACTAGAGTAAATATGTAAAGTAATAGAATAAAAAAATAGGCAATATGGAATAACTGCAAGTAATATAAATAGATAAAACTAGCTAATGTGTCTTAGAGTACAAGTTTGTTATATGATCAGTTTGGGTTGAACATGAGTATAAGCACACTGAACACGAGCAATATGTGAACACGAATATAATAAGGTAACTCGATTACACGTGTGATATATAATCGATATATACAGGAATACCCTTAGGCTTGATCACATAACCAACTCCTACTCTCCCGTCCCCAACCAATACTCATAGATCCAATTACGATACGTTACGAACACGAATATAAGCACACTGAACACGAGCAGTGTGTGAACATGAAATACATGATAATCAATACCCAATACATACGATAAAATACATATAAATGAGTACCCGTTGAACATGGTATGGGATAGCATCCCATGACAGGATCCATCTAGTACTAGTCCGTATAGCCACTATGTCGGAATCAAGTAAACAGTTCTAGAACAAGTGATATATACACTATCATAAAATAAAAATTAACATAGAGATGTACTCGCCTGTAGTCCTGAGAAAATGGTATAACTCGGTGTCTGAGCTGGTGTCACACAGACTTATATATGAATATCATGTTACTTAGGTGTAAAGAAGTGTAAAACATGCTAAAATATACTTTCTAGGCTACTTCTAAGTCATACTAGTCAAACTATGTCAAAATAGTTAAACTAGGTCAACTCTAAATCAAAATTAGTCAATTCTAAGTAGGACTAATCTATATAAGTCGTTATCTAGCTAATACTAGTGAATATTAGTTATACTAGCTAATAGTACTAAGTATCTTATAACGTACTAGTTATCTCTAATTTACCTTAGTATATGAGTTATACTAATACCTTACTATGAACCCATACTCTACCAACCTTGATACTATCTCACAAGCATATACTCATAACTTATTAATACTAATACCTTGGTATCTTATATATATGTATCTAGTTACATATATACCCATATCACATACTTTAGCTAACTTAGCCTTCACACCCTCACTTGCACTAGACACTAATACTTGGTGCAAAATTGTGTACACTCAACCTTTGGATGCTAACCATTCCTAGATATGACTGAACACTCTACTCAAGTGCACAGTCGCACATACCCCCTGCTCTCATTCACACACTAATGTATCATATCTAATTACACTTGTACTTCACTAACCAATACCAACACCTATCCTGCCCTCACATTCATATCACTACACCTACACTCTAGTATACCCTCAACTAACTTCTTTACCTACAAATGACATTTACATGCACTTAAATACTAGTATCAAACTTTACCCCTAGACTGAACACACTCAAATTGAGAACACCAACCTTGCTCTCAAACCAGTGTTGCATTGCAACACTTCTTTAGCACTCCACTAATACACTAAGTATCCGATACCTGCACTTACACTCCCCACCTATCCATATGCTAAATCACTCATCTTATTTTTTACACAGGATATGGCCTATACTTTCTCCCTTAACTGATGTCTGAACCACTGATTCACTGAATTTCCTTTACCACATGTGCAACTTGACCATCTAACACCTCCACTTTTATGCTACTTGCAGTGCCAAAGCACTGCTCTAATCCTAACCCGACTATACCTGACAGCAACCTAACTCCTCACTACCAATTCAATACAACTCACACCATATATATATATACAACCAAATGCATATCCCTCACTGCTCCATCTCTAACACCCACACAGACCATCTAACATATATGACACGATCCACTGATACTCATATTTCTTAATCCTTAGACACTAACTCAAATATATAAATGTATACCTTAACTCCATCCCTTACTCAATACTCAACTTACCCTTCTCACTTACATGTGCAATATTTGATCGATCCCCCACTGACTGCATAATACCTGCAATTTTGAACTGCCACATGAGCTCCCACACCTACATCAAAATCCTGACACCAAAACCTTCTCCAAGTCTCAGTTACAATATGCTGGAACACACATTGATCAATCGGGCACAAATACCCGATACTCCACTTATTTCCTGATACATGTCCATACTCCTACACCATATTGCCTATTTTTAATAACAACCCCAATTGCCTACAGTGCACATCCAATCCAGTGTTCAAATGTTCACTGCCTTCAATCACTCGAGCTTCCTCCCTCACTACTGTAGGTTGCCTCTTGCTGTAATATGCAGTGAGCAACCTTATCTGCATACATAATACCCTTACCCGCAGGCCATCAGTCACCACTCCCAACTGCAAAAACTTGCAATTCAGATATTCCCTATTCTCTGGAATAAACCAAGAGTCTGATGCTAACGTATAAACTGCATGCTTGTTGCTTGGCTTAAATGCAACATCAAAATTCCCCATAACCCTCTGACTAGTAACACATCATTACCCCTCTCTAACACTCCGCACATGAGTACTTATACACCAACCTGCATACTAACTACATACACCTACATTCACACCTATATATATAACCCTACCCCAAACACAACACACACTCGTATGTCTATACTAAATACACACACACACACACTATAACTCACACCCTCACCTCCAACTCCAATCCTCATCTCACCTCACACTATATCACTATCTCAACACATATATATTTTTACTTATACATATATATATATATATATATATATATATATATATATATATATATACACACACACACACATATAGATACTAATAGCATATAGATACTAATAGCAATATATATATATATATATATATATATATATATATATATATATATATATATATATATATATATATATATACATACATACATACATACATACATACATACATGATTATATAGATTAGAATACACTCACAAACCTCATACCAAACACTTGGTGGGCACACTCAAGTATCCCCATGATACGCACCATATCACGTCTCGATACGCACAATACGCATCTCAAACACCACGATACTCCCCCCAAGCTCAAGCAACACAACCAAATCAATAAATATAATAAGAATAATACATCAAATAGCTATTTTAATATAATATATAGAATTGGCTTGCTAGAGCCACATACACATAAAAATACCCCTCATATTGTCATGTCCCGATCTCCCGCAGGCTAAAATCGGTCGTTTTCGCTAGGCGAGAATTACCGCACCAGCGCTCCCGCAGAACGATCGCTTTGATCCATCCGGGCGTGATATCGCACGAGCGTGAGCCACGCCCGTACAAGGCCGTGGTTCATTGGCAGGCGATAAGAGTTCTAAGCCACAGAGTCGCACAGATTGTCTGAGTGCGCAGAATCATAAACGCATAGGCGATCGGTAACAAGTTCACTGAGTCAACAGTATAGCGGAAGCATTGAATAACACAAGTAGAAGTAAAGCAACTCTCTTTTTATTGATATTGAATATGTGTTACAGATGGCGTATAGTCGAGATTATAAGTCGCTCAAGCCTCTCTCTCTGAAATAAGAAAAGCATACCAAGTGGCTACAATTATGGAATGATTGTACAGGCGATGTTCAGATGATGTTCCAATATTATGTCTTGTATATGTGCTTCAGTTCCGGATGTAGCTGCTTCAGAGTGATATCCACGCCTTAGCACACACGAAGGAGGCATCCGCACTGAACGAGGTTCTCTCGCACCCTTCAAACGATCTGGTAGATTATCAGTATATTGAATGCACTGGTGAGGAGGGTACTCGCCCGCTCGACAAATCTAAATACATAATATAGGTTCCGTACACCAACTATTATGTTGTCTTTCTAGTTGCCTTAGGATCAATTTTATGCAAAAATTGAATAGCCTAACTCGTGTGGCAGTGCGCCGTGCGATATAAGAGGAAACACGATGAGACTTACCAACTTACCATTTGACCTTCCTTGTCCAAGGCAAACCAAGTTAATTCAAGCACGAGCAGAATATATGAAAATCAAGGCAACGGCCTATGCAAACACGAGAGTCGTTGTATCATGATCGTTCATGTGTTTAGTTGTTCATTTGATATGATGCAATAACTCACACGCGGATTATCGCTAAGCGATGATGACTTATCTATATAAATATGAGTCGGTGGCATAGCCATAAAGGACCAATCCCCAGACAAGAATGGAATGCAACAAAAGTACAAGAGGCGCTATGAACCATCTCGCCCGACATACGATGGATCGCATATGAAGTGGTCCAAATGGATTGCATATGATGTAGTCCCAGGCCAAGTAGAATGCAACAAAAATACAAGAGGCGCTACAAACCATCTCGCCCACACACGAGGGGACTATACGTGAAGTTCCATCCGGATCGGATCGGCCCTAGTACCCCGATGACCGTTCGTGGAACTGTACCTCATTTTCGAGTTGTTCGCAACATGAAGGTCTCTAGGGTTGTCCAAATTCACATCTTTCACAATACAATCAATAACATGAGTACAATCTTGAATTTCCGCTATGAACGAGCATGGACAGGGATCTCGTTCAAAGGTAATCTTGATATGATTTGAGTTCAGTATACCCTTGCCTTGATGTATGCCCCTGGTTCGGGGATTGCCTTACTGACCTAACGGTCCTGGATACTTGCAGGTTTAATTGCACAGAAGAGCTATTTGATAGTCTACTGGCTAACTAGAATGCATGCATGTAAGCCCCCTGATTTTCAGAATTTGAACTTCGGATTTTTCCCAATTTATCTAAAATTTTCGGGAATTGAAACCCTCGGCGTTGGTAATTTAATGATTTTTAATTGCGGTTGATTCATATTAAAATATTATGGAAATAATATTTTATGGTGTAAAATGGGAAACCGGACATAGGGTAATTTTCGGTGAATTTATTGGACTCCGGAATAATTTTTAAAGCCCTAGAAACCAATTTAGAAATTAAACCGAATTTAAACCCGTGCCAAACGCCCGACATCTCCATGAGAGCCGAAGCCCAGCCCAAGGAGCGTTGACCCAGCCCAAATCCTAGGTCTAACCCTAGTCCAATTTCTGTAATGTATAAATACCTATTTTTCCTAAGTTTTCCCCACAAAGAAAAATAAAAATAAAAAGAAAAAGGAAAATTAATTTCCAAAATCCCTAATTTACTAATTAACCCTAACCCTAACCCTAATACTAATCCGCCACCCTCTGCCGACCCCTCTCCGGCGGCGCATCGCCCGCGTCCACCCCGACTCCGGCCACCCGCTGCCCGCCTCGACTCCGCAGTCCCCCTCTCTTCCTCCCTCCGCCACCGTCGCCCCACGCCGACCCCGCTGCCCCTCGATCCCCTTTCTCCTCCTCCGCCGACGAGCGACTCCCCTCGAGCCGCCTCGCCTGGCCCACGCAGCGCCCGACTCCGCCCCGGCCGCCATCACCTCGGCCTCCCCTCGGCAGTCTCCGCCGACAGCGCTGCCTCGACGACACCCCCTCTCCTCCGTGCTCCTCCCAACTCCGACGGCTCTCCCTCCCCGACTGATCTCGCCGCAATTCCCCGCGCGCCGCCACCACCGGTCTGCACCTCTCCGGCGAAGACTCGACACAGAAGACTCCGGCGGACACTGATACAGAAACCCTAGTTTGGACACGGGTTGGAACTGTGTCCAGGACACAGTGTATCGCGTCGGACACAAGTTGGACACATAGGATACGCCGTTTTCAGATCCTCTTCAGGTAACCGTAACTTTTGACTCGAAGCTCTGATTTCGATTCCGTAAATTGCGTTGCGAAGCCTGTATAACCCCCTCGGTGCCCGTGCAACTCGCTCGGTGCATCGCGTCCTGTGGTGATCGTACACCGCGATCCAAAAACAGGAAAACCAACAACCCAATTCACCCCGGAACCGAGTACGCCCCGCCAAACGGGACGACTTGGTCGCGCGCGGTCTTCACAGATACGTGCGCGTCGTCGATACGGACGTGTAGGATTTTGCGGAAGTTGATTTGGATGTGCGTGCACACCGGAATCAACGCGTATCCGCCGACGACACCCCGTATCCGACCTTTCTGGAACACGCCCTAACTTTGTGTACACACGTCGGATCGAGACGAAACTTGCGCCATCGGACTCGTAGCAATACGCTGGTCCTGTGAGCCAAGTTTGGTTCGATTCTGAGAACGTTGACAAAATCGTGTGTCGTGGGCCCCACAGGCTCCACTCGACGGGCGATTTTGAGAACGGCTCATCGGAATCCAATTCTGGAAGTTCCGTTGGGTTCGTATCATCGTTCCTGACCTGTTGACACTAAGTTTGACTGTTTTGGAGACCTTTGACCCTGACGCGCTTTTCGGTGCAAAGTGGCCCACATGTGGACCCCGCTTTGGCCCGGAAATGTCATTTTTGTCCTTGTGTCCAAATTGGACTCAAGGACAGGCGTTTTTAGCTATTTGATATTTTCTGAATCTAATGGTGATGTTTATTTCAGCAACCGGAGTAGTACCTGCAGATCACACTGAGACCAGAGCTACAGTTGGAGCCAGGACCCCAGGCAAGTGTACCTTGCCAAACCTTGCAGTTCTTGTTGCATATTTTCTTGCTTATTTATATTGTGGTGCATGCTTAACCTAGGACCGTGTGACGTACTTAGCGTCCGATTATCAGTCGGGTGCCGACACTGTACGCAGTGTTGGGTACGGTCATATAGAGATGGACATTCGTGACACTTTATTCTCGTACTTGTCTTATCAAGTACCATATGACCCAGGACACTTGACACTATTCATGAGACAGGATTTTCCCGAGATATTCGTGGTGATTCTGTATAGGATGCAGGACATGGACATTATATTCTTAGATACTTTATGACTTATTGCATTAGCTATGATCTTGCGTGACATGGACATGGGGCCACATGGACATGAGACGTATGGTTACATTGGGTGGGGAGAGACACACAGGCTACAGGTTGATTTTATATATTATGACAGCGTCTCAGTCTTTCTCTGAGCTAGACGACTGCTGGCGTCTCAGTCTTTTGCTGAGCTAGACGACCACATGATATCACTGCTACCGGCTCCCCGACACAGAGCTTGTAGTGGCTTCAGCCTGAGTTCTAGTGCTGCTCTCATATTGCATATCACTTAGATGGTTACATATTTACCCTATTGCTTTAATTATTTCATTATCTGCTGCACTGCATTTGTTTTGGCATGAGCTTTCTTGTACCTTGCTATGTCCCCTGAGGACCTGGATCCGGATTATGTCCCCAGATACTGCAGACGAGATCTCCACAGGGTTGTACAGCACAGGAGCATTAGCAGGAGCCGAAGCAGGTGCCTACATTGGAGCAGTGCCAGGACCAGAGGACGGGATCGTACCAGAGGACTTCTCCTGAGTATTGGTTTGAGATTCATTTACTTCTGTTCCTATTTACTTTACTTCCAGTCTATTGCATTAGTGTATTAGACTTGTTCTCGGATGGTTCTCCGAGACTCTTTATTGAGATATGCTAGATTATATTTACTTGCATTATTCTGGCATTTGATCTGTGATTATCTGTTGTGGATGAGATTAGTATAGACTGTGACCTGTATTAGTGGACCTGCTTATTGTTTCATTACAGCTTAAGTATGCGCTGATGGATCCATTAAATTGGGTTGTCCATCGGTGCGTACTGCTGGCCATTATCACGCGTCTGGTCCCTCGGTATTTTGGGACTGGGGCGTGACATGGTTTTTGTGGTGGCCCATGCAGGTCTACGACTAAATTGTTCGGTTTCAACTTAGGGACCGAGCAAGCCTGCAATAAGAATAGGATAAGTTTTTAGGAATCTCATCCACTTGCTTGAAACGTTCTTGATATCTATATCAGATTCGAATTTAATTCTTGACTTACATCCTGCCTTGATTTCTGTGCGCCTCTTATCGTTTATTTTGGTTGCAGAGTTATGGATTCACAAGCAAACGACGAGACACCTGCAATATCACCACGAGATGCTTTGGTAACCAATGAAGAGGAAGTAACACCAGTAGAAGAAGGTCAATCCGCTCAACAGCACAGTCAAGCGAATCAGCAAGATGACATTTCACCATCGACGCAATTGCCCGTAATTCCACCAGGGCAGGCCATGGACGGGCAGCAGATGTTTCAAATGATCTATGCAATAATACAAGCTCAACAAGAGGCCTTGAGTCGCAGCCTAGCAGTCGCACTAGCGCAGGCAGATTTACCAGCACGACGACCAACGACGGGCTCTATTTCCGATTTCCGCCAGCTGAAGCCTCGTACCTTCTCAGGCAAGGAGGAGCCCACAGAAGTTCATGAGTGGCTCACCAACACACGACATTAATTAGAAGCAGCCGAGCTTCCAAGAGAACGTTGGATGACTGCCGTCAGAATGCAGTTGACGGACAATGCCCATCACTGGTGGCTATCTGAGGAGACACGGCTCGGACCAGACCGAGTCACTTGGGAAGAGTTCTCTAGACTTTTTCAGGAGATGTACATACCAGCCATCGCTCGATCAGAACTTCGCGACAAGTTCAATAGCCTTACTCAAGACAATCTGACAGTGGAAGAATACAACGCAGAATTTATTCGTCTAAGTCGCTTTGCCCCAACCCTGATCCCGACAGAAGAAGAGAAGGCCGAGAAGTTCTTCAACGGACTAAACATTGAGCTACAGAAATTGATCGGATCCGTCGCACCTACTTCTTACTCAGACGTCCTTGCTGCAGGCAGACGCATGGAGCGTGTCATCAGGAGAGAGACCAGTCTGAAGCGATCATCCACATCAGCACCCGCCGGAGCACCACAGGAAGAGGCTACAAAGAGACCTCACGTGCATCAGCCATCAGAAGCATCTCCACAGTCTCTACCTATCTGTCAATATTGTCGCAAACGAGGCCATATTGAGGACGAGTGCAGACGAAAAAGGAAAGTATGTTTAGCTTGCGGATCCAGTCAGCATTCATTGAGGGAATGCCCCGAACGTCGAGACAGAGCACCAATGATTAACCAACAAGAAGTACCAGTACCAAGGCCAGCCTATCCAGCATTGGGAGCACTACAGACGGAAGTTGAAGGAGTCATACCACCGCCTCCAGGAGGGTACCAGCCGAGGCCACCTTTGATACCACAAGCCACACTCTTCCAGCAGGCTCAAAAGCAGCAGAGGAATCAACTACAAGAACGTGAACAAGCTTTCGCGATGACTTCGGAGGACGCGCAGACCCATGGAGTAGCTAATGCGCGTAACTTTTCGTAGTTTTCTATTTCTAAATTTGTTTTATCTCGTGCATATTGGTTCGTGACCTCAGACTTAACCTATGTAATTTTGAACTTACTTATAATTGATAACAGTAGAGATCATAGAGTCTTGTGTGATTGTGCTTATCTTGTGATTGTTTTGTGAACTTGATTAAGTTGTACCTCCTTTCCTCATCATCTAGCGTACTTATATTTGTTGTACTACCTTGACTTATGCTGCTAATATAGCCTAGTTTTGCAAGCTTATCCTTTTATCGAGCTTGATCATGACACCTGTATTATTGGACGCGTACACTAATACAGTTGTCTATTCAGAATCAGTGTATTACGGTCTGATCAACCTTAGTGCATTTTGGTTCGCCTCTTCGCACGACTACTTTACGTGGATTGGGATATATAGTTGACTAGTATACTTGCCCTCTAGATACGTCTGAGCATATCGTATCAGTTACATAACTGTACTAATACAAGCATACGAATAAGAATTTACCAATAGGATTTCAATCCACAACAACTTGACAATTCCCATTGGACTTCATTAAACGCCTTGATCCTGATACTTCTGTTCTACTAACTCACCCTTGAACTCTTTATCATTGATCTTCGTCTTCCCTTACTTCGGAAAGACAAAACCTCATGCTTGGTATAAGATGGAATTATAGACAGTACTAGATATACCCCACAGGCATGTCGCATTGTTGATGACCCTTTTATATATGATTAAGGGAATATCATAGGCGATATGTTTGGTGTTAAAAGACTTGAGGATTCAATAACATGATTAAATAAATGGGGGCATAGCTTTGTTAGATGTATAACCTTGGATGATAGATGGGTAAAATCTAAGTTGGGTAGAGACCACAATGAACACTTGAGAGGAACCCTTTAGACTGTAATCAAGGGAGATTGGATAGAGAGAACCCTATCATATTTTAATTTCGAGGACGAAATTTTTATAAGTTGGGTAGATTGTAAGCCCCCTGATTTTCAGAATTTGAACTTCGGATTTTTCCCAATTTATCTAAAATTTTCGGGAATTGAAACCCTAGGCGTTGGTAATTTAATGATTTTTAATTGCGGTTGATTCATATTAAAATATTATGGAAATAATATTTTATGGTGTAAAATGGGAAACCGGACATAGGGTAATTTTCGGTGAATTTATTGGACTCCGGAATAATTTTTAAAGCCCTAGAAACCAATTTAGAAATTAAACCGAATTTAAACCCGTGCCAAACGCCCGACATCTCCATGAGAGCCGAAGCCCAGCCCAAGGAGCGTTGACCCAGCCCAAATCCTAGGTCTAACCCTAGTCCAATTTCTGTAATGTATAAATACCTATTTTTCCTAAGTTTTCCCCACAAAGAAAAATAAAAATAAAAAGAAAAAGGAAAATTAATTTCCAAAATCCCTAATTTACTAATTAACCCTAACCCTAACCCTAATACTAATCCGCCACCCTCTGCCGACCCCTCTCCGGCGGCGCACCGCCCGCGTCCACCCCGACTCCGGCCACCCGCTGCCCGCCTCGACTCCGCAGTCCCCCTCTCTTCCTCCCTCCGCCACCGTCGCCCCACGCCGACCCCGCTGCCCCTCGATCCCCTTTCTCCTCCTCCGCCGACGAGCGACTCCCCTCGAGCCGCCTCGCCTGGCCCACGCAGCGCCCGACTCCGCCCCGGCCGCCATCACCTCGGCCTCCCCTCGGCAGTCTCCGCCGACAGCGCTGCCTCGACGACACCCCCTCTCCTCCGTGCTCCTCCCAACTCCGACGGCTCTCCCTCCCCGACTGATCTCGCCGCAATTCCCCGCGCGCCGCCACCACCGGTCTGCACCTCTCCGGCGAAGACTCGACACAGAAGACTCCGGCGGACACTGATACAGAAACCCTAGTTTGGACACGGGTTGGAACTGTGTCCAGGACACAGTGTATCGCGTCGGACACAAGTTGGACACATAGGATACGCCGTTTTCAGATTCTCTTCAGGTAACCGTAACTTTTGACTCGAAGCTCTGATTTCGATTCCGTAAATTGCGTTGCGAAGCCTGTATAACCCCCTCGGTGCCCGTGCAACTCGCTCGGTGCATCGCGTCCTGTGGTGATCGTACACCGCGATCCAAAAACAGGAAAACCAACAACCCAATTCACCCCGGAACCGAGTACGCCCCGCCAAACGGGACGACTTGGTCGCGCGCGGTCTTCACAGATACGTGCGCGTCGTCGATACGGACGTGTAGGATTTTGCGGAAGTTGATTTGGATGTGCGTGCACACCGGAATCAACGCGTATCCGCCGACGACACCCCGTATCCGACCTTTCTGGAACACGCCCTAACTTTGTGTACACACGTCGGATCGAGACGAAACTTGCGCCATCGGACTCGTAGCAATACGCTGGTCCTGTGAGCCAAGTTTGGTTCGATTCTGAGAACGTTGATAAAATCGTGTGTCGTGGGCCCCACAGGCTCCACTCGACGGGCGATTTTGAGAACGGCTCATCGGAATCCAATTCTGGAAGTTCCGTTGGGTTCGTATCATCGTTCCTGACCTGTTGACACTAAGTTTGACTGTTTTGGAGACCTTTGACCCTGACGCGCTTTTCGGTGCAAAGTGGCCCACATGTGGACCCCGCTTTGGCCCGGAAATGTCATTTTTGTCCTTGTGTCCAAATTGGACTCAAGGACAGGCGTTTTTAGCTATTTGATATTTTCTGAATCTAATGGTGATGTTTATTTCAGCAACCGGAGTAGTACCTACAGATCACACTGAGACCAGAGCTACAGTTGGAGCCAGGACCCCAGGCAAGTGTACCTTGCCAAACCTTGCAGTTCTTGTTGTATATTTTCTTGCTTATTTATATTGTGGTGCATGCTTAACCTAGGACCGTGTGACGTACTTAGCGTCCGATTATCAGTCGGGTGCCGACACTGTACGCAGTGTTGGGTACGGTCATATAGAGATGGACATTCGTGACACTTTATTCTCGTACTTGTCTTATCAAGTACCATATGACCCAGGACACTTGACACTATTCATGAGACAGGATTTTCCCGAGATATTCGTGGTGATTCTGTATAGGATGCAGGACATGGACATTATATTCTTAGATACTTTATGACTTATTGCATTAGCTATGATCTTGCGTGACATGGACATGGGGCCACATGGACATGAGACGTATGGTTACATTGGGTGGGGAGAGACACACAGGCTACAGGTTGATTTTATATATTATGACAGCGTCTCAGTCTTTCTCTGAGCTAGACGACTGCTGGCGTCTCAGTCTTTTGCTGAGCTAGACGACCACATGATATCACTGCTACCGGCTCCCCGACACAGAGCTTGTAGTGGCTTCAGCCTGAGTTCTAGTGCTGCTCTCATATTGCATATCACTTAGATGGTTACATATTTACCCTATTGCTTTAATTATTTCATTATCTGCTGCACTGCATTTGTTTTGGCATGAGCTTTCTTGTACCTTGCTATGTCCCCTGAGGACCTGGATCCGGATTATGTCCCCAGATACTGCAGACGAGATCTCCACAGGGTTGTACAGCACAGGAGCATTAGCAGGAGCCGAAGCAGGTGCCTACATTGGAGCAGTGCCAGGACCAGAGGACGGGATCGTACCAGAGGACTTCTCCTGAGTATTGGTTTGAGATTCATTTACTTCTGTTCCTATTTACTTTACTTCCAGTCTATTGCATTAGTGTATTAGACTTGTTCTCGGATGGTTCTCCGAGACTCTTTATTGAGATATGCTAGATTATATTTACTTGCATTATTCTGGCATTTGATCTGTGATTATCTGTTGTGGATGAGATTAGTATAGACTGTGACCTGTATTAGTGGACCTGCTTATTGTTTCATTACAGCTTAAGTATGCGCTGATGGATCCATTAAATTGGGTTGTCCATCGGTGCGTACTGCTGGCCATTATCACGCGTCTGGTCCCTCGGTATTTTGGGACTGGGGCGTGACAATGCACAATACAAATAACGTTAGACATTGTAAGCAAGCAAGCATGCGTTTCTAAGGAACTTTAGCAACACGTTGGCTCGGGCCCGAAGGTAAACCGAGAGGTAAAACCGTAAGGGAACTTAGCATACGAGGGTCTGAATATGAGCAATATTTTATTTCCATGTTCTAGCAAAAGCAATACAAGTTGAGATTATTCCCTTAGCTAGGTGCATTGTATTCTTATTAGCATACAGGGGGTAATTCACCTGGCGACTAGCATGTAGCATTCCATATTTTATGTGTGTCGGTTAAACAAAGACAAGTTTACCGTAGCCACCCACCTTAGCGATGATTCGCCTCGGTTGAGCGATACGTCAAGCGAGCCTCTGAAAGCCTAAGCCAAACTCCTGTAGGGACAAGTCTGGATATCCTTTACCTCAAATGAGTATTCTCGTCTGAGCAAAGCGGGTCAGGATATTGCACTTTTGCCATTTGAATCGGCAGTCCGCTTGAGCAGAACAGGATCTTACATCCTACTAAACTCAGAAAAAGTCTCGTCCTCGAGACTTACTGAGCGCAAGCCGTACTAACGCATTATGGAACCTATCCCAAGCGTAGCAATCTTGATTACTGATCTAAGGCTGAGGCAAACCTATACAAGTCGTTATACTTGTTCATTTGGATATTCACTTGCACAAGCATTCGAGATCAGCATATCGCTAGTCTGGATCGTACACATATTCGAAGTGCACTTCTAGCATGAGCACGCCAACCAACTTAACGATAGCGAAGTCTTATCACTCGAGTTTCACATCTTCTTGAGTCTTGGATCGTGCACAAGTTCAAGGTATCCCTCAAATATATGTATTTAACCAAACTTAGAGATAGTGAAATCGAACAAGCTACTTGCAAAAATCTCAAGGGTCTACACAGGTTGGCACAAAGGCCATAGCATCATAATTTTATACAAGCAATCACATTATTCTAATGCACTTTTTAAAAGTATTTAGACTCATTATTAGAATCTTCCGTTTGGGACATTGAGAGAGAGCGTGCACATAACCCACGAACGAGCTTTCAAAACTGAGATAATCGAAATAAAGTCCAAAGACGTACAAGCCAGGCTCTGATACCAACATGTCATGCCCCGATCTCCAGCAGGCTAAACTCGGTCGTTTTTGTTAGACGAGAATTACCGCGCAAGCGCTCCCACGGAACGATCGCTTTGACTCATCCGGGCGTGATGCTGCACGAGCGTGAGCTACGCCCGTGCAAGGCCGTGGTTCATTGGCTGGCGATAAGAGTTCTAAGCCACAGAGTCGCACAGATTGTCCGAGTGCAGCAGAATCATAAATGCATAGGCGATCGGTAACAAGTTTACTGAGTCGACAATATAGCGGAAGCATTGAATAACACAAGTAGAAGTAAAGAAACTCTCTTTTTATTGATATTGAACATGTGTTACAGGCGGCGTATAGTCGAGATTACAAGTCGCTCAAGCCTCTCTCTCTGAAATAATAAAAGCGTGCCAAGTGGCTACAATTATGGAATGATTGTACAGGCGATGTTCAGATGATGTTCCAATATTATGTCTTGTATATGTGCTTCAGTTCCGGATGCAGCGCTGCTTCAGAGTGATCTCCATGCCTTAGCACACACGAAGGAGGCATTCGCACCGAGCGAGGTTCTCCCACACCCTGCAAACGATCTGGTGGGTTATCAGTACATTGAATGCACTGGTGGGGAGGAAACTCGCCCGCTCGATAAATCCAAATATATAATATAGGTTTCGTGCACCAACTATTATATTATATTTCTAGTTGCCTTAGGATCAGTTTCATGCAAAGATTGAATAGCCTAACTCGTGTGGCAGTGCACCGTGCGATATAAGAGGAAATACGGCGAGACTTACCAACTTACCATTTGACCTTCCCTGTCCAAGGCAAACCAAGTTAATTCAAGCACGGGCAGAATATATAAAAATTAAGGCAACATCATATGCAAACACGAGAGTCATTGTATCATGATCGTTCATGTGTTTAGTTGTTCATTTGATATGATACAATGACTCGCACGCAAATTACCGCTAAGCGAGGATAACTTATCTATATGAACATGAGTCGCTGGCATAGCCATAAAGGACCAATCCCTATACGAGAATGGAATACAATAAAAGTACAAAAGGCGCTACGAACCATCTAGCCTGATATACGATGGATCGTACATGAAGTGGTCCAAATGGATTGCACATGATGTAGTCCCAGGCTAAGTGGAATACAACAAAAATATAAGAGGCGCTACAAACCATCTCGCCCGCACACGAGGGGACTACACGTGAAGTTCCATCCGGATCAGATCGACCCCAGTGCCCCGGTGACCGTCCGTGGAACTGTACCTCATTTCTGAGTTGTCCGTGACGTACAGGTCTCTAGGGTTGTCCAAATTTACATCTTTCATAATACAATCAATAACACGAGTACAATCTTGAATTTTTGCTATAAACGAGCATGGACATGGATCTCTTTCAAAAGTAAACTTATATGATTTGAGTTCAGTATATCCTTGCCTTGATGTATGCCCCTGGTTCGGGGATTGCCTTGGTGACCTAACGGCCCCGGATACTTGCAGGTTTAATTGCACAGAAGAGCTATTTGATAGTCTCCTGGCTAACTAGAATGCATGCACAATACGAATAATATTAGATATTGTAAGCAACCAAGCATGCCTTTCTAAGGAACTTTAGCAACACGTTGGCTCGGGTCCGAAGGTAAACCGAGAGGTAAAACCGTAAGGGAACTTAGTATGCGAGGGTCTGAATATGAGCAATATTTTATTTCCATGTTCTAGCACAAGCAATACAAGTTGGGATTATTTTCTTAGCTAGGTGCTTATATTCTTATTAGTATGCAGGGGGTGATTCACCTAGCGACTAGCATGTAGCATTCCATATTTTATGTGTGTCGGCTAAGCAAAGACAAGTTTACCGTAGCCACCCACCATAGCGATGATTTGCCTCGGTTGAGCGATACGTCAAGCGAGCCTCTTAAAGCCTAAGCCGAACTCCTGTAGGTACAAGTCTGGATATCCTTTGCCTCAAACGAGTATTCTCGTCTGAGCAAAGCGGGTCAGAATATTGCACTTTTGTCGTTTGAATCGGCAGTTCGCTTGAGCAGAACGGGGTATTACACATATGATATCGTATCACGACGTATTATGATACTCACTCTTCGTATCCAATTGTGGACATGTACACCCTATTAAATCATAAAACTTACCCTAAAATCACTAAAGAGATATTCCTACAAACACCTAGTGGTCCAAATTCAGATTTTTACCAATTTGGTCACAAAAGTTAATGTAGCTATCACAATATGCCTCCTATGAACCTAGTTCTTCTTTCTATAGGTAGTCTTTTGCCATGAGTATGTTCCTAATGGTTAAATACATCATTTAGAATCAAAATAATAAGGGAAATATGAATTTTATATATTGGGAGATAGATTCCCAATGAATTGCTCAAATGGACATGAAGAAGCCTCAACTTGTACAATTTCCTCCTCTTTGTAGATCCTTACCAACTCCTTGCTCCTAGAGTATCCAATAGTGAAATAGGGATAAATTTGGAAGATATTTGATAGAGATTTCATGTAGGTTTGGTGGAGGAAATAGGGAATTTGGGAAAGAATGCTTAGATCTAGAAGTTTTTGGAATAAAATAAAATAAGGTGAGAGAGGACTCTCTATTCATGACCTGCCCCCCTTGGCTTGGCTCCAAAGCAATGGTTAATAACTAATATGTCCCTATGGGCTTGTCATGATGAATAATAATTAAGAAAGAAGCTTACACTCCTAATGATTGGCTAATTAATCACTTAACTTAATTAAATGGACTAACTATTCGGCTTAAGTCTAGTCTAACTAATGTTGGTCCATGACAAGTCTAGTTAGATCAAATTAGGCTCACTAACAACTAATCTAACTAATGGCTAACAACTAACCATTAACTATATACAATATATAAACATATATAACAATAACAAATATTATTGAATAAATATCATCCAAATGTATCAATACTAGTTTTTGAAAATAAATAATACCACTCAATATAATTATTTATGAAATACCATATTAACAATATTGCCAATAATAGAAAAAGACAAAAATACCCCTCTCCGTGAAAGTGGTAGTGACAACTCTACCCACCTTGGATAAATTTTGTCCTCAAAATTTAAGGCATTGCTCCTCTCTGGGCCAGTCATCACCATTTCATAAAAGTTTTACTACGATCAAACCCCTAACAATCAAAGTCCAAGACATAATCCTATAATTCTACTGAGGAAACAACCATGCATTGGTATTATCTCTAACTATTGCAATCTCATTCAGGGTCACTTGCTAACTATACCTTAACTAAATTATTTAACATCATGGGTTACTACATCCAATACTACTAGTATACCATGGTTCTAAGCCATGGGCATACTTATCTCACTGGCACACACTACCCAGAATACTTTACTACACCTCTAGGATACTACCTTCCTTTATCTGTCTCAGTTCTTGTAATTACCTAAACTTCTTAACCATCATTCTTACAAATGAACACTTGTTTACCCTATTGGCACACCCTTACCGATCTAGAATACTCTCAATAGGATGCCTATCCAAGTCTTGACACCAACTACACAAGGCACTAGCTCTTATTTGGCACTTAGATGATACTCTCATACTAGGTTACTCATATATCTCCTCTGTACTTAGTATATTATCCACTAAAAATGCTTGGACTTAAACCTCCATAATATTTGAGGTACTCTGAATCTTGCTACTAGGGTACTCTTTCTATTCTGATACTTGGTGTAAACTCATACTCTAACACCTATTAATCACTCTAGGGTTCTCGTCTATATTTAGTATTACAATTCATACACAAATACCTCCTATCCATTACGATATCAAGATATCTCACTGATATTCTTATATCCATCATACTATTTTATGATACATACTACTTCTATACCCCAAAATACTAACAATATACTATGCCTACTAAACTGACTTCTATATAGGTTACCCTTCTTACTTACTGCCTGAAATACTTGTATTCTTACTCATCACTACCCTTCATCTATATTAACTGATACACTTATCTATTATTATCACACAAGTTATTTACTAATACTAGCATATTATTCAATAAATCTCTAATATACCCTGGATACTATTACTCCCTAGGCACTCTTGATATAGAAATACCAGCTTCCTAACTATACGCAACATCTGTACTTAATATTCTAGGACACTAACTTCTTAGCACTCACAATAACTCATTGTATAGCCTACTCACTAGATCGCCCTATCACCTCATTAGAACTCTTGATTATATGCACCCAATGCACTAACTATTTACTTCTATAATACAAATATTTTACTTCATTCTCATAAGCAGACACGTGATTCAATATATATATATATATATATATATATATATATATATATATATATATATATATATATATATATATATATCTTTTATACCTGAACCTTCAGGGGTACAGTAACATATATTCCATGACCAATCTTGATACTTCTCAACCCATGACACACTATTGGTATTTTCTAATACCCAGACCCCCACTTTCTGATATTCATAAAACTCCCACACTGGTATTTTACTTCACCATCATACATTCATTCATCATCCACTATGTGTTGTGCACACAATTCCAGTCACTATACTTCATTTTCTACCACATCTCTCTCTCTAACACATCAATATCCTCAAGTACTAGATGATATACCCATCATACTTACTAACTCCATAATTGTCCTTGACTCATGCACTTAATATTCTCTGCTACCTGCTTAACATCAACCTTCTCCACTGGCACACTATTGGTACCTCTGATACTAAACCCCTACTTTATAATACTCATGAAACTAGTAATACTTTACCACTCTTGCTTTTCTCACACATCTACTAACACTTCAACACTCTCAAATACTAGATGATACCCCAATACTAGACACATAGCACAAGTCTTATTACTGGCATAATATATTCTATCACTATCACACTCACATATATACTTATGGGTACTATTCTATCATAACACACTCACTAGTATCTCTCCTGAATATACCTTCTCTTCCTCACTACACAACCAAGCACTAAATAATATATTATGCTCCATCGATATTCAAACACAAATTTTATGATACCTAATTGATACATGGATTACTCAACTATATAAATTTATGACTTTCTAGAACATGTATGCTGACACTGATAACAACTCCTGGAATCACCATTGATACTCTCTACTCTTCCACCATTGGTATCAATACTAACTATACTGACATCTACCATATAACTATTACTATAAAGGTACTGCACTATGAGTTATCTCTAACCGATGCCTATAGCTCACCTGCCCAACCAGGAACCACTACTAGAATCATAAGCTATACTCCCAATAATCAACACTGATACTCAAAGACACAGATCTAATTACAAGTCACCAAACTATTATACTATCAAGAACTCCTATAAAATGAAGCTCTATAAGAAACTAGACTAAAGGAACTGAAGGTATCTCTACTTCTAAGATAAAGAATGATGGAACAAAATCCAATAATAACAGGAGTGAAAAAGTATTGAGATGATACTTTAAGAAGCAATTTAAGATATAATATGATAATCATATGTGCCTGTCCAAAATCATGATACTCAGAATTCTTGTCATGCCAGTAAGCATAGTTATGATAAACGATAGATTCCATAACTAAGGTATGCATCTCTATAATCATGTCATCTAGAATCCTTGCTGTGCCGACTAGTATAGCCGCGAGAAATTCTAAATTTTATAACTAAAATATGCACATCCGAAGTCAGGTCCCTATGTTCCGTCACGCCAGATAATATGGCTACGATAAACTCTCGTCTCCATAACCAAAGCAGATGTTTTACCTTTCTCTCTGTCCTCATCATCATATGTTATCAGAATATACCATAATTTAGTCAGTAAAAAAATTATCTTGATAAAAAATCAAACTCAACAACGAACACCAAGAATTAAATTCAACAACTGATCATCAAGAATCAAATTCAATAGAAAGTGAGAGTAAACGAAAATAAGGGAAAGAGATTTGAATTGAAATTATAATATGATTCTCAAGGGTCGTCCCAGGAATCTCTCAAGAAATCCTAAATTTGTAAGTGAGTATTATCATCCTAGTATCCTATATCATATATCCAATTGTAGGCTCACAGTAGTACAACTAAGTCGTTGCATTACCATAAAATTGCACAACTTGCGAAGCCTGACCTGCATGGGCCACCACAAAAATATATCATGACCCACACCCGGATGATCGGGAACGAGTACGTAGGTACGTCCAGCCTACGCCACAGCATCGATGGTAGAACATTATCTAGGTCATTACTATCTAACTATCAATCATACTAATACAGCTAGTTCTATCTTATACTCAATCACGATAATCTAAAGAAAGAATAAATAGGAAAGATAATCCAAATAACATTCTAGAGAAAAGAAATTAGACAAGACATGGAAAGGAACACTAAACTATATCTCTACAGTTGTTATCTCAAGTCCTCAGTATAAGAGCAGTCCTGTCTATGGCATCTCTCTGACATCCCAGAATGGAGAGCACAATACTCAATAAAAAATATATCTAGTCAAGAATGGAGCAAAGTATAAAACTTTGAAAGCAGTTCCAAATATATGGTAGAGCATATATGACAAATAATAGAAAAGAATATAAGATAACTAGCAATAGAAAATAGAAACGAACTAGAGTAAATATGTGAAGTACTAGAACGAAAGAACAGGCATTATAGAATAACTATAAGTAATGAAAATAGATAAAACTAGCTAATGTGCCTTAAAGTACAAGTTTGTTATGTGATCGGTTTGGGTTGAACATGAGCATAAGCACACTGAACACGAACAATGTATGAATATAAATATAATATGGTAACTTGATTACACGTGTGATATATAATCGATATGTACACGAATACACTTGGGCTTGATCACGTAACCAACTCCTATTCTCCCGCCCCCAACCAATACTCATGGATCCAATCATGACATGTTACAAAGACGAATATAAGCACACAGAACACGAGCAGTATGTGAACACGAAATACATGATAATAAATACCCGATACATATGATAAAATATATGTGAAAGAGTACCCGCTGAATACAGTAGGGAATAACATTCCATGACAGGATCCATTTAGTACCAGTCCGTATAGCCACTGTGTCAGAATCAAGTAAACATTTATAAAACAAGTGATATATACACTATCAAGAAATAAAAATTAATAGAGAGATGTACTCGCCTGTAGTCCTGAGCATATGGTATAACTTGGTATCCGAGCTGGTATAACACAGACCTATATATGAATATCATGTCACTTGGATGTAAAGAAGTGTTAAAGATGCTAAAATATGCTTTCTAAGCCACTTCTAAGTCATACTAGTCAAACTATGTCAAAATAGTTAAACTAGGTTAACTCTAAATCAAAATTAGTCAATTCTAAGTAGCACTAGTCTATATTAGTCACTATCTAGCTAATACTAGTCAATATTAGTTACACTAGCTAATAGTACTAAGTATCTTATAACGTACTAGTTATCTCTAATTTACCTTAGTATATGAGTTATACTAATACCTTACTATGAACCCATACTCTACCAACCTTGATACTATCTCACAGCCTATACTCATACCTTATTAATACTAATACCTTGATATCCCATATATATGTATCTAGTTACATATATACCCATATCACATACTTTAGCTAACTTAACCTTCATACCCGCACTAGCACTAGACACTAATGCTTGGTGCAAAACTGTGTACACTCAACCTTTGGATGCTAACCATTCCTAGATACGACTGAACACTCTACTCAAGTGCACAGTTGCACATACTCCCAACTCTCATTGATACACTAATGTATCACATATAATTACACTTGTACTTCACTAACCAATACCAACACCTATCCCACCCTCACATTCATATCACTACAACTACACTCTAATATACCCTCAACTAACTTCTTTACCTACAAATGACACTTACCTGCACTTAAATACTAGTATCAAACTTTATCCCTAAACTGAACACACTCAAACTGAGAACACCAACCTTCCTCTCAAACCAGTGTTGCATTGCAACACTTCTGTAGCACTCCATTGATACACGAAGTATCTGATACCTGCACTTACACTCCCCACCTATCCATATGCTAAATCCCTTATCTCATTTGTTACACAGGATATGGCCTATACTTTATCCCTTAACTGATAAGTGAACCACTAATTCACTAAATTCCCTTTACCATATGTGCAACCTAACCATCTAACACCCCCACTTCTGTGCTATATGCAATGCCAAAGCACTGCTCCAATCCTAACCCGACTATGCCTGACATCAACCTAACTCCTCACTACTAATTCCACATAACTCATACCATATATATATATATATATTATATATTATATATTATATATATATATATATATATATATATATATATATATATATATATATATATATATATATATATATATATACAACCAAATATATATCCCTCACTGCCTCTATCTCTAACACCACACAGACCATCTAACATATATGACATGATCTACTGATACTCACATTTCTTAATCCTTGGACACTAACTCAAATATATAAATGTATACCATAACTCCATCCCTTACTCAATACTTAACTTACCCTTCTCACTTACCTATGCAATGCTTGCTCGATCACCCCACTGACTACAAAATACCTGCAATTCTGAACTGCCACATGAGCTCCCACACCTACATCAAAATCCTGACCCCAAAACCTACTGCAAGTCTCAGTTACTATATGCTGGAACACATATTGATCAATCTGGAACAAATACCGGATACTCCACTTATTTCCTGATACATCTCCATACTCCTACACCATATTGTCTGTTTTTAATAGCAACCCCAAATGCCTATAGTGCACATCCAACCCATTGTTCAATTGTACACTGCCTTCAATCACTCGAGCTTCCCCCTTCACAACTGTAGGTTGCCTCTTGCTGTAATCTGCAGTGAGCAACCTTATCTGCATACCCAATACCCTTACCCGCAGGCTATCAGTCACCACTCCCAACTGCAAAAACTTGTAGTTCAGATATGCCTTATTCTCTGGAATGAACCAAGAGTCTGCTGCTAACATATAAACTTCCTGCTTATTGCTTGGCTTAAATGCAACATAAAAATCCCCCACAACCCTCTGACTAGTAACACATCATTACCCCTTTATAACACTCCACATATGAGTACTTATATACCAACCTGCACACTAACCACATACACCTACATTCACACCTATATATATAACCCTACCCCAAACACAACACACACTCGTATGTCTATACTAAATACGCACACACTATAACTCACAGCCTCACCTCCAACTCCAATCCTTACCTCACACTCTATCACTATCTCAAACATATATATTTATACATATACATATATATATATATATATATATATATATATATATATATATATATATATATATATATATATATTAGAATACACTCACAAACCTCATATCAAACACTTGGTGGGCACACTCAAGTATCCCCATGATATGCACCATATCATGCCTCGATACGCATGATACGCATCTCAAACACCACGATACTCCTCCCAAGCTCAAGCAACACAACCAAATTACTAAATATAATAAAAATAACACATCAAATAGCTATTTTAATACAATATATAGAATTTGCTTGCCAGATCCACATACACATAAAAATATCTCTTATATGACACTGTATCACGACGTATTATGATACGCACTCTCCATATCCAATTGTGGACATTTACACCCTGTTAAATCATGAAAGTCACTCTAAAATTGATAAAGAGATTTCTACAAACACCTAGTGGTCCAAATTCAGATTTCTTCCAATTTGGTCATAAAAGTCAATGTAACTATCACAATAGGCCTCCTATGAACCTAGTTCTACTTTCTATGGGTAGTCCTTTTCATGAATATGTTACTAATGGTCAAATACATCAATTAGAATCAAAATGATAAGAAAAATATTAATTTTCTCTATTGGAAGATGGATTTTCAATAAATTGTTCAAATGTACACGAAGAAGCCTCAACTTGTGCAATTCCTACTCTTTGTAGATTATTGCCAACTCTTTGCTCCTAGAGTCTCCAATGGTGAAGTAGGGATGAATTTGGAAGAAATTTGGTAGAGATTTCATGTAGGTTTGGTGGAGGAAATAGGAAATTTGGGGAAGAATGCTTAAATCTATAATTTTTTGGAATAAAATAAAATGAGGAGAGAGAGGACTCTCTATACATGGCCGCCCCCCTTGGCTTGGCTCCCAAGCAATGGTTAATGACAAATATGTCCCTATGGGCTTGTCATGATGAATAATAATTAAGGGAGAAGCTTTCACTCCTAATGGTTGGCCAATTAATCACTTAACTTAATTAAATAGACTAACTATTGGGCTCAAGTCTAAATTAACTGTTACCCTCACTTTTTCAACTAGGGGTAGTTTGGTAATTTGGCATTAATATTTTTATTTTTAGGAATATAATATTAAATATTGTGCATGTTGTAAATATTATTTATTGTATTATTTATTTATTGTTAGATAGATTTTATTTTGGACTTGTGTTAGTGGACCAAATAGTTTAGATTCGATCTATGGACCAATATTTAATTCTACTTAGAATTGAGCCCAATAGTAAGCCCATTCATTAGGAGGATGAATTAATTAGTTAAACCAATTAGACTAGAATATTCCCTCCTTAATTAATTCATTCGTGATAAGCCCCAAGGGGTATTTTGGATATTTCATAATAACTTGGAGGAGGGGGTAGAGGTCGGCCACCTATTGGAGTGGGGAGAGACTCTCTCTCCACATTTGTCATTCCAAATCTAGATCTAAATTTTTTTCTTCCAAATTTTTTCATTCCCACACCATTTTTTACTCAAATTTATTCCCAATTTCTTCCCTATTCATTATTGGAGTATTAGAACAAGAAGAAAGCAAGGATCTATAAGGAGGAGCAAGAATCTACAAGTTGAAGGCTCTTGACACTCAATTTAGAAATTTTACTAGGAATCTATCTCCCAATAGGTATAATTCAATTTTTTCTCTATAATTAGACTCTAAATCTATAATTTAATCATAAGAAACCCTCCCATATACTAAGGCTACCCATAGAAATTAGAATTAGGTTCATAGGAGGCCTATAAAGAAAGTTATGTGGTATTTTGTGTCAATTTTGGGAGAATTTTGAGACTGGCACTTCTTGTGTTTGTCAATAGGTCAATTGGACCAAATTGATATGTGTTTAATTGTGTGTGACTAGTGTTGTGTCCATAATTTGTATACGTGTAGGCCGTATCCCGATAATTTGGAGATACGAGTTGTTTTGGGTATTTTCATCCGACACGGGAGTTTGAGCATGTCATATTTTGACATAGACACGTAGTTGAGTAGCTAGCTCCTTGTATTATTTAAAATTATAATTTTAGACTTGCTCTTGTCCTTCAGAATATATTTGGTGGTGTGGTGGAGCCGTATCGCAAGTGTATCATAGATCTACTGTGATACGGGTGCGGTGCACTCCACGTGTTTGTTTTATTACATTTTAATTCAATTTGCCATGGTAATAGCTATTAGAATATTGTAATTAGAATTATTGTATGATATATATATATATATATATATATATATATATATATATATATATATATATATATATATATATATATATATATATGTATATTCTATATTTCTTTTGATGTGTTGGTGGTCATTGGAGAATAGGAGAGTGTAAGTGCATCACTAGTGTGGTAACATATATATATAGGAAAAAGTATAAGTATAAGTATATATATATATATATAGTTATGTGAGTGAGTGTATATGTGTATTAGATGTGTTCTTGTGAGCTAGAGGGGTGAATGATAGGCCAATAAGCAATAAGCAAGCAGCCAGATAAGCAGGGAGATAAGCTGCAGAAAGCAGGCAGAAGCAGCCACAGAACCAGCAGCAGAAGCAGTGAGTAGAAGCAGCAGCAGAAGGAGCAGCGAAAAGCAGCAGCAGCTGTAGTAAGCTACAGCAGCAACGATAAGCAACAATAACAAGTGCTTTTATATAAGTTATAGATAAGTTTAATAAGCTAGTAATAAGCTAAGTTAGTTTTATATATATATATATATATATATATATATATATATATATATATATATATATATATATATATATATATATATATATATATATATATATATATAAGCACTAGTTAGCATTGATTAGTATTATTCTAGTTTACCTTGAGTGATACCAAGGTATTGAGAGTTGAGGTATCTTGGGTATAGGTATTGAATATCCATTGGATATATTAGTATGATAGTTTAGTATAGTATTGTTATAAGTTTAAATATATGTTAGTGTATAGTTAGGTGTATGAGTAGTTAGTTATATGTTAGATATTGGATTACCTTGTGATACCAAGGTAATGTCAAGGTATTGGTTTATACTCAAGGTATTGAGTTTGTATATCAAGATGGGTGTGTAGGTAGTGTGATACCGCAGTTGGTTCAAAGCTAAGGTATCCACTTAGCATTAGTTTAACTAGGAGTACTATATATTTTGTTTTGTATATACATATCTATATTATAGTATTTTTATATCTAATAACTGGCGTATCTTATGATACGATATTTTTGTTGGTATCCTAGTATCCTTTATAGCTAGTATAGCCTAGTTACATAGTGTATGGATCCAATATCCTAGAGATTGACTCATACAACTTAAAAATATCTAGTTTGACCAAGTTTGAATAGTTTGCCCTAGAGTTGACCTAGTTTGACTGTTATGACTTAGAAATAACTTGTTGACCTAGAATTGAACTAGTTTAACTTATTTTTATTCCAAAATCTTGTATTGATGCAATATACATATATAGATCTGTGTGACACCAGCTTGGGTATCGAGAGACACACCTTGCTCAGGACCTCAGGCGAGTATATTTCTTTGTTAGTTTTTATTTTATAATAGTGTATATATCTCATGTTCTATAACTGTATACTTGATTTTGATACAGTGGTTTCACGGACTGGTACTATATGGATCCTATCAGGAGATGTTATCCCTTACCGTGTTCAGTGAATACTCCTTCACATGTATTTTATCGTGTGTATCTGGTATTGATTTACTGTACTTCGTATTTATACGCTGCTCGTATTCAGTGTGCTTATATTCGTGTATACACACTGTTCGTGTTCAGTGTGCCCATATTCCTGTTCGTAACGTATCGTGATTGGATCCATTGGTATTAGTTGGAGATGGGGGAGTAGGAGTTGATTATGTGATCAAGCTTCAGTGTATTCATGTACATGTCGATTACATACCACACTTGTAATCGAGTTACCATATTGTATTCGTGTTCAACCTAAACTGATAACATAATGAACTTGTATTCCATGGCACATTAGTTAGATTTCAGTTATTTCCATTATTGCAGATATTCTATTACATGTTCTTTATTCCAGTACATTACATGTTCACTCTAGTTCATTTTATTCTATTGTTTAGTTATCTTGTATTCTTTTCTATTATCTGTTTTATATGCTCGATTATGTATTTGAAACTGCTTTCAGAGGTATGTACTTCGCTCCAATCCTGACAGGATATATTTTTTAGATAATTGGCTCATAGACCAGTGTCCTACATACTACGGACCGCAGAAGGGTATACCATTAGAGGATACTCATGTAGACCAGGAGGACTTAGTACTAGAGCCTGAGGAGGTTTAGTTTAGTTTATTTTTGGTGGACTTGTATTAGAATTTTATTAAAATTTATGGCATGTATATTATTTCAGTCTTGTGGATTATATTATGATTCTTTTCTTTTATTATTCTATTCATGCTCTATCTTCCTTAGTTTGCATTGTGATTGAGTATAGTTACATTTGTGAGATACCATATTACTCCTCCATTTGGAGTTGAGATGATTGACATGTACCATATATATATTGTGTGAGATTTTTAGATAGTGGAGTTTACCCAGATAGCATTCTACCGTCGATATTATAATGTAGGCTGGACGTACCCACGTACTCGTACCCGAATATCCGGGTGCTGGTCGTGATACTAACTAATGTTGGTCAATGACAAGTCTAGTTAGGTCTAATTAGGCTCACTAACAACTAATGTAACTAATGGCTAACAACTAACCATTAACTATATATAATATATAAACATATATAATAATATAAAATATTGTTGAATAAATATTATCCAAATATATCAATAGTGGTTTTGGAAAATAAAAAATACCACTTAATATAATTATTTATGAAATACCATATTAACAATATTACCAATAATAGAAAAAGATAAAAATACCCCTCTCCGTGAAAGTGGTAGTGACATTCTGGTTGGAAGAGGCTACCGCATAAGCAGTGGATGCATGATGTGTGGTCCCGACGGCAGAGAGAGATGGAGAGCGCATGCCCCGCATTTGGGTGAGGCACAATGGCCTTTGAAATCCATGTCCTATGGGTCTTCTTGGGCTTTGCTTGTCTCGGAGAAGAATGCGTGCTGTCCCCGGAGAGCATATCATCGAAAGCCTGCAGGTCAGAGTGGACTACTAGCATCCTTTAAGTGGACCCAAGCTTGTCTGCGTCAAATTATGTCATGACTTTCTCATCAGAGGAGAAAGAAGTCCCCAGCAGAGTTGCCACCTTGTTTGCCATTAAAATTGATTAGTTCGATAACAAACAAAAGAAACTAAAAAGATGTCATAGACAGACAATCTAAGTATAATTTTTTGATTCTGGGGTATAAAGATGGACAAAGAGCGATATGGTAGCTCCTTTACTCCGTTGACAATTCGACACAGGGTGAAGAAGCTCTCTTCTGCTCTTTCTCCTCTCCTATATTGTTATTTGTCTGTCTCTATGTGTGTGTGTCTGGTTTGGGCATATCACCAAGGTATAAATAGTCATTCTTGGGTGCGCATATGTTAGGCCGCATGGATGCTAGAGGGTGACATGTGTACCTTCCTAACATGGTGCAGCTGTAACAGTGAGTAGGCCAAGCAGCCACGTGGGCATTTGTTAGGATTTTCCATTCTTGAAGATCTGGGCGATTCTCGTCCTTTACGGGAGTGAATTGGTCAATTTTGACATGTGGTCAATACTTGGTTGGAGAGAACTACTTCAGTTATAACGACAAGACTTGATCTTCATAGAGTTTGAGACACACGTAGCCAGAGACGCATGAGGCACATGGAGTTTGGGACGCAAAAGGCTAAAGACGCATGGAACGCATGCAGTCTGGGTCGCATAGGGCCAGAGACTCATGTAACGCATAGAGTCTGGGATGCATGGGGCCAGAGATGCATAGAGTATGGAACACATTGGATCCTTGTTGTGTTGTACACGTGGCACTGCATACCCATCGAGAGTAAAATTATGTGCTAACGTGAGACTTCTGTCATTTAGTGTGTTCACGTCTTTTAAGACAATCAGAAAAATCTTCTTTGTCAGGATTCTGTGTCAGAGACGATCATATTGACGTGATGCCATATTAGGTCCATCTACGGTCAAAAGCTATTTTGGCTTGTTGGGATGCAAGGACGTTGCCTTGTTGGACCGTAAGGTAATTTTACGGTCTGATCTCTTCTGAGCTTTGGGGGTGCATGGTTGTTGGACGCATTGACGCATATTTTCTATGCTTCTACAATCAAGGCATGCATCGACGCACTCATGGTGTGTATCATACTCCGAGGGTTTCGCGGTACTGTCGATCGCTGAGGCCCTCATGATCATCCCCTACCATGTATAATATTCTTACATGGAAGAAAGTCGATGAAACTATGGACGTAACACTTTCTGCCTCGGACTCTTGTAGCAAATAGTCCTCGAAGAAGGTTGTCAGCGTCGCATCCTCTTTGGAATCTGAGAGAATACTACCCCCAGCGTAGGAAGGTGCATCTTCCTAGTGAGGGTGACTACCCCAAAGGATCTCGGCATCTGTTCCTTGGGAATTGTTGACCCTTCAGAATACCAGGTTGTTGTGGAGTTCTGGGAGATTGCTACCCCAGCTTGCAGGATCTCTAGGGGTCCTGAGGAAGGACCACCCCCAGTAGCTGACAGTTTTTTCTTGGAGCGGGTGCCCTGGAAAACTCCCTCTGTGGATACCGATGCCTATCCTTCTTGGGTCTACCTTCTCGACATGCTAGCCAAACGCGAAGGGTTTGAGGAGCTAGATTTATGATCTTCCCTTATGGAGGAAGACTTCCAAGCGAAATAGCAGAAGGCGAAGGGCAGCTCCTCCTCCTCCTCTGGTAATTGTGCCTATTTTTAGACGCTTTCTAGTAGTGCCTTTCGTTGCAGTCGTTGGAATGTCGATTGCCTGTTTGTTGGTACTGCGGCTTTAGCACAACAGCAGTTGATGATGATGTTGGCACAGGGATATCCTGGAGAGAATACCTCATATATCGTGGTTGCTTTCATCGCTTTGCTCTTGTGGTTGATCATGTTGCACAAATCAAGCGAGGGATGATCCACCTTTACATACTTGTTATGAGCCCGGGTAGACAGAGTACATGGATGTGTAGGTATTATCTTTGCTCCCTGTCCTGGGGTTCGTACAAGAACTCTCCCTAAGTAATTGATGGAAGACTTTCGAGACCTACCTTGTCCATTTTCCACTGCGGGTCGGACACATGGGTCGGTCTCGTATAACTTCCTATCAGCGGCTCGCATAACAATTAGCAAAGTGTACTGACATCCACCGTATGAGCAGTTGCTTGAGCTTAGCAAGCTCGCACTGCCCTGGACTCCTTCGATCTACCATGCACCGGTGCGTAGTATGAAGAGTCCAAGTTCAGATCCTCTTCTTTCTCAGTAAGGCTCATGGAGTCAGCGTTGCATAAGATTTGGTTGAAGACGGGAGTTCTGCTACTGTACTGGTAGAATATGGTCATTTGCCTGTGGCCACCGAGTAGTGCCGCATGTGGACTTGTGTCTGCGGCTGTAGACTTTTGCTGTTGTCGCATGAAGCTTGTCTCAACAACTGAACTTTTGGTATCATAGTATTTTTCTCTGCCAGAGTTTGGTCGCTGAGCGTCTTTTTCGACTGCCGCATGAACATGGTCAGTCTCGGTGGACGCATAATGTGCGTTTGTGGCAACAGGGAGAGAGGTAGGGAACGCATGCTCCGCAGTTGGGTGAGGCACAACGACCTTTGCTACCCAAGTTCTGTGGGTCTTCTTAGACTTTTCTTGCCTTGGAGAAGGACTCCCGTTGTACCCAGAGAGCATGTTCTTGAATACTTGTTGGTCGAAGCGTGCCACCATCATCCTTTGGGTTAAGCACAGCTTGGTCACATCGGACTGCATCACCATCTCCTCATCAGAGGAGAAGTTGGTCCCCAACAGAGTCTCCATCATGTTTGCCATTAAATTCAAAAGTCTAAAAGATCTTGATTTAATCAATAAACTAAAAAAAGTACAAAAAAGTCCTAGAAAGATAATCTAAGTACAATATTTTGATCTGGATAGTGACGATGGACAAAGAGCTTTGTGGCGGCTCCTTTACTCTATTGACGGTCAGATGAGGGAATGAGGATGCTCTTCGTTCTTCTTTCTTCTGAGCTTGTGTGTACGTATGTAGCTTACTGGGGGGTTATAGGAAATGCTGCCCTCGCTATTTATAGTCGTCATGTTGATGAGCTATCAATACCGAATATGGCTCTGTTTGGTGGCTACATAGGGCTCTGTTTGGTGGCCGCATAAGACTCCTTCAATAGAATACGGTTGTAACCACAGTCGCATGCTGTGGACAAGCTGCCATGTGGTCTCGGTTAGGATATATTGTTGAAAAGATCTCGAGGTTGTTGCGTACGTAACTTGGTTAACTGGACACTTAGTCAGCACTGACTGTGCTAGAAATTATCTTTGATGGTAACAGAAAAGATCCTGTTAAAGCAGAGCCGCATAATGCCATGGTCGTATTCTGGCTCTCGTTTGGCCTTGGTCAGATGGACACTCTAGTCGCATGATGGCGAAGCCGTATGGGTCTTGTCTGGCGTTAGTCGATGGTTACTTTGGCCGCATGTTGGCGAGGCCGCATCCAAACTCTCATCTGGCCTTGGTGGATGGACACTTTGGCCGCATGTTGGCGAGGCCACATGCAAACTCTCATCTGGCCTTTGTCGATGCACACTTTGGATGCATGGCATTATGGCCGCATGCAAACTCTCGTCTGGACTTTGGTCGATGGACACTTTGACCACATGGCATTGTGGCCGCATAGGGTATAACCGCATAAGAGGGAACACGTGGCATGGCACATCTGACGAGGTCATTAATGTATTGATGTTACTTTTTGTCTTTTCTTGAGCCATCTTTTTTACGAATCTTGAAGCATTGGTGTGAAGAGTGATGTGTCAGAGTCCGACAATCATCGACTGCTATGTCAGGGGGTTTTATGCGATATCCTTGCTCTGTGGTCGTTCATGCCGCATAGAGTATACTATGCGGCTCCTTGATCTTTGGATTGACCAGGGCGCATGTAGCTTCTTTGCGGCTTGGTCCTTCAGGCAGCATGTTGCCTCTCTGAGGCTTGTTTGTTCAGGCCGCTTATGGCTTCTTTATGGCCAGGTTGTTCCTTTGAGGGGGCACGACCTTCATGCGGCCTGCATAATTTTTTCTTGCTTCTACAGATAAGTCATGGTATTATCTCAAAAATATTAATAGTACAGCAAAAATAAGTAAAAAAATTAAAGTCACAACAGAATGGAATAAAAAGCTTCTCTTTATTGATAATGATATTTGAATACAAGGCTTACAATAGATTATAAAGCTTTTCAATTACAATTGATACATGGTAATTGGCTTACATTGATACTTGTCGTCTTGGCTAACAATCTCATTGGTATAACTGAATTATACTATTCTATATATTATGCCCTTTATAACAGAAGGTGCCTCCAATGGAAGAAGAGCTTCCGCGTGCCCTAACAATGCTTCGATGTCTCGGGACAGTTCCAACCACTCCCTAACCTGATTATTGGCCCATCCGGTCTCAATCAACTTGATTTTGATAGTTAACTAAACCATGCATTAATATGTCGTATTTGAAGCCTCAAAACTGCTATTACATATCGTCTATATTACTTTTATTCAAATATAATCTTTTATTTATTTGAGTCTAGGATTGTTGTAAGCTGAGTTACAATGGCAAATCCAAAAACCTATACCCAGACACCTAGTCCACTCAAATAAACCAAAGAACATATCCACTAGATCAGGCCACATTCATTTACAAAGTCTACCATACGAAGAGATCGAACTCGGTCCGAACTAGTACCGAACTCGGACCGAACTCGGTTACCCTTTTGGTATAAAATCAACTAGTTCAATAAGCTCCTGATTTTTTGGCCCAACGGTTGAAATTTTGAATTAAACCCCATCTGAATTCTGGCCGAATTATGTTTGCCTATACCCTATAAATAAGATTGGAATTCTCATTCCTACTTACTCAACCATTCTTTAATCTTCTATCCTATTGTGAGCAAACCTCTAAGCCTTAACTTTCTCATCTCAAAGAGAAACTCGCTAACCTTTCTAGTGCAAAGTGCGATCTCGGTTTAGAAGTTTTCTGACTTATAAAGAGCTTTATTCCATCAGTTACTCTCTCTCTAAGCTGTTAAGTTGCGAGACTTCAGATTAAACCTCATATTGTAAAGAAGTGGCAAGCCTTCGGATCAAAGCTTATTATTAACTATTGGTGATTATAGTGGAGAAACTCTGAGCTTGAGTTCTTGGGACTGGACTAGTCCTCTCAAAGGAAAATCAGTATACATTTTGGTGTTTGTGTTTGCTTGCTCTCTCTACTTTACTGCTTTACTGTCTCTATATACACTATTAGTTAGCAATTGCCTTCATTCTTTTAATTAATAAATTGGGTAGATTATTCTGTTACTCTCTATTCACCCCCTCTAGAGTTGCCTCACTGTCCTTCAATTGGTATCAGAGCAAGTTCTCTTAATATTTGGCTTAATATCCAAAGAGACTTATGGCAACTGTTAGATCTATCCACACCAACAATGGTGAAGGCCAGTCCACAAATAGGCCACCTCTATTTGAAGATACTAACTACACATACTGGAAAACACGTATGAGCTTCTACCTAAAGTCACTTGATTTTGACCTTTGGACTGTAGTAGTAGAAGGATACAAGAAGCCACATAGAAAAGTCATAGATGGTAACCTTGTATAGAAGCCTTATGATAAGTACACAGACACCAAAAAGAAACAAGCTAGTCTTGATGCTAAAGCTATTAACGCTCTATTTTGTGCTGTAGAAAAAATTGAATTTAACAGGGTCTCCACTTGTGAAACTTCGCACGAAGTATGAAAACTTCTTGAGGTCACTCATGAAGAAATCTCTCAAGTGAAGGAATCAAAAATTAGTGGTCTAACACAAAAGTATGAAGCATTCAAGATAAAACAAAATGAGATAATTAATCAAATATTCATGAGATTCCTCGACATCGTCAACCCTCTACTATCACTTGGCAAGGAGTACAACAATTACGAGAAGATTCACAAGGTACTCAGGGGACTCACCAAGAATTGGAATCCCAAGGCCACTGCAATCATAGAAGGGAATGATCTTACCACGATGACCCTCGGGACACTCATGGGCAAGCTGATGACTCAAGAGATGGATCTCAAGAAATTTGAAGAACCCACTTCCAAGGAGAAGACGATTGCTCTTAAGGCACATCACAAAAAGGTCACCAACTATAACTCCGACGACAGTGAGTCTCAAGATCAGGAAGTTGCCCTGACCTCCAGAAACTTCAAAAAATTTCTAAAGATTAAAAAAATTAAAGAAGAAGGAGCCAACTGACAACAATGATGAAGAGCCTATATGCTACAACTGTAAGAAGATAAGGCATATAAAGAAAGATTGTCCAACCCTAAGAAAAGAAAATTGTCACAATTACTCATCCAGAAGAACATTATCACAGAAATATACAAACACTAGTATTTGGCACGAAAGTGAAGCTAGTAAATCCGAAGAAGAGAATCCTCGAGAAGCATCGAACCTATGCTTCATGGCGTTAGCTGATCAGGTAACAAATAATGACTCTTATGATAATTTTACCTTTGATGAACTAGGTAATGCTTTTAGTGATTTGCTTGATAATTTTAGAAAACTTAGAAATAAGTACAAGCATGCTAAGAAAGATGTTCAAGAATGTCAAACTGAAATAGAGAGACTAACATTTCTACTAAGTGAAGTAAAGGATACCTCAAACGATTCAGCAAGAATTCTAGACTTAAGCTTAACCTCCACAAGGTACTTTCCAGTCTTGACAAGGGCTCTCAGGAGAACGCTAAACTTAAGGAAGAACTCAAATCTGAAAAGAAGAAGTATTCTATTGCTGCACGTAGAATAGATGCTCACAGTCCTAAATATGATAAAGTACATGCTACCTCTAAAAAGTTAGAGATTAGATTGGGTAAACAGGTCGAACAAACCTCCACCCAACCTAACACGAGATACGTAGCAAGACAAAAGAATACTCACAACTTTGCTCCTACCTATATGCATAACAGTTCATACAATCATCATGCACAAAGAATATCAAACACAATCATGCATTCTATTATAGATATCTATAAAGAGAACATAGAAATGTTAAACAAAATAATGCATTCTATCCACATAAACCACAAATAACTGCTTTACACAATCATATCTATCATATTGCACCAAGCACCAATCATACAGCTATATGTCACTACTATGGTAAGAAATGACATATATCTAGATTTTGTAGAACAAGAAAGTTAGTAGATATGAATATTTATGCATGGGTACCAAAAACTAACACAGCAGGACCCTCAAAGAAAAGGGTACCAAGGGTTATATCTACAACTCATTTTGTAGGTGGACCAACCCTCTCATGCTAGAAGCAAGTGGATTCTCGATAGTGGTTGCTCACAACATATAACTGGTGATGCTAATATATTTGCAATGCTATCGATAAAGAAAGAAGGTTATGTCTCCTTCGGTAATAACCTCAAATGATACATTATTGATAATGGTAATATAGGTGTTCCTCCATATCCTGTCATAAAAGACATTTGTCTAGTAACGGAATTAAAACATAACCTACTCAGCATCAGTCATCTAGCTGACCATGGTTATGGTATTAACTTCGTTAAAAACAAATATTCTATTTATGAAAGATCCACTGGTAAGGTTATCTTTAAAGGAATCAGAAAAGATAATATATATTTTTTCGATCTTGCAAAAGACACTGATAATGCAGGAAAATATCTATACGCCAACAAAGATGATAGCTGGCTATGGCATATGCGTCTAGGATACACAAATATGGACACTATTACAAGACTATCCACAAAAAAACTCGTAAGAGGCTTACCAGAGATTATTTACAATAAAGATATGTATGTGCTGAATGTGAAAAGAATAAATCTACTAAATCTTCTTTTAAATCAATCAACTATGTAAGTACCTCTAGACCTCTACAACTCTTGCATATGGACTCGTTTGGACCTAGTAGAGTCGCCAGTTTTGGCGGTAAGCTTTATGCTTATGTTATTATTGATGATTTTTCTAGATAAACATGGATTTATTTTATTCTAAATAAAAATAAAGCTTTTTCTAAATTTGTCACTTTTTGCAAAAAGGTTCAAAACGAAAAATATTTCATGATTACTCGTATCCGAAGTGATCATGGAGGCAAATTCAAAAATAGTGATTTCAAAAGATTTTGCAATAAAAATAGTTTTTCTCATGAATTTTCTTGTCCCAGAACTCCACAACAAAATGGTGTTGTTGAGCAAAAGAATAGAATTCTTGGAGATATGGCTAGAGTCATGTTAAATCAGTATAACCTTTCAAAATACTTTTGGACTGAAGCCATAAGTACTTCATGCCATATTTTGAATAGGGTGCTTATTCGACCTATATCGAAGAAAATACCCTATGAACTTTTGTTTGGTAGAATCCCCATAATTAGTTACTTTAAAGTTTTTGGCTGCAAATGTTTTATTCTTAATACCAAAGATAATCTAAAAAAATTTGACTCCAAGGCCGATGAAGGTATTTTTCTAGGTTATGTTGCCAAAAGTAAAGGATTCAAAGTATTCAATAAAACCTTATTGACTATTGAAGAATCAATCAATGTTACATTTGATGAACACAACACTCAAGCACTAAATGACAACGATGTTGAAGGTAATCAACCCGCAACCAACAAGACATCAAAAGATACAAACAGTGCAAGTCATCCGAAAAGTCTGCCAAGGAGACTAAAGTTCTCTGCAGATCATCCCGAGGACTTGATAATAGGTGATATATCAAAAGGTGTAAGTACACGTTCCTTAAATAGAGATATCATTGTAAATATTGATTTTATTTCTCAAGTAGAACCTAAAAATACTGATGAAGCTTTTGTTGATAAATTTTGGATTTTTGCTATGCAAGAGGAACTTAACCAATTTGAATGTAATCAAGTTTAGGAACTCGTTCCTAAACCTAATGATTATCCAATCATTGGTACTAAATGGGTTTCCAAAATAAATTAAATGAGGATGGTTTAGTTACACGTAACAAAGCATGTCTCGTAGCTCAATGATACAACAAAGGGGAAGGCATTGACTATGATGAGACTTATGTTCCTGTTGCTAGACTTGAATCTATCCTAGACTTGAATCTATCCGAATGCTTTACACTTCTGCTAGTTTTTATAACTTAAAACTTTTTAAAATGGATGTTAAAAGTAATTTTCTAAATGGTGTTATAAAAGAAGATATTTGTATCAAACAATTCCCTGATTTTGAAGATTTCAAACACCCTGACCACATATTCAAGTTACAAAAGGCTCTATACGGACTCAAACAAGTCCCTCGTGCTTGCTATGAACGTCTTAGCTTCTTTCTACTTGGAAACAATTTTTCAAAAGAAAAAATTGATACTACCATTTTCATAAAATCTTCTGCTAATTCTTTGCTATATGCCTTTGTGCTAGATATCAGGCTAATCCTAAGGAATCACATTTGTGCGCAGGTAAGCATATCTTTAGATACCTTAAAGGGACTTTGTCGGCAGGCTTATGGTATCCCAAAATCACGTCCTTTGACCTTTCTGGTTACTCGGATGCTGATTTTGCTGGATGCAAAGTCGATCAAAAAGCACCAGCGTCATGTGTTATTTCCTAGGAAAGTCTCTAGTCTCCTGGTTTAGCAAGAAATAAAATTTTGTTGTATTATCAACAACTGAGGCAGAGTATATCATCGCAGGATGTTGTTGTGCTCAAATTTTATGGACGAAGTAAACCCTTGAAGACTCCAATCTGCACTATAAGAATATTCTTTTTTCTGTAATAATACTAGTACCATTAATCTCACCAAAAATCTAGTATGCCATTTACGCACTAAGCATATAGAAATTCGTCATCATTTTCTAAGGGATCATCAATTACATGAAGATATTTGTGTAGAGCATGTGGACACGGAGCATCAATTAGCAGACATCTTTATAAAACCTTTAGCTGAAGATCGATTCAACTTTATCCGTCGAGCATTAAGTCTTTTGGATTCTGATAAAATATAAGAATCATAAGATGCTTTACAAATTTTTTGTCACACTTTTCAAAATTTTAAATTTTTTGGATATAAGCCGAAAGGGCCCTTCTGTCAAAAAGGTGTAAATAACCTAAGCGACACGGTATTTAAGTATCTTTGGACCACCGCTAGCTGGGATCTGGCCCCTACAGCTAGTCTGAGATGATTTAAACTCTTAAAAAACGTATGATATAAATTCAGCACTTATTATTCTATATTTATATCAAGTCAGAAAAGGTATAATATCGATTAAAGTTACATTGAGATTCTGGAAATAAATGTCAACAGAATTCGGACCGAACTAGGGTCGAGCTCGGACCGAACTCGATTAGTTTAATTCTAGAATATGCTATGTCATTTAATTCTTTTCATAATTTAGGTTTTTGCTACTTTATATATTGATCATTTCGTTACTCATTGATTCAGACCAACAAAAATTATCCCTCCTCGATAAATAACCTTAGCTTTTTCTTCTACATCCTCTCCCAATGGCCCCAAAAAGGAAAATAGATTCCTTTTTCGACTCTCTTTTCTGTCCTATTATGCCAAATATAGGAGAATTCGACGGTTTTACTTTTTTAAGCCTCGAAGTTTCAAATGATTGGTTTAATGACTTCTCCAAAAGACACATCTGTTTTAGCCATCCAATTTATTTTTTATCACAACACAAAGACTATCTACCTATTCTTCAAAAACTTTAACTTGAATAACCTATTACTACCCGTACCAACATTTACACCAATGCTATTCAAATATTCTATTATAACTTAACATATGAACATGACACTATCTCATCTAGAGTTTGTGGTATTCCAATTGAATTCGATGCGAATGACTTAGGTAAAATCCTATGCATTTCTGCTGATGGGAAAACCTTAGTCAACATCAGAAGTTCAATTTGACCATGGATTAACTTTAGATTCTTTCTAGAATATCCTCTGTCGCCCTATTGAATGTCCACCTGGAAAATTTTATGCTAGATACTTGAATGGTCACTTCTTTGAAATGTATTGTATTATCTTTTCATCTTTTTGACCTAAAAAGACTTACTTTAATGAGGTCTCTTATCTAGAAATGTCAACTTTATATCACATGCATTTCGACATTAACTTCAATGATCCACAGGCCATCTTATCTCAAATGGTTCAATATAACAAAAAAGGGCGTCCACTAATATACGACATGTACTTGCCAACCATTTTTAGCTATTTCGATATTCTATTAGATACTTGTCCAAATCTTGAGGAACCTTTATACCTCAATCGAATTTGGAGAATTGAACTAACTATGCTTTTACCATATAACTCATCATCTAACTCCAACACTCATCCTGTTGACACCATCTCTCCTGTTAATGACCAACCACAAACCTTAGAGTCCATTTTCAATCTTTTGCATGATCGCTTCCACCAAGAAGATATATGCAATCGTGCTACTGATCATCGCCAAACTCTTCAGACTTAGGCTCATGGCAACACTTTAAAAAATATCCAGTACACCCTATCGAAGCACCCAGTCGGTCCTATTTTGATTCTACGGAATCCGAATCAAACAGGTTTTCGTATTGATCACCCCTATGTTCCTCGATATTTGGATCCAGTTGATGCCTTCTTCAATCCAAACAGAATACTTGAACCGGATGCTGAAGATGAAGAAAATGATAATTAGTTACTCAATGGATCTTAAATGTTTTAAAAGTTTACTTTTAGATGATTTACTATGATGTTTCCACTACACATCTGCTTTTATATTTTTTTCAAATGAATAAAGTTTAATGCAAATTTTCTTTTGTCATTATATATTATCATGTATATACTTTACTCTCGTATTTTTTTTGTCATCTCACCGATTTTGGGGAGCATGCCATTTTGATCAAATGATAATAGGGGAGAAAGATATACATGATACTAGCATACAAGATGATACTTGACAGACGTTGTCTTCAGCATATCAACTGCTCCACAGTTACGGGGGAGCCTTGCATATTAAAGACTTGCAGTATCATTCATAGTTTATCAATTATCAAAATGGAAGAGATTGTTTGTCCATCCGGTCTCAGTCAACTTGATTTTGATAGTTAACTAAACCATGCATTGATATATCGTATTTGAAGCCTCAACACTTGGTATTTGCGTCTGTATTACGTCTATTCAAATATAATCTTTCATTTATTTGAGTCTAGGATTGCTGTAAGCTGAGTTGCACTGAAAAATCCAATAACCTATACCCAGACACCTAGTCCACTCAAATAAACCAAAGAACCTATCCACCAAATCAGGCCAAATTTATTTACAAAGTCTACCATATGAAGAGACCGAACTCGGGCCGAACTCATGCCGAACTCGGACCGAACTCGGTTACCCTTTTGGTATGAAATCAACTAGTTCAATAAGCTCCTGATGTCTTGTCCCAACGGTTAAAAATTTGAATTAAATCCTATCTGAATTCTGGCCGAATTCTGTTTGCCTACACCCTATAAACATGATTGAAATTCTTATTCCTACTTACTCAACCATTCTTTAATCTTCTATCCTATTGTGAGCAAACCTCTAAGCCTTAACTTTTCCTTCTCAAAGAGCAACTCCTTAGCCTTCCTAGTGCCAAGTGTGATTTCGGTCTAGAAGTCATATGAGTTGTAAAGAGCTTTGTTCCATCAGTTACTCTCTCTCTCTAAGCTGTAAAGTTGGGAGACTTCGGATCAAATCTCGTATTGTAAAGAAGTGGTAAGCCTTCAGATCAAAGTTTGTGATTCACTATTGGTGATTATAGTGGAGAAACTCTGAGCATGAGTTCTCGAGACTGGACTAGTCCTCTTAAAGGGAAACCAGTATACATCTTGGTGTTTGCATTTGCTTTCTCTCTCTACTTTACTGATTTACTTTACTGTCTATATATACACTGTTAGTTAGCAACTGCTTTCATTCTTTTAATTATTAAATTGGGTAGATTATTTTGCTGCACTTTATTCACCCTCCCTCTAGAGTTGCCTCATGGTCCTTCACTGATTACCTGGGGATGCCCACAAACATGGGTCAGTACATATCGCGTACTGGCAAGCAGAACTAGCCCACTCACGTAAACCAATACTAAGTAATCATCTGAAAAGTATGCACATTAATTTAGTGATCTTTTTATTATGGACTAGGTTCATTTCAATTATCAAAATATCCAGAAGGATAATGAAAGCATTATATATAAGCAGCAGTATAAACTGAATATGTAGAAATATTATATATTGCTCATTAGCGATTCTTACCAACAGCCCACTTGTTCATCCCTATAAACATTACAATATATCGTACTTATGTTTCTTGCATAAGACACTTGTTAGCATATATTTTATCTGTAAACCCCCTCCCCCAAAAATTATAATTTTGTGAGTTTAGATTAATTAAAATTATTTATTTTATTTTAATTATATATTTAAATATAGATTCTTAATATTTTTAGTTAATTAATTCAAATAAAATTCTTTACCGTAGCTTTAACAATTAGAGCATGAGCTTTTTGCTTCCAACAAGCTTTACCTTTTTTATCTAGACTAGCCAATATACCTTCATGACCTTGGTGCCACACCCAATTGGTTTCCCTTATTTTTTATTTATTTAATAGATCACCTTGACACCTTCTTTTAGTTATTAATTGCCAAACTTTCAATTTTTTCTCAAAATAATCCAAATACCCAACCCAAAGCCATGAATTAATTTATTTGACACTACTGGCTTAAAATATGGTGATTAATTATATTTTTAATATATATTATGTAGAATTTATTTTATGAGGATACAATTTAAAATCTTCTTGAGATAGGGTCAACTTTTGCACCTTATCTACTTTTAGAGTCAATCCAATTCTAATATTTTAATATTTAGAAATCATCTACTTTAAATATTCTATCAATCCATTTTTGGTAGTATCCACCTATTTAAAATCATGAATCAAATATTTAATTTATTCTCCTATAAATTATCATCTTAATTAAATATGTAGTTTTTAAATTAACAACCCATAATTCCAATTGCTACCCTGAGCCCCCTATGCCAAATTAGACAACTTTTCTTTTTGTGCAAGATTTATATAATAATTATCTATTATTTTATTCCTTTAGAGTCTCAAATCCAATCTTAATTATTAATACCATTGGAATAGTTATTGACCAAATATTGCTAACAACCAAATTAGGAAACTACCAAATTAGGAAACACTTAAACCTATTCCTACCACATAATTGAAACCCTCCCATGACCGATCAAAAATCCCACAAGGGGCCGACCCTCTCTCTCTCTCTCTCTATATATATATATATATATATATATATATATATATATATATATATATATATATATATATATATATATATCACTCAAACCCTAATAAATATAATTCTTCTCCACCCCATCTCCTTCTAGCTACCAACCCCAAGGTCGCTGACCCCCCCCCCCCCCCCCCCGAGACCGACCACTCCATCCAAGATCCAGTTTATCTTTCCTTCTCCATTTAATAATTTCTTTCTTCAATCCTCCTATTCTTCTTTTCCATGATCTTCTTCATCTCCATGGATTCTTGATAAAAACCCTAATTTGCATGTTCTTGATAAAAATCCTAATTAATATGTTGTAGTAAAAATTCTAGTTTGCATGTTCTTGATAAAAAAATCTAATTTGTATGTTGTAGTAAAAACTCTAGTTTACATGTTCTTGATAAAAATCTTAGTTTGCATGTTCTTGATAAAAATCTTAGTTTGCATGTTCTTGATAAAAATCCTAATTTGCATCTTGTAGTAAAAATTCTAGTTTGCATGTTCTTGATAAAAACCCTAATTTATATGTTGCAGAAAAAACCCTAGTTTGCATATTCGAGATAAAAATCCTAGTTTGCATTTTCTTGATAAAAAAACTCTAGTTTGCATGTTCTTGATAAAAATTATAATTTGCATGTTGCAGTAAAAATCCTAATTTACATGTAAATAAATAAAGAGCCAAATCCTAATCTTCTTTTTGGTTAATGATAAACTACGTTTTCTATGATATTTTTTAGAATCGAGATTTATATATTATGGTGGATTGATAATCTATTTGTGACAAGTATTTGTATGTTTAGAACCTATATCTTGGTTGTAATGTTGAACCCTAATTAGTTCTTGATGGTGAAGAAAACCCTAGTCTAGGTATTCTTGATGTGCTACAAAACCCTAATTAATATTTATAAAAAAAAGAGTATTTATTATTTTTAATACTAATTTTTATATAATATATTTAGATTTATTTTTATTTATAAAAATTAGAATCCTGGGTGTTTTACGCAACAAGTTGACCTAGTTTTGACAAAAATTTGACCCCGACAATTTCAGACATAAATTTCGACCAAAAAAACCATATTTTTAACATCTAAAATTATATTATTATATTTTAATTCTAATTTTTAAATATTTATTTTAGATTTACTTATTTGTTAAAAATTAGTTTTTGTGACTTGTCGTTAACCTGTGATAACCTAGTTTTGGGTTCTGCTTGGTTTTTGACTCATAAACAATTATAGGAGATGACCCAATCACTAAAAATCATATTTTCTAATAAAATTTTAGAATTAATAGTTTTATTTAATTAATGATTTAAAAATAATTTTTGACAATGTTTGATGACTAGTAATAGTTTGGTGTGTAGCTACTTTCATGTGCAACCAATATAGAATTAATAACTAGATAATAACCAAATTTAACTAGAAAAGTAGAGTCTAACTAGTGTAATAATTAATTGGTAGGTCTTTGAGACATTTCTGTGGATAGCTTCGGACCAGACTTATTGTGCTCACAGCTTGGCTTGGAAGACAAGTACATCCTGCTTGATTGTATTATTTAGTTTACATGTGCCTACTTTATTTGTTTAATTGTGTGCACGCATCTTAGAGTAACAGACTTACCCAGTATATTGTGAAGGTATGTGGTATCTTCTGACCTGACACTTATTCAACACATTCATTGAGTGAGGGAGTTCATGGACTAGCGTATTAATTGGTCATCGATATGTGAGTTCATGTCTTGTGCTACTAGTTGGTGTTTGGGCTAGTTTTCTAGATTTTATTGACGTTGTTGCGTTATGTCTGTACCGCATATACGGTTTGGATAGTACATTAGGAGAAAAGAATCTACTAGTGAGCATATGGGACTTTTGTTTCTTCTGGTGTAATGGTGTACCCCTGAGTTCTATCGAACGCCTGGTAGGATAACGGATTCTTCTATTCTCCCCCTTCATGCTCCACTAGAGATGTCTCGAATATATTTCACATAGATGGATTAGTTACCCTATTTATTGTTTACTGTTTTACTTTTTTGCATATCGATTTCTTGTGTACTTGTTATGTCCCTCAGAGGACTTGGCACCTTTTCCAGATCCAGACGAGCATTTGTACCATACGGACTACGGAGTTGGAGATTTTGCTTACGAGGACCTTGAGGTGGAGCCACAGGAGTTTCCTTGAGCGCCATTGATGATAGTTGCTTAGTGTTCTGGATGACCATATCTAGTTAGCTAGCACCCAGGCTATTTCATTATTTTCTAGTTGTATTTTTTCTCAATATTCTTTTATACTTATTTTTTGTGGATTGTTCTCCACTAGACTTTATTTTATAGTAGATTATGAGATTTTATCTATTCATTCAGTTTCCTATTCGGTGATATTTATGGATGAGACTAGATTATTACTACATGTGATATTGTGACTTAGTTATATTCTACAGCATACTATGACTGGTTAAGCCCATTAAATTGGATTCCTATACTTGTTCGTCCAGCTGGCATGTGTACGTATACCTGGCCCTACGTATTTTGGAATTGGGACATGACATATTTTTAGTGGTAGCCCATGCAGGTCGAGAGTATGTTGTCACGGTTACGTTCCTGTACCGAACAAGCCTGCAAATATGATTAGAATATATGATCTCATCCATATATTTGACTTTTTTTTTATTTCTGTTCCAAATTCTTGAACTCACCTACCTTCCTTGACCTTCAAAATTATACTCGCTTAATTCTCTTGACAACGTATCCTTGTTTCCTCACCTCTTCCAATTTAATGTACTTCCATAATAGTTCTTTGAGAATATAACCTTCTGCCAGAATATAGGAATTATTATTGTTAGGGTTAGAAGATAATTATGATAGCATACCTACTAAGAAAAACAAATTATAATATTGGTGGCTCCCAAAAGTTTAGCATACCCAATGAACCCTAGCATCCAATACCTGTAAATTGGTTGACTATTATCCCTTGATATATTTAGGAATGACTTGAGAGTAGTATAGACACTAC